>JALGQZ010000004.1:48334936-49009936 GCA_023105745.1 Austropuccinia psidii
TTAGACTCATGTAATCATGTCAATTATTAATGATTTTCTATTAATAAACCCTAAAAGATTGATTTAAACCCTTTTTTTTTGGACTATTATCCATTGATTTACCTCATAGAAACTAACAATATAGTACTATTTTTAATTCTATGTAGAAATGAGGTAAAAAAACTTTAAAAATTCATTAAAAAAATATAATTCTTAATTAATCTTTCTAAAACTTTAAGTAACAATTAAAAAATTTATAATTTATTTAAAAACCAAAAAAAAAAATAAATTATACTTTTATAAGTAAAATTAAAAGTTTTACTTATAGTTAGTTTTTGATGATTCTATGTGAAACACAGAATCTTTGAAAATTTACAGAAAAAAAATTCTGTGATGAAATTTCTAATAAAATTGATGAATTTTAGGAACTAATGTTTATTTTAAAATAAAAGAATATTAACAGTTTTTACTGATTTTTATTCTTAACCATATTTATGTTAGTAGTCATGTAAAAGCATCAATTAAGTAATTATGATAATTTTAGGTGACAACAGATGATTCAATAATTAATCCAAAAAGTATTACTGCTTTCTCACTCAATTTTCTCCATGGCACACACCTTTGTGAGCTGTTTTAGACTTAAAAGAGACCTCATCTTGCTTTTTTTTTTTTTCAAATCATTACATTATTCTATTATACCTTTATTACCAAACAAGTAAGTATTAGTTAATATTTTCTTAAGTGTTTTATTCTTTAATAATCAATCAGAACAACATGAAATTATAGAAATAAACTATATATTGTTGTAATTTTGTTATAAATCAATTTTTATCCTTTAGATCCACAATTATCCATCAAATTTCTCTACTATTATAATCTAAAAGGTTCATTGGATTAATAGTGAGTAATTTAACTCAATTCTTAAAGTTTTTCTCTATTAATATTTTACTTCAAGAATTATCTTTATAATTATTATTTTAAAAAGATAATTATATATTAAAAATACTTTTAATTATTTTAATAAAAAGAAGTTTTTATTATTAAATTCTTCTTTTAATTGATTTTAGTAGATAATTATAGCTTAATATTATAATCACTAGTAGTGTATAAAAAAGTAAAATAAATAATTAATTAATTTTGATTATAATAATTTTTATTATTATATTTTATAAGAAAATTCATAATAATTTTAATTAATATTAATATTATTAACAATTTCATAAAAAAAAATCTTATAAATTTTATTAAATAAATAATTTTTTTTTTAAGTTGATATTTAAACTATTTCTAAACAAAAAAAAAAAAACAATATTTAATTAAATTTTATAATATTTAAGATTATAATAATATTATTTAAAATGGGGTAATTTTTTAATTTATAAATAAATTTCAAAAAAAAAAAATTAATACTTTTATTAATTAATGAAAAAACTTTTTTTTTTTTTTTTTTGGTAATTTAATTATTATATTATTTTTGAATAAAAAAAAAAAAAATTTTTTTTTTTTAATAATAATATGAAAAAAATATTTTTTTTAAATTTAAATTAAATTTAAATTTTTAATATTTTATTTATTAATTAATTAAATTTAAAATAATTATAAAATATTAGTTTTTTTTTTTTTTTTTTTTTTAATTCAAAATTTCAATTTTTTGGTTGTTTTTTTTTTTTTTTTTTTTTTTTTCCTTTATTTTATGTCATCAAAATTGAAAATTTAATCATTTTAATTTTTTTTAATTTTTTTTTTTTTGAATATATGTTATTTATTTTTGAAGGATCTTTTAAATCCCAAGTTGAAAAAAATAAGTTAAAATAAAAAATCCTCAAAATTAAGCCTAAAGAAATTTTATTATTTTTTAATTTTTTTTAAAAAAAAAATAATTTGTGTCACCTATATAGATTTTTATCAATCAAACCTCTTAATATATTTCATTTTAATTAAATTATTTATATTTAATAAATGATATCTTTTTTTTTTTTCTTTTTTAGATTTTTAAAGCTTAGAATTATTTTATTTGGTTTTATATTTAATACTAAAAAAAAAAAAAAAGTTGAAAATTGTTTTTATTTTTTAATAATTGATTAATTTATTAATTTATTAATTTTTTTTTTATTATATAATATTTTTTCTTTAAAATTATTTAATTTCAAGATTTGAAAAAAATAAAATAATTGTTTTAATGATTAATTATTAAATAATTTTATTTATAAATTTAATAAATTTTTTTTTTTAGTAAAGATAAAAAAGATTGATTTTATTTTAATTATTTTAATTTTAAAAAAAACTCATAAAAGCTCTACAAAGTGTAGTTAATTTTACGCATACAACAACTTGATGACCTCAAAACCAAGAGTCAGGAGACCCCCTAAATCAATTTAACCCCCTCATTCACCCCACTCTCACCCCACTCACTCACCCCATTCAATCTACAGTACTGTACTGTACAACAGTAGTAGGGAGTCGGAGTGCTGTACTGTATGTACTGTACTGTACCTAATTCAATCGGGTCTCGTCGTTCTGATTTCTGATTGGTTGATCGTAGAGTATATAGAATAATATTAGGGTAAAATTTTATTGTCGATTTTCAAATTTAAATTTAAATTTAAATTTAAATTTAAATTTAAATTTAAATTTAAATTTTATTAATCTTTTTTGATTTTGAATTTGATCTACTCATCAAAAAATAAAAAAAAATAAAAAAATAATTAAATTTTTTGATTAAAACAAATAATTTTGGTTTTTAAATAATTTTTTAATTTTTTTTACTTAAATTTTTTAATTTTTTTTACTTAAATTTTTTTAAAAGATATATTTCTTAAAAATTAAAAATTTGAATTTTTTAAATCCATACTAAATTTGAAATTTAATTAGATTAAGAAATTAAAATTGAATTAATTTAAATTATAACTTGATTTGATTTGATTATTTCATTTTATTTTATTTTTTTATTAAATGATTTTGATCGTTATTTTTTAAAATAATTTAATAAATTTTTTAATTATTTGTTTAATTTTAAAATTTAAAATTTTAATTCAATTAAAATTAAAAAATTAAAATCAAATTCAAAAATTAAAATCAATCAATCAAACAAAAATCAAACAAAAAATTTTAAAAACAAAAACAAAAAGATATGAGAAATTTAAATTCAAACTTAAATAAAGATGAAATTTTTTTAATTCAAGATGAAAATAATCATCATCATCATCATCATCATCAAATTAATTTAATAAATAATCATCATCATCAATTTAACCAACAAAATTCATCATCAAATTTAACAAATCAAAATTCATCATTAAATCAAAATCAATCATCAAATCAAAATCAAAATCCAAATCAAAATTCAAATCCAAATCCAAATCCAAATCAAATTGATGAGAATTTTACTAAACTTGATGATGATAATCTAAATCATTCAAATGGTGATCATGATTCTATTAATAATTCAATTAATCGTATTAGTCAATCTAGTTCAATCTCAAGTACTAGTACTAGTACAAGTTTTCATTCAGGTCTTGATCAAATCGATCTATCCGATTTCGATTCAAATTTTAATTCATCAACTTCAATCAATCTTTTAAACTTCAACTCAAACCAGCCTCCTCAATTTGATCTTGTTCGCTCTCAGACCTTCATCAAAAAAAGCAATCTTACTACAAATTATCATCAAAATAATCCATCATTAAATCAAAATAATCCATCATTAAATCAAAATATTCAAAATATTCAAAATAATCACAATCTTTACTCAGTCTCATCGAACGATATTTTTAATTCAAATCAAAATCAAAATCAAATCACTCCAATCATCACTACTAATCTTCAAACTCATCAATCTTCAATCTGTTCAAATCAAAAATCATCTCTTATAAATTATCATCATCACTCAAATCAAAATTTTTCATCAACTCATTCTGATTCAATCTTAATTACACCTTTAATTAAAAATCAATCTTCTTCAAATTTATCTTCATCTTCATCATCATCCAAATCATCATCTTCATCATCATCTAAATCATTAACATCATCATCATCTCTACATCAACAACAACATCATCAACCATCAATTAATCAATCATCTTCATCATCTTCAAATTCATCCTCACCAACTTTAACTCCAACTCCAACTTCATTAAAATTACCTTCTCCAAACTTATCATTAAATTTAAAATTACCCTTATCTTCAACAATCACTTCATCATCTTCAACCTCATCTAAATCATCATCATCTAAATCATCTAAATCATCATCTCCCAAGTCTACATCAATCATTTCATCACCCTCAAAAATCTTATCATCATCTTCAACAAACATTTCATCAAATTTATATCATAATTCATCTCACTCAAATCCCTCTAATACCTCACAAAATTCACTTCAAAATCAATCTTCTCACTCATTCAATCATTCTAATACAATTAAAACTAATTTAAATCTCACTCAACAAACTCAATCTAACTCATTTCCTTCTCATTCATCTTCTCATCAATCTCCTCTCTTGGAGAAATCTCAAAACTTATCAAATCTTATTACAAATCTCATCCCCCCTCTCTCTCTATCTTCCTCATCTTCTCATTCATCAAATCATCAACTCTCTCAAGATTCAATCTTAAATCATTCAAATCAATCTCTTCCTTCAATCTCTTCACTTCCTTCATCTTCACCCTCATTCAATTTAGATCTGGCGCTCAATTCTTCTCCAACAAGCATTAGACATCAGTCTTCTGCTGAAAATTTTCCTCATCGTCGTTCATCTCGAAACATTAATCTCTTCTTATCTGATTGTTTAACATCTAATTCATCTACATCTCAACCTCAACTCTCCTCTAAATCTGAACCTGGATCTCATTTGGATGCTCTATCATCATTATCATCGTCATCGTCATCCATTTCACCTTTCAAACAAAACTCATTACCTCAATCTAATCCAAACTCTGATCCTTCGTCCTCTCGTCCTCAATCCATGATTGCTCCTTCTCCTGATTCTTCAACCGGGCCTTTAACCCCCACAGCTCCTTCCCCAACTAATAGCCATTCAATTTCAAAAATGACAAATTCTACTACGACCTCTAATGGTTCAAATCATACCAACTCAACTCCTCGTCAACCTTGTGCTAAATGTGGTCAATCTATGACTGGTCAATTTGTAAGGGCTTTAGGAACTGTATATCATTTAGATTGTTTTCGTTGTCAAGATTGTGGTAAAGTGGTCGCAAGCAAATTCTTCCCAGTAGATCAAACTCAAGATGGAAAATCTCAGTACCCTTTATGTGAAACAGATTACTTTAGAAGGCTAGGTTTGATTTGTGCTCAATGTGGTGGCGCTTTGAGAGGAAGTTATATAACAGCACTCGGTAAATCATCCATTGACTCATTTTCTAATTTTCACTCTTACTTCTTCTTCATCACTCAATTTAATCTTTTTTTTTTTTTAAATAAACTAACTTGAATTCATTTCAATCAAAACAAAACAAACATTTATCCTCAATTTTAATAATATCAAGATATGAAATTTCATGTTGAACATTTTACTTGCTCAGTTTGTCCTACTGTCTTTGGTCCTCAAGATAGTTATTATGAACATTCAGGTCAAGTTTATTGTCATTTTCACTATTCCGTTCGATTCGCTGTAAAGTGTACCGGTTGTAGAACTGCCATCTTGAAACAATTCGTCGAAATTAATCGGAATAATACTGATGAACATTGGCATCCTGAGTGGTCAGTCAATCATATCAATCAAGTCTTTTCTTTCAATTTTAATCTTTTCAATTCATTACATTTCAATTTAACTTAAAATTCTTTCCAAAACAGTTATATGATTAACAAGTTTTGGAATATTAAACTTGCTCCTTCCCCAATCAAACGAAAACACATTCTTCCATCCGAAATTAATCCCTCTCATAGTCATGATTCTATTTCAGATACTGTTTCTAATCCTAATCATCAATCATCTTCTACTCCCATTTCAAATTCAATCATCAAAAACTCTGAACCTTCTGAACCTTTAACTAATTCTTCCTTGGATTGGAAACAACAAGAAATCAATGAAAGTGCAGAATCATTAAAGGAAAAACAAAAACAAATGGAAGAACAAGTTTATCGTATTTGGACTGTACTCTCAACTTTTGAAGAAAGTAGTGCTGCTTGTATTAGCGAAATGTTAAGACACGTTAGCAGTGGTCATTATTTAGAAGGTGTTAGAATGGCTGGAAAATTCGTCTTGCACGTTGAAACTCTCTTTGCAGCTATAGATGATTTGGATTTTCTTTTTCGTAGTAAAAACGCTAAAGGTTGGTTAATATCTTAATATTTAATCTTTTTTCTTTTTAAATTAATATTCCCTTTGATCTTCTTTTAGAAATCTCTCATGTACGCGAAGCAAGGCTACTATGTAAAAAAATCGTCAATTTTTTCTCTCTCCTCTCTCATACTCATGAAACTGGTGCTAGAAAAATGAGCATCACTCAAGAACTTTTATCTTTGGTCACCGGTCTAGCTCATTACTTAAAGATTTTAATTAGAATCGCTTTAACTAGTGCTCTCAAATTAGAACGTGATCATTTTGATCGAACTGGTATTCAACAATTTCTCAATCGTCTTGATCGTCTAGCTAGAGATCCAGATGCTTCAAAAGCAACTCCTCCTCAAAAACTCATTCAACCAACTACATCAGCTTCTTCAAGTCAAGGTCCTAGTAACACTCAAAATTCTAATTCATCATTGGTAAATGGAAAACCAAAAACTTATGGTTATAAAAGCTTAACTAGAGCCGTAGGCACTTTAGTTGGAAAAGGTGAAGCTACAACCGATTTATGTGAAGGTTGTAAACAAACAATTGAAGAAGAATGTGTTAGAATCGGTACTAGCGCTCGATGGCATACAACTTGTCTTAGATGCTCTAATTGTAATCGGTCACCGGCTAAGAATGATAAATTTATTGAGTCATCTCATCCTATCGATAACTCAACTTTTAATCATTCAACTTCACTTCAAGTAAATCGTTTCAAATTAGATCTTAGTACTCAACGTGAAGGTACTAGGTTAAAAACTTTACACATTTATTGCGAAGAGTGTGCTCGGAATCTTGAATCATCATCTGGAATAACTTTTAAGGATGGCTTCGAATCAGTTACACGCTTGGAACAATATGCTTTTCTACTTTGTGTGGCACTTAACAAATTATATAGTCTTTTGAAACAAAGGGGTGTTTTACCAGCATCAGCAGGTATGTTTTTTTTTTTTTTTTTTTTTTTTTTTGAAAGTTAATTAAAAGTCAAGTTTTTTAGTCTGATAAATTTCATTTTTCATTTTATTTTATTCATTAAAAATAAATAAATAAATAAATAGATGATCTTAATCAAACTCAATTAAATGGGGATGAGAGGTCTCTTTATGATACTTATCGAAACTCTTCTGATATTAAACGAATGAAGTCAGTTGATTTAGATAGGAAACTATCAGCTACAGCTCGTTTACCTCAACGTTCTACTGTTGTTGAAAGCCCTTCCGGTCGTGTTGCTCAAGCTTCTGTTGAATCTTCAAATCAAACTGGAAACTCACAATCAACAAACTTACGTGTTGGTGATCCAGTTTCTAGAAATGGATTTAATCGTTCACCTGTTGGTCCATCTCGTCAACTTCAAGATCGAATAAGAAGTAATCCTGCCGTTACTAGTAGAGAACGTGATTATTCTAATTTGCCTCGCTCAGAACCTCCACCAAGACCACCTCCTACACATCTTAATATGATACCACCTATAGTCGCTGCTAGTACTACTAACATCTCACCTACTATTCTTTCACAATCAACTTATTCTAATCAAATTGACCCTCGTCCCACCTTATCTCGAAAACTTACAGCTGTTAAAATCGTTGACGAACAACCTGGACCTAACGAATTATCAATTAATGATGAACCTCGGCTTGGGAGTGTAACAAGTCCAGTAGGTAGAGATACTGCTGGAATTACACTTGCTGATCTCCCTCGTGCCATGGAAGCCGAACAATTTCGTGAACAGTGCAAACCTTTACCCAGTCAAGTAGTCACTTTATCTGAACTTTCAACTTTTGAATCTGTAATCGTAAAACATGTAGTAGCTTTAACTTTAGCAAGTGAAAACTCTCCAATTAGGGATGAAACTTCATTAGATGAATTATTAGAAATAATTGAAGCTCGAAAGGGTAACTTTTGGGGTAAACTATTTAAAGGTGGTAATGATAAAACAAAAGTAAAGAAAAAAGGTATGTCAATTTCGTTTACATTTTTTTTTTCTTCTTCTTATCATTATTAAACTTGTACTAATTAAAATTCTTAAAATTTATTAGGTGTATTTGGTGTACCGTTAGATGTCCTAATTGAGCGACATGGTGTAGACTCACTATTAGGAGCTGGAACAGGTCAATTGAGAGTTCCTAGTTTTGTTGACGATTGTATTTCTGCTATGAAACAAATGGACATGTCTGTTGAAGGCATATTCAGAAAGAACGGTAATATCAGGCGTTTGAAAGAATTGACTGATGCTATCGATAGGGATGATGGAACAGTTAATTTTAGTGATGATAATGCAGTTCAATTAGCTGCTTTATTAAAAAAATTTCTAAGGGATTTACCTGATCCATTATTAACATTTAAATTATATCATTTATTTATTGCATCTCAACGTCAGTAACTTTCTTTTTTTTTTTTTTAAAAAAAAAAAAAAAAGTTTTCTAATTAAAAGTAAAATCTCAACAATCTTTCTTAAACATTTTAGGTGTCGAAAATGATGCCGCACGAAAAAGAACATTACATTTGATTTGTTGCTTACTTCCTAAAGCTCATAGAGATACTATGGAAGTTTTGTTTGTATTTATGAAATGGGTGGCTTCGTTTTCTCATGTAGACGAAGAAACTGGTTCCAAAATGGATTTACAAAACTTAGCTACAGTCATTACTCCTAATATTCTCTATGCTCGCTCAAAGGACCCAACTAGAGATGAATCGTTTTTAGCAATTCGAGCAGTTCATGAGTTATTAGAAAATCAAGACGAACTTTTTCAGGTTCCAAATGAAGTTTTGACTATTATGCAAGATCAAGAATTAATGAATTTTAATATAAATGAAGTCACCTCAAAAGATTGTCAGTTTTTGTTTTTACAATAATCTTTTAGACTTAATCTATCAGTTAACAGTTTTTCTTTTGAATATAGTATTGAAAAGGGTTGATGGTTTATTAAAATCTAATCAGGGTAAACCTAAACTTCAAGGAAAAATTGGTTTAGATCATTATAAGAATAAGGGGGAAGTTGAACTACAACGGCATGGTTTAAATCCATCATTATCTCATGATTTTAATTCATCTATTCAAACCGAGCAAACATCTCAACTTAAATCCGCTATAACTCACTTTTCAAATCAAACAAATGGGTTCAACTCTAATCTTAGCTCTAATGGACTTTTAAGTCCTTTATTAGGCCCTAATACAATGCAACAAGCCCAAGATTCACCATTCTCGATTGCTTCACCTCGTCTTTACCCACGTGATAGCCCTTATCAATCGCCCTCTCAACGAAATAAAATCACAGATCAAGCACCTCATCCAAGGTCTAATCCTTTGCCCTCAACATCAACCTTGAATGGGCATGCCTCTATTTCCCCTAATCCACCACCAACTTCAATGAGTTATGGAACCAATGGTTATCATGGAATCAGGAATTTCTGTTGATCAGTTACCTGATAACTACTGTTTTGTTGGTACACTCATTTGTTTAATCTTGTTTAAGGTAATGGTTTTCGGTTGATGATATGATTATATATCAAAAATGGGTTTTACTTTTGTCTTTCAACATGGAAAAAATCGGAAAAAGAGGCGTTAGGAAGAAAAAAAAAAGTTATGATAATATGCGCATATATAGCTTGTTTTGAATTTCTCTTCATTTGTTGTTTATATCATCAATCACGATTTTTCATAATTATAATCTTGTTCTTTTTTTCCCTTGGAAAACAAACCCCTTTGAATATATATATTATATATCATACTTGATTTTGATTTTGTTCAATTGTATTAATTCAAAAACAACTTTTATTGCATTTTAATTTCCTTTTGTCTTTAAAACCCGTTTTCTTTTTATTTGTTTTTACTTTTTACATCTTTCTTTTTTTTTGTTATTATGCCTTTCTTTTTTTAATAAAAAAGTTTTTCTTAGTTCAGGAAAAAGTAGTTTTTTTTTTTTTGTTTCAGATCATTTAATTGTTCTTATCATCTCTATTTTATCATTCTAACACGCATTTCAAAAAAATCTTGATGACACAATCAACCGATGTGAGATAGACTTTTCTATTAATTGGCAAGACCTTATTTTTTATGAAGCTTCAAAGGTGGTCGTTTTAAGTTTATTTTGAATAAAAATCTGTAAACGTGTTTTACTTTGATTGAATGTTTCTAGATTTTATAAAAAGTAATACATCTGTTTAATATAATCTATAAACATTTTGTACCTCCTATCACCCTAAGCTGAATCAATCCAATTAAATTAAATGGTTCACAACCATAGATAAGAATCACTTTAAAATAAATTGAAAAAACAAAAAAAACTGGTGCGAGATCAAAAATTATTACTTCAATAAATTGTGTTTTGGAATTAAGAAAAAATAATTAATTAAATCAACTTGGTTGAATTAAATTAAATAAAGAACTCAACTTTTTTTTCTTTTTTTTTGATTTGAATAATTTTGTAAATTAAAAATGTAAATAATTTTGTAAATTAAAAATTTAAATAATTTTTATAATTTTCAAAATTTAAAATAATTTTTTATAATTTTCAAAATTTAAATAATTTTTTAGAAATTTAAAAATTTAAAAATTTATATAATTTTTTAGAAATTTAAAGAATTTAAAGAATTTAAAATAATTTTTTTTTTTTTTATAAAATTTAAAAGAATTTAAAATAATTTTTTTTTAATAAAATTTAAAAGAATTTTTTTTTTTTTATATAAAATTTAAAAGAATTTAAAAATAATTTTTTTTTTTTTTTTATATAAAATTTAAAAGAATTTAAAAATAATTTTTTTTTTTTTTTTATATAAAATTTAAAAGAATTTAAAAATTTTTTTTTTTTTTTTTTTATATAAAATTTAAAAGAATTTAAAAATAATTTTTTTTTTTTTTTTTATATAAAATTTAAAAGAATTTAAAAATAATTTTTTTTTTTTTTTTATATAAAATTTAAAAGAATTTAAAAATAATTTTTTTTTTTTTTTTTATATAAAATTTAAAAGAATTTAAAAATAATTTTTTTTTTTTTTTTTTATATAAAATTTAAAAGAATTTAAAAATAATTTTTTTTTTTTTTTTTATATAAAATTTAAAAGAATTTAAAAATAATTTTTTTTTTTTTTTTATATAAAATTTAAAAGAATTTAAAAATAATTTTTTTTTTTTTTTTATATAAAATTTAAAAGAATTTAAAAATAATTTTTTTTTTTTTTTTTTATAAAATTTAAAAGAATTTAAAAATAATTTTTTTTTTTTTTTTATATAAAATTTAAAAGAATTTAAAATAATTTTTTTTTTTTTAATAAAATTTAAAAGAATTTAAAATAATTTTTTTTATAAAATTTAAAATAATTTTTTTTTTATAAAATTTAAAGAATTTAAATAATTTTTTATAAATTTCAAAATTTAAAAGAATTTAAAATAATTTTTTTTTTATAAAATTTAAAAGAATTTAAAATAATTTTTTTTTTTTTTTTAATAAAATTTAAAAGAATTTAAAATAATTTTTTTCTATAAATTTAAAAGAATTTAAAATAATTTTTTTCTATAAATTTAAAGAATTTAAAATAATTTTTTATAAAATTTAAAGAACTTAAAATAATTTTTTTTAATAAAATTTAAAAGAATTTAAAATAATTTTTTTTTTTATAAAATTTAAAAGAATTTAAAATAATTTTTTTTTTATAAAATTTAAAAGAATTTAAAATAATTTCTTTTTTTAATAAAATTTAAAAGAATTTAAAATAATTTTTTTCTATAAATTTAAAAGAATTTAAAATAATTTTTTTCTATAAATTTAAAGAATTTAAAATAATTTTTTATAAAATTTAAAGAACTTAAAATAATTTTTTTCTATAAATTTAAAGAATTTAAAATAATTTTTTATAAAATTTAAAGAACTTAAAATAATTTTTTTTAATAAAATTTAAAAGAATTTAAAATAATTTTTTTTTTTTAATAAAATTTAAAATAATTTTTTTTTTTAATAAAATTTAAAAGAATTTAAAATAATTTTTTTTTTTTTTTAATAAAATTTAAAAGAATTTAAAATAATTTTTTTTTTTTTTTAATAAAATTTAAAAGAATTTAAAATAATTTTTTTTTTTTTTTAATAAAATTTAAAAGAATTTAAAATAATTTTTTTCTATAAATTTAAAAGAATTTAAAATAATTTTTTTCTATAAATTTAAAAGAATTTAAAATAATTTTTTTCTATAAATTTAAAGAATTTAAAATAATTTTTTATAAAATTTAAAGAACTTAAAATAATTTTTTTCTATAAATTTAAAGAATTTAAAATAATTTTTTATAAAATTTAAAGAACTTAAAATAATTTTTTTTAATAAAATTTAAAAGAATTTAAAATAATTTTTTTTTTTTAATAAAATTTAAAATAATTTTTTTTTTTAATAAAATTTAAAAGAATTTAAAATAATTTTTTTTTTTTTTTAATAAAATTTAAAAGAATTTAAAATAATTTTTTTTTTTTTTAATAAAATTTAAAAGAATTTAAAATAATTTTTTTTTTTTTTATAAAATTTAAAAGAATTTAAAAATAATTTATTTTTTTTTTTTTTATATAAAATTTAAAAGAATTTAAAAATAATTTTTTTTTTTATAAAATTTAAAAGAATTTAAATAATTTTTTAATAAAATTTAAAAGAATTTAAAAATAATTTTTTTTTTTTTTTTATATATATAAAATTTAAAAGAATTTAAAATAATTTTTTTTTTATATATAAAATTCAAAAGAATTTAAATAAAATAATTTTTTTTTTTTTTAATAAAATTTAAAAGAATTTAAAAATAATTTTTTTTTTTTTTTATATATATAAAATTTAAAAGAATTTAAAATAATTTTTTAATAAAATTTAAAAAATTTAAAGAATTTAAAATGATTTTTTTTATAAAATTTAAAGAATTTAAAATAATTTTTTTTTTTATAAATTTTAAAAGAATTTAAAATATTTTTTTTTTTTTTTATAAAATTTAAAAGAATTTAAAATAATTTTTTTTTTTTTTTAATAAAATTTAAAAGAATTTAAAATAATTTTTTTAGAAATTTAAAGAATTTAAAATAATATATTTTTTTTTTAGAAAATTTAAAGAATTGAAAGAATTTAAAATAATTTTTGGGTGGTGGTAAAAACACATAAGCAAATTGGTAAAAACACGTAAGAGCTTAGGTGTTTTGGCTATAAATTGGTAAAAACACATAAGTTTTTAGTAAAAAGAGGTAAGGGGTGCCCTGGGCCCATTTTGAATTGAAAATGAAACACAATTGGGCCTGTATTGGGCCAAAACATGCCCAAAAGAGGTTTTTTCCCCACAAAACCTTATTAACTCCAAATTGTTTCAGATTTTTTTGCCCAGCCCCCCCAAAAAAACAAGCCCAAACACCCCAATAATCCACATTATCCCCACCCCAAACCATTGTTTTTTTTTTTTGGAAAAACAGCATTACCAAAGCCATTTTGCAAAGCTTTTCACACTTTTTTTTCTTTTTTTCCCCCAAAGGTTGCATTTTCCACCACAACAACCTGCTTTCAAGCCTCTCAATTTTCAATTTTTTACCTTCCCTCATCTATTAATCCCACATTTAAACCACTTTCTTTCACTCTTAACCACTTCTGTTCATTTTTCACCTCTTTTTCACATTTCGAAAGGTTCTTAACCCATTCCAAATCCCCCAAATCCCCCTTTTTTTCACTTTTATACATATTTTTCTTTAAAAAATGCTTCAACCCCCCACTGAAGGTAAATTTCAGACCCTTGAGCTTCTTTGGCAACATGTGCAGAATGTTGCCAGGGCTCAGGGGTATGCTGTGTCCACCTTGAGGTCCAATATGACCCACAACCAAATTGAAATATGTTGTGACAGGTCTGGGACCCCAAACACCAACAAAAGCCCCTCCAAAACAGTCACCTCAAGCAAGCTTGACTGTCCTTTTAGACTTTATGCCAGGAAATATGCCAAGAGTACCACCTGGACTCTTGAAGTCAAAAATCCTGAACATAGCTATGATGCCACTGAAAATATCATGGCACATCCTGCTTTCAGGAAATTCAATGAGCAAGAAACATCCCAAATTGCTCAAATGTCTGAATCACTGCTCATGCCAAGGCAAATTCAGGCCCAATTATGCAGCCAGAGGGAGTCTGACAGGCCTGTAATCCTTCAAGACATTTACAACCAAGTCAAGAAAATCAAGAAAGACAAACTGCAAGGCATAAGGCCCATTGATGCTATTATTGACACTCTCAATCAAGAAAATTTTGTTTGGTCCTCTGCAAGGGATTCTGAGGTACACATTACCTCCTTGTTTTTTACTCACCCCCTGGCCATAAAACTTCTTCATGGCTTTCCTCATGTCACTCTTATGGATTGTACTTATAAAACCAATAAGTACAAAATTCCCCTTTTTCATATTGTTGGATTCAGCTCAACCAATAAGACCTTTTCTGGGGCTTTTTGTTTGGTGAAGAATGAAAATGAACCTTCATATACTTGGGCATTAAATCAATACATAGAAAAGGTCCTCAACAACACTAATATTGTTCCCCCTCCAGTTATTGTTATTGACAGGGATATGGCCTTGAAAAACTCTATTAAGAAGCTCTTCCCAGACTCCAAAGTCATGCTATGAATTTGGCACATCAACAAGGATGTATCTGCTCATTGCATGAAGAAAATTGGTCATGGAACTGATTTTGAAAATTTTATGGGCCTTTGGAATCAAGTAATATACTTCTTCATTTTATTTCATGTTATTTCACTTTTTTTCTTATTATTGTCTTTATTAATGACTTTGGGATTCTTTTCTAAGCTTATGTATTCACCCACTGAAAAGTCTTTCAAAGACAACTGGAAGAAGCTTCAAAAGCAAGTTAAAAATGCTGAGGTCTTGCAGTATTTGGAAAATACTTGGCTTCCTCTAAAGGAGTATTATGTGCCAGCCTGGACAAACCACCATTGCCACCTGGGTGTGGGCTCCACCTTCAGAGTTGAAGGTGCCCATGCCATGGTTAAACTTTGGCTACAAACGTCCACTGGTACTCTCCTGGAGGTAGTCAGGGCACTCCACATGGCATTCAGAAAACAATTTATTGAAATTATCAACAGAATCTCCAAAGAAATGATTGTCCATGTCAAGAATTTTCCTCCACACATCTGTGCCCTCAATGGCAAGGTGTCTCATTATGCTCTTCAGATTGCCTTTGAAAATTTCAAAACAAAATTTCCTCCAAATGAAAAATGCACCAACAAATACAACAATTATAAAGGCATTCCTTGCAAGCATAAGACCCAAAAGGCATTTGCCAAGCGCCAAAGGCTTGAATTATCAGACTTCCATCCTCAGTGGCATTTGAATTTGCCTGTGAGGGTTTTTTAATTTCTTCTTATTATTTTTTTCTTATTAACTGATTTTACTTGTCATATTCTTCTCAGACTGGTTTTCAAGGTGATGATCAAAGTGTTGAAAAAGAAAGAAAGAATGAAGCCAAGAAAATATTTGAAGACATTGGGCAAGACCTGTTTTAAAGACCAATGGCAGAAATCACCCCAATACTCCAACATTTTCAAGATGTTTTGACTGGAAAAGTCCCATTTGATCAAATTCCCAAGAGTCAAGAGGATGATCAATATTATGAAGACCCTCTAGAATGCAAGAATATCCGTGGAAGACCCCAAGGAGCCAAGAATAAAATCAAAAGAGAACCTTCAAGATTTGAAATCATTGAGAGTCAAACCAACAGAAGAGGAAGACCCCCATCAAAAGTGACCAGCACAACAACTTCCAGATCCCAGTCAAATGTCCCCTCTCCAATTATGGAAGTGGACTCATCTGAAGATTCTGAAGATTCTGAGGACTCATTATCTAAATCCATCAGTTCATCAGATTCACTACCCTCAGAAACTGAATTAAATAAATCAGAAGTAACCCTTAGAAGGTCCAGAAAATTGGCAATTGGAAGCAAAACCTCACAAAGAAAATCACACAAGCCTGCCACCAGCTTGAATATCTATGATGCAATTGACCTGACCTGTGAGAATTGTCAAAGCAACTATCACACAAGTGATGAATGCTCCAAGCTGTTTGTGAGTTTCTGATTCTTTTTAATGTAATTTTATGTTGTTTATTTTGATATTTATTCATTTTTTGAACTTATGTTATCAGATAACTGGCTCAGAAGACTTGCCCAAGTTTATATTGAAATACACCTTCAAGGCCATCAATGTCCAGGGTGATGGAAATTGTGGCTACAGAACAGTATCCCACTTCATTTACAAGACTCAAGATCAATGGGCTGATGTCAGAGGTGACTTGGCTGAAGAAATTCAACAAAATCAAGACCTTTATGAAGCCATGAACACCTTAATTCCCTCAGTATCCTCTTATTTGGAAAGAATTGAATGGTATGAAGATGTTGGCCAGGCTCCAAAAAGCAAGTGGATGTCCATGCCTGACATGGCGGATCCAATTGCAAATAAGTATAAAAGACCAGTTTTCTTTTATTCCACAGCCCAATCTTTTTCTTTTTTCCCTTATTTCTGTCCTCAAAATGATAATCCCCCCATTTTCATTTGCTTCTTGAATAGTTGTGCTCATTTTGTTCCTTTGGACATCATCATTTCTAAAGTTTATCCTGTCCCCCCCATTACTGTGAACTGGGAGATTCATGCCCAACCACAAGCCCTGGGGTGGGCTGATAAATTTAACAAACACAGAATGTTGTATTTGTCCAATCTTCCTCCCCCCTCTCAGAAAAAACCCACTATTTTGGAGGTTGATTCTGATTGAATGATTTTTGTATATACAATTTATGCCAATTATCCCCCTCCTCAGTCATTTTTATTGCTTAAATCCCACCTCAGTCTCCTTTTTTATCAAACATGTGGAACTTTTGTACTTGAAAATAGTCATATTACACAGAAGAAAAAAAACAGTTAAAAAAACACCCATTGCGCCTTCACTTGTGGTCCCACCCAAAAGATTTTCCCAATTCATGACCTTCTGGTTCTTTATTGTCCAGATTGAACCCTTTAATTCAAAAAAAATGAAGGAAATTCATAAGTGGGAAGTTATTAAATTCACTTTTTAAAAATAGGCATATTACAATGACGGGAAAAAACATTTGAAAAAAAAACTCTTTTTGCGCCTTCACTTGTCCCACCCAAAAAAATTCCCAAAATTATGGGATTCTGGTTCTTTATTCTTCACATTGAACCCTTTATTTTAAACAAAAAATGAAGGAAATTCATAAGTGGGAAGATTTTAAATGAATTTTTGAAAAAAATATGCCATTTTGGCATATTGGCCAAATTTGTGAAATTTGGCAAAAAAAAAAAATTTGAAAAAATTTGTGCTTATTGACATGCCAAGTCGGGAAAAATATGGCAAAAAAAAATTAAAAAAAACCTCAAAACTGAGCCTGAGGAATTTTTTTTGAAAATTAAGGTCACTTACGTGTTTTTACCAGAAACTTACATGTTTTTACTAAAAGCTTACGTGTGTTTACCAACACCCTAAATTTATTAAAAATTAAAAGCACAAAAATAACAACAAAAATAATACTAATAATAAGAGTAATAATAATTAATCAAAAATTATAATCTTTTTTTTTTTTTTGGTTAAAAAAAAAAGATTAATTTAATTAAAAATTATAAAAAAAAAATAATAATTTAAAAGAGGAAATTTTTAACTAATTTTTTTTTAAATTAATATTTAAAAAAAAAAAAATATTATATATTGAAATATTAATTTTAGGGTGTTGGTAAACACACGTAAGCTCTTACATGTTTTTACTAAAAACTTACGTGTTTTTACCATAAATTGGTAAAAACATGTAAGTGACCTTAATTTTCAAAAATAATTCCTCAGGCTCAGTTTTGAGGTTTTTTTTAATTTTTTTTGCCATATTTTTCCCGACTTGGCATGTCAATAAGCACAAATTTTTTCAATTTTTTTTTTTTGCCAAATTTCACAAATTTGGCCAATATGCCAAAATGGCATATTTTTTTCAAAAATTCATTTAAAATCTTCCCACTTATGAATTTCCTTCTTTTTTTTAAAAAAATGAAGGGTTCGATGTGAAGAATAAAGAACCAGAATCCCATAATTTTGGGAATTCTTTTGGGTGGGACAAGTGAAGGCGCAAAAAGAGTTTTTTTTTCAAATGTTTTTTCCCGTCATTGTAATATGCCTATTTTTAAAAAGTGAATTTAATAACTTCCCACTTATGAATTTCCTTCATTTTTTTTTTTAAATTAAAGGGTTCAATCTGGACAATAAAGAACCAGAAGCTCATGAATTGGGAAAATTTTTTGGGTGGGACCACAAGTGAAGGCGCAATGGGTGTTTTTTTTAACTGTTTTTTTTCTTGTGTGTAATATGACTATTTTCAAGTACAAAAGTTCCACATGTTTGATAAAAAAGAAGACTGAGGTGGGATTTAAGCAATAAAAATGACTGAGGAGGGGGATAATTGGCATAAATTGTATATACAAAAATCATTCAATCAGAATCAACCTCCAAAATAGTGGGTTTTTTCTGAGAGGGGGGAGGAAGATTGGACAAATACAACATTCTGTGTTTCTTAAATTTATCAGCCCACCCCAGGGCTTGTTTTTGGACATGAATCTCCCAGTTCACAGTAATGGGGGGGACTGGATAAACTTTAGAAATGATGATGTCCAATGGAACAAAATGAGCACAACTATTCAAGAAGCAGATGAAAATGGGGGGATTATCATTTGGAGGACAGAAATAAGGGAAAAAGGAAAAAGATTGGGCTGTGGAATAAAAGAAAACTGGTCTTTTATACTTATTTGCAATTGGATCCCCCATGTCAGGCATGGACATCCACTTGCTTTTTGGAGCCTGGCCAACATCTTAATACCATTCAATTCTTTCCAAATAAGAGGATACTGACGGAATTAAGGTGTTCACGGCTTCATAAAGGTCTTGATTTTGGTGAATTTCTTCAGCCAAGTCACCTCTGACATCAGCCCATTGATCTTGAGTCTTGTAAATGAAGTGGGATACTGTTCTGTAGCCACAGTCTCCATCACCCTGGACATTGATGGCCTTGAAGGTGTATTTCAATATAAACTTGGGCAAGTCTTCTGAGCCAGTTATCTGATAACATAAGTTCAAAAAATGAATAAATATAAAAATAAACAACATAAAATTACATTAAAAAGAATCAGAAACTCACAAACAGCTTGGAGCATTCATCACTTGTGTGATAGTTGCTTTGACAATTCTCACAGGTCAGGTCAATTGCATCATAGATATTCAAACTGGTGGCAGGCTTGTGTGATTTTCTTTGTGAGGTTTTGCTTCCAATTGCCAATCTTCTGGACCTTCTAAGGGTTACTTCTGATTTATTTAATTCAGTTGCTGAGGGTAGTGAATCTGATGAACTGATGGATTTAGATAATGAGTCCTCAGAATCTTCAGAATCTTCAGATGAGTCCACTTCCATAATTGGAGAGGGGACATTTGACTGGGATCTGGAAGTTGTTGTGCTGGTCACTTTTGATGGGGGTCTTCCTCTTCTCTTGGTTTGACTCTCAATGATTTCAAATCTTGAAGGTTCTCTTTTGTTTTTATTCTTGGCTCCTTGGGGTCTTCCACGGATATTCTTGCATTCTAGAGGGTCTTCATAATATTGATCATCCTCTTGACTCTTGGGAATTTGATCAAATGGGACTTTTCCAGTCAAAACATCTTGAAAATGTTGGAGTATTGGGGTGATTTCTGCCATTGGTCTTTAAAACAGGTCTTCCCCAATGTCTTCAAATATTTTCTTGGCTTCATTCTTTCTTTCTTTTTCAACACTTTGATCATCACCTTGAAAACCAGTCTGAGAAGAATATGACAAGTAAAATCAGTTAATAAGAAAAAAACAAGAAGAAGAAATTAAAAAACCCTCACAGGAAAATTCAAATGCCACTGAGGATGGAAGTCTGATAATTCAAGCCTTTGGCGCTTGGCAAATGCCTTTTGGGTCTTATGCTTGCAAGGAATGCCTTTATAATTGTTGTATTTGTTGGTGCATTTTTCATTTGGAGGAAATTTTGTTTTGAAATTTTCAAAGGAAATCTGAAGAGCATAATGAGACACCTTGCCATTGAGGGCACAGATGTGTGGAGGAAAATTCTTGACATGGACAATCATTTCTTTGGAGATTCTGTTGATAATTTCAATAAATTGTTTTCTGAATGCCATGTGGAGTGCCCTGACTACCTCCAGGAGAGTACCAGTGGACTTTTGTAGCCAAAGTTTAACCATGGCATGGGCACCTTCAACTCTGAAGGTGGAGCCCACACCCAGGTGGCAATGGTGGTTTGTCCAGGCTGGCACATAATACTCCTTTAGAGGAAGCCAAGTATTTTCCAAATACTGCAAGACCTCAGCATTTTTAACTTGCTTTTGAAGCTTCTTCCAGTTGTCTTTGAAAGACTTTTCAGTGGGTGAATACATAAGCTGAGAAAAGAATCCCAAAGTCATTAATAAAGACAATAATAAGAAAAAAAGTGAAATAACATGAAATAAAATGAAGAAGTATATTACTTGATTCCAAAGGCCCATAAAATTTTCAAAATCAGTTCCATGACCAATTTTCTTCATGCAATGAGCAGATACATCCTTGTTGATGTGCCAAATGCATAGCATGACTTTGGAGTCTGGGAAGAGCTTCTTAATAGAGTTTTTCAAGGCTAGATCCCTGTCAATAACAATACCTGGGGGGGGGGACAAGATTGGTGTTGTTGAGGACCTTTTAAATGTATTGATTTAATGCCCAAGTATATGAAGTTTCATTTTCATTCTTCATCAAACAAAAAGCCCCAGAAAAGGTCTTATTTGTTGAGCTGAATCCAACAATATGAAAAAGAGGCATTTTGTACTTATTGGTTTTATAAGTACAATACATAAGAATGACATGAGGAAAGCCATGAAGAAGTTTTATGGCCAGGGAATGAGTAAAAAAAAAGGAGGTAATGTGTCCCTCAGAATCCCTTGCAGAGGACCAAACAAAATTTTCTTCTTTGAGAGTGTCAATAAGAGTATCAATGGGCCTTCTGCCTTGCAGTTTGTCTTTCTTTATTTTCTTGACTTGGTTATAAATGTCTTGAAGGAATAAAGGCCTGTCAGACTCCCTCTGGCTGCATAATTGGGCCTGAATTTGCCTTGGCATGAGGAGTGATTCAGACATTTGAGCAATTTGGGATGTTTCTTACTCATTGAATTTCCTGAAAGCAGGATGTGCCATGATATTTTCAGTGGCATCATGGCTATGTTCAGGATTTTTGACTTTAAGAGTCCAAGTGGTGCTCTTGGCATATTTCCTGGCATAGAGTCTAAAAGGACAGTCAAGCTTTCTTGAGGTGACTGTTTTGGAGGGGCTTTTGTTGGGATTTGGGGTGCCAGACCTATCACAACATATTTCAATTTGGTTGTGGGTCATATTGGACCTCAAGGTGGACACAGCATACCCCTGAGCCCTGGCAACATTATGCAAATGTTGCCAAAGAAGCTCAAGGGTCTGAAATTCACCTTCAGTGGGGGGTTGGAGCATTTTTGAATGAAAAATATGTGTAAAAGTGAAAAAAAGGGGGGATTTGGGGATTTGGAATGGGGTAAGAACCTTTCGAAGTGTGAAAAAGAGGTGAAAAAAGGTGTGAAAAATGAACAGAAGGGGTTAAGAGTGAAAGAAAGTGGTTTAAATATGGGATTAATGGATGAGGGAAGGCAAAAAATTGGAAATTTGGAGGCTTGAAAGCAGGTTGTTGTGGTGGAAAATGCAGTCTTTGGGTGAAAAAAAGAAAAAAAAGTGTGAAAAGCTTTGCAAAATGGCTTTGGTAATGCTGTTTTTCCAAAAAAAAAACAATGGTTTGGGGTGAGGATAATGTGGATTGTTGGGGTGTTTGGGCTTTTTTTTTGGGGGGGGGGGGCTGGGCAAAAAAATCTGAAACAATTTGGAGTTAGAGAGGTTTTGTGGGGAAAAAACCTCTTTTGGGCATGTTTTGGCCCAATACAGGCATTGTTGTGTTTCATTTTTGATTAAAAATGGGCCCAGGGCACCCCTTACATGTTTTTACTAAAAGCGTACGTGTTTTTACCAAATTATGGCCAAAACACGTAAGTTTTTTAGTAAAAACACGTAAGCTCTTACGTGTTTTTACCAATACCCTAATTTTAAAGGTAAAAAAAAATTTTTTTTTCTCTTTCTTTTTTTAAAGTAAAGTTTTTTTTTTTGAATTATTTATTTTTTCTTAAAAAAAAAAAAAGAAAAATTTAACATCAAATTAAAAAAATTGTTTTTTTTTTTTTTAAATTATTATTATTTTTCTCTTTTTCTCTTTGTTACAAGATTTTAATGAAATTAAAATAAAAAGAAGATGATAATAATATTTCAAATTCATTTAGTTTAATTATAAAAAAACAAAGAAATCTAATTTAATGAAATTAAATTTTTAAAAAAAAACAATTCTTTTTTCCTTAACAAATTCATCAAAAAAAAATATTATCATTATTTTTAGGGTGTTGGTAAAAATACACAAGCCCTTATATGTTTTTACTTTAAAACTTATTTGTTTTTGACAGAAATTGGTAAAAAGATGTAAGGGGTATTTTTCAAATGAAATATAGCTATTTATAGCATTCCTTATACATTTCATGGTATTAGTAATCCTATTTATGGAAGTAAAAATCTCATAAATGGCATTCTTAAAGCCATAAATGACATTGTTAAGGCCATTTATGGAATTTTTAATGCCATAAATGACATTTTTAAGGCCATTCATGCCATACTTGAGGCCATTTATGGCAATTTTGATGTCATTTAATGTAAGTTGTGGATATGAAACTTTGATTAAAAATCAAGTACTTTTCCTGTCCTCAAAATTTTTATAAGATGTAATATAATTAAAAAATAGTATGAAATAGTATTTTTAAGAGAAAACACCCAAATTTCATTGTTTTTAACTTTCTAAGTATAAAACAATAATATTATAGAGATTCATTGTTTTACCAACAATAAAAATTTATCCAAAAATACTCTACAAGAGATATTTAAGGCTACAAAAGAAATTTCAATTGGAATTAATTGAGCAAAGAACTGCAAGAAATTGATTAAAGAGCAAAGTCTTTAAAAGGGTATTTAAAGAGAAAACACGCCCAAAAGTGACCAGAGTGAATTTGGAAACAAAGTGACAAAGCTAACAGTGATGAAAGATGCTTTAATTCACTTTTGGGGTGGTTCAAGGGGTAAAAATGATTATAAGAGTTACAAACAATAATTATAATGATTTTTTCACATGGTTAAAAGGTTAAAAATGATTTAAAAAGGGTGGTTGGAATCTTTTATTGATTTGTTTAACAGTGTTTAAAAGAATTATAAAAGGCAAAGATTTTAACATGAAGAGAAAAGTGGGGCAACAAAGACCTTCTTTTATAGCCATCAAATTTCTTACTCCAAAAGTAAAATTTACTCTTGTCAGTCGTGGAAAACACTCTGACAGCAGAAAAGCCAATTATGGCATCATTGAACCCTGGTTTAGACTAAAAAAGGGCTGGTTTTAGTCATTTTAGACCCTTAAATCAGCCATTACTATAGTAATACCTGGTTTTAAGCCTTACAAACATGGCATAATGTGTGTAAGAGACGTAGAAGCCAGTTAAAACTGTTTTTACTAATATTGTTTTGACTTAAGGGTAGTTTTACCCTCTCGGCAACAGTTAAAACTGCCCTGGTTGGTATCAAAACCTCATCATCAATTGAGTCACAGACCCTGTGACTCAATTCCAGGACAAAAGTGATGAGCTTTTGCATGGATTTTGACATCCCACCCCTGTCAGCAAGGACTTTGGGGGTC
Organism: Austropuccinia psidii; assembly: GCA_023105745.1. Classification (NCBI taxonomy): domain Eukaryota; kingdom Fungi; phylum Basidiomycota; class Pucciniomycetes; order Pucciniales; family Sphaerophragmiaceae; genus Austropuccinia; species Austropuccinia psidii. Next base: position 48,359,057 of record JALGQZ010000004.1, read on the forward strand.
TGGCTCCCCCTTTGAGTTAGAGTACCTTTTCCCCCCCAGAACTAATCTTTCCAATATATTTTTTCTTTAATTCCTCATCATGTAATACACTTGTAATTTACATATACAATTCAATTGAGGCTTACAGTACACAACTGTAATAATTGATACCTCATATTTAAATTAAAATTCACTTATGTAATACACGTGCACATTTTGACATTTCAATTGAAATTACTTCAATTCCTCATAAGTTCTAAACTACACACAACACCTCAATTTTAACACAAAAATTGATGGTTAACACCACATGTGGTGTGAATTAAATTATGGTTTTGAGGATTGTTGACTTTTGTACAGAAAATACTAAATACTTAATTTAAGCTTATTTAGAGTTTAGTTACAGAAATTTTACCCAGAGGTGACATAACCTTATTTTTTTTATGAGGAATCTAATGGTGAAGTAATTTTGTTAAGTTTTTTTATGGGATAAAAAGCTATAATATATCTTATGTAACTTGTTACCAAAAATATTTTAATTTCATTAATTTTATTAAAAATTCATTTTTACTTAATTTTTTCAAGTAAAAATGCATTTTCACAATTGTAAAATTTAATGTAATTTTTCTTTTAAATCATAATTGAATTTTTATTTTTGTATAAAAAATTGTATTTATATTTCAATTTTTATTCTGATAATATAAATAAATTAATTTTATTTATATTTATATCTTATTTTGTTATTTGTGGTCTTTTGGGTATATGAAAATACCTCTAAGGCTCACATTTAAGGCATTGTTGTAATGCCATTCATGCCAATGTTATGGCCATAAATGGCATCTATAGGTCATTCTTGATGCCATTTATGGCACTTTTAATTCCATTTATGGCATTATTATTTCATTTATGGCACTTTTAATGAAACAAATGGAATTTTTAACTTCCACTAATGTCATAAATTAAATTTTTAATTAAATTGATGTCAGAGATGGAATTTTCAATTTACTTACAAAATTGAACTTTTGGGCCTACAATTTTCCTGTCAAGAAAAAAACCAAAATTTTGGGCTTTGGGTTTTTTATTCTCAAGGTTTTTCTCTTCATTGTAAAAAGAAAAAGATTTGGAAATTCATAATTGGTAACATTTTTAATGATTTTTTTTTAAAAAAATAGGCCATTTTTCCAAATTGGCCAAGAAAATAATTTTTCAAAAATTTGGGGACCTTCACATCCCATGTTGGAAAAAGTTTAGCAAAAAAAAAAAATATAAAAATCCTCAAAACTGAGCCTGAGGAATTTTTTTTTTAAAAAAATAAGTCACTTATGTGTTTTGGCCATAAACTTGTAAAAACATGTCAGGGCTTACATGTGTTTACCAACACCTTATTTTTATTATGGGTGTTGGTAAGCACACATAAGAGCTTATGTGTTTTTACCAATTTATTACCAAAACATGTAAGTGACCTATTTTTTTTATAAAAATTCCTCAGGCTCAGTTTTGAGCCTTTTTGTAATTTTTTTCCTGTATTTTTTCTAAAATGGGATATTAATATCCGCAATTTTTTCAGAATATTTTTCTTTGCCAAATTTCTCAAATTTGGCCAATGTGATTAAATGGCATATTTTTTCAAAAAAATTCATTAAATATGTTCCCACTTATGAATTTCCATATTTTTTTTTTAAAAAATGAAGGGTTCAATCTTGAAAATGAAAAACTAGAAGCCCATAATTTTGGGGAAGTTTTTTGGAGGGACAAGTAAATGAACAAAAACATTTTTTTTCATGTTTGTAATATGACTATTTTGAAGTAAAAAAATGTCACATTTTTGATAAAAAATAAGACTGAGGTGAGATTTAAGCAATAAATAGGACTTAGGGGGGGATAAATGGCATAAATTGTATTCAAAAAAATCAATCAATCAGCCTCAACCTCCAAAATAGTTAGTTTTTTCTGAGGGGGAAGGGGGAGGAATATTTGACAAATATAACATCCTATGTTTCTTAAATTTATCTTCCCACCCCAGGTCTTGTGGTTGGGAATGAAATTCCCAATCAACAGTAATGGGGGGACTGGATAAAGGTTAGAAATGATGATATCCAATGGGACAAAATGAGAACAGCTATCCAAGAAGCAGATGAAAAAGGGTGGATTATCATTTGGAGGACAGAAATAAGGGAAAGAAAGAGAAAGATTGGGCTTTTGAATAAAAGAAAAGCAGTATTTGATACTTATTTGCAACTGGATCCCCAATATCAGGCATGGACATCCACTTTCTCATTGGAGCCTGGTAAAAATCTTCATAACATGCAATTATGTACAAATAAGAGGTCACTGAGGGAATCAAAATGTTCATGGCTTCATAAAGATCTTGATCTTTTTGAACTTTGTCAGACAAGTAACCTCTGAGATCAGCCCATTGATCTTGAGTCTTGTAAATGTAGTGGGATACTGTTCTGTAGCCACAGTTTCCATCACCCTGGACATTGATGGCCTTGAGGGTGTATTTCAATATAAACTTGGGAAAGTCTTCTGAGCCAGGTACATGATAAAATTTGGTCAAAACATGAATAAATATTAAAATAAACAAAAAAATATACTTTAACAAGAATAATAAACTCACAAAGAGCTTGGAGCCTTCATCACTTGTGTGATAATGGCTTTGACAACACTCACAGGTAAATTAAATTGAATCCCATATCTTAAAACTTGTGGAATGCTTGTGGGACTTTCTTTGTGAGGTTTTTCTACCCATTTCCAATATTTTGGACCTTCTAAGGGTGACTCCTGATTTTCCATATTCATTTAATTAAGTTTCTGAGGGTAGTGAATCTGATAAACTTATTATTTTGATAATGAGGACTCAAAATGTTCAGATGAATCCACTTCCATGATTGGAGAGGGTGAAAATGACTGTGATATTGATGTTGTTGTGCTGGTCACCTTTGATGGGGTCTTCCTCTTCTCTTGGATTGACTTTCAATGATTTAAAATATTGATGGTTCTCTTTTATTTTTTTATTCTTATTCTTGGCTCCTTGAGATCTTCCACAGATATTCTTGCATCAAAGTGGGTCTTCATAATATTGATAATTCTCTTAAATATTGGGAATTTGATCAAATGAGACTTTTCCAGTCAAACCATCTTGAAAATGTTGAATAATTGGGGTTATTTCTGCCATTGGTATTTTAAAAAGGTCTTTCACAATATCTTCAAATCTTCTTTTGGCTTCATTATTTCTTTCTCAACACTTTGATCATCACCATGATAGCCAGTCTGAGAAGAATATGACAAAGAAAATCAGTTGATAAGAAAAAAAATAAGAATTTGAATGTCAAAAATCCTCACAGGAAAATTCAAATGCCGTTGAGGGTGGAAGTCTGATATATGAAGCTTTTGGCACTTGGAAAATGCCTGTTTAGTCTCATTATTGCAAGGGATGCCTTGATAATTGTTGTATTTGTTGGTGCATTTTTCATTGGGAAGAAATTTGGTTTTGAAATTTTCAAAGGCCATATGAAGGGCATAATGAGACACCTTGCCATTGAGAGCACAGATGTGTGGAGGAAAATTCATGACATGGACAATAATTTATTTGGATATTCTGTTGATTATTTCAATATATTTTTTTCTGAAACCCATTTGGAGAGCCTTAACTACCTCCAGGAGAGTACCAGTGGACTTTGGGAGCCAAAGTTTAAATATTGCCTGGGAAACTTCGACTCTTGAGGTGGAGTTCACAGACAAGTGGAAATGGTGGTTGGTCCAGGCTGGAACATAATAATCCTTGAGAGGAAGCCAGGTATTTTTCAAATATTGTAAGACTTCAGAATTTTTGACTTGCTTTTGAAGCTTCTTCCAATTGTCTTTGAAAGACTTTTCAGTGGATCAATGCATAACCTGAGAAATGAATCCCAAAGTCATTAATAAAAACAAAAATAAGAAAAAACATGAAAAAAAGTGAACTAAAGTTCAAGATAAAAGTATATTACTTGATTCCAAAGGCCCATGAAATTTTCAAAATCAGTTCCATGACAAATTTTTTCCATGCAATGAGCAGATACATCTTCATTGATGTGCCAAATGCATAGCCTGACTTTGGAGTCTGGGAAGAGCTTCTTAAGAGAGTTTTTCAAGGCCAGATCCCTGTCAATAACAATAACTGGAGGGGGAAAAAGATAGGTGTTGTGGAAGACCTTTTCTATGTATTGATTTAATGCCCAAGTATATGAGGGTTCAGTTTCATTCTTCACCAAGCAAAAAGCCCCAGAAAAGGTCTTATTGGTTGAGCTGAAACCAACAATATGAAAAAGGGGCATTTTGTACTTATTGGTTTTATAAGTAAAATCCATAAGAATGACATGAGGAAAGCCATGAAGAAGTTTTATGGCCAGGGGGTGAGTAAAAAACAAGGAGGTAATGTGTTCCTCAGAATCCCTTTCAGAGGACCAAACAAAATTTTCTTCTTTGAGAGTGTCAATAAGGGAATCAATGGGCGTTTTGCCTTGCAGTTTGTCTTTCTTGATTTTCTTGACTTGGTTGTAAATGTCTTGAAGGATTAAAGGCCTGTCAGACTCCCTCTGGCTGCATAATTGGGCCTGAATTTGCCTTGGCATGAGCAGTGACTCAGACATTTGAGAAATTTGGGATGTTTATTGCCCATTGAATTTCCTGAAAGCAGGATGTGCCATGATATTTTAAGTGGCATCATGGCTGAGTTCAGGATTTTTGACTTGAAGAGTCCAAGTGGTACTCTTGGCATATTTTCTGGAATAAAGTCTAAATGGACAGTCAAGCTTTCTTGAAGTGACTGTTTTGGAGGAGTTTTTGTTGGAATTTGGGGTCCTGGACCTGTCACAACCTACTTAAATTTGGTTGTGGGTAATATTGGACCTCAAGGTGGAAGCAGTGTATCCCTGAGCCCTGGAAATATTATGCACATGCTGCCAAAAAAGCTCAAGCATCTGAAATTCACCTTCAGTGGGGGGTTGAAGCATTATGGAGTGAAAAATATGGATAAATTTCAAAAAGGGGGAATTTGGGGATTTGGAATGAGGAAAGAAGCTTTTGAAATGTGAGAAAGAAGTGATAAAAGGTGTGAAAAATCAAAAGAAGTGGGTAAAACTGAAATGAAGTGGCTTAAATGTGGGATTAATTGATGGGGGAAGGTGAAAAATTGGAATTTTAGAGGCTTGGAACCAGGTTGTTGAGGAGGAAAATGTAGTCTTTGGGGGAAAGAAAGGAAAAAAAAGTGTGAAAAGCTTTGCAAAATTGCTTTCGCAATGCTTTTTTTCAAAAAAATGGTTTGGGGGGGATAATGTGGATTATTTGGGTGTTTAGTTTTTTTTTTGGGGGGGGGGGGATGTGCAAAAAGAATGAAACAATTGGGTTACAGGGGTTTTGTAGGGAAAATACCTTTTTTTGGCAGTTTTAGGCCCAATAAAGGTTTTTTAGTGTTTCATTTTTAATTAGAAATGGGCCCAGGGAACCCCTTACATGTTTTTACCAGAATGATTAAGTGGGTTTACCAATACCCTTTATTATTATTTTATTATTTTATTATTTTATTATTTTATTATTTTATTATTTTATTATTTTATTATTTTATTATTTTATTATTTTATTATTTTATTATTTTATTATTTTATTATTTTATTATTTTATTATTTTATTATTTTATTATTTTATTATTTTATTATTTTATTATTTTATTATTTTATTATTTTATTATTTTATTATTTTATTATTTTATTATTTTATTATTTTATTATTTTATTATTTTATTATTTTATTATTTTATTATTTTATTATTTTATTATTTTATTATTTTATTATTTTATTATTTTATTATTTTATTATTTTATTATTTTATTATTTTATTATTTTATTATTTTATTATTTTATTATTTTATTATTTTATTATTTTATTATTTTATTATTTTATTATTTTATCATTTTATTATTTTATTATTTTATTATTTTATTATTTTATTTTTTTATTTTTTTATTATTTTATTATTTTATTATTTTATTATTTTATTATTTTATTATTCTATTATTTTATTATTTTATTATTTTATTATTTTATTATTTTATTATTTTATTATTTTATTATTTTATTATTTTATTATTTTATTATTTTATTATTTTATTATTTTATTATTTTATTATTTTATTATTTTATTATTTTATTATTTTATTATTTTATTATTTTATTATTTTATTATTTTATTATTTTATTATTTTATTATTTCATTATTTTATTATTTTATTATTTTATTATTTTATTATTTTATTATTTTATTATTTTATTATTTTATTATTTTATTATTTTATTATTTTATTATTTTATTATTTTATTATTCTATTATTTTATTATTTTATTATTTTATTATTTTATTATTTTATTATTTTATTATTTTATTATTTTATTATTTTATTATTTTATTATTTTATTATTTTATTATTTTATTATTTTATTATTTTATTATTTTATTATTTTATTATTTTATTATTTTATTATTTTATTATTTTCTTATTTTCTTATTTTATTATTTTATTATTTGATTATTTTATTATTTTATTATTTCATTATTTTATTATTTTATTATTTCATTATTTCATTATTTCATTATTTTATTATTTTAATATTTTATTAATTTATCATCTTATTATTTTATTATTTTATTATTTTATTATTTTATTACTTTATTATTTTATCATTTTATTATTTTATTATTTTATTATTTTATTATTTTATTATTTTATTATTTTATTATTTTATTATTTTATTATTTTATTATTTTATTATTTTATTATTTTATTATTTTATTATTTTATTCTTTTATTATTTTATTATTTTATTATTTTATTATTTTATCATTTTATTATTTTATTATTCTATTATTTTATTATTCTATTATTTTATTATTTTATTACTTTATTATTTCATTATTTTATTATTTTATTATTTTATTATTTTATTATTTTATTATTTTATTATTTTATTCTTTTATTATTTTATTATTTTATTATTTTCTTATTTTCTTATTTTCTTATTTTATTATGTTATTATTTTATTTTTTTATTATTTTATTATTTTTCTATTATTATTATTGAAGCTATATCATCAAATTGAATTATTAATTAATTAATTTTTTATTGATAAAAAAAACCATTTGACTTCGACTTTTTATAATAATGAATCTAATAATAAAAATATGAATATATTATTTCTTCTTTTAATTCAGAATTATAATATTTGAAAAATAGAAATAAAGATTAAATTAAAAAAATTGAAAATAATTAATATAGATACATAGTTTAAACTTCTAATAACCATACAAAAGGTAGTCCACCAATTTGGTGCATGCTAAAAAATGGCTCTTAGACCATAAGGTTACCAAATGTGCTGACCTAGGGAATTTTGGGAAAATTTTACCTCCTGAAAACCATAAAGCTGTACTGTAAATTCATTGATACATTTGCAAATTTAATTTTCAATTGATTTTATTATTAGTATTTCCAAAATTGTGGGGCTATCAACTGAACCTCTGTATGCCACCATAAATATAAATATTGATCTGAATATATTATTTCTTTTTTAAGTTAATAATTATGATTTTTAAAAAATAAAAATCAAGATTAAAGTGAAAAATTGAAGTTAATTAATGTAAATATATAGTAAAAACTTCTGATAGCCATACCCTTCCAGAAGTCATGCAAAGGGTTTTGACCAATTTTGTGAGCCTGTGAGATATGTATGACATACCCATAAGGTTAAAAATAAATTTTTATAAATTTGATTTAGTCATAAAATTACTTTTCAAATTAATTTAAAACAAAAAATAACAAAAAAAGGTATAGCTTTATTTTTGATAAACAAACTTATAAATATTATGTTATTTTTGGATTTTAAATCAAAAATTACTCAGGGTTAACCCATAGGGTGTTATACCCAAAAATGGCTATTTTAGAAATTATTAGAAGTCTAAAGAAGGGGGTCTTTTTGAATTTTAAAGAAGGTAGTGGAAAGACTTGTTATTGAAATTTTCGACTCAAATTTGAAACCTATAGATAGGTTTCAAAAATGTAACTGGCCACTTTCTCAAAGACCTCTCAATCCTTGTTGGAGAGGTTTTTCTTACTTATCAATTCCAAGACAAGTGAGCCAGAGCTAGCCCTAATCTTTTCATAATTCTTCTCAGGTTAAAGGCCTTGTTTCTAAGTGAGTTCTACCAATGCAATGCCCCCCATTACTCCTGCTGTGCCACTTATGACTCTGGATCCAAAATAGAAAGCTGTCACAACCACAAAGATTGACCCTCCTCCATGGGTGTTGCAGCAATTCTAACCTGGAACCAAGTTGGGGCCAATTGGCCACACCATATCTTTTATGGCCAATTGGTCGCCTCTGGTGCTCTATGGCAATTTGGCCATTTCTGGCCCCCAATCATCATTTATGGCCTCAGGCCATATCCTGCCATCATTGGCCTCCTTGGCCAATTTCCATATCACCAACCCCAGGCCTTTATCTTTGATTTTGGGCCTGTGGGGTCCTTTTGTCTTCTAGGGGCCTCCAGGCCCCCTAGCCATCATCTTTGGTTTTGGGCCACCCCCTTTCATTAGGGGGGTTTAGGCCTAAATGGCCTTTTTGGGCCATTTAGGCCCCCTATGGCTTCTACAGCCCGTGGGCCATAATTCATGGTCTGCAGTCCATAGGCCAATTAGGCCCCTTTTGGCCTAATCCAATGAGTCCAAAAGGGGCAAAAGGGGGCAACCATCTAGCCCCCAAGGCCAGGTGGGTCCCAAACCACAATTGGGCCCACCTGAGCCAATTTTGGCCATTAATCCCTTGGACCCAATTTTGGCCAAAAACCCTTTGGACACCAAAATGGCCATAGAACCTGTAGGACCCAATTTTGGCCATGGACCATTATTCCAGCCATGGCCTCTGGCAACCACCAGAGGCCACCAGACCAGCTCAGCTAGCCTGTCCCTCAAGTTAAGGGGAATTCTTTCCATTCCTCCATGCACCCCGTACTCAAGGTTGCAGGAGTGGTTCATATATGGTATTATATACCATTATGCACCATTTTTGCTCAGCAATTCAATGGTGATGTTTTCAGGACCAAATCTCACAATTCCAAATCAAGGTCCCAAAATCCAACACCCATTTCAAAGGAGGATTCTTTAACTCATCAGTCTGGCAATCCATGACGGCAATCAGAAGGTCATTCAGGGATCCCAACCACCTGGCCCTGCAGGAGTTGGGTTGGCAATTTCATTCAGGATTATTCTAAGGGCATTCTCAGAGGCTATACAGTCTTTCAATCAGTTTTCAAGTCATCAAGTATTTCAATACTCCTTGGACAACTCAATTGGTCCATACAGGCGTCAATCAATCAACCTGTATGTCCTTAGCCCAATTGGGCCAATTCAATCTTCCACTGTGGGAATTCAATCACACAGTTCAATTTCAAGATGGCCAGAACTGTATTGGCCCAATTCAGACAATACAGCTGGTGATCCACCTTCCAGGATCAGTCTTTCAGTTTTTCACATATACTGGCCACCTTTCAGCACCTGGGGACTTTTTCCCCAGTTAATTAATATAGTAGACTTATTATTATCTTTATTTTCTTTTACTTTATTAAAGTTAACACTGATAATCATAAGTCAGTCATCCAGCACCTTTTCTTTTTTTTCCTCTCCTGTCAGTGAATATTGGTGGTCATATCCTTTACTAATTCCATTCCCTTTTCTGGCAGGTTGAAACAGTGAATTGAGGATTCACTTGGTTGGCTTCTTTATTATCTTTGGCCTTTGGTTTCTTATCTTTTCCTTTTTCTTTGGCATACTTATCTTCCCTTTATTCTTCTTTAAAGGAATCAATCTTTATTATTCTTTATATCCTTTGGAGCCCTTCAAGTGAGTGCTTGATTCCTGAGTGCCAGGCCCTCTTGATTCCATAAGAGCCCCTGTGACAAAAGCACTGAGGACATCCCCAATATGATTATTTCCCTAACACAGCAGATGCGCAAGATGAAGTCTGACAATGCCTCTGAGATGGCTTCCCTTTTATCTTCTTTGTCTTCTTCCAAAATTACTGCTTCACCTTGTTCCCATATTCCATATTATGCTTATGATAAATTCGTTTCTGATCCTCACAAGTTGGTTTCTGGTTGTGTAACCCTGAATCCCAATGGTTTTTGTTATATTCATTGGTTTAAGGAGTTAAAATATTGTTTTAATTTTTTTTTTGAGAAAGATTCTCAAATTGATGATTCCAATTCTCTTCTTGCTTCCATTGCTCCTCCTTATCTTTTCTCTGTAACTCATCCCTTCTTCTCCTCCAAATTCTCTATCCTTATTTCATGCAATCCAGGCCCAATTTTCACCTTTTAACCATTTTCAAAAATTATCTCTGGTCTGTTATTGGTCCAATTCTTTTTTTTTCTTCTGCATTGGATGGAAATAAATCTATTCAGGATCAAATAACAATTTGGCACAAAATCTTTACCCTAAAACATTGACTTAAAATCCAGGATGATAAATTTGAGGGCCTTTTTCTTCAATTAAATTGGGTACCCCTTCATATCTTAATGAGACCACTTTTGTTAAACTTGTCTCTTCAACCATCATTGCATCTTCCAATATGTCTCCCTCAGAGGTTTTCATTTCCCAAGTTATAACTACCTAAGCAGTAAAGATGGAATGAACCACCTGCATCTCTTCTCCCTTTTTTAATCACTTTTTGGATTATAATCAGCCTTCACTGTCTACTAAAAAAACTCAATATACTTTCCCTAGTAGTGAGCCTTTCCACCCTCCTGATAATCTTCTTGATAGGCTTGGTGCCCAATGCTTTGACTGCAGAGAAATAGGGCATTGGCCAGATAAGTTCCCTAGAAGGCATTGCTTGTCACTCCTCAGGGATTTTTCCTAAATTGTCCTGAGTATTGTCCTTCCACTCTTTCTTCCCTGAAGTACCCTTGTGGCATTGGAGGAAGAGTTTTGAAAGTATCTTTTGTTAAAGAAAGCTTTTCTGAAAAGGCTGTAGCCAAAAGTTGTGCATCCACTCACTTAACTTGGTCTTTAAGATTTTTTACCTCAATGAATTCCATCAAGCCCTTCAATATAACCATTTTTGATTCCAAAAAACTATTGAGGTATCCCAGATTGTGAACCTTGAAATACCAATTTTTGGTAGTGTTCTGTCTGTTCACAATGTCCTGTTCTCAGATCAAATTTCAGGAACTGTTTTGTCATTGGCAAGGTTTGTCTGTGCGGGTTTATTAAAAGTTTTTGAGGGTTTCTCCTTGTTCCTGTATTTACACAATGTCTCTATTCCAACTGTTTCTTATAAGAATGTATGGTGGGTTAAAACATGTAACCTGAATGTGGGTCCCTCTGTAATGAAGATAAATGTTTCTTCCAGTTTGTCAAACTGTCTTACTCCATTTAAATGGAATAAGTGTCTAGGAAAAGCTTCTGAAAAAATAGTGAAGCATTGCTTGAATTTCAAAATTCCTGGGTTCCCTTCTTTTGTGAAACCTGTGCTTGTGCAAAATTACACATTGTCAGGAAAAGGGTAAAGTTGAAATCCCTAAGGAAACAGCCCCTTGATTTGCTTGTGTCTGATATCATGGGTTCTTTTGAGGCTGATTCTGATGGGTTCTGCTATATTCTGAATCTCAGGGACCATGTCTCTACATATTCTTTTTTTGCACCATTAAACTTGCATTCTGATGTTTTGTTGCTCTTGAAAGATTGGATTGCCTTGATTTCTATTCAATGTGATGGCTATCAGAAAACATTGTGTACTGATAATGAAAAGGAATATATCTCTGCTAGATTTTATAAATCAATTTCCTCAAAAGAAATTGTGATTTATCCCTCCTTGCCATTCTCCCCACAAGAAAATGGTTCATCCAAGCATATTAACTGTACTTTAGGAGACATGGCTTGCTCAACGCTTCTAGAAAGTAAGCTCTCAACTAAATTCTGTAAACATGCTTACCTAATGGCTGATTTTATACATAATGGATTTTTTAATTCCAGAAATGGAGGAAAATATGCTTTTGAAATCATATTTTAATGCCCTTCTGCATTAAAGATGATATATCCATTTGGTAAAAAAGCTTTTTTTCACATCCACCACCCCCAACAAGCTTCCAAGCTACATCATAATCCAATGCAATGCTACTTATTGAACACACTTCCTGGTTCAAAAGGGTGGTTGCTATGGGATCTTGCCAGTGAAAGGAAAATACAGTCCAGGAGTGTTTCCTTTCCAGACTTAAGCACTGTACCTATACCAACAAAAAATACTGAAGGAAGTCTTTCCCATGTTCTAAGAATTGCTTTGAGAGAGTTCCCTGCTGAAAAAATCAATTCTGATCAGGAAAAAGCTGTACTAAAACTATTTATCACTCATGAAATAACAGTTCTACTAAGCTTTGGAGATGCCATGAGGAATTTCTTTGTGAGGAATGGCAAAAAGCATTCTTTGCCAAATTATATCAGATGCAAATATGGGGTGTATATTTGTAAGGTTTTACTATGAAACAATAAGTAAAAATTACTAATGTTTTACTTATTTTACTCTGAATGTCCTTATAAAGAAAGTAAATAAGATAAAAATAATTATAATAAGAAAGAATTATTATAATCAAGGCATAAAAGTAATTATATTATCAAATAAATATATTGATATATAATAATTAATATAGGGTGTTGGTAAACACACGTAAGCTTTTAGTAAAAACACGCAAGCCCTTACGTGTTTTTACTGAAAACTTATGTGTTTTTACCAATTTATGGTAAAAACACGTAAGTGACCTTAATTTTCAAAAAAAATTCCTCAGGCTCAGTTTTGAGGATTTTTTTAATTTTTTTTTGCCATATTTTTCCCAACTTGGCATATCAATAAGCACAAATTTTTTCAAAATTTTTTTTTTCCAAATTTCACCAATTTGGCCAATATGCCAAAATGGCATATTTTTTTCAAAAATTCATTTAAAATCTTCCCACTTATGAATTTCCTTCATTTCTTTTTAAAATGAAGGGTTCAATGTGAAGAATAAAGCACCAGAATCCCATAATTTTGGGAATTTTTTTGGGTGGGACAAGTGAAGGCGCAAAAAGGGGTCTTTTTTCAAATGTTTTTTCCCGTCATTGTAATATGCCTATTTTTAAAAAGTGAATTTAATAACTTCCCACTTATGAATTTCCTTAATTTTTTTTTAAATTATAGGGTTCAATCTGGACAATGAAGAACCAGAAGCTTATGAATTGGGAAAATTTTTTGGGTGGGACAACAAGTGAAGGCGCAATGGGTGTTTTTTTTAACTGTTTTTTCTCTTGTGTGTAATATGACTATTTTCAAGTACAAAAGTTCCACATGTTTGATAAAAAATGAGGCTGAGGTGGGATTTAAGCAATAAATATGACTGAGGAGGGGGATAATTGGCATAAATTGTATATACAAAAATCATTCAATCAGAATCAACCTCCAAAATAGTGGGTTTTTTCTGAGAGGGGGGAGGAAAATTGGACAAATGCAACATTCTGTGTTTCTTAAATTTATCAGCCCACCCCAGGGCTTGTGCTTGGGCATGAATCTCCCAGCTCACAGTAATGGGGGGGACTGGATAAACTTTAGAAATGATGATGTCCAAAGGAACAAAATGAGCACAACTATTCAAGAAGCAGATGAAAATGGGGGGATTATCATTTGGAGGACAGAAATAAGGGAAAAAAGAAAAAGATTGGGCTGTGGAATAAAAGAAAACTGGTCTTTTATACTTATTTGCAATTGGATCCCCCATTTAAGCCATGGACATCCACTTGCTTTTTGGAGCCTGGCCAACATCTTCATACCATTCAATTCTTTCCAAATAAGAGGATACTGAGGGAATTAAGGTGTTCATGGCTTCATAAAGGTCTTGATTTTGTTGAATTTCTTCAGCCAAGTCACCTCTGACATCAGCCCATTGATCTTGAGTCTTGTAAATGAAGTGGGATACTGTTCTGTAGCCACAATTTCCATCACCCTGGACATTGATGGCCTTGAGGATTTATTTCAATATAAACTTGGGCAAGTCTTCTGAGCCAGTTATCTGATAAAATAAGTTCAAAAAATGAATAAATATCAAAATAAACAACATAAAATTAGATTAAAAAGAATCAGAAACTCACAAAAAGCTTGGAGCATTAATCACTTGTGTAATAATGGCTTTGACAATGCTCACAGGTCAAGTCAATTGCATCATAGATATTAAAACTGGTGGCAGGCTTGTGTGATTTTCTTTGTGATGTTTTTCTTCCAATTGCCAATCTTCTGGACCCTCTAAGGGTTACTTCTGATTTATTTAATTCAGTTGCTGAGGGTAGTGAATCTGATGAACTGATGGATTTAGATAATGAGTCCTCAGAATCTTCAGAATCTTCAGATGAGTCCACTTGCATAATTGGAGAGGGGACATTTGACTGGGATCTTGAAGTTGTTGTGCTGGTCACTCTTGATGGGGTCTTGCTCTTCTCTTGGATTGACTTTCAATAATTTCAAATCTTGAAGGTTCTCTTTTGTTTCTATTCTTGGCTCCTTGGGGTCTTCCACGGATATTCTTGCATTCTAGAGGGTCTTCATAATATTGATCATCCTCTTGACTCTTGGGAATTTGATCAAATGGGACTTTTCCAGTCAAAACATCTTGAAAATGTTGGAGTATTGGAGTGATTTCTGCCATTGGTCTTTGAAACAGGTCTTCCCCAATGTCTTCAAATATTTTCTTGGCTTCATTCGTTCTTTCTTTTTCAACACTTTGATCATCACCTTGAAAACCAGTCTGAGAAGAATATGACAAATAAAATCAGTTAATAAGAAAAAAAATAATAACAAGAAATTAAAAAACCCTCACAGGCAAATTCAAATTCCATTGAGGATGGAAGTCTGATAATTCAAGCCTTTGGCGCTTGGCAAATGCCTTTTGGGTCTTATGCTTGCAAGGAATGCCTTTATAATTGTTGTATTTGTTGGTGCATTTCTCATTTGGAGGAAATTTTGTTTTGAAATTTTCAAAGGAAATCTGAAGAGCATAATGAGACACCTTGCCATTGAGGGCACAGATGTGTGGAGGAAAATTCTTGACATGGACAATCATTTCTTTGGAGATTCTGTTGATAATTTCAATAAATTGTTTTCTGAATGCCATGTGGAGTGCCCTGACTACCTCCAGGAGAGTACCAGTGGACTTTTGTAGCCAAAGTTTAACCATGGCATGGGCACCTTCAACTCTGGAGGTGGATCCCACACCCAGGTGGCAATGGTGGTTGGTCCAGGCTGGCACATAATACTCCTTTAGAGGAAGCCAGGTATTTTCCAAATACTGCAAGACCTCATCATTTTTAACTTTCTTTTGAAGCTTCTTCCAGTTGTCTTTGAAAGATTTTTCAGTGGGTGAATACATAAGCTGAGAAAAGAATCCCAAAGTCATTAATAAAGACAATAATAAGAAAAAAAGTGAAATAAAATGAAATAAAGTGAAGAGGTATATTACTTGATTCCAAAAGCCCATAAAAGTTTCAAAATCAGTTCCATGACCAATTTTCTTCATGCAATGAGCAGATACATCCTTGTTGATGTGCCAAATGCATAGCATGACTTTGGAGTCTGGGAAGAGCTTCTTAATAGAGTTTTTCAAGGCCAGATCCCTGTCAATAACAATAACTGGGGGGGGGACAAGATTGGTGTTGTTGAGGACCTTTTAAATGTATTGATTTAAGGCCCAAGTATATGAAGTTTCATTTTCATTCTTCATCAAACAAAAAGCGCCAGAAAAGGTCTTATTTGTTGAGCTGAATCCAACAATATGAAAAAGAGGCATTTTGTACTTATTGGTTTTATAAGTACAATCCATAAGAATGACATGAGGAAAGGCATGAAGAAGTTTTATGGCCAGGGGGTGAGTAAAAAACAAGGAGGCAATGTGTCCCTCAGAATCCCTTGCAGAGGACCAAACAAAATTTTCTTCTTTGAGAGTGTCAATAAGAGCATCAATGGGCCTTCTGCCTTGCAGTTTGTCTATCTTGATTTTCTTGACTTGGTTGTAAATGTCTTGAAGGATTACAAGCCTGTCAAACTCCCTCTGGCTGTATAATTGGGCCTGAATTTGTCTTGGCATGAGCAGTGATTCAGAAATTTGAGCAATTTGGGATGTTTCTTGCTCATTGAATTTTCTGAAAGCAGGATGTGCCATGATATTTTCAGTGGCATCATGTCTGTGTTCAGGATTTTTGACCTTAAGAGTCCAAGTGGTACTCTTGGCATATTTTCTGGAATAAACTCTAACTGGACAGTCAAGCTTTCTTGAAGTGACTGTTTTGAAGGAATTTTCATTGGAATTTGGGGTCCCAAATGCACAAAATGAATTTTGAGTCTGGGAAGAGCTTCTTAAGAGAGTTTTTCAAGGCCAAATCCCTGTAAATAACAATGAATGGAGGGGGAACAATATTGGTGTTGTTGAGGCCTTTTTCTATGTATTGATTTGATGCCCAAGTATATGAGGGTTCAGTTTCATTATTCATCAAAAAAAACCCAGAAAAGGTCTTATTGGTTGAGCTGAATCCAACAATATGCAAAAGAGGCATTTTTTACTTATTGGTTTTATAATTAAAATCCATGAGAATGACATGAGGAAACTCATGGAGGAGTTTTATGGCAAGGGGGTGAGTGAAAAACAAGGAGGTAATGTGTCCCTCAGCATCCCTTGCAGAGGACCAAACAAAATTTTCTTCTTTGGGGGTGTCAATAAGAGAATCAATGGGCCTTCTGCCTTGCAGTTTGTCTTTCTTTATTTTATTGACTTGGTTGTAAATGTCTTGAAGGACTACAGGCCTGTCAGACTCCCTCGGGCTGCATAATTGGGCCTGAATTTGCCTTGGCATGATGAGTGATTCAGAAATTTGAGCAATTTGGGATGTTTCTTGCTCATTGAATTTCCTGAAAGCAGGATGTGCCATGATATTTTCAGTGGCATCATGGCTATGTTCAGGATTTTTGACTTTAAGAATCCAAGTGGTAACCTTGGCATATTTCCTGGCATAAAGTCTAAAAGGACAGTCAAGCTTTCTTGAGGTGACTGTTTTGGAGGGGCTTTTGTTGGGATTTGGGGTGCCAGACCTGTCACAACATATTTCAATTTGGTTGTGGGTCATATTGGACCTCAAGGTGGAAACAGCATACCCCTGAGCCCTGGCAACATTATGCACATGTTGCCAAAGAAGCTCAAGGGTCTGAAATTCACCTTCAGTGGGGGGTTGAAGCATTTTTTTAATTAAAATTATGTATAAAAGTTAAAAAAAAGGGGGAATTGGGGGATTTGGAATGGGGTAAGAACCTTTCAAAATGTGAAAAAGAGGTGAAAAAAGGTGTGAAAAATGAACAGAAGTGGTTAAGAGTGACAGAAAGTGGTTTGAATGTGGGATTAATAGATGAGGGAAGGTAAAAAATTGAAAATTGAGAGGCTTGAAAGCAGGTTGTTGTGGTGGAAAATGCAGTCTTTGGGGGAAAAAAAGAAAAAAAAGTGTGAAAAGCTTTGCAAAATGGCTTTGGTAATGCTGTTTTTCCAAAAAAAAAACAATGGTTTTGGGTGGGGATAATGTGGATTATTTGGGGGGGAGGCTGGGCAAAAAAATCTGAAACAATTGGGAGTTAGAGAGGTTTTGTGGGGAAAAAACCTCTTTTGGGCATGTTTTAAACCAATACAGGCCCAATGGTGTTTCATTTTTAATTTAAAATGGGCCCAGGGCACCCCTTACATGTTTTTACTAAAAACTTACGTGTTTTTACCAAATTATG
Source organism: Austropuccinia psidii (assembly GCA_023105745.1). Taxonomy (NCBI): domain Eukaryota; kingdom Fungi; phylum Basidiomycota; class Pucciniomycetes; order Pucciniales; family Sphaerophragmiaceae; genus Austropuccinia; species Austropuccinia psidii. The sequence goes on from JALGQZ010000004.1 coordinate 48,376,896, forward strand.
GCCAAAACATGTAAGTTTTTAGTAAAAACACGTAAGCTCTTACGTGTTTTTACCAATTTGCTTACATGTTTTTACCAACACCCTTAATATATTTGGAAGCACTTTATTAGTGTTACCAAAAAATAATAAAGGCGTAAAAAAATTGTGTTTTATTAATCAAAAACAATTAATAACAATAATATTACCAATATTAAAGTTATATTTTAATATAAATACTACTTATACTAATTGAAGAATTATTAATAGTAATAATGGAGAGAAAATAACCTACTTTTGACACTTAATATAATAATTTTGGATGAATTTACGCCTAATAATGTAAATAAAACTTATTTAAATTCTATTTACAATTAAAAAGAAGAGAAATCACAAATTTTCTAGATTTTATGTGGAAATGAGATTTTTTTTAGAAAATTATAGCAAAACAGAAGAACAATTGTAGTAATCACGTCAAAAAATGATTATTATAATAAAAACAATACTTTTTCTTTTATAATATAAAAATATTTATATCTAAAGAATAAAGGCTTTACTTTTGATTTAATTTTTTTAATGTTTTGATGCGTCTGAGGGGAAAATAGAGTAAAACGAGATCTATTTATAGTAAATACCTCCCTTCTATAGTCCAGTAAGCTTCTAGTAGACGTGTACCAATTGTATGCACAGGAAATGATCAGTATTTTAAGGTTTAGTGATGATTAAGTCATGATCAAACCATCTTATCTCATTATTAGGCCATTATTTAGAGTTATCACTATAGCTCTAAGTTTGATGACATAATAGGCTTGTAAGAAGCCTATAATTCGTGGATTTTATTAGTATTAATCCTAATCTAATAGTATTCACCAGTTTTATCACTTATATAACTTTTAAACTTAAAATAAGATTACAGTGAGTGATCATAAATGATCAAATTTAAGCTTAAACCTTGATCATTGATAACTTTTAAGTTATACACGCTACAGCTTTTCTGAGAGTGTATTCATATAGCTTGACATGTCCTTATGAATCTGCAATGAACATTTTTTACATCATCAAAACTCTATTTTTGATGATTTTTCTTGTAACTCATCTTTTCTGTTGAAATTTAATATTTTAAACTTCAAACCATGATTTCGAGGGGTTATACCTTGAATATTATAATAAAAATTACATCATTATTCACATATGAGCTGGTAGAATGTGAATGTCCATTTTTTTCAAGTTTGGACCACTTTCACAACACAGTGGTCAACAGCTCCATTGATTTTGATCAATAATCCATTAAAAGTTTTAACCTTGCTTATAACTTGTAAAATAGATTTCATATCTGTGTTCTTACAGTAATTAAATGGTGACTTTATTTTTGGTTTATCTCTCTATCTTGTATATTTCAAGTGATATTAGCCAGAAACCATGAATATATGCATTGACCAAAAAAGTGCATATATTCAGCTTAATTCCTTAAGTATGGACTTGAGAGAATATCTTTACAATTGTTTTATGTTTGGTGCTTTATGAGGAATCCAATGATAAAATTTATTTTACATGTTGTTTCATTGGTTTCTGAATTAAATAAGGTTTTATACCTTTTTTAAGGTATTATTACTTATTCCTCAGTAATTATTGACTTTTCAGATATTCCATAAAAATGAAATATGTGTATTTGACCACAAGGAATCTAATGATGTAATTTATTCCAAATTTTTACTCATTAGATCCAGAGTTAGTTCATATTTTGTACTTATTTATGGTATTTTTACTAGCCTTTGAGATAATTATTATAAGTATAATTATTACAGAAATTTTGTTGTGACCTTTTTGGATATGTAGTCATATCTCAAAGGCTCAAAATTATAGTTAACTGATAACTCTTATTGTCAGGGTGAGTCTATGATATAGCTTCAGAATGATAATAAAAGCTATAACTCTGAGTGTTACACAAGAATAATGATGAGATTGTTAAAAGGGCTATAATAAAAGAATTTAGTGATGGTGAGTGCTATTGATAGCCCTGGGTGCAGTGTTTAACTTTTTTTTACAATAATGAATCCTATAATAATTAGAATTAGAATTATACCTGTTTAATTCTAAGGGTAACACTTCTTTGAGCAGCTATACCATGTAACAATACCAAGAACAAGATGATGGATTGGCCTTCTGGTGAGGAAAGGCCTACTTTTATGTTGTCCTGGGGTAGTGGGAGGTTGTTTACCTCTGAAAATGACCACAGAGTGAAATATTTAACTACTGTGGGCTGGTTTGTGGCTCTACACACTCAATACAGACTGGTATTGGGTGTAAATGTAGTTTTAGAACCACAAGTTGTCACTTTTACCCTATACAGGGTGAATATTTTCACCAATGTAGCTTACAGGTGTGTTCTGGTGCTTCTGACTTGTAAGAAGCTGTACAGAACCTGTATGTACCCCTGTATTTGACTGAACTATGAGGTATTGAAGTATAAACAAGCTTATTTGTCTATTTCACACCTCATAATCATACTTATGGGATATTATCCCACATTAAAGCTGTATTGGTCTAAATGCGGGACTTTGACCTTGAAGCTGCTATTCCTTTGTCAGTTTTTAAGATATTGAGCTCAAATTTGGCTCATTGTGTAGCCCCAAATGAGATATACACAATGGTATCTCATTTGGTATGGCTAACATCAAATATGGCAAACTTATGCCATGTTCAATTTTTGTTATCCAGATATATGATTATCTGAAAATCTGTATGGAACTTGTTTTCCCCATAAATTTTGTTCTAGATGAGATATGGAGAAATGAATGGAACCATCAGATAGCCCTGATTGTGCTCTTACCAAAGTGACCCCACTTTGGGTATCCTACACTAAAACTGTAGAAGATGGATGAGAGGTGAATATTTTATTCACCCTTATTTGACCTTATTTTGGCCATAACTTCCATATTTTTGGTTCTGGCTCAATTTGACTAGTACCATTGGATATCCCTGATTGAGAGCTTCAATTTGAATACCCATTTGATGGGGTTCATCTTTCTTCCTCTGGAATTTAGATGAGAGGTGAAAATTAAGGTTTATGCTCAGCAACTGCTTTGAGCTTGAATAACTTTGTTATTATTTTTCCTATGATTATGGGACTTGCATATTTTTAAAGGGGTGAGTTTTCTCTTTCTTTTTATACCTTTTGAGCTTTTTTGGCTCAGCTCCATGTTTTGGTGGTATTTTGCTCTACCATTGGTTTATAGTATTCTGGCAGTCATGCTTGTTCTCTGGTTTTGAGTCACAGGCTGACATACCCTCCCTCTAAAAAAATGCTCATCATTGATGAGACTTTCCTGTCTTCTCTGAGGTACTAATGTGATTCATGTGACCTTGAGCCAACAACTTTCTTGTGGTAATACCCTCCCTGTCTGGTGGTTTATGTTTCAAACCATCCAGATGTTTGGTTATTGGTTTCCTTCTTTTGAAGTTGACTGAACCAATTTCCTTTGTTCCATGGCTCTTAAGATCCATCATATATTCCTCTTTGGGGGTTAGTTTCACTTTATCAATCATTTCCACAGCCATTCCCCACACTATCAGAGTCAGATTCATGACCTTCTTGGTCTTTTCTTGTTTCTTTTTCTCTTGAAAATGTCTCTTCCCTGTCTTTGGGAAAATTTTCTGCATAGTGATTGTGTTATTCACAGTTGTGAAATCTTGTTGTGATTTAAGATTCTGAATCATCAGCTTCTTTGGCTTCCAGGGTTGGATTCTCCCTGTTATCACCAGTACTATGGGTATTGTATCTACCAATAGATGTCCTAATCCTTACTTCTTTCAAAGTAGTTGATATTTCATCCAAGGTGGATTATTTGGAGAATCTGCATTTTACTGCATGCTCTAAGTCTCCTGGTAGCTTGGTCAACAGTTTGTGATTTCTCATTTCTGTGGTTATGTGAGGGTCAATGGCTATTAGACTCTTGATTGTCTCAGACACCAATCATATGGATATTTGTCAGCTGTGTATCTATCATTTCCAAATGAAAGGGGTTTCTTCCATATCCATGTATTTTTTCTGTACTTTTGGATTATTTGGCTCCTCCACCATGGCCAGTTTCTTCTGCCATGGATTTCTTTCATTTCTGTGTATCAAATACTAGCATGTCCTTTGAAAGCTGTACTTAATATGGCAGTAATCCAGTAATCTGGTATACTTGGTACATCAATGAAGAGTCACTCAATATGATCAATGAGTTCCATATGATAATATTCTCCTCTGACAGAGAATTTGGGCCAACTTGAGGCCTCTGGAAGCTGTTTTAATGCTTCTTTCTCTGAATAATTCATCCTGTCTCCATCTTGGTATTGTGATGGAGACCTTGCTTTATTCTCCAACAAGGCATCTGTTTTGATGTCTTCCTGGTGGTATGGATTATCCAAAACATTGCCTTGTGTTTGAGGTTTTATTTTTTGGAAAACATTGAGAAATTTGTCAATATCTTGATCCAGGTATTTCCTATCCCTTTTGCAGTGATTTTTCTCCTCCAAGAACTGATTTAGTCTACTTTTGCTCTCTTCTGAGGCTTTACTTAATTTAGTATAGTCCTCTTTAAGGGTATTAATAGTTTTGGCTTGTAAGGTATAAACCTCTTGTAACCTTAAAATATTTTCATGGAGTCTTTCAAACTCCTTTTGAGTTTGTTCTACAAATTGGGAGAATTATAACCATAGGGTATTACTACTTATGGTACTCACAGGGGTCACAAAATTGTGTTTAATCTGAGTGGAGATATCATTCCTTATTCTAGGGCTTCTAGCTTCATTAGAAGTATTTACAACTGTTTATTTCTTTTTGTAATCCTTTTGGAAGGTCAAACGATTTCTGGATAATAGGATCTGACTCTTTCTTCCTCTTGTTAAAAGAAGTCTTGTTCTTGCCCTATGATCCTCTTCCTCTCCTAGATTCTACCTGGGATTTGAAAGTATGGTGACTCTTGATCACTGATCTACTGGTGCCTGAGTGGTGTGAAGCCACTAGGGAGTTTAGTTGGGTTACCACTCCTTATGAGCCTGAAAGATTCAGAGTATGTTATCTCTGGTTCAATTTCTCTTCTATGATAAATTTTTTAAAGAATATCTCTTTGAGGGAAATCTTCTGGATACTTTCTACAGGTTCTTTCTAGTGGAACTCTAGGTTTAATTTCCTGTCTGCCATTCTCCATTGGAGAAGTTCTTTGAAGATTTGATGGGTTAGAATAAACTGCTCTATGCAAGCCATTCCTGGAGGTTTGATTTTGGAAATCATTTTGGAAGGTGTAGGAAGGTTCATTTCACCATTTCTTATGACTTTTATCAACGTTGACTTCTCTCCTTTCCAGGCCTCTATTCCTACTTATAGTTGATTCTATTTCTAAGAAATGATCCCTGGAACACCAGATTCTCTGAAATGAGGTAGTATCATTTCTGATTTGTAAGGTGAGAGTTTTATCTAGTTTATTTAATCCCTGTTCTGTTAGGAATAAGTAGGTTAGTTTGGAAAAATTATTATTGAAACTATCAATAATTATGAAAGCAACTTTCCACACCAATTTGGATGTAAAAACTCAATTATAATGGTTTCACTTGAAGAGAAATCCAAACAATATATGCTTTGTATATATCAAAAGAAATTAAGTAAAGGAAATATGATTGTATTTTATTTTTATAAGTTTTATTATTGAAATTATCAATAAAAATGACTATAATCAGTTTTTCCACACCAATTTGGGTGAAAGAAGAAAATGATTTTTAAGAGTTTTGTCTTGGAGAAAAATCCAAATAATATACACTTTGTATATATTGTTAAAGTAAGTTTAGAAAAAGAAATATTTCTTTTTATATGGTTAGTATTATTTAAATTATCAATAATAATGATAACAATCAATTTTTTTAAGCCAATTTGGGTAAAAAAATGAGCTATAATGGTATTTCTCCAAGAAAGAACTTCAACAATATATACTTTGTATATATTATTATGAAAAAATCAGTGAAAGTAAAAAATATAATTATATATTTTTTGTAGTATTATTATTTAAATTATCAATAATAATGATAATAACCAGTTTTTCACACCAATTTGGGTGAAAAAATGAATTATAGGAGTTTTTACTCAATAAAAATTCAAATAATATATACTTTGTATATATTATGAAAAAGGTCAAAAATAAAATATAATTTTTATTTTATAATGAAGTGTCATTATCAAAATAATCAATAATAATTATAATAATAAATTTTGCATGCCAATTCATGTGAAAAAATGAGTTATAAGAGTTTTTCTCAAAGAAAAATCCAAATAATATATACTTTGTATATATTATGAAAAAAAGGTCAATAATAAGATATGATTTTATTTTTTTATGAAGTATTGTTATTGAAATTATCAATAATAATTATAATAATCAATCTTTCACGCCAATTTGTATGAAAAAATGAGCTATAAGAGTTCTTCTCAAAGAAAAATTCAATTAGTATATACTTTGTATATATTATGAGAAAAAAGATCAATAATGAAATATGATTATATTTTATTATGAATTATTATTATTGAAATTATCAGTAATAATGATAATAATCAATTTTTCACATCAATTTGTGTGAAAAAATGAACTATAAGAGTTTTTCTTTGAGAAAAATTCAAACAATATATACTTTGTGTATATTATTATTAAAAGAATAAAATAGAATATGATTATATTTTTTCTTAGAAAATAGAGTATTGTATAAATATAAATTACATATTTATAGCTCTTAAAAATGATGAAAAAAAAATATTTTTCAAAAAGAATATGTATAATTTTTATTTTTTTATTATGTTTTTTTTAGTAAAAATAATCATAATAGAGAAAAACCATGAAATTAATCCCCTTCAGGGCTTCTTATGGCTTAAGAAAAGTTAAAATAAGCTATAAAACAAGTATAAAAACTCTAAAAGGCATAGAAATAAGCTAAAAATAGTGAAAAGAAGCCAAAATTTCATCTAAAATAGGTAAAACCAGGGCAGGACTCCAAAATGTCAGGGTGACTATGATATAGCTTCAGAATGATAATAAAAGCTATAAATCTGAGTGTGAAACCAAAATAATGATGATTAATTAATGATCAAATTGTTAAAAGGGCTATACTAAAAGAATTTAGTGATGGTTAGTGCTATTGATAGCTCTGGGTGCAGTGTTTACCTGTTGGCTTACAATGATAAACCCTAAAATAATTAAGATTATAATTATAAATGTTTAATTCTAAGGGTACCAATTCTTTAAGAAGCTATACCATGTAACAATACCAAGAACAGAATGATGGACTGGCCTTCTGGTGAGGAAAGGCCTCCTTTTGTGAGCCTTTGAGATATGACCACATACCCAATAAGGTCACAAAAAAGACTTAGAATAATTATACCTTTAATATAATTATATTAAAATTACTTAGAATAATTATACATTAAAAATAATTACTTAAATATACAAAAAATACCATAAATTGGTACAAAAATTGGTTTAACTTAAAAACCAATGAATCAAAATGTAAAATAAATTATACCATTGGATTCCCCATGGTAAAATACACATATACCATTTTTATGGTATATCTGTAAAGTCAATATTTAATGAATTATAAGGTATAATACCTTATAAAAACAATAAAACCTTATTTATCTCAAGAACTAATGAAACAACATGTGAAATAAATTGTACCAGTGAATTCCCCACGAAAATCCACACATAAAATAATTAATAAGCTAATTTCCAAAGTTAATACTTAAGGAATTAACCTGAATATATGCACTTTTTTGGTCAACGCATATATTCAAGGATCATAGCTAATATCTCCTAAACTATACATGATAGAATGATGAACCAAAAATAAAGTTACCACGTAATTACTGTAAGAACACAGATATGAAATTTATTTTACAAATTATAAACAAGGTTAAAACCTATGATGAAATATTGATAAAAATCAACAGAGCTGTTGACCACTTTGTTGTGAAAGTGTTCCAAACTTAAAAAAAAAGTATACAGTTGGATTCTACTAGTTTATTCGTGAAGAATGATGTAATTTTTATTATTAAATTCAGGGTATAACCCCCTGAAATCAAGGTTTGAAGTTTAAAATATTGAATTTCAACAGAAAAGATGAGTTACAAGAAAAATCATCAAAATTAGAGTTTTGATGATGTAATGAAAAGCTCTTGGCAGAATAATAAGGTTATGCCAGGCTATCAGAATTCACTCTTTGAATTGCTGTAGCGTGTAAATCTTAAAAGTTATTGAGGATCAAAGTTTGAGCTTAATTTGAGCAGTTATGATCACTCACAGTAACCTTAAATTAAGTTTAACAGTCTAAAGAGTGATAAAATTGGTGAATACTATTATTTTATGATTAAAACTAATAAAACCCACGAAATTTGGGGTTCTGCCAAGCTTCTGATGTCATCAAACTTAGAGTTATAGTGATAACTCTAAATAATGGTGTAATAATGATGTAATATGGTTTGATAATGATGTAATCATCTTCAAACCTTAAAATATTGATCAATTACAGTGGGTATGATCAGTACACGTCTACTAGAGGCCTGTTGGACTCTAGGAGGGAGGTATTTACTATAAATAGAGCTTTTTTTACTCTATTTTCCCCTCAGACGCATCAAAAACATTAAATCAATTAAATCAAAGGTAATTTCTTTATTCTTTATATATAAAACTATTATATTATTAAAGACCAAAGACCACCTTGCTGTAATCATCTATTTTGAAGTGATTAAATCATTTATTTAATTGTTTTTGCTAATAATCTATTTAAAAACTCATTTCCACGCTAAAATCCAGAATAATTTGTAATTTTCTTTATTTTTATTGTAAATACAATTTGAAAAAGTTGTATTTATATTTTTTGGCGTAAAATATTTCAAAATTATTATATGAAGTGTTAAAAGTAGGTTATTTTCTCTATTATTACTCTCTTAATAATTCTTGAATTAATATAAATAGTATTTATATTAATTCATAACTTTAATATTAGTAATGTTATTGTTATTAATTGTTTTTTATTAATAAAAAGCAATTTTTTACGCCTTTATTATTTGTTGGTAACAATAATAAAGAGCTTTTTAAATATATTAATTATTTTATATTAATATATTTATTTATTATATTATATTTTCATAATATAAATTATATTCTTATATTTATTTAATAATATAATTATTTTACGCCATAATAATAATAATTATTTATTATTATTGTATTTTTAATCTTATTTATTCAATTCATAAGGACATTCAGAGTACAATAAGTAATAAATTAGTAATTTTTACTTATTGTTTCATAGTCAAACCTTACACCTTTTATGTTGTTCTGTGGTAGTGGGAGGCTGTTCACCTCTGAAAATGACTGCAGAGTGAAATATTCAACTACTGTGGGCTGGTTTGTGGCTCTACACACTCAATAAAAACTGGTATTGGGCGGAAATGTGGTTTTAGAACCACAGGCTGTCATTTTTACCCTATACAGGGTGAATATTTTCACCAATGGAGTTTACAGGCGTTTTCTAGTGCTTCTGACGCGTCAGAAGCTGTAAAGAATCTGTATGGACCCCTGTATTTGACTGAACTATGAGGTATTGAAGTATAAACAAGCTTATTTGTCTATTTGACACCTCATAATCATACTTATGGGATATTATCCCACAGTAAAGCTGTATTGGTCTAAATGTGGGACTTTGACCTTAAAACTGCTATAAATATGTGAGGTTTAAGATATTGAGCTCAAAGCTGGCTCATTGTGTAGCCCTGGATGAGATATACACAATGGTAACTTATTTGGCATAGCTAACATTAAATATGCAAATGTTATGCCATGTTCAATTTTTGTTATGCAGATATATGATTATCTCAAAATATGTATGAAACTTGTTTTCCCCATAAACGTTTTTCTATATGAGATATGGGGAAATGGATGAAACCATCAGATAGCCCTGATTTTTCTCTTTCCAAAGAGACCCCACTTTGGGTATCTCAAACCAAAACTGTAGAAGATGAATGAGAGGTCAATATTTTATTCACCCTTATTTGACCTTATTTTGGCCATAACTTCCATATTTTTGGTTCTGGCTCAATTTGACTAGTACCATTGGATATCCCTTATTGAGAGATTCAATTTGAATACCCATTTGATGGGGTTCAGCCTCTTTCTCTGGGTTTCAGATGAGAGGTAAAAATTAAGGTTTATGCTCAGAAACTTCTTTAAGCAGGAATAACTATGTTATTCTTTTTCCTATGATTATGGGAATGGTATATTTGGAAAGGTATTATTTTCCTCTTTTTTTTGATATATTTTGAGCTGGTTTGGCTCAGCTCCATGTTTTGGTGGTATTTTGCTCTACCATTGGTTTATAGTATTTGGCTGTCATGCTTGTGCTCTTGCTTTGAGTCACAGGCTCACACTGTTTCCTGGTGTAAGAAGGTATCTTTTTCTTGGTGTATATAAATGTTTTTCAGCTTACACTTTTCCTATCAAAGTGAATATCCTTGTATATTGAAGTATTGGAGGAAATAGTAATCCATAGTTGGGACTGAGGAGGAATGAGTTTCAAAAATAAAATCAAAGAATAAAACTATTCAAAAATTATATTATTAACATAATTTAGGAGTATGATGACCAGAACTATGACAACATACAACAATTATGTGCTTTGGTGGCAAGAAATGGTTTCTGGTGAGCTTGAGGTCTCAAGGCACTTGAGTCAGAAAGCTTTTTTCCATAGAAAAAATGGCCATTTCCAGGGTTTTTGAATCCCTGGTAGACTTTTGAAGATACAAGAATTCTTGGGGGCCAGAAGGGTAAGGACAAAAATTGACCCAGGGAAACATGGGTACCCAAAATCCAGAAGCAATGGTGGTTTCAAATATTCTGTCAATAATGATGAAATACCTTCCTATAAAGCTCAAAGTATTTATATTCACTTTCTGCAAATATTCTTGTAAAACAAAGTCTATAAAGCACTCTAATCATGCCTTGGAAAGTTGTGATGATGTCCAATCTTACAATGGGGTTATGCAAAAGTTATTTTTTAATATTTCCCTTTTTGCTTTATGTTTCAATATAACCTATGTACTAGAATCATATGTATTTCATAATTGTACAAGATAATTCTCATAATTAATCCCAATATATTTAAAGACACTAAGGTTCAAAAAAATTAATCATTTTCCATCTTACATATTTGACAAACCAGATTTACTAGTTGTTTGATTTATGATTTATTTTCTTCTCAAAATCATGTAATGGTAAAAAAAATAATATAATTAATTAATAATAATTGACTGAATTATGTTTTACTCAATATATTAGTATCTTTCCAGAATTCCAGTATCTACAAAAATGTGATTGATATGTGGGTCTACAGCTAAGTTAATAATTTAATTTAGAAAGTTGTAGAGGCTTTTTAGAGCATAAAATTAATTTGTAATTTTTAGGTTAATCAATATGAAACTCTATTCAGAAATAATTGACCCAATCAGATTACTCCTTATCTTCTCAAACCTTTATACAATTGAATGAGATTTTGATTCCATTAATCAATTATTCACTAAATTTATATTAATTCCCGATCCTCTTCTATATTAAATTTTAGATGGGTCCCCAGTGAGATTAAAAATCTCCAAAGATAGGAATCTGTATAATCTGAGATTGAAGTGAATTTCAAAAGAATCAGTGATGACCAGTAAAGCAGTTTTGTCACATACTACACATAAATCATCTTGGATATGCCGGAATTATTATATATTGCTTTATGAATCTCATCCCATATTATACCTCTTTATATATCACCAAGAATATCATTATTGTAGCACAGCTAAGCTACTCAAAAAGAGTTTAGAAAAATAGTATTCCACTGTAAAGTGCATATTTCATGTCAATTGGAGTTGGAGATTGAGGCTAAGACTAAAATTTTAGAGAAATTAGGTTTAAAGCACAAAATGGTAATTTTTTGGATTTTCTCAGTACCATAGCATCTCTTATTTACTGGAGCTTTTCATAATTCATATCCCTGAGATTTTCTATTTCCTTATTGGCTTTTCCTTACCCTAAAAATTTTTTTCTTCTCATAATTATCAGTCCTTCCTCTTGAAAATTAATTCAAATTCAAACTTCTATTTCTGAAAACTAAAATGACTTTTGATCTTTTTTTTCTTCTTTTGCTCTCTCAAGTACACATAATTTTTGAATTATTGGCTTATAAAACTCCTTAATATCCTTCTCTTTAAGATGATTCAAATTGCTCAATATAAAATTCTGGACTTGAAAAGTTATTCAGTATTTTTATTTGAAATTTCCAACTCCATATTAGGAGGACTTTTATTTCTCTGAGATTTTAGGATCATCTTCTTTTCTTGGCCCCTTATATTCTTGAATATAACATCATTTATTGTCTCTTTTTGTATTCAGAAACTCCATAATCATCATTTATTGACTCCTCCTCATTTTATCCAGATCCTGTTATGACTGATTCAATATTTTCTCCCTTGTTAGTTGTATCAATTTCATTGGAAACCAATAAATTTTATTTAGTTCCATAGAGCACAGTCTATGAAAACATATGATATGATAATGAACTCAAGATCATATTTTATTTTTGTATCTAATTCTCTTTCATTTAATACTTCCCCATAATTTTTTACCCATTATCTTTCATGAATGTATTTTTCTGTAAGTGGAAAAGAACTGAGAGCAATTGTTTTTATTGAGTTCCAAGGATTAATTCAAAGAATTTCAAAATCATGAAATGTAAATCATATAACCCTTTATAAAATTTGTATTTTTTAGAAATTATTTTCTGTATTTATTTCCTCAAATGGTAAATCATAATTTTCTTAATTGGCAATATTTGGGTTCATATCCTGATTTCAATTTCTCTTTTACCTCCAATACTTTTTTTAATTTTTCCAAAATTTCAAAATCATTGATTTCTCTCCCTTAAAAAACTTAATCAAGCCCAATTTCTTTTTAGTTTTGTACATCTTAATGCCACTTTCTGAGGTTGAAATCCTAGAGGGTTTCCCATTTTTTTGGAAATTGAGCTTAAATCAATAACCAGCTTCCAATGAGATCTATGGAGGTTTAATCATACAAATATTATTCATTTAATGATAGGTGGTATTATTTTTGAAATTTTGAGAAAAAAATACCTTAATATTCTAATAATTCAAAAGTTCAATCGAGTGCATAAAATTGTTTTTTAAATTATAAACTGATTTACTGGTAGGAGTTAAGATTAATGTACTGATTGATTATTTTATATATATATTATGGAACCCATATTTAATTTAAATTTTTATTTCTGAGGTGAAGCTTTCTATTAAATGGCCTTCTTATCCCAATTTGAATTCATGATATTTGCAACCTTGAGTGTAAAGTTTGACTATGAAACAATAAGTAAAAATTACTAATTTTTTACTTATTGTACTCTGAATGTCCTTATAATTGAAATAAATAAGATTAAAATAATAATAATAATAAAGAAATATTATTATTATGGCGTAAAAATATTATATTATTAAATAAATATAATAATATAATTAATATTATATGAAATTATAATATTATAAATAATATATTAATATAAAATAATTAATATATTATAAAGCTCTTTATTACTGTTACCAACAAATAATAAAGGCGTAAAAAACTGTTTTTTATAAATAAAAAACAATTAATAACAATAATATTACTAATATTAAAGTTATATATTAATATAAATACTATTTATATTAAATAAGAATTATTAAGAGTAATAATAAGGGAGATATTATTATAATAAGATGAAATAACCTACTTTTAACACTTAAAATAATAATTTTGAGATATTTTACGCCAAAAGAATATAATACAACTTTTTCAAATTGTATTTACAATAAAAAATAAGGAAAATTACTAAAATTCTTGATTTTACGTGGAAATGAGTTTATAGAGAGATTTATAACAAAAACAATTAAAGAATTGATTTAATCACGTAAAAATAGTGATTAATATTAAGATGGTCTTCGGTCTTTAATAATATAAGAGTTTTATATATAAAGAATAAAGAAATTACCTTTTATTTAATTGATTTAATGTTTTTGATGCATCTGAGGGGTAAATAGAGTGAAAAGAGCTCTATTTATAGTAAATACCTCCCTCCTAGAGTCCAACAGGCTTCTAGTAGACGTGTACTGATCATATCCACTGGAATTGATCAATATTTTAAGGCTTGAGGGTGATTACATCATGATCAAACCATATTACATCATTATTACACCATTATTTAGAGTTATCACTGTAACTCTAAGTTTGATGACATCAGAGGCTTGGCAGAACCCCAAATTTCGTGGATTTTATTAGTTTTAATCATAAACTAATAGTATTCACCAATTTTATCACTCTTAAGACTGTTAAACTTAAATTAAGGTTACAGTATGTGATCATAACTGCTCAAATTAAGCTCAAACTTTGATCCTCAATAACTTTTAAGATTTACACGCTACAGAAATTCAAGAAGTGAATTCTGATAGCCTGGCATAACCTTATTATGCTGCCAAGAGCTTTTCATTACATCATCAAAACTCTAATTTTGATGATTTTTCTTGTAACTCATCTTTTCTGTCAAAATTCAATATTTTAAACTTCAAACCTTGATTTCAGGGGGTTATACCCTGAATTTAATAATAAAAATTACATCATTCTTCACGAATGAACTAGGAGAATCCAACTGTGTACTTTTTTTTAAGTTTGGAGCACTTTCACAACAAAGTGGTCAACAGCTCTGTTGATTTTTATCAATAATTCATCATAGGTTTTAACCTTGTTTATAATTTGTAAAATAAATTTCATATCTGTGTTCTTACAGTAATTACGTGGTAACTTTATTTTTGGTTCATCATTCTATCATGTATAGTTTAGAAGATATTAGCTATGATCCTTGAATATATGCGTTGACCAAAAAAGTGCATATATTCAGGTTAATTCCTTAAGTATTAACATTGGAAATTAGCTTATTAATTGTTTTATGTGTGGATTTTCATGGGGAATCCACTGGTACAATTTATTTTACATGTTGTTTCATTAGTGTTTGAGATAAATAAGGTTTTATGGTTTTTATAAGGTATTATACCTTATAATTCCTTAAATATTGACTTTACAGATATACCATAAAAATGGTATATGTGTATTTTTCCATGGAGAATCCAATGGTATAATTTATTTTACATGTTGATTCATTGGTTTTTAAGTTAAACCAATTTTTTTACCAATTTATGGTATTTTTTGTATATTTAAGTAATTATTCTTAATGTGTAATTATTCTAAGTAATTTTAATATAATTATATTAAAGGTATAATTATTCTGAGTATTTTTTGTGACCTTATTGGGTATGTGGTCATATCTCAAAGGCTCACATTCCCTACCACCAAAAAAGATTGTACCACAATCTGATATGTGTGATTAGGGTATCATCCACTGTCCTACCTCTTCAATAGACTTTGTTAGTCTTGAAGCTCAATAATGCTTAACTTTTTTCATTTTTCAGGTTTTCTTTCATGTCTGAATCTTCTTAGTAATTTATCAGCATTTGTTATGTCTTTCTCAAGTAGCCATTCATCTTCCTGAGTTGAATTTCTATACCTTACAAGGTATTCCCTTTCTTTTTTGTTTCTTGTCCTTCTTTCTTTAAGGACTTTTACTATTTTCTTTTCCTCTCCTTCCTCCAAGGGGGGAATCTCAAGTGGGGGTTTATTTCTTAGTGGAAATAACTCCTTGTCACTTGAATTGTAAGGTTTTATCAGACTTACAGGGAAAGTTGGGTGTTTGTTCATTAGTTCACCTGTGAGTTCTAATTGCACAGCATTGGGTCCATGGAGTGCTTTTATCATAAATGGTCCTGCAAAGGAATCTTTCAATTTCTTTGGGCCTTTTATGTTATTGAAATTAAGGGTTGATACTAAAACCAAGTCTCCTATTTTGAAATCAGGTGGCTTATGACTTTTATCCCATCTTTCTTTTGCATATTTAAAAGAATCTTGCATGCATCTGTTTGCATGGTGTCTTGCTTTGTCAAGCATTATTTTGAAACTGCTTGCTGTTGGATGTATATCCACTAAGTCCTTTTTGAGGGTATCATAAGGAAGTCTTGGATTCCAACCTTTCTCTAGCATTGCTGGTGTTTTGCCAGTAGAAGAATGGATTGATGTCTTATATGCCAGTTCAAGTGCCGGTATTAGTGTACACCAATCATGGGTAAAACCATCAGAATCTTTGAATTCTAGCCCATAAGCACAGAATCTTCTGATCATATCCTCTAGGGTCTGTATCATTCTTTCTGCTAGACCATCAGTTTGAGTATGATAAGCTGTTGAGAATGATAATTTTGTCCCAAACAAGTTATGGAGATTTGTCCATAATGCTGAAGTGAACTTTGGGTCTCTGTCACTTATAATATTTTGGAATAAGCCTGTGTGGCTAATGACTTTATTCCATATCATTATGGCTGTATCCATAGCTGTGTCATCTTTATGACATGGTAAGAACATGGGAGTTTTACTGTACCTGTCAACTAACACTAGGCATGCATTATAACTCCTGTCTCCTCCTGGAGGTAAGGCTGTTACCCAATCCATATGAACTATTTCCCATGGGGATTTTGGCTCTTGGATTTGGATCATCATTCCAAATTTCTTTCCTGTGGCTCTGTTGGCTTTTTGACATCTGTCAAAGGTTTGGCAGTATTCTGCAACATCTTTCTTCCAATTTGGCCACCAAGAGCAGGTTTTCACCCTCTCTAGTGTCCTATCTTCTGAGAGATGTCCAGATGCAACACTATCATGACACTCATGTAAAATAGTGTTTATTAGTGTTCTATCTGTTAAGGCCATAACACATGTGTGTTTTGTTCTATGGTAAAGGATTCCATCAAGGAGGTGAAATCTTCCTTCATCATATGCCTTTTTCCATATTTCATCTAGTTTTGATGAAAGTGATGGATCTTTGCAGTCTTTCATTAGAAGTTGGCTTAAGATATGGCAATTTTTGTCTGTCTTATAGCTTTCTTTAACTTGGTTAAAGAATTCTGTGCCAATGTCTGTAACACATATTCCTTCTATATGGTGCTCCTCTTGTGGTACCCATGCTGGATTGTCAGGGGTATTTGCTAGAGCCCATCTACTAAGACCATCTGCATTTTTATGAATATTCCCAGATTTATGAACAATAGTCATATTTCCTCTATATTCTTGGATAGCAATTTGCCATCTCAGCATATGTCTATTTGGAGTCTTCATATTTAATAGTGATTTCACAGCATTACAGTCTGTGATTACATCAAATACTGTGCCATCCAAATAATAATGCAGTTTTTCTAAAGCCCATACTAGGCATAAGCATTCCATTTGGCTTGCTCCATACCTTGCTTCTGTTGGCTTTATCTGCCTTGAAATGAAACAAATTGGTCCTTCCACTGGTTTGTCATTGATAATTTGTGTTTGGTGAAGTGCAGCACCTAGTCCTTCTCCACAAGCATCAATGTTCAGCTTGAAGGGTAGTTTCCAATCTGGCATCAGAAGAAATGGGGCATTTGTTAAGGAATTCTTCAATTCTTCATATGCCTTGACTCTTTCTTCTGTCATCTCATAGACTGTTTGTTGGTCACATAGCTTATACAAGGATTTAGCAATCTTTGCAAAGTCCTTTATATGCTGTCTATAGTAACCAGAAAATCCTAGAAATGATTGCATTTCTTTTTTGGTTTGAGGCATTGGCTTAAGTAGTACTGCTGCTACTTTATTTTTGTCTATGCCTAGACTAAGGCCAGATACTACATGTCCCAGTGCCTTTAATTCACTGTATGCAAAATGACATTTTTTCAAGGAAATTTTCATATTTACTTGGACTATTTTCTGTAATACCCTTTCTAGTCTTGTAAGGTGATTTTCCCAAGTTTCTGAGCAAACTATTATATCATCAATATAGATAATCAACCATCCTTCTGATAATTCTTCAGGGAATATGGTATTCATCATTCTTTGATAATGGGAAGGTGCATTTTTTATTCCAAATGGCATTCTTAGGTATTCAAAAATTCCACAATGGACTATTATTCTTAGTAGTTTCTTGGCATTGTCTGTTAAGACATTTTGATGAAAACCCTTCAGAGCATCCATAGCTGTGATGAACTTAGCTTGTGACAATTGGTTTAATGTCTCATGGATTCTGGGTATTGGATATCTGTCTGGAATGGTATAGGTATTCAGGGCTCTGAAGTCTCCTACCATCCTTGATTTTCCATTATGCCAAGTTATAATGACAGGTGTAGTAACTTCTACTTGTTCATTATGTCCAACCTTTCTTAATACTCCAAGGTCCATTAATTCTTTAATGTGCACTTCTAAGGCTTCTCTAGCTCTTGGACTGGCTGGATAAGCAGGTCTTCTTAATAAAGGTGGGTAAGGTTTTTCTACATTAAGAATTATATCCACTTCATGTCCAATTATGGCACCTAGTGGCTCTTTGTCAGTTGCAAAGGCATTTTTATACTTAAATAAGAGATCAATCAATTTTTCTTTCATTTTTTCTGTTAATTCTTGATTGAATTCTGCCTCTATGAGTTGTTCAGATATAAAAAGTTCCTTTTCTGGAATTTTTTCTTCATTCTTAATAACTGTGATTTGTTTTTTGTTATTTAAGAATCCAAACTTTTGTCTTTTGTTATCTCCTATGGTAAAATATCTATCCTTTTGGTTGGAGATATCTATACCATAGATTGATAAGTAGTCATTCCCAAGTATGAAATGATTACTAGTACAGTTGTCCATTACTACAAACTCTACTTTAATTCTGACACATTGTGAGGGATGAGGAAAAATTAGTGTTAAATCAATTATTCCAAGGGGCTTCATGCTCTCACTTGCACTACTAAATTTGACACCTTGTATTGGCATAAGTTTTTCTTGCCAGTCTGGGACAATGGTTTTTAAATAACTTTTGCCAACACAAGTGCAATATGCTCCTGTATCCAAGTTAACCTTTCCTTCTTGGTTATCAACCATAACAATACTAATACTTGATTTTCCAGCTGTATATCCCATTCCTCTTGCAGGTTTGGTTCTATACATTTTGGCATCTTGTATGTTTGTCATATTTGTGTCAGATGTTCCAACTTGTGGCAAGTTTGAGTTAACATCCAGTACTTCATAAATTATATCAATATTATTAATTTGTGCATTAATTATATTGATTTCATCACTTTCAGAGCTTTCTGATTCTTCTGTCTCTTTTTCAGAGTCAGATTCTTCTTCTTTGTCATTGTGGTTTTCTGTTTCCACAATTTCATTAATCTTTGCTTTTTTAAGGCAATTATTGGCTAAGTGTCCAATACCTCCACATTTATGGCATTTTCTTTGCTCATTATTGTTGGATGTATTGGGCTTAAAGGATTCTTTTGATTTATCTTTTTTGATAAATGGTTTATTTGGGCTTTTAATGCCCAATATTTTCCAAGTCCTGCCAATTTTCGTCCTTGTCACTATATCTTCTAGTGCATTTATATACTCTTCTGTGGAGCATGGTTCTATACACCTGCTTCTTAGGGCATGTTCTAGTTCCCCTCCACATTTTTTAAGTATTTTCATATGCACCATCTTCTGTGACATTTCTGGGTACAGTGCATTAAGCCTTTCAACTTGTTTTAAGAACCAAGTTAAAGGTTTATCTTTCTCTGGGTCAAAGAAAGAGTTTTCAAATGCATTTTCTATCTTATACCTCCAGGCATCATTTGCCCACTTGGTGATTATTTCTTGTTTCCACCAAGACCAGGTATTTTTACCATTTGTCTGTCTTATGCCATAATACCATCTTTTTGCAGATTTCTCAAATAATGAATGTAATCTTGCAGTGATTAATTTATCTGGTATGGCATAGTCTTCTTGTAACATGTCAATTGTTTTAATAAATGACATGTGGTCATATTCACCTTCTCCTGTGAATGTTGGCCATTCCTTCAATTGAGGTGCTTCTTTCATTAAGACTTGGTTATTGTCTTGGTGACTCAAGTCTGTTATGAAAGGATTTGACAATTCCTCTTTTGTTTTAACAGGGCTTCTTATATGAGAAAATGGTGTTGATAACTTTGGCATATTTAAATTAGCCTCATTAATTTTATCCATTTTTTCTGTAATAAGCCTTATTTCACTTTGAATATCATCTTTCAGATGCATTCTTGCTTCATCACTTTTTTCCACATGGTCCAAAAGTAATTTTTGGTGTGATGAAGTCTTTTCTTCAAATTTTTCTACAGAAATACTTAATTTATTTAATTTTTCTGTAAGATTGTCAATACTTACATCATAATTGATTGTCAAAGTCTTGTCTTTGATATCTTTTATGTATTTATACAATTCTTGTTGTCCTTGTATTAATTTTTGAGTATTGTCAATTAAATTCTTTGGTTTATTATTTTCAACAATAAACTTAATGTTGTCAATTTCTTTTTTGTTTTGCATAACAATTTTTGTTAAAGAAGATAAATTGTTATTTATTTCTTGTAGTGATAATAAACTATTTTTAATTTCTTTTAGAGGTAATATACTATTTTTAATTTCTGTTAAAGTATTTACAACATCTTTAGACAAGGTTATTTCTTTGGGAAATGAGGTTGTCTCATTCTTTGCTCTTCCTTGTCCTTGAATTCCATCAAGTTTCTGGCCATGTTGAAAACATTGTCCATGGCATCCTTTTGGATTCTTGGGATTCTGTAACTTGGGGAATATGGTTTCCTCCAATGCTTTTTCTTGTTCTTCTTCCCTTCTTGGGGAAGTGGGTTGGCTTGAGGCTTGCTGGTAGAGGCTACTGGGGCTTCTTCCTTGGTTGCCTCCCTCTTTTTGGCATGATAATCCTTGATTTTTTTGATTTGAGGTTTGGATGACAGTGGATTCCATCCATTGGAGTATTTCACTATCTCCTCCTCTTTGAGGAACTTTTTCAGGATGTGCCATGAGTTCATCACTCCTTGGTGTATTTGAGGCAGCATTTCCCAGTCTTTGTCCTTGTATACTGTGTAATACTGCTTGTACTGGCTCATGTAGATGTCTATTTGAGCCCTCTGAATGTGATTTGTACCTGTTTGAGTTACTCATACTTAGTCCCAATTCAGGCTCAGATATCATGGGCATTTCTGGGACTTGCCTTTGGGATAAGGCACTTCCTTGTGTGGATTCTGTTCCACTGGGGATATTGCCCTTTCTTTTCCCTTTTGAGGGATCAATTCTACCTCTGAGTCCAGCTCCATCTGATTGGATGGACTATTGGGAGCCTCTTCTGGTAGTCATAATTTAAAGAATAAGAAAAAATAAAAGTATTTTAGAATAAAATTCTTTTATGGCAATTTAAAAAGAGGTGCTCACCTTCAGAGTCTTGAATGGTGGGCCCTGGAAAGTCTAATTTCTTAGCTTTCTTTCTTTTGGTGATAACTGGTGTTGGAGAACTTTGACAAGTTTCTTCCACCAATCTCTCAACAGTAGCTTGGTTGTCTTCTGTTGGGTTATCTTCAAAAACTAAAAAAGACAAATAAATATAAGTCTTTTTATAAGAAGTGTTATTTTTGGCAAGATATGGCAATTTTCCACGTAGAAATTGCTTTTATATCTTTGAAAAATTGAAATAAATAAAGAAATGAATAAAAATGAATAAAAATAACTTTTTTATTTGTTTTTAATATTTTTTAATATTTTTTATATATTTTTTATTTTTAAATAATAAGATAAAAAATGAATATGATTCTTATTAAATTATAATAAAAATTATTTTTAATTTATAGAATATCTCTTTTAATCACTAGAGTCACTCAAAGAAAGTTCTTGCAAGTCTAAGGATGTGAAAAACCACGTGTAAGACAGTACAATTGCTTTCCAAATGCCTCAATAGCTTTTAAAATCAATAAAATATAAAATTATTATATAATTTTATGATTATAAATATAATTTATTATTGGATAAACCCAAATAGAATCTTTTTAAAGGTCTTTTAAGTAAATATCACGGCCAGGCCCCCAAATGTAAGGTTTGACTATGAAACAATAAGTAAAAATTACTAATTTTTTACTTATTGTACTCTGAATGTCCTTATAATTGAAATAAATAAGATTAAAATAATAATAATGATAAAGAAATGTTATTATTATGGCGTAAAAATATTATATTATTAAATAAATATAATAATATAATTAATATTATATGAAATTATAATATTATAAATAATATATTAATATAAAATAATTAATATATTGGAAAGCTCTTTATTATTGTTACCAACAAATAATAAAGGCGTAAAAAACTGTTTTTTATAAATAAAAAACAATTAATAACAATAATATTACTAATATTAAAGTTATATATTAATATAAATACTATTTATATTAAATAAGAATTATTAAGAGTAATAATAAGGGAGATATTATTATAATAAGATGAAATAACCTACTTTTAACACTTAAAATAATAATTTTGAGATATTTTACGCCAAAAAAATATAATACAACTTTTTCAAATTGTATTTACAATAAAAAATAAAGAAAATTACTAAAATTCTTGATTTTACGTGGAAATGAGTTTATAGAGAGATTTATAACAAAAACAATTAAAGAATTGATTTAATCACGTAAAAATAGTGATTAATATTAAGATGGTCTTTGGTCTTTAATAATATAAGAGTTTTATATATAAAGAATAAAGAAATTACCTTTTATTTAATTGATTTAATGTTTTTGATGCGTCTGAGGGGTAAATAGAGTGAAAAGAGCTCTATTTATAGTAAATACCTCCCTCCTAGAGTCCAACAGGCTTCTAGTAGACGTTTACTGATTATATCCACTGGAATTGATCAATATTTTAAGGTTTGAGGGTGATTACATCATGATCAAACCATATTACATCATTATTACACCATTATTTAGAGTTATCACTGTAACTCTAAGTTTGATGACATCAGAGGCTTGGCAGAACCCCAAATTTCGTGGATTTTATTAGTTTTAATCATAAACTAATAGTATTCACCAATTTTATCACTCTTAAGACTGTTAAACTTAAATTAAGGTTACAGTATGTGATCATAACTGCTCAAATTAAGCTCAAACTTTGATCCTCAATAACTTTTAAGATTTACACGCTACAGCAATTCAGAGAGTGAATTCTGATAGCCTGGCATAACCTTATTATGCTGCCAAGAGCTTTTCATTACATCATCAAAACTCTAATTTTGATGATTTTGCTTGTAACTCATCTTTTCTGTCGAAATTCAATATTTTAAACTTCAACCCTTGACTTCAGGGGGTTATACCCTGAATTAAATAATAAAAATTACATCATTCTTCACGAATGAACTAGGAGAATCCAACTGTGTACTTTTTTTTAAGTTTGGAGCACTTTCACAACAAAGTGGTCAACAGCTCTGTTGATTTTTATCAATAATTCATCATAGGTTTTAACCTTGTTTATAATTTGCAAAATAAAGCTCATATCTGTGTTCTTACAGTAATTACATGGTAACTTTATTTTTGGTTCGTCATTCTATCATGTATAGTTTAGAAGATATTAGCTATGATCCTTGAATATATGCGTTGACCAAAAAAGTGCATATATTCAGGATAATTCCTTAAGTATTAACATTGGAAATTAGCTTATTAATTCTTTTATGTGTGGATTTTGATGGGGAATCCACTGGTACAATTTATTTGACATGTTGTTTCATTAGTGTTTGAGATAAATAAGGTTTTATGGTTTCTATAAGGTATTATACCTTATAATTCCTTAAATATTGACTTTACAGATATACCATAAAAATGGTATATGTGTATTTTTCCATGGGGAATCCAATGGTATAA
The DNA here is from genome assembly GCA_023105745.1 of Austropuccinia psidii. Taxonomy (NCBI): domain Eukaryota; kingdom Fungi; phylum Basidiomycota; class Pucciniomycetes; order Pucciniales; family Sphaerophragmiaceae; genus Austropuccinia; species Austropuccinia psidii. Next base: position 48,400,783 of record JALGQZ010000004.1, read on the forward strand.
TTTATTTTACATGTTGATTCATTGGTTTTTAAGTTAAACCAATTTTTTGTACCAATTTATGGTATTTTTTGTATATTTAAGTAATTATTCTTAATGTGTAATTATTCTAAGTAATTTTAATATAATTATATTAAAGGTATAATTATTCTGAGTATTTTTTGTGACCTTATTGGGTATGTGGTCATATCTCAAAGGCTCACATTGAGATATGACTGTCACAGGGACTCTTCTAAATGAAGAGGGCCTGGCACTCAGTGAACAGACTTACTTATGGAGGGCTCAAGGGAATTACTCAAAGGATAAGAGCAATAAGATAAAGTATGAAATCCCTACTGATGAAGAATGAGCATTAAAAGACATGAAATAAAAACAAAATCCATAACAAAGAGCCAACCACATATAATCCTGAATCACTGATTCAACCTGTTCAGAAAAGAGAAAAGGATTAATAAGGATATGACCACCAGGACTCTTCTGAACAGGTGAGGGAAGGCTAAGACTAACTTAATAATTAATAAAATAATACCTCTGAATAAGAAATAACATAATATTAATAAATAAATCACATATTTTAATCAACTGGTGGAAAAACCCCCAGGTGGGTGAAAGGGGGCTGGTATATGTGAAAAAGTGCCAGCTTGGAGTTTGAGTGTTGAGAACCCATGACTGTATGATGGAGGAATGTGTATTTGAGATTTAAACCTGTATTTGTGTATCCAATACAGGTATTTGCACCTGTATTTAGGAAAGGCCTATATTTGGTGAATCCTGTATTTTGGTTTTGCCTGTATTGAGCTGTATTGAGGTTTGAAACTGTATTTTGTGTATCCTCTATGAAACCCCCTTGTGGATTGGGTGTTGGAAGATCTTTAATTGGTAATGATTGGTAATGTCCTTCCCTATCTCTATGGCTGTGACAATGACAACATATCCAAAAACGTCACAAAACAACTTTACAAAACTTATTTTTGTAATAAGAATTGAAGTTACAATCTTAAAATAAATAAAAATGCCATAAAAAAGCATCACTTCTTAATTATCCCAGAAACTAATTTATAAAATTCTTTAATTAATTACATCATTGGGTTCCCCATCAAAAACTACATATATTACTCTTTTATTTCATATCTTCAAACCCAATACTTACTGAGATAACCTTAATATATGCACTTTTATGATCAGTGCATATATTCATGGTTTCTAGCTCAGAGATTTTTAATTACACATTATAAAGAGCTTATTAAAAGAGAAATTTACCACTAAATATCTTTAAGAACAAATATATAAACTTTATTTGGCAAGCTATAAACAAGGTTAAAACTTATAAGGGGATATTGGTTAAAATAGCAATAGCTCTTGACCACTTCAAATTGAAAGTGATCCAAATTTAAAAGAAATTAGATATTCATATTCTACTAGTGCATATGTCAATAATTATGTAATATTTATTATGATATTCAAGGTACAAGCCTAGGAAATCATGGTTTGAAGTCCAAAATAGCAAACTCCAACAGAAAAGATGTGCTACAAGAAAAATAATAGAAAATGGATTTTTGATTATTTGATTAAATCCTCTTTGAAGCTTACTAATTAAATTCCAAGATATTATAATTCACTCTCTTAACTGATTTAGTGTTGAAATAATAAAAGTTATTAATGATCAAAGTTAAGGCTCAAAAATGATCATTTATGAGCAAGGACTCTAATCTTATTTTAAGTTTAACAGTGGGGTATAAGATAAAAATGGTTTATATCATTATTTTATCATTAAAACTACTATAATACACAAAATTTAATCATTTTCAAAGCTTATGATTTCAGAAAACTAGAGCTATAGTTATAACTCTAAAAAATGGTGTAATGATGAGATAAAAAGTTTTAATAATGATTTAATCATTACCAAACCTTAAATTACTTATCAATTCCAGTGGGTGAAATAATCAAAAGTCTACTAGATGGTATCTGGTAACTATAACAAAGTATCTTTACTATAAAAGGACCACTTTTTCCTCTCTTTGCCCCTCCAACACTAAAAATACAATAAAAACATTAAATAAAGGGTAAATTTTTTTATTCTTAAATATGAATCTCTTATATTATTAAATACCAAATCTTTATCTCATATTAATCACTATTTTATGTTTTATTAAATCAAATTTTTCTTGTAATTTGTTAAGATGTCTTAAAGTCTCTAAATCCACATAAAAATACTAAAAATTTTAATTCTCTCTAATTTTAATTTAAATAAAATTTAAAAAAGTTTCATTTATATTCTTAGGCATAAGAAAACATTTGAAATTATTATCTTAAGTGTTAAAAGTAGATCATTTTCTCTTTATTATTATAATTAATATAAATAGTATTTATATCAATATATAGCTTTAATATTGTTAATATTATTGTTATTAATTTTCATTTATTATTAAATATCAATTTTATTTCCATTTATTAATTGTTTGTGGCATTAATAAATTTCCATAAATATATTAATTTATTATATTATAATATTATTTCTTAATAATATGATCAATTTTATGCCATAATTATAATATATCTTTATTTATTATGATTATTTTTGATCTTATTATTCATTAATTTAGGACATTAATAGTAAAATAAGTAAATTATTAGTAATTCTTACTTATTGTTTAATATTTAAAGCTTACATGAGCTGAGGTAGTGCTTTGCACTATCTAGATATGATAAGTACCCATGTATTAATTTTGAAATTCATAAGATGGTAGTGTATTTGGTTGAAAATTTTAATTTTTATTCATCTAAAAATTGATAAATAGTTAAATTTAGTGTTTTAATGCTGCAGATAAAACATTTTTTTCATTACTAGCTTCAAAAATGTTTTACTTTTGACTATGTGCATACTTTTCATTCTAAATGTCCTTTGAGATTAAAAATCTGAGGAACTAATAATAATAATAATTATTATAAACAATTAAGAGCTGAAAAATTAAGTCAAAAAAACTAAATTTGAAGAAAAATTCATCAAATTTTGAATCTAGAAAACTGAATTGTTGATAAAAAAATCAGAAAAAAATATTAATGGGGAAATCTAGATGGAGAAGTTAAGTTAGAGAAAAATCTTTGACTTTTCAAAAAAAAAAAAAAAAAAAAAAAAAAAACATTTTCACAATTGTCATAGCTTTCATTTGGAATTTTTTATTTGTTCAGGTTTGGTATCTGAACTGGCAATTCCCATCACCAAAATTACTCCCAAATCACAGATTCACTTAAAACAACAAAAAAAGTTATTTTATACCAAAACTAAATCACCCTAATATATAATTTTGTTTTGAAAAAAAATTGTAAAGAGTTTTAAAGGATTCATGACCTTAACCAATTTTTTATATGTTACAGGATTTTAATATGTCCAGGGTGAGTATTATCATATGAACATAAATTTTCCTTCTATATTGGTCGTGAAATTAGTTAAAATATTTCTTTAATAGTATTTTATAATGGAATATAAAAAAAATCAATTTAAATAATTCAAAAAACTAATTTTAATTAATGAAATAAATTAATTATTTTCATTAATTGAATTTAAATTAAGTTCCTTCAAATTTGTTTAATTTTGAATATAAATATAATTTTATTTTAATTCTATTTTCAAATTAATTAATTTATTAAAATTGATTTTTTTAATAATTTGACTTAGATCAATAAATTGATATTACTAATTCCTATAATTTGAATTTTCTAATCTAATACTAAATATATAGTTTTTTTATATATTTCGTAGTTTGGGTCCAATAAAATAAAAATAATAATAATATAATAGAAAATTTTTTAACCTATGGAATAAAAGTTTTACCATTTTTCCATTTTTGTGCTCAGTTAAAAAGGTCCCATAAACCATAAACTTTCCAATGCAGTATATCATGGGGCCTTTTACTCAAAAACCAGAAATTTTTTTAACCCATGGAGTTTTTTTTTAAAAAAAAAAAAAAAAAAACATGAGTTCTTTGTAAAATATCCTTTTAAAATTCTCAACTTTTATATTTTATTTAATTTGAGTGTTTTTTTTTTCTTATTTTTAAAATTTCCTATTTCACTCATTACTTCCTTTTTTCATAGGTTATAGATCTAATTTTTATCAATAAAGACATATAATGTCTAGTGTTTTCCATAAAAAGAGGCAAAAATATCTTTTTTTTCTAATCATAATTCATCAAAAACATTATTTTTAGAAGATGTTCTGAATGCCTTTGATCTCAAAATATTTGAAAAAAAAGCCTCAAAATTCTGTATAAATTCATTTAACAAAAAAATATCTTATTTAAAAACAAAGAATAACATCACTCATTCAGACTGAATATAAATATATTTTTAATTAAGGGAATCTTTTCAATTAGAATGTGATTTTTTATTTTCTTATCAATTGGTATACAAATGGGAAACAAATAATTGATCTTTCCCAAAGAAAATTCAAGGCTATAGTCAATTTTCTCAAACAAGGTAAAGGTCAAAAGATTGTATTAAAGAAGAAGAATCAAAAAAATAAATTGGCTTATTAAAAGCATTAATATAAGACAAAGATTAATGAAAAAAATTCAAATGTATAAATGCTGTAACAGAGGGTTTAGTTTCTTAATTTTTATCACACAAATTGGAAGAATCAATGTATCACAACCGACCACTTTCAAACAATCTATCCATACCTCCATTTCAAGCAACCCAGGATCTCAGCATGACTCAAGGAAGAAGAGAATATTTTTTTGGAAACTCAATACAGTGGTACCACTAACTATAAGCAGCTTATTCCTGTTAAATATGGAAAGATTAATCAAATTCTGAAGAAATGGGTTAAGAAATCTCTTCAAGAAAACATGACCATAATCGAAAATTTCCTCAAGGCAAAATGAAAATATTTTGTCTACCTAAGTGGAACCAAATGACTGATTAGAATCCTTAAAGAGACAGAACAACTTCAAGAACTATAAGAATTTTTCTTAATCTTATTCAATTATTTCTCAAAAATTTAAAATTTAAATTAATCAATTAGTACCTCTAATTTAAAAATTTGAATTTGAAAATTTCTTTAACATGAATTATAAAGCTTTATTTTATTAATTATTATTATCAATAATTCTTTTTTAATTTCTAAAAAAAAAAAAAAGAAAAGAAAAAAAAAATCTAATTGATCATAATTAAATTCTACCAAAGGATGCCTTCTCTCAGAACCAAATATAATCAAAATCCAAATTAAAAAAAAAAAAAAATTAAATTTTCCCTGACTTGAAATTCTTCCAGAAAAAGCAAAAATGATTACCATTATTTCTTAACTTTTTTAAATAAAAAATGAATTAAATTATTGATATAAATATTAATAAAAATAAAATAAAATAAAATAATTAAAAAAAATAAAATCATGTAAATTCTTCCAGAAAAAGCAAAAATGATTACCATTATTTTTTAACTTTTTTAAATAAAAAAATGAATTAAATTATTTATATAAATATTAATAAAAAAAATAAAAATAAAAATAAAAATTAAAAAAATAAAATCATTTAAAAAATTAATTCTTAAAATTTAATAATAATTATTTATTTATTTATTCATTTTTAAAAAAAAAAAGTATGAAAAAAAAAAAAAAAATATTATTAAATAATAAATTTTAAAAAAAATTAAATTTAAGTTTAAATTTAATATATATATTTCTTTTTAAAAAAAAATTAATCTTATTCAAAAATTTTTAAAAAAAAAAATTTTAATTCCATTATCATTATAAAAAAAAAAAAAAAAAAAAAAAAAAAAATTCCTTTTAATTAAAAAAAAAAAAAAAATTTTTTTTTTTTTTTTTTTTTTTTTTATTAATAAAAATGATTTTTTTTTTTTTTGAAATTTTTTATTAATAAAAATGATTTTTTTTTTTTTTTGAAATTTTTTATTAATAAAAATGATTTTTTTTTTTTTTTGAAATTTTTTATTAATAAAAATGATTTTTTTTTTTTTTTGAAATTTTTTATTAATAAAAATGATTTTTTTTTTTTTTTTGAAATTTTTTTATTAATAAAAATGATTTTTTTTTTTTTTGAAATTTTTTATTAATAAAAATGATTTTTTTTTTTTTTGGAATTTTTTATTAATAAAAATGATTTTTTTTTTTTTTGAAATTTTTTATTAATAAAAATGATTTTTTTTTTTTTTGAAATTTTTTATTAATAAAAATGATTTTTTTTTTTTTTTTGAAATTTTTTATTAATAAAAATGATTTTTTTTTTTTTTTTGAAATTTTTTATTAATAAAAATGTTTTTTTTTTTTTTTTGAAATTTTTTTATTAATAAAAATGATTTTTTTTTTTTTTTGAAATTTTTTATTAATAAAAATGATTTTTTTTTTTTTTGAAATTTTTTATTAATAAAAATGATTTTTTTTTTTTTTGAAATTTTTTATTAATAAAAATGATTTTTTTTTTTTTTGAAATTTTTTATTAATAAAAATGATTTTTTTTTTTTTTGAAATTTTTTTATTAATAAAAATGATTTTTTTTTTTTTTGAAATTTTTTTATTAATAAAAATGATTTTTTTTTTTTTTGAAATTTTTTATTAATAAAAATGATTTTTTTTTTTTTTGAAATTTTTTTATTAATAAAAATGATTTTTTTTTTTTTTGAAATTTTTTTATTAATAAAAATGATTTTTTTTTTTTTTGAAATTTTTTATTAATAAAAATGATTTTTTTTTTTTTTGAAATTTTTTTATTAATAAAAATGATTTTTTTTTTTTTTGAAATTTTTTTATTAATAAAAATGATTTTTTTTTTTTTTTTGAAATTTTTTATTAATAAAAATGATTTTTTTTTTTTTTTGAAATTTTTTTATTAATAAAAATGATTTTTTTTTTTTTTTGAAATTTTTTATTAATAAAAATGATTTTTTTTTTTTTTGAAATTTTTTATTAATAAAAATGTTTTTTTTTTTTTTTTGAAATTTTTTATTAATAAAAATGATTTTTTTTTTTTTTTTGAAATTTTTTATTAATAAAAATGATTTTTTTTTTTTTTTGAAATTTTTTTATTAATAAAAATGATTTTTTTTTTTTTTGAAATTTTTTATTAATAAAAATGATTTTTTTTTTTTTTGAAATTTTTTATTAATAAAAATGATTTTTTTTTTGAAATTTTTTTTCAAAATCCCAAAAAAAAAATAAAAAAACTCTTCATTACATAAAATTAATTTTTAAAAAGAAATTGAGATTATAAAACTCAAAGGAATTTAATTTTTATAGAAGTACAATTATCCTTTTCAAAAGAATAGATTTTTTATCAATTTGATGAGTTTAATAAAGAAATTGAAGAGTCTGTCCTTCCTTTACCATTAATTTTCAGATGTTCAAATTGCAATATTGAAAATATTATAATATGTTTCTTCTTCTTAAATAAAAGATGATGATCTATTGAGAGAAGCTTTAGAATCTTATAGCTCTAAGCTTGAAATGAAATCTATCAACAGCAGCAAGTAATGTTTCATGATGGAATCCCTGCTAAATTAGCATTTCAGGCTATGTTTTCTCACTTCTTTTGAAATTTACAATCATATAGTTTTTATTCTTAAAATATTTTTGTGAAACAAATAGTTATTTGATAAGATTAAAATTGTTTTTTTTTATGAGATTTATGTCCTTTTTACAAATTCAAAGAAGTGAGAAATTAAATTCATGGGTTTAGAGAGGTTCTCTACAAAAAATTGTGAAAAATTGTTATGGGTTTGTATCTGGCTTGATTCATAATCTATCATGAACCATGGAAAACCGTGTTCACCGTCAGGTATGGTTTAAGACAGTTTCTACTGTAATAATATAAGATTGCTTGAATCTGAAATATCAAGAGGAGAAAAAACAAAACAGAATCAATATGAAAAAAAAGAGAATCAGACCTTTGTTAACAAAAGAAAAAATATAAATTCAAATGAAAAATTGCAATCAGACCTTCATCGCTGAAAGAAAACTAAAACACAAGTAGCAACAAAGTAATGACAAAACACCAATCAGACCTTCATCAATGAAAAAAATAGGTAGGTTGGTTGGTTACCCCTTAATTTTTTGATTGTTTTTAATATTTGTTTTATTATTATTATTATTTAATGTTTGTTTTAATGATCATAATAATGTTTTTTTCTCATTTTTGAATTATTTAGGTCTAAAGAGGGTCAAAAAAATACAAAAGAATTTTTGACTTTTTTTTTACGTAAAAACCTCCATTTGATTATTCAAAGGTTTAATTCAATAAACATGTTGATTGAATCCGCAAAAGGCGATCATCTAGTTCTGATTGTCTGTGGGGTTGATACGAAGAGACTTTTTATTTTATGTTTGATGATAAACGTTCAATTAAGAAAAGCAAAAAGAATTGATTGGTTTGTGGCCAGTTTAAAGCGTTTCAAAGCCTATTTCCACCACGAATTAATCTCAAACTGATTTTCAACCTTAATTTGAAATAAAAAGTACATTTAATAACGAGGAAAAAACTAAAACCAGAAATTTCCAAAGGAATATTTTATAAATAAATGACAAATAACTGATGACCTGGTTAAATAAAAAACAGAAAAAACCTTTTTTTGAGCGTGAAAATACTAAGGTATATAATTTAATAAGGAAAGATTTTTTGATTTGGTACATAAAACATTTCATTAATTTTAAATTTTGGTGAAGGACAACTTTTCTTTGTTGCGTTTTTCTACCTTTTTCTAGATTTTAATGCATTTAAAACATCTTTCAATTCTGTAACTAATCCAATTGAAGGTTTTACCTGACCATCGTCATCATTAAAAGGATTGCTAGGAAAATTGGTATTAATTTCTAAACGATTTGAATTTGAATTTGAATTTTGATTTTGATCAAAATTTATTAAGATTGATTTAGGACGACCAAGATGATTTAAATGGTTATTATTTCCAATGGATTTAAGTTTGTGATATTGATTTCTTGAATGAGTTGGTTGATCTATAGTTATAGCTTCTAAATTTTCATGTGAATCTTGAGTTTTATGATTTTCAAGTTGATGCTGTTCAGTTAAGCCTTTTAAAATTTCTTCTAAACCAGGTGGAGGAATAATTGACTTTGGTCTAATTGTATTCATGTTAATAGCTGAATCTAAGGAATCGTTTTCAAAAAGTTGATCTGAATTTATTTTTTCAATTTCTTGATCGGGTGTTTCAAAGCAAAAGTTATCTAATGTATTTTTTCGAAGAGGAGTAGTTATTTCACTTGAATAGATTGATGAATCACGACCTGAACTTGTACTTATTTCACCTTCACTACTATCTAAAGAATGAGGTCTTAAACGATTTCTACCGGGTATTAAGATTTTTTCACCATTGATAACTAATCTTAATTTACTTCTACTTTGATCCCATTCTCTAGCAATATTTTCAAGATCTAGTCTGATTGAATCATGAACGTTGATAGCAGATTGAGCAGTAGTTTGATGATCAGATTTAAGTTCATCTAAACAAATTTGAATTTTTGTAGAGATTGTTTTTAATCCTAGTTCCATTTGATGGATTTGATTGATAAAATCATTTAACCTTTTAGTTTTAAGAGTTGAAGTTGAATTAGGTGGACCAAAATCAGATAATTGATTAGAAGAATGATGATCAATTTGATTTTGGAGTGAGTCCAGTTGATGATTTGAAGATGAGCCAGGGGTTGAAGAATTAGATTTTGAGTTTTGATTGATGATAGGATTAGATTGAAATGATCCTGGACCGAATTGATCTGACATTCCATTAGTTAATTCGATATCAAGTTCATCGATTGTATTGATGACTTGAATTAAAGTTTCTAAAGTACTATGCCACATTTGTATACTAGTAGGAACAAATAAGTTGAAATCCAAAGCCAAAAGACAACACATTAATCTTTTTCGTTCAAGATGCATTTTAGAAAAAGCTAATTCAAGAGAGAGTAAAGAATAAGGTTGGATAGGATGTTGATTAAGTTCTAAAGAATCGTCAAGATGCAGATGATGATTGAGATCAAGATGATTTGATTGAGATTGATGATGAGTTTGAGTTTGAGTTTGAGGTGAATGAGGTAAAAAAGAATTGTAATTTGAAGTTAAATTTGAAAAGTTTGCAGCTGACATTGATTGAGGTCTAACTTTAGATGAGTTTAAAATTGGAGATGATTGATTAAAAGTTGAAAAAGAGCTAGAAGGAGGATTAAAATGAGATTTAGAGAGACTAGGATTAAAAGAGAGTGGTCTTGAAAGTTTAGGTTTATGATGAGATGATAGACCGATTGAAAGGGAGGAATAATTAGTAGGAGATAAGATGATAGATGAACGATTTAAATGATTTAAAGTAAAAGGATGATGATCTTGAGATGAAGGATTAAATTGTAAAGAAGATCTATTAAGTCTATTTAAATGATGATTTGATTGATTGCTAGGTGAAGTGGGAGATTTATTTATAGAATTTAATTTATAATGACCGCTTGAACGTTTAGGATTTTGAGGATGTAAAGATTGATTGAAATTAGAAACGAGTTGATTATGATTAGAATCTTGAGATGAATGATGAGAGCAATGATACATTTCCATTAAAGTTTCAAGATTTGAAAGATTTGATTGATGATTTGAGATAGGATGATCAGATTGAGATGAATTGATGATTAAGATTGATTCAAGTTGATTGGTAGCTGTTTGATATTGATGCCTAGATTGATCTAATAAACGTTGTAAGACTTTACGAAGACCTAAAGCATGTAAAGTTGAATTTGATTTGAAAGAAGAGGGAGATGAAGGCTGATCGAGATTTGAGTTGATTGAAGGAAATGAAGCAGATTCAAGACGAGAAATGGGAGGTAAAGGATTTGATCTAAAGAATGATTATAAAAAAGAGATTGATTAGATTGAAGTGAAGGATTAGATTAAAAGGCAAGAGGGAAGCATACAATTTTAAACCAAGAGCTACGCATTCGATTTCCTTTATGGCCCCAATTGCTCTACTGATACGTAAATCTAAAGATTGAGTCTTGGAGATGAGTTGGGAGGTGAGGGGAATGATTTTAGATTGAAGTTTGAGTTGAGTACGACGGGATGAGAGATGAGGTAAATGATTGAATAGGAAGATTGAAGAGATAATTAAAGGGATCAAAAAGGAATAAATTGATAAAGTATCAATATAAATCCAAGAGTAAAGGATCAAGATTGTGATGAGGATGATGATGATGATGATTGAATTGGATTGAAGACGACATAAATGTAAAATTTGATTTAAAGTTGAGGATGATGAATAGTAAGATGACAGTGATAGTTTAATTGAATTGTTTGTTGATGATGATGATGATGATGATGATTTAGATGATGATGAAGTTGAATTAAGATTTAAATGATTATCATAAAAGTTTGGTTTCAAATTTGGATTTAATAAGAAAGAGGTACAGATTAAATATTTTAAACGTTCCGATAAATTATTTTGTTGATTCAAATCATTTTGTTGATTATTAAAATTAATTTTTTTAAAAGATTCCAATTTGAATGAAATTAATTTTTTAATCTAAAAAATCCGAAAATAAGTTAGAATTAGTTTAATTTCAAAAAAAGTAAATGATGATAAGAATGACTTACTTTTGATAAAGACAAGCTTTTGATGATTTGATGATTTGAATTGATGGAATCTTTGAATTTAATTGTTGGTGATTCATTGGGTACAGATTTCTTTAAATAATCATCTAAAGGTGAATCAGAAATTATCAGAGGTTCGGCCATAAATTTAAATCTTTCAAAAAAGCTTTCTTGGATATTTTTTTAAAATTTGAATTTTTTTTGGAGAAAATTGGAGAAAATTTTGAGAAATTTAAGGAAATTTTCCGGAAAAAATTCAGGAGAAGTTCAAGAAAAAATTCAGGAAAAATTCGAAAAAATTCCCAAAGAAAGTTTTTAATTTTTTTCAACTTCAAGCTGAATTCAGACTTAGAATCTACCCAGGGGTGTGAAAGTGACGGTGACAGTGAAAGTGACAGTGACAGTGACAGTGAAAGTGACAGTGACAGTGACAGTGTGTGTTGACCATCTAAGATTTTAAACTTTAATTTAGTTTACTCAAAAGTAAGCCAGATTTCAATCGCACTAGTCAGCCAGTCAAGTCAGCCAGTCAGTCATCAGTAAGCCACTCTCACTCTAAACTCTAAACAGTACAGTACAGTACAGTACAGTGGAGTGGAGTATCTTCTTACAGTGGATTTAGTTTCAACTTAAACTTGAACTTGAAACTCAAATTATCAAAAATTTAAATTAAAATTGAAATTAAAAAATTTCAAAAGCTAAGGCCCGGTTTATGTTCGGGTTTTGAACGGATTTTGACATTTATTTTGAATTTATTTTGAATTTTTTTTAAATTTAATTTTTCGTAGAAAATATTTCAAAATTTTTATGAAATCATCTCAAATCAATTGATCCTTGTTTTGAATTACATCAACAAATAGTTTTACTTAAAATTTTTATTATCAATTTAACTAAATATTTCATCTTTGAATTGATTGCTCTCACATGTGATATAATGACTGAGGAGACTCCAAACTCACTTGTAACAACTTATGAAGGCCCATCAAGACCACTATTTAATCATGAAGATATGCCAGAGTTGCCCAATTTACCTACGCTCAACAGGATTCATGGAGACGACTCCATCATTTCTATCAGTGAAACTCAAATGGAAAGTCAAGGGACCATGGAAGAAACACCAAGTCAAGTCTCAGGACAACAAAGAAAGAGACGGACACATGAAGAGGCCCAACTACATTGGCAAAAACAAGAACACAAGCGGTCACTGAAACAACAAAAAAAAATAAACAAACGAGTGAATGCAGAGGCTCAACGACTGCAACAAGCAGAGAGCCGCCTTGCCCATCAAGAGGCGCAGAAGCAGCAAAAGAGTCGTTTCTTTTGGAGTGAAGATAGTACAAAGGAGTTGCTTGACTTGATGATGGAACTGCGAATGGATTTTGAAAATATGGAGAGTACATTGCTGGGTTTTGTTCCATGGTCACAATATTTTAAAAGTCATGAACATTGGAAACATGACTATGTTACATTGAAGAATTTGACATTTGAGACATTGGATCGGCGGTATAAGGTGTTGATGACCACTTTTAGGGTTAGTAAGTTTAATTAATGCATGGTAATGCTTCTAATGAAACTTTTCTATTAGATTATAAAGGATTCATGTGATGCATCGGGTGGGGGAGGGTTATTTGTACAATTACAACGGCATCACATGACTCAGGAGGTAGGTTCACTTTTGACATGTTAAGGCATACATAAGTATTGACCATGTGGATTATAAACAGGTATATGAAATTTTAAAACAGATTAATACAAATAACTGTGGCTTGAATGCCACCGGAATGGAGTCAGGGGCATTCCCACAACCGTTGATGGCGGTGGGAAATACACAAAACTTAGAAAATAATGAAAACGAGAGAAGAGAAGATAATATGTCCAACGGTGGGGATCAATCAGGAAGTGAAAATGATGATACACAAAGTCAGAATGCTCATGAGGATGTGGAAAGAAGGCATAATGAAGACATATTTTCACTTTGTCCAGTAAGCTCAACATCCCAACGACCATCAATAAGTGGATTGCGACGGCATGATTCAATGAGTCAATCATCCTGCTTGAGCATGGATACAACGCGCCTGGATTGTTAATTCATGAGTAACATGAGTAGTAACATGCAGAGCATATTAAGTCCTCTCATGCTCATGCTACAGAATGGCCAAGAACAAGTAGATGAACGAGATCGATTGCAAAGGGCACAGGAAGACACAAGAGAAGAAAGACGCTTAGAACAGGAAGAGGAGCATTGTAAAGAAGAAAAGGCTCGCAATGATCAAATGAACATGTTCATGATGACATTACTTGCAAAGGTGACTGGTATTGACCAAGATCAATTACCAAGGGTATGAGGAATCAGCAAAGTAAGTAATATTTACAAGGCAAAAAAAAACAGGAACCAGAAATTTGTTCAATAGCAATGATTTTATGTAACAGGGGCAAGTGAGTGACTGGAAGATCTTTTCGAAGCGGGACGTTGCAAAGGAAAATTGCAAATAGGCATATGGTTTGTATTACAAGCATTCACATATTTAGATTTCCATAACATCTTTGTATTTTGTGGCTTGTAACCTGCAGATTTTGATTTCCAAGAAGTGATAAACTGGTCGGATGAATCTGCCATGAAAATAAATGACCAAGATGGATTATTAGAAATCAGCCAAGTTTTTGACGCAATTTGGCAAAGGATGACGTCTGGACAAAGAATGATAAATCACATAATACATTAATCACCTGTGTGGTGATGAAGAGATTTAGGAACAATGTGTGAAAGTCAATGACCAGCATGGTCCTTATAATTCCCACTCGAATGGGCCATAACATAGAATGGCTCACTATAAAAGTGCAGGATACTTAATGCTTGCCCCTTATGCGCTAAAGAAACTCTCTTGGATCTCATTAACAATAAGTAATAAAGAGTTCTTTTAATTACTCTCTTCCAGTTCGTAACTCTTAATTCAGATATTGAACAATCTACAACATATTTCATCGCCTATTAATCATGTAAGATGCCTCATCCAAAGATTGTCTTTCAAATGAAGACTCTGACCAGCCCCATGATTCTGCCAAACAAGAGCTGATCAAGAGTATTCAACGTCAAATATGTGATTTGGCCATGATAGCAGATGATAGCGCCTTTCTCCAAAGGCAAATTGACTTATGTAATGCGGACATACTTCAATTAAATGTGAATCATTAATTGCGTGATCAAATGCTCAATCGCCTCAAACAAGATTACCTCACCGAATTGAACAAACTTGAGGAGACCTTATTAGATTTATTATAATAAGTGAGTCCAAGCGTCCTCATAATCACAAGTGCCATTTGCTTTAAGCATTGTTTAAAATATTTTTTTCGGGTATTATCTTGGATTGCTCATTATTAATTTTTATTTGTTTGGTTATATTTGCGATTGTGTTAATACAAATTCAATTGGCAATCATGTGGGAATTATATTTAACCAATATCATAAGCCTCCAATGAAACAAACATCCCACATGACTAAATATGCCAACCTGATATCCTCCAAATAATTCACAAGTCCCTTCAAATGCATAGATATACATACTGACCACCTTTACACAGCTTATTCGTGCCTCGTGATTGTAATTCAGAAAGCTTTCCTAACATATTGCGCAACAATATAATCAATGTTCTTTCCCACTGTGAATTTCCTTTGAGTTTTTAGCTGACAAAATTGAACTTACTTTAGTTATAATTACCAAGTCTCAATTTCAACCTTTCCATTCCAATTTATCCATTACGTGTTATAATAAACCTCCCCACTTGTTTATTTAATATGTTGTGTAAAATCATACATGCTACAGTTACCTTTCCTGTATGCAATGGTAAAATTGCTTGTGGTTTCAACAAACACCTAAAACAATTTTTCATTTGCCCAAATGCTTGTTCTACTACTATACTGTTCAGAAATTATTCATTTATCATATTTTGCATATTGACTAAGAAAAATCAATTTTTACTCACCGTGTTGACGAATGTATTTTATTGAAATGCATATGTTCCACATCTTGCTGATTACGCGAAGGTGTTAGAATGGGTAATTTTGACGAATATCCTGAATCGCCAATCAATAGACAATTTGGTGGGAATTGTGAAATTCCATTGATTAAATCTTGTCCTATTTGTGATTTACGAAATATACGACTATCATGAATTGACCCAGGGAGACCTCCATATACCTACATCAACATCATAAGAATATTGACTAATAGGTTCCCATTAAATTTATTTGGAAGAAATTACATTGCAAAAATTACCATGCCCATCCACAATGCATTGAAATACAATCGAATTTCAACCCTTACGATTTACGTATGACTTCCACTCATTGTTTGGTGGCGGAATAATAGGTATATGGGTGCCATCAATGGCCCCAATAATGTTTGTGAGTCCTTGGCGTCATTTGAAGGATTCTTTGATTGCCTCCCACTCTGCCTCATTTTCTACATTTGGCAATCTATTCCACACCAAAAGCAATTCATTATTTTTATACATGTATAAAACAATTGTGCACTTACATTATGGTTATATCATGCCAAACAACCAATATCCCTTGAACAATCGCTTGTGATTCCTTGGAAGCCGTTGACTTACCAATATTAAATAAATGACCCACGGTTTCATAAGAGCTTCCATGGCCAAGTCGATAAAGGGTGAGAACCAATTTTTCTTCTAATGTTAGTCCCCTGATATCTTGATGAGATCCGTTGCTGACATGTAAATTCAGGCTTGATGCTAATGCAAAAAAATCTTGACGTCCCATTCGAAAAAGCCCAATAAATTGTCCTTCATTGAATAGTTCCTCTTGATACCATGGGTGGAAGCACCCCAGTCGTGCAATTGCTTGTTGTTGTCTACACCTATATTTATGATACCATGCTAAGTTGAACGAGGTTGCCATCATTATGCTTGCCATGCCATAAATGATCACACCACCTTCCATTGGAAGTAATGATTATGCAGTAATAGATCACAATAAACAAATAGAAATTATGTAATTTTTCAAAAAAATTGTTGTTGAACCATGAATCATGAATGCACAAAGAATTTTGAGATGATTTAATAAAAATTTTGAAATATTTTCCACAAAAAATTAAATTTAAAAAAAATTCAAAATAATAAATGTCAAAATCCGTTCAAAACCCAATCATAAACCGGGCCTAAATTTACATGTAATTTAAAAAAAAAAATCAGAATACAGCTGCAATATTAAAAAAATAATTTTTGGAGCTTATTAAATAAATTTTCATTTTTTAAAATTTAATAATTTTGTTTCTTTAGAAAAAAATTAAAAAAAAAGTAACAAATTACCTTTAAAAGAAAATTAATTATATATTTCAAAAATTCAATAAAAAAAAACACCTTTTCCTTTTTTTTTTTTTGATATTATTGTTAATTAAATAAATAAATAAATATACCTTTATTCTTAGTTTATTTTAAACTGGGATACCTGGCTGTAAAGCTACCTGTCCACTACAAAAAGGGGGTTTATTAATAGGGATTTAAGAGATAATAAAATTTTCAAATAGTTTATTATTTTCTGGATTTCAAATCAAGTATAAATGTACTTTAGTAAATTGCTGTACTTCACTCAAAAATTCTATTTGTTAAAACTTAGAATTATTGTAGCTGTAAATATTAGTTTATTAAGAAAAAGATTACAATTTATTTCTTGGGATAATAAGATAATCTAATTAGAATAAAATTTAAATAAACATGAAAATAAAATTGTATAAAAGAAGAAGTGTTGAACTATTAATAAAAAAATCCATTTAACACTTTATTATCTCATTAAGCTAAATTCTTATTAACTTCAATGAATTTAAGTCTGAGGAAGCTATAGTTTCACCTTTTCTATTTTCTGAAAAACTTGGTAGTTTCACTTTTGAAATAAGCTTAACTTTATTATTGAATTATGTATTGTAATTAAAAGCTATATTTTTTAATATTTTGGGGATCTGGCTGATAATCAATCCTCTGGAATGTGAATGAGGCTTTGAATGGCTAAATAACTCAAGCATTTTGGGGGCTAGATGAAGTGATTTTCTTCCTTATGAGAATTTCTTGCTGTTTTTTGGAAGAAATTATTCCCTGATATATTGTAAATTTATCTGTAATACTATAAGAAATCACACATCAGGCACTAATTTGAAGAAGATTTCAAATTTAAAATTTGCAGCTTAATATTAATAATATTAAAATAGTAATATGAGATCCAAAAATAATCATAAAGTTAAAATTAGATAAATGATTTTATTATGAAAGTCTATCTATATTATTGATAAGAACTTAAAGTGATATCTTTATAAACCTTAGAGAGACTAAGTTAATTAAAAAAAAAAATATGGTTAATTCTATATAGAGAGTTAACCAAGTGACTTCAAGAAAATTTGTAGATGAATTTTTTTTATAAAATTAACTTGGTTTAAGAAAAACAAAAGAATAAACAAAAAAATTAATATTATTCAAAAAAACTCACAGCTAAATTATTTCCGAACTTAATCAAATAGTTGAATTTATAATGATTATGAAAAAAGAATTGATAAATTCTTTTATATACATCATTCTATTATATTATTCATAAGAGCTATATATATAGACAAGGTACAAACATTAAATAGTCCTTTTAAGAAGAATTAGTTTCCAAATTAATTTAATTGATTTATGATCATAATTACTTACTCTTGAAAAATAAGTTTAATTACTGAATTAATTAATAGTAATTAAAAAATATTTTTTTTATTTAAATTGAGTCATTTTGATCAAATTAAAAGTTTTTTTTTTTTTGATGAATTTCAGTCTTAAGATCTTATAAAATTTATACCAAGAAATCAGGAGAATAAGAAAAAGAAAAAAAAAACTCTCCAAAATTTAAAAAATATCAATTTTTTTTTAAAAAAAAAATTGATCAATATTTCACTTTAATTTTTTTTTTCTAAAATGAAATTCTTAAGTTTATAGATTATAATTATGATTTCTTTTTTTTTTTTTTTTTTTATATTTAGCAAATTTATGAAATATCTAATTATTTATTAATTAATATTCAAAAATTTATTAATTTAATTACTTGAATTTACTTTTTTTTCTTGTAAATGAAAATTTTATTTTTATTTTCTATTAGATAAGCTCAATGAATATTTTATATTGTTGTTAAAATATATACAAAATTAAATCAAAAAAAAAAAAAAGAATCATGAATTGAAAAAGAAATTTGAATTTTGATTTATAATTTACAAAAAGAAGAACTTGAAAAAATTTAGATCCTAAGAATTTTTTAAAAATATTAACTTAAATAATGATATAATGATTAAATAAATCAAAAGATAAAAATAAATTAATTAAATTAATTAAGATTTTTATTATAAAATTTATGATTTTAGTCTAAAATATTCAATTTAGGTAGATTGATAATGAATATTTATTAATTTTCTATTGATAGCTTCTTTATATTTATTGTTAAATTTATTTAATATTTCATTTTGATAATTTATGATAGCCTAAATCATGTAATTTAGAGTTAAATTAACAAAATAAGAAGAGTCAAATTAATTATGGTAAAGATTTGATTTCATTGAACGATTGAGACGAATTCAATTTTAGAAATAGAAATAAAGATATTTGATTTAAATATTTATTATGATTATCATTCCAAAAAATCTCAGAGCTTTATCAGGTTAAAATTTAAAGAAATATTTCCAAATTTCATTTATATTATGGTCTTGATTTAATAAGTGGTACATAAATATAAATATTGAATTTTAGAGTTAAATTATGAGGTGTGAGTAATTATTCTAAGTTATAGTTTAAATTGTTTATAAAATTAAAAAAGTATGATGTTGATATGAATTAATATCTCTATAAGATCTCATAGAAGCAGAATTTCCCATCCATCAAGTCCTGAAACAAGTTATTTTTGAGCTAAAATAAAATAAAAGTATTTCATTTTACATAGTATCTTTCATTTCTATCAAAATGAATCTTGAGATAAGCTCAAGGGGATTGATAATCTGTTAAGGCAGTTCAATATATAAATACAGCAAATAATTCAAAGAATTATTGATTTATTACTCTGATTATTTTTTCATCTCCTCTCACAACTTAATAAACTTCAAATTCCTTAAGAATATTCTTACTTATGGAGAATTTCAATCCAATTGAAGCCTTTTCGGTTTAAATATTAATTTTTGAGACATTGAAATTTATTTTTATATACTATTATGTTCAAATTTATTTTTATTTTTTATTATATTTTGGATATAATTAAAAAATCATCTTTTTCTTCTTGAAATTCTATTTAAGTACTCATTAATAATACAGAAATAAGATTTAATATTAAAAAAATCACATGTGGATGTTTAGAGAAGCTCCTCATGTAAGCTGTAATAATTACTGAATGAAGTGAAAAATATTAGGCCCTTGAGATTTCAGAAATTGGGTCCCAATGACTGATTTGATCATCTAAATTACATCAAATAAAATCCACAAAATTTGGGAATAATAACATATCTAAGTCTGTTGACATTGGCTTTAATTAATTCTTCTTATCTGAGAATCAAAGATTTGTTTGAATATTTGATATATTTCTTGCTCATAAACAATTTGGAAATCTTTAAAAATTAATTTTTATGTATCAAATATAAGGAAAATTAGAAATCTATTCTTTAAAAAAATAAATTAATTGATTTAATAATAATAAAATAATTCATTACTTTAAAATTAAACTAAGAATTTTTCATTATAATCAATCAATCATTTATTAAAAGAAATAAATTAAATTTAAATAATTTAATATAATTTTTTTTAGATATTTTCTTTTTTTAAAAGAATAAAAAAAAAGAAAATAATTAATTTTAATTAATTTTTTTTTTTGGATGATGAGTTTTTTAAAATTTATTTGATAAATTTTTACCTTTTTAAAAAAAAAAAAAAATTAAAACTTTATTATAAAAAAAAAATTGATTTTAAGTAAGAAAAGAATAATTAATTAATTAAATATAATAATATTATTTTTTTTCAAAAAAAAAAAATATCAAATCATTAAGTAAAAAAAACTTAGATTTTGAATGTTTTTCTTTTTTTTTTGATTTTTAAAAAAAGGATTTAAGTTTATGTGAAACTAAACTTTATTTTATTAAATCAATCTTATAAAAACTCCACTTGAAGAGGATCTTTTTTTTTTCAACTATAATAATAAGAATAATAATAGATTTAATCCAAAAAATTTTGAATACTGAATTAATAATATTAATGTTGTTTTTGACTCAAATCTAACATTTCTGAGATCCCAAATAAAATTAAATATGAGATTTTAGGTACAAAATATCATTTTTTTTGAATAAATAAACCTTTTTTTTTGGATTTAAAGCCCAAATTTTGATAAATTTCAAAAATAAAATAAAATATTTAAATAATATACAAATATTAATAATAATATTTTCAATTAACTGTTGTTTTTTTTTCATCAAAAACATCTTCCAAGTCTTCCAAATTAGCCCCCCTCATAGTAACCATATACCACATGAAAAACAACCAGATTTTTTTTGACCCAAATGAAACAATCAATTTCTAGGATTTTGAAAAAAATATAAACCGTAAAATCTGTGGTATTTTCAATCCCTTAAAAAATGATTTTTTTTTAAAACAAAATTCTATCTTATCCAAAAAAAGACAATTTTTGAAACCAAATTATCTCCAAATCTTTTTCAACCTACCAAACTGATGCTTCTTTAATACCAAAGTACTTAAGGAAAAGAAAAATTATTTTTTAATTAAAAAAATCCCATTATTAATATTTCATGAAGGGTGAGAACATTGAATAACTAGAAAAAAAAATTCTAACCATTGATTAATTATATAAAAAGAAATATCTGAAGCAATGTCAAGTTCATAATCCCCAATATATTTCCCAATAGTGTGATTTTGGAATATTACAATTTTCAAAATTAAGATAATTATTATAAACTAAATATTCCATCTTTCAAGATATTCAGAACATTATGAGCCATTATGAAATATTAAAAAAATAAATCCAAGGTAAAGCAACATGATATTGAAATAAACTTTGGATTTGGAACTTTTACATATAGGTAGTAATGAAAAAAGCTCTTCAATTGATTGTATTGAATCATTCTTTTCATTGAAGAACTAACTGTAATAGTTGATACACCAAATATTATATCAGAACTTCTAAAGAAAAAATAAAGTTATTTCACTTTTCCAGATGGGAATTAACAGGTAGAACTGTCACAGGTAATGCAAGGTAAGGGACTTCCAGGGTTCACTGTATTTATTTATTTAAGTTTGATTCCATGATCTCAAAATACACCCAATTATCCTTATGTTTACTTTTATCAGAAGCATAAGTTTGTAGGACCCATTTTTATTTGAATTAATGAAAAGCTAATATTTTGGTTTTTATATAGTTAATCAATTTTCATTCAGCTTTTATGTGATTTGAAAAATTACTTTGGAAGTTACATGTAAGACTTCTGGGGTCTGTTAGTAATTCAAGATGCTTTCTGATTAAGAATAATCAAGCTTCAAATTTATAATTCCTTCATATGAGGGTAATTTTACACAGGAATTAATTGATAAAAAAAAAGTTTAATTATTTCTTGTCCCAGTCATATTTATGTATAGAGAATGGAATAGGAATACTAAAAGGTTTCTGGTCATAATTGAAACAAATTTTATTTGAAATGAACAATAGAGAAGATGTTGAATTTTTTTTGACCGGGTAATAAGATATGTAATATTACTTAATATCTTATTAAATATTGGAGATCAATGGCTTGAGTTATATGATAAAAATGATCCACCAAATATTTAAGTGATATTAAGAAAAAAGAAATGGTCATCTAAAAAATATTTGTGATTTTTTTTTATTTTTATAGAAATATAAAAAAAAAATTTATCAAAAATTTGAATAAACTTCTATCATTATTGAAAAAGGGCCTTCTAAACTATAGAATTAACTTCATTTTTGAAATTAACACTAATTTTATTTTGAAATGGAAATCAGTTTCTAAATCCTGTATAGATTTTCTATGTATTTTTTTATAAAATTAAAAATCAAAACAAAAATAAAATTAAAAATTAAGAAAATAAAATAAAAGTGTTTTTTTCATTGTAAAAAATCTCAACAATAAGTAAACTAACATTTTTGTTGGTTATTTTGTTTTAATTTTTTTGAAAAAAATGGCAAAAAAAATTACCACATATGTTTTTGAAAGACTCTGTTTTTTTTTTCAAAAGTTTTTCTAAGAAAATGGAAAAACTCAATTAATTAAAGTTTTTTTAAACAAAACTTGTATTTCTTTTTTTTTTTGAAAGATTTCAATATCTCCACAAAAAAACTTCAGAAAAAAATTAGAATTAATCTCTTCATTTTAAAACAGTAATATTCTAAGAATACTTATTATTCAAGATGAAAATAATTTTTCAAAGTTTGAATTTTAATTTGAATTATTTTTTTTTTTGGAATATTTTTTTAAAATAAATGTATAATTTAATATTTTACAAAATTTAAGTTTTCATTTATAAACCACTTATCTCAGTGAGAAATAATTTCAGACTACTCCCTATTCAAAAATAAACTTATTTGTTAATTTTTAATTTTATTGGTACCCTTTTGAAATTTATTAAATTTTCATTCTAAAAATTATCTTTCTATTTCAATCATGTTTTTTTTTTTTTTTGTTAGAAAAAATTAATTTGTTTAATTTTAATATAAATTTGAATTTTGTATTTTTTTATTGAAAGAATTGATTGTTGATTTTTTTCTTTTTTTAAAAATTTTGAATAATTTCAAATAAAAAAAAAAAAATAAATTCAAAACAGTGTGTAATCTTTTAAGATTACTAACTATTAATCAGAAAACTAATTTTTTGAGTAAAAATTTATCATTTTTTTAAACTTTGTTTTATTTGAATATAAATCCAAAAAGAAATTACCACCAGTGAGTCATCCTTTTAAATTAATCTCTATTATAAAAAATGAATTATTTAATTTTTTATTTTAATTTTAATTTTAATTTTAATTTTAATTTTTATTTTTATTTTTATTTTTATTTTTATTTTTATTTTTATTTTTATTTTTATTTTCATTTTTTTTTTTCAATAAAACAATTTTTTTGGTCAATGTTTTTCTCAAAAAAAATTTATCATTCAGTTTTTTTGAACTGTGAATTATTTGAAATGAAAATAAGAAAAGAGTTGAAAACAGAAACCCAATACATTTATTTTGTATTTTATTGAGAATATTTCTAGATTGGTTTTTTTCCTAAAATAATATTTGATCATTATTTTTTTCTTAAATTTCCTTTCCTTTGAATATAAAACAACAAAATAACCACCGGTGAGTAATACTTGTCGCTTGCAATCCATTGAAAAAAGCATGAATTAATGAATTTTTATTTCAATATTTTTCTTTTTCTTTTAATCTTGTTCTTTTTCAGTTAAAAAATTTCTGAGTCAATTTTTTTTGTAGAAAATTCCTCTTCTTTTAATATAAATCAAAAAAAGCTCAAGTGGCAAGGAATATTTTGCTTTAACATTTATAATTTTAATTGAATGTTGTTGTTTCTTTTAAGAAATATATCACTCAACTATTTGCATTTTTGATTATTCTTTAAGATGAATTAAAAAGGAAGTTTTGTATTAAGATTTTCATTTTACAAAACTTGTTTAGTAGTAATTTCAGATATCTTAGCCTTTCCAATCGAACTAAACTTTGTATTTCTTTAAAATAATTTTATTCTTTTTTGGAAAAACATAATACTTTTAGGGTATTGGTAAAAACACGTAAGAGCTTACGTGTTTTTACTAAAAACTTACGTGTTTTGGCCATAATTTGGTAAAAACACGTAAGTTTTTAGTAAAAACACGTAAGGGGTGCCCTGGGCCCATTTTTAATTAAAAATGAAACACAACAATGCCTGTATTGGGCCAAAACATGCCCAAAAGAGGTTTTTTCCCCACAAAACCTCTCTAACTCCAAATTGTTTCAGATTTTTTTGCCCAGCCCCCCCCCCAAAAAAAAAGCCCAAACACCCCAACAATCCACATTATCCCCACCCCAAACCATTGTTTTTTTTTTGGAAAAACAGCATTACCAAAGCCATTTTGCAAAGCTTTTCACACTTTTTTTTCTTTTTTTCACCCAAAGACTGCATTTTCCACCACAACAACCTGCTTTCAAGCCTCCAAATTTCCAATTTTTTACCTTCCCTCATCCATTAATCCCATATTTAAACCACTTTCTTTCACTCTTAACCCCTTCTGTTCATTTTTCACACCTTTTTTCACCTCTTTTTCACACTTTGAAAGGTTCTTACCCCATTCCAAATCCCCAAATCCCCCCTTTTTTTCACTTTTACACATATTTTTCATTCAAAAATGCTCCAACCCCCCACTGAAGGTGAATTTCAGACCCTTGAGCTTCTTTAGCAACATGTGCATAATGTTGCCAGGGCTCAGGGGTATGCTGTGTCCACCTTGAGGTCCAATATGACCCACAACCAAATTGAAATATGTTGTGATAGGTCTGGCACCCCAAATCCCAACAAAAGCCCCTCCAAAACAGTCACCTCAAGAAAGCTTGACTGTCCTTTTAGACTTTATGCCAGGAAATATGCCAAGAGCACCACTTGGACTCTTAAAGTCAAAAATCCTGAACATAGCCATGATGCCACTGAAAATATCATGGCACATCCTGCTTTCAGGAAATTCAATGAGCAAGAAACATCCCAAATTGCTCAAATGTCTGAATCACTCCTCATGCCAAGGCAAATTCAGGCCCAATTATGCAGCCAGAGGGAGTCTGACAAGCCTGTAATCCTTCAAGACATTTATAACCAAGTCAAGAAAATAAAGAAAGACAAACTGCAAGGCAGAAGGCCCATTGATGCTCTTATTGACACTCTCAAAGAAGAAAATTTTGTTTGGTCCTCTGCAAGGGATTCTGAGGGACACATTACCTCCTTGTTTTTTACTCACCCCCGGGCCATAAAACCTCTTCATGGCTTTCCTCATGTCATTCTTATGAATTGTACTTATAAAACCAATAAGTACAAAATGCCTCTTTTTCATATTGTTGGATTCAGCTCAACAAATAAGACCTTTTCTGGGGCTTTTTGTTTGATGAAGAATGAAAATGAAACTTCATATACTTGGGCATTAAATCAATAAATTGAAAAGGTCCTCAAAAACACCAATCTTGTTCCCCCCCAGTTATTGTTATTGACAGGGATCTGGCCTTGAAAAACTCTATTAAGAAGCTCTTCCCAGACTCCAAAGTCATGCTATGCATTTGGCACATCAACAAGGATGTATCTGCTCATTGCATGAAGAAAATTGGTCATGGAACTGATTTTGAAAATTTCATG
This sequence comes from Austropuccinia psidii, assembly GCA_023105745.1. Lineage (NCBI taxonomy): Eukaryota > Fungi > Basidiomycota > Pucciniomycetes > Pucciniales > Sphaerophragmiaceae > Austropuccinia > Austropuccinia psidii. The sequence goes on from JALGQZ010000004.1 coordinate 48,426,769, forward strand.
GGCCTTTGGAATCAAGTAATATACTTCTTCATTTTATTTCATGTTATTTCACTTTTTTTCTTATTATTGTCTTTATTAATGACTTTGGGATTCTTTTCTCAGCTTATGTATTCACCCACTGAAAAGTCTTTCAAAGACAACCGGAAGAAGCTTCAAAAGCAAGTTAAAAATGCTGAGGTTTTGCAGTATTTGGAAAATACTTGGCTTCCTCTAAAGGAGTATTATGTGCCAGCCTGGACAAACCACCATTGCCACCTGGGTGTGGGCTCCACCTCCAGAGTTGAAGGTGCCCATGCCATGGTTAAACGTTGGCTACAAAAGTCCACTGGTACTCTCCTGGAGGTAGTCAGGGCACTCCACATAGCATTCAGAAAACAATTTATTGAAATTATCAACAGAATCTCCAAAGAAATGATTGTCCATGTCAAGAATTTTCCTCCACACATCTGTGCCCTCAATGGCAAGGTGTCTCATTATGCTCTTCAGATTGCCTTTGAAAATTTCAAAACAAAATTTCCTCCAAATGAAAAATGCACCAATACAACAATTATAAAGGCATTCCTTGAAAGCATAAGACCCAAAAGGCATTTGCCAAGCGCCAATGGCTTGAATTATCAGACTTCCATCCTCAGTGGCATTTGAATTTGCCTGTGAGGGTTTTTTAATTTCTTCTTATTATTTTTTTCTTATTAACTGATTTTACTTGTCATATTCTTCTCAGACTGGTTTTCAAGGTGATGATCAAAGTGTTGAAAAAGAAAGAAAGAATGAAGCCAAGAAAATATTTGAAGACATTGGGGAAGACCTGTTTCAAAGACCAATGGCAGAAATCACCCCAATACTCCAACATTTTCAAGATGTTTTGACTGGAAAAGTCCCATTTGATCAAATTCCCAAGAGTCAAGAGGATGATCAATATTATGAAGACCCTCTAGAGTGCAAGAATATCCGTGGAAGACCCCAAGGAGCCAAGAATAAAAACAAAAGAGAACCTTCAAGATTTGAAATCATTGAGAGTCAAACCAAGAGAAGAGGAAGACCCCCATCAAAAGTGACCAGCACAACAACTTCCAGATCCCAGTCAAATGTCCCCTCTCCAATTATGGAAGTGGACTCATCTGAAGATTCTGAAGATTCTGAGGACTCATTATCTAAATCCATCAGTTCATCAGATTCACTACCCTCAGCAACTGAATTAAATAAATAAGAAGTAACCCTTAGAAGGTCCAGAAGATTGGCAATTGGAAGCAAAACATCACAAAGAAAATCACACAAGCCTGCCACCAGTTTGAATATCTATGATGCAATTGATCTGACCTGTGAGCATTGTCAAAGCAACTATCACACAAGTGATGAATGCTCAAAGCTGTTTGTGAGTTTCTGATTCTTTTTAATGTAATTTTATGTTGTTTATTTTGATATTTATTCATTTTTTGAACTTATGCTATCAGATAACTGGCTCAGAAGACTTGCCCAAGTTTATATTGAAATACACCTTCAAGGCCATCAATGTCCAGGGTGATGGAAACTGTGGCTACAGAACAGTATCCCACTTCATTTACAAGACTCAAGATCAATGGGCTGATGTCAGCGGTGACTTGGCTGAAGAAATTCACCAAAATCAAGACCTTTATGAAGCCATGAAAACCTTAATTCCCTCAGTATCCTCTTATCTGGAAAGAATTGGATGGTATGAAGATGTTGGCCAGGCTCCAAAAAGCAAGTGGATGTCCATGCCTGACATGGGGTATCCAATTGCAAATAAGTATAAAAGACCAGTTTTCTTTTATTCCACAGCCCAATATTTTTCCTTTTTCCCTTATTTCTGTCCTCCAAATGATAATCCCCCCATTTTCATCTGCTTCTTGAATAGTTGTCCTCATTTTGTTCCATTGGACATCATCATTTCTAAAGTTTATCCTGTCCCCCCCATTACTGTGAACTGGGAGATTCATGCCCAAAAACAAGCCCTGGGGTGGGCTGATAAATTTAAGAAACACAGAATGTTGTATTTGTCCAATCTTCCTCCCCCCTCTCAGAAAAAACCCACTATTTTGGAGGTTGATTCTGATTGAATGATTTTTGTATATACAATTTATGCCAATCATCCCCCTCCTCAGTCATTTTTATTGCTTAAATCCCACCTCAGTCTCCTTTTTTATCAAACATGTGGAGCTTTTGTACTTGAAAATAGTCATATTACACACAAGAAAAAAAACAGTTAAAAAAAACACCCATTGCGCCTTCACTTGTGGTCCCACCCAAAAAATTTTCCTAATTCATGAGCTTCTGGTTCTTTATTGTCCAGATTGAACCCTTCAATTTAAAAAAAAATGAAGGAAATTCATAAGTGGGAAGTTATTAAATTCACTTTTTAAAAATAGGCATATTACAATGACTGGAAAAAACATTTGAAAAAAAACTCTTTTTGCGCCTTCACTTGTCCCACCCAAAAAAATTCCCAAAATTATGGGATTCTGGTTCTTTATTCTTCACATTGAACCCTTCATTTTTAAAAAAAATGAAGGAAATTCATAAGTGGGAAGATTTTAAATGAATTTTTGAAAAAAATATGCCATTTTGGCATATTGGCCAAATTTGTGAAATTTGGCAAAAAAAAAAAATTTGAAAAAATTTGTGCTTATTGACATGCCAAGTCGGGAAAAGTATGGCAAAAAAAATTAAAAAAAACCTCAAAACTGAGCCTGAGGAATTTTTTTTGAAAATTAAGGTCACTTACGTGTTTTTACCATAAATTGGTAAAAACACGTAAGGGCTTACGTGTTTTTACTAAAAGCTTATGTGTGTTTACCAACACCCTACTTTTATTATGTTTTTTTTGAAACTTTGATTGTTTATAATTTTCAAGTCCTCTTTTCTTAATTTCCTGTGCTCTCTTTTTAGTAATATTTTGGTGGGTTTTCAGTTGATATTTTTTTGATAATGAAATCAAGTAACGGGGAGAAAGAAGAACCACCACCATGACCAGTTCATTATTTTCATTTTCTTATAATCCAGTTGAAATAGAGTTTTTACCACCCTTTTTATGAATTTTGTTTTTGAAACCCTCTGACTGGTGAATTCCTGTGAATTAACCACTAGTTTTTTTACATTGAGATTTCAGATGTTGATCAGAGAAGAAGCCAGCTAATTATTCAAGAAGGCATGCAGATAGAATAGAAAAACAAAGTAAAGATATAAAAAAAGAATTTAATAAATTTTCCCAATAAAATGAGAAGTTTTTTAATCATATTTCAAAAAATGAATCTGAATGGAAACCATTATTCCAAACTTGAATTTAAAAAGAACCATTTTTTTGTCATTATTTTCAGAAAATGCTCAAAATAATTACTAATGTATTTAATATTATCCAAAATTCATCCATTCAAAGAAAATAAATTCGAGTTTTTTCTGCAATAAAACTATAAATATTTGAGTCCATGAATGACAATGAAACATAAAATATGAGAATTTTATGCTACTATCTTCTTACAATGAATTCTTTACTTGGAAAAGAGAAATAATGTGGTAACAAGTTCCATGGGTCAATTTATGAAGTTTGAAGGTATCCTCCTCATATTGCTCATCATAGCTTATCAGAATATTTCCCTAGAAATAGAATTTCAAGAAGGATTGAAGGATATCAACAGCTTGCATTGATTGCCCCAAAAAATATCATAAATTCTTGGAGCTCTTTTAAAAAATATTTCATCTTTCATTCTAGAAGGAAGTATCCTGACTATTAAAAAGCTTTTAATACCCAGTTTTGACTAAATTTTTTCTCTTCCAAAAGCTTGAATAAATATTCTTTTGAAAATAATATTACATATTAATTAAATGAGCTTTACAGTTTTCCACATTGTGATTATTATTATTTGTATTCTTTTGTGAATTCCTATTCCTATCATACAAAATTATCCCACAATCTATGGTTCAAATTAATTTTCATTCAATTGATTGGAAATTAAGTATTGAATTGACTGGTAAAAGCCCTAGAATTTTCTATATGGTATGCAATGAAAAGACTACTTGTCATTTTGAATTATATCCTCAAGTGGGAGATTAACCATAATCTAAATTTCAATTCAGATTTCCAAAAAATTACCATTTTTTAAAATTGGGAAAAATATACAGTTTTACCTATGATGACAAGAAATCAATTTTTAAGATTATTTATTAATATTAAAGAAATAGGTATTATCTTGATATTTCTTTTAATATTAGATTACAAATTATACTTATATTGCTAAATTTATCTTGAATATACAAGTTTATGTCAATATGAGGATTTTGAAAATATCCACTATTTCTAAGAAATAGATCTCAATTTAATATCAAGTCAAGAATTATAGCATCCAAATAACATGAGACTATGACCACTACACTATCAAATCTTGCATGTCTACCCCGATTGCTAGTATAGTAATATATTCAAAGGGTGTTGGTAAACACAAGTGACCTATTTTTTTGAAACAAATTCCTCATGCTCAGTTTTGAGCCTTTTTTTAATTTCTTTTGTCATATTTTTTCTGAAATGGGATGTCAATATCCCCAAATTTTTTGGATTTTTTTTTGCAAAATTTCTCAAATTTGGCCAATATGACAAAATGGCTTATTTTTTTAAAAAAATTCATTAAATATGTTACCAATTATGAATTTTGATAATCTGATTTTGAAAATGAAGGGTTCAAAATTGAAAATGAACAACTAGAAGCCCATAATTTTGGGGATTTTTTTTGGAGGGACAAGTAAAGGCACAAAAAGGTTTTTTTTAATATTTCTAATATGACTATTTTTAAGTAAAAAAGTGCCACATGTTTGATAATAAATGAGACATAGGTGGGATTTAAGCAGTTAATAGTACTGAGGATGGGGATAAATGGCACAAATTGTATATACAAAAATCAATCAATCTGAATAAACCTCCAAAATAGTTGGTTTTTTCTGAGGGGTGGGGGGAAGGAAGATTGGACACATATAACATCCTGTGTTTCTTAAATTTATCTTCCCACCCCAGGGCTTGTGGCTGGGCATGAAATTCCCAATTAAAAGTAATGGGGGGACTGGATAGACTTTAGAAATGATGATATCCAATGGGACAAAATAAGAACAGCTATCCAAGAAGCAGATGTAAATGGGTGGATTATCATTTGAAGGACATAAATAAGGGAAAAAAGAGGAATGTTGTGCTTTTTAATAAAAGAAAACTGGCCTTTGATACTTATCTGCAATTAGATCCCCCTTATCAGGAATGGACATCTGCTTGCTCTTTGGAGCCTGGCCAACATATAAATACCACTCAATTCTGTCCAAATAAGAGGTTACTGAGGGAATCAAAGTGTTCATGGCTTCATAAAGGTCTTGATTTTTTTGAATTTATTCAGCCAAGTCACCTTCAAAATCAGCCCATTGATCTTGAGTCTTTTAAATGTAGTGGGATAATGTTCTATAGCCACAGTTTCTATCACCCTGGACATTGATGGCCTTGAAGGTGTATTTCAATATAAACTTGGGCAAGTCTTCTGAGCCAGGTACCTGATACAACTTTTTCAAAAAATGAATAAATATTCAAATAAGCAAAAAATATACATTGAAAAGAAACAGAAACTCACAAAGAGCTTGGAAAGTTAATCACTTGTGTGATAATTGCTTTGACAATGCTCAGAGGTGAGGTCAATTGCATCATATATCTTAAAAATTGTGGCAGGATTGTGGGACTTTATTTGTGAGGTTTTGCTACCCATTTACAATATTCTGGAGCTTCTAAGGGTCACTCCTGATTGGCCATATTCCTTTAATTGAGTTTCTGAGGGTAGTGAATCTGATGAACTTTTTGATTTTGATAATGAGGCCTCAGAATCTTCGTAATCTTCAGATGAATCCAATATTATGATTGGAGACGGTGAAAATGACTTTGATCTTCATTTTTTTGTGCTGGTCACTTTTGATGGGGGTATTCCTCTTCTATTGGATTGACTTTCAATTATTTCAAATCTTGATGCTTCTCTTTTATTTTTATTTTTATTCTTATTATTGGATCCTTGAAGTCTTCCATGGATATTCTTGCATTAAAGTGGGTCTTCATAATAGTGATAATCCTCTTGACTATTGGGAATTTGATAAAATGGGACTTTTACAGTTAGAACGTCTTGAAAATGTTGAATAATTGGGGTGATTTCAGCCATTGGTCTTTGAAAAAGGTCTTCACCAATATCTTCAAATATTCTTTTGGCTTCATTCTTCCTTTCTTTCTAAACACATTTATCATCATGTTAATAGCCAGTCTGAGAAGAAAATGACAAAGAAAATCAGTTAATAAGAAAAAAAATCGGAATTTGAAGTTCAAAAATCCTTGCAGGCAAATTCAAATGCCACTGAGGATGGAAGTCTAGAATCTGAAGCCTTTGGAACTTGGCAAATTCCTTTTGAGTCTTATGCTTGCAAGGAATTCCTTGATAATTGTTGTATTTGATTTTGAAATTTTCAAAGGCCATCTGAAGGGCATAATGAGACACCTTGCCATTGAGAGCACAGATGTGTGGAGGGAAATTCTTGACATGGACAATCATTTCTTTGGATATTCTGTTAATTATCTTAATAAATTGTTTTCTAAAAGACATGTGGAGAGCCCTAACTACCTTTATGAGAGTACCAGCGGACTTTGGGAGCCAAAGCTTAACCATGGCATGGGCACCTTCAGCTCTTGAGGTGGAGCCCACACCCAGGTGGAAATGGTGGTTGGTCCAGGCTGGCACATAATACTACTTTAGAGGAAGCCAGGTATTTTCCAAATATTGCAAGACTTCAGAATTTTTGACTTTATTTTGAAGCTTCTGACAGTTGTCTTTGAAATACTTTTCAGTTGATGAATACATAACCTGAGAAATGAATCCCAATGTAATTGATAAAAACAATAATGAGAATGAAAGTGAAAGTCAAAAGTATATTAATTGATTCCAAAGGCCCATAAAAATTTCAAAATAAGTGCAAAGACCAATTTTCTTCATGCAATGGGAAGATACATCTTTATTGATGTGCCAAATGCACAAAATGAATTTTGAGTCTGGGAAGAGCTTCTTAAGAGAGTTTTTCAAGGCCAAATCCCTGTAAATAACAATGAATGGAGGGGGAACAATATTGGTGTTGTTGAGGCCTTTTTCTATGTATTGATTTGATGCCCAAGTATATGAGGGTTCAGTTTCATTATTCATCAAAAAAAACCCAGAAAAGGTCTTATTGGTTGAGCTGAATCCAACAATATGCAAAAGAGGCATTTTTTACTTATTGGTTTTATAATTAAAATCCATGAGAATGACATGAGGAAACTCATGGAGGAGTTTTATGGCAAGGGGGTGAGTGAAAAACAAGGAGGTAATGTGTCCCTCAGCATCCCTTGCAGAGGACCAAACAAAATTTTCTTCTTTGGGGGTGTCAATAAGAGAATCAATGGGCCTTCTGCCTTGCAGTTTGTCTTTCTTTATTTTATTGACTTGGTTGTAAATGTCTTGAAGGATTACAAGCCTGTCAAACTCCCTCTGGCTGTATAATTGGGCCTGAATTTGTCTTGGCATGAGCAGTGATTCAGAAATTTGAGCAATTTGGGATGTTTCTTGCTCATTGAATTTTCTGAAAGCAGGATGTGCCATGATATTTTCAGTGGCATCATGTCTGTGTTCAGGATTTTTGACCTTAAGAGTCCAAGTGGTACTCTTGGCATATTTTCTGGAATAAACTCTAACTGGACAGTCAAGCTTTCTTGAAGTGACTGTTTTGAAGGAATTTTCATTGGAATTTGGGGTCCCACACCTGTCACAACCTATTTAAATTTGGTTGTGGGTCATATTGACCCTCAAGGTGGATACATAATACCCCTGAGCCCTGGCAACATTATGCACATGCTTCCAAAGAAGCTCAAGGGTCTGAAATTCACCTTCAGTAGGGGGGGGGTTGAAGCATTATACAATGAAAAATATGTACAAATTTCAAAAAAATAGGAATTTGAGGATTTGGAATGAGGAAAGAAGATTTTGAAATGTGAAAAAGAAGTGATAAAAGGTGTTAAAAATCAAAAGAAGTGGGTAAAACTGAAATGGAGTGGTGGAAATATGGGATTAATAGATGAGGGAAGGTAAAAAATTGGAATTTTAGGGGCTTGGAACCAGGGTTTTGGGGAGGAAAATGCAGTCTTTGGGGGAAAAACAATGAAAAAAGTGTGAAAAGCTTTGCAAAATAGCTTTGGTAATGCTGTTTTTCAAAAAAATTGTTTGGGGGGATAATGTGGATTATTTGGGTGTTTGGTCTTTTTTTTTTTTTTGGGGGGGGGGTGGATGTGCAAAAAAATGATACAATTGGGTTAGAGGGGTTTTGTGGGGAAAAAACCTTTTTTTGGTAGGTTTTGGCCCAATACAGGTTTTTTGGTGTTTCATTTTTAATTGAAAATGGGTCCAGGGAACCCCTTATGTGCTTTTACCAATTTATGGCAAAAACATTTAAGGTTTTAATAAAAACACATAAGAGCCTATCCATTTTTACCAGAATGCTTATGTGGGTTTATTAATACCCATATTCAAAATATACACACCACCTTGATATGAATACTTCAAAAAAAACTTATTTATTATTAATTAACTTGAAAACTGTTTCTAGATTAATTTTTGAGAAATTTGATTTTAAAATCACAATAGTTAAGTCTGTCTTTTTTGTTCATTCTGCAAGTCATTTTGTAGTTGTAATTTCTTGGATTGAAAATAACTTTGTGTCATTATTATTCATTGTTAAGATTACAATTATTTATTATTTTTTATTCAAAATTAATTTTAATTTTATTTATCATCTAACCTTTTTTGAGAAATTTCATTTCACCTTATTTTTCTTTTTTACACTTGCATTTTTCCCATTTAAATTTCGCACAATCACTGATACTAAAGTACAATATGAGAGAATTGTTAGTCTGAAATGAAAGATGGCTGTGATTCTCTTTCATTAACTACCTTCTTGTCTTTCAAGGAATACTGAATCATATGAGGGTACAAAATTTGATTAAATATTTCTTTTTGAACCACTTTGTAGGCTTAAGTTCCTAACTTATTCATGTACATTTATTGTTTTTATGGTGATAAAATAAATTATTTATGTACTAAAGAAAATGTGATCCCTTCCATGAAAAATTACCTATTAATATCCATGGTGCTACTTGGATAAATTTGAGATGACATTGGAAGTGCACATTTTTTTCCCTTATTCAGCCATACAAAAAAGAATTAAAAATTACTCAGACATTCATTGAATGGGATACTATTATATTGGTTAAATGAAATTATTTCACTTGAACACAGTCTTAATTAGGGCTTCTGGCCGAATTTTTCTCAAGTCAACTTATGTTGGTATTTTCTTTCTGGTTAAATGGCCCTCCAAAGACAAATGGAGCTGATAATAAGCACAATTTGTATTGTTTTGAATAATATGAAGCATACCTCACTGTTTATTAAAATTATTCAGCTTCATGAAGAATCTCATTTATTTCCAACCCAGGGAAACTGCAAGTTGCCATTAGTGTCATATTTTGTTTATTAACAAAGATCTCATTCATTTGTGAGTAGTATTGGAAAAGTATGCCAATATTTTTAATAAATGTGTAAATCCCTTTCTTGAGGTCTTCACCATTAATACGTGTCCCTGTAGCTTTCTCATAATTCCTTGCAGATATATACTTTGTTTTTGTAACTTTTACATCAATCCCTAACCTTGTTAGGGGTCAGCTTCAAATGGTTTTCTGATTTTTTGTTCACCTCATTAGCAACTAATTGAAATCAAATTTGTTTGGATATTTTGGGCCTTCCAATTGATGTATTTTTAGAACAACCAAAAAGATCTTCAAAATTATTCTTGCTTTTGAGTCAATGTATTATTTTTAGGTAGTTGGCTGTTGTAAGAGGTCCTGAATTTTTTGGATCAGAAGTAGGGTCTTTAATTTTTAAAGATGATGCATGTTTTGATTTAATTATTCAATTGGTGAGAGTGAACATGAATCCAAATATAGGTTTTAAGTGAGAATTTGATTTGATGTTTTTTCGATTTAAAAAAGCAGGATATATTTTGATTCCAAAACTAACATAGTGATTTTGAAAAAGTCCAACCATGTTTTTCTTCTTTAAAGTGAGAATTCAAAGTTAAATAATATCCACGATTTCGATACACAAAAATTCCAGCTTTATGATTTTATTTTTTGGGAAATATAACCAATTGAAAATGTGCTTTGAGTCAAGTATGAGCAGTACCATAATTAATAATTTCTAAAAAAATAACCCATTAAGTTGTAATTGGAGACTTGACTTAATATAATCATCAAGATGCTTTCAAGATACACTATTATTGAGAAATTGATTATGGAATAACCATTTTAAGTGAACTTTTTGAAAGAAATTTCCTGAATTAATTAATACTCAATCCTGAACTTTTCATATTTATATCTAATTACTTATTGACGATTTATTAAGCTATATTCAGACAATTATTTAAAGATAAATATTCTACATTAAATAAAATAGCTTAAATGAGCAAAGATCATCAAATAATTTTCTATTCTGCCATCTCCAAGGAATTGGATCCCTAAATAAAATTGGAATTATGATTATCCAAATCCTGTCTTTATGGTAATGGAGAGTCTTTGGGAAAAATGGGTATGATTTTTGGATTATGCAAAGGGAATTTGTACTATATACTAGCTGTATCATTTTAATATTACTCAAAATAAAATAAAATATCTATAACTAGGCCAAACTCTCAAAAAAATTATTGAAAGAAGAAAGCTTTTTAGGATGTATTTGATTTAGGGATGGTAGTTTGATATTGTTTTTGAAATCACTAGCCAAGGATAGGGAGGTATATTTTAATAGAAAAATAACATTTATTAGGCTCCTTTGTGGATTAAATATTCAATATTTGCTGGCTACTGTACATACTGTTTTTTATACATATAGCTTATAACATCTTTTATTAAAATACTAATTTATAATTGAGTTGGTAAGATCAAAGGAGATAGCTTCTATTCTGAGTTGAATTCATAAGATGATGATATATAGAAGTATATAGTATTATTATTATTATATATTAACTCCATATAAAATGATGTATTTACTTTTGAAAGAAAATTAATAAAAATAGTTTAGTGGAATATCAAAAAATAACTAATTTCTCTTATTTAAAAAAAACGTTTTTCACAATATATTTTTAACAAAAGAAATTCAATCCTAAAAATCTAAACTCTATTTGATATTTTCAGTGATTGGGATATTAAAGCCTTTTAAAAAAAACCTGTTAATTTTATCAATTATTAGCTCAGAGAAAAAATCAAGTTGGATATTAAATAGATGAAGATTGAGGAATAAGCCTTAGATTTATACAGCTGAAAACACATAGTAGCAGATTAAGAATATTATATTTCTGATACCTTGATGAGAAATCTTGGTATAAAGGATCCATAAAACTAATTCTTATATAGTTCCACCAAAAAAAACTAAATATTGAAGGAAATCATGTGACAAAGGGTTTTCCACTTTCAGAAATGCAATAAATAAAAATTACCATGGCCCAAATAAATCTTCTTTTGAAAAAAGCATTCCTTTGGCTAATTTTAATATACAGAGTTCTATTCACAGATTCTTGAGATTATTTTGAACTTGGGCATATAATGAAATATTCTATTTTTTGTGGATATGTAAAAAAATAATCGGTTTTTTGGATAATCAATATCACTTGAAAAAAAACAGGAATTTATTTCAATGATTCTATCAAAGCAAAGAATTTAATACTTCTCTCATATTTAATATAAATATGTACACTTTTACAGATACCTGTTCCCACATTTTACACAAGTTGAATTATTCCAAATCTAAAGTAAATTAAACTTTTAAACATTTTGGTTCTCCATTAGAGCTGTAGCACAATTTTAAAAATGATTTCATTCAAATTTAGTATCTAGGTATTGAAATAAAATAATAAGATATAGAAATAGATTTACTTGATAATATCAGCCAGAATGACAAGATTCTTAATTTAAAGATACTGGATCCAGTAGACCTTAGAAAGAAGGGTGCGTGAAGAAGTGATTTTACATAAATTGAAAGAGGATTTAGAGATATAATTTTATTATTGATATCGCTATAATTTCTATATGAAATTTTAAAATTTCTGATAAAATAATTGATAATTGAAAATGAAATAAATATAAACTCCCATTTATATCTATTTTTCTATGAATCAAATATATATTTAATAAATTAAGATTAGAGTAGATTAACTTGAGTTTCAAACGGGTAAGATCTTACTAATATTCTTAATAATTACCTTTTTGAATAACAATATAATGGCCGGTGTAAAATGAGAATTTTCATTTTTTATTCTCAATATGTTACATATAAGGAATAGAAAGCCTTTTAAGAAATAGAATAGCCATTTTTAGCTCACAGAATGAATAAATTATAGATTTTCCAAGAAAAAAGAGAAAGACTATGACAAGTTTAAAACTTAACTTTGTACAGATATCTTGATTTAAAAAAAATATTTCTTATCAAATTATTCATTAAAAAAATGCAACTTTTCAAAACACTTGATGAAAATTTTTAAAAAGAAATTGAAAACAAATATTCTATAGATTAAAAATAAAATTATAGCAAAAGAAGGGTTTTGAAAGCTTGGTAAATTGTCATTTTCCCTTCCAAAGAAAATTATGACTTGTTAAAGATATGGATACTGAAATATAGCTCCCCTGAGAGCTATAAATGTGAGAACTGGAATAATTGAAGAAAATAAAAAATATGAAATTAAATATATATCAATATCAGCCTGTTACTCTAAGAAGAGAGAAAGAATTACATCCACAAAAAATAAACAATGGCATAATATCAATACCAAAGTACAATAAAAGATGAGAAAAGAAATTCCATAAAGGTATATTTTTAATGAGGGGTATCTCCCAATTAATGATATAATATTCCTATACCAATTGAATAAGAATCTAAAAACTTATAGCACCTTTTAGTTCTGATGATGTACTAAAAATCAAAAACCTACTTTCACATCTAATCTAGCTTTATATATTTAATTCAAGCCCCATAGATGTTATATTACTCTTTAATCTCTCACTGAGAGCCTTCTGATGGTGGTAACAGTATTCCAGTAGAACCCATACTTCAAGAAAAAACACATTCTTACCTTTGTTACAGAGAAAAGCCTTCAAAATCGAAGTAGTGTTTGTGCAAGGCTGTACAGAAGTGCCACCATATTGAGGATATACTTGATAGATTTCATTTGAGATACTTCAAATTAATGTATCACCAAAGATGTCTCAGAGAGCTTGGCTCGAATGATTCGAAACAAAATACATATTTTTTAAGATAGCTACTTAAGAAAGCCCTTCTATCTTTTCCTTGTATTCATAAAGATGTATGTCAAGAGAGGTAAAATTGACGAGCTAATCCATCCCTCAAATATGGATTTTTGAAGCCCTGATATCTTCAAAAACAACAGAGATTTCTGAATTGGAGATTTATGAAGCTACATAATGATGTACACAAATAAATAAAAAAATTAAATACCTTGTAGATTCTGAAATTTTTAAGAAAGTTTAGATCTGATGAAGCCTTCTAATTCCATGTTCTTTTATTCTTGATATCTTAAATATTGATTGAGATATCTGGATTAAAAGATTTTCCACCAATCCTTGTCTGTACCAGACCTGTACTATCTGGTACTGGTTCAATACATACAATTATTAATGGTTTTTTAAATATTAAGCCACCCAGAATGACTAATATTAGTCATCCAAACACTCGGTAAGCTCTATGAAGGCTCTGATGTGGCCCTTGAAAAGGTTTTTTACCTTGTATTGAGACAGAAGGATAATTTGTGTTCCCAAAAACAAAATGATGACTATTCCAATGTCATTATTGATAGTATATACCCAAAATTCAGCCCACAGAGTGAAGTTTTTCACTATCGAGACTTGTAAAGAGCTTATAAGCCACTTAAAGTACCCCAAAAGGATTAAATGAGGTCTTTTATAATTGGAAAAGGAGCTTATCATCTTATTTCTGTATTTTTACTTGGGAACGATGTTTTAGGAACTAAGAACCTTAGCTTAATCTTTACATGATTACAAATGTTGAATAATTGATTAATTATTATTTTTAATCTATATTAAATTCCTTAAACCAAGGCTTGAAGTAAATTCATCACCACTGTTATTATATAACAGTAGAACAATATTATTTATTCTTAATAAATTTCTCTGTGTCACAGAAATAGTGATAGTTTGTATTTAATATTTCTAAGTGACGACATAGACTCACACAGATATTTCATCTCTCGAAATGGAACACAATGACCTTGAAAATGCCTATCAAATGCACCAATATATTGATGGTATGATTAATATACATCACCAAAAGACAGTATTCTTAATAAATATCCTTTCAAAAAAACAAGTTAAGTGAGTTTTTTGAAGAAATTTTTATTTTTATTTGTTACTATAACTAGGATATGCCTTAGCTTGAAGATGAGATCCATGGAGAAATTATTGGGATTGATTGGAAGGGGATATCCTTCTTAGTGATAGCCAATATCTTTGGAATAAGCTTGATAATATCCCACAGAAAATTCACAAAACTTCAATTGATTCGGATTGTCAATACCACTCAAAAAATTAGGAAACCAAAAAGTATTACACAAAAGGGATCTCTAGAAGCTGAGGAAAATTATCGATAAACTCAAGTTCCTTATAGCTCCTCAGGTAAGCAGCTTGATTATGGAGAACAACTCAGGGAAAGATGCATAAAATCAGAAAGGAATTGAGGATTTCAGAAAAGGAAAATTAACTATTTTTTCAAAACTTCCAAGCATAACACCATCATTTTATGGGAAATCAATTAATGGGATAAATCCATTTTGAGTAAAAAAATGGCGTTGAAGCTAGGTAAAAGTGTTGATAATGTTCATTTTTGGCAAACCCCTCAAGAGAAGTAGCTCTTGGAGAATGTTGTGGTAAAACATTGAGCTGGATGGAAATAAATAATGATACGGGGGGTGTTTTGTTTTCTCAATAAATCAAGTTTGGTGTTTCTCGAAGGTAAAATTAAATTGTATAAAGTTATCCAGAAAATTCATTGGCCAGAACTCAATAATTTTATCAATAAGCTAGAGATAGTGCATTGGATCATGGGACAACATTTCCTTATTTCAACGGAGTAAAACACACCTATTAAAACAGCCAACCTCAGAAAAAAGAAGTTTGAACAGCGTGAAATAAAAAGAAAAATGAATTGGCCTCCCAATTAGCCTTACCTTATTAAGATTTATTTTGTAAATTGATAAAGAAAACTCTTTTGAAACTTTATAAACACCAAAAAATACGAGAATTTCAGGTTTCAATTCAGTAAGCCTGGGACAATGTCCCTCAGGACTTTTTTGATAACTTACTACTGTCAATTACACACCAAATGCAGATGATAATTTCGAATAATTGTAGTCTTTCTTCTTATCAGGAAAGCCCATATAAGCTTTTAAGTCCTATCTTCTTTCTTTCTTGGTG
Source organism: Austropuccinia psidii (assembly GCA_023105745.1). Taxonomy (NCBI): domain Eukaryota; kingdom Fungi; phylum Basidiomycota; class Pucciniomycetes; order Pucciniales; family Sphaerophragmiaceae; genus Austropuccinia; species Austropuccinia psidii. Next base: position 48,442,355 of record JALGQZ010000004.1, read on the forward strand.
ATAATGGGTGATTAAATATTTTTAAAAAATATGATTCTTAGTGTGATACTTGCGTGCAATGTCTTAGTGTGACAAAAAAATGATATATTATAAGAAATACAGAAATTCATTCAGAAAAATAGCTTTTTCCAATTGTTTCTAGATCTTATTGTTAAAGAAATGATTTTTTTTATTTTTATTCCTTTGTGAAATTTAGACCTGTGAGTTTTCCTTCAAGATTTAATTATGAGAGAATTTGCTGTGACACCCTGAAAAGGTTTTTGAATTCAAATGGCCAGGAAATTTACATACCAAATCATAAATACCTCACTGCATATCAATAATGAAGTACCAAAAATTTGAAATATTGGTACTAAAAAGATTTACAAAATTTTAATTATCTCAATCTTGAACAGGCTTTACAACTAAATGCAACATCAAAAACACAATCTCACTGATTAGGGCATACAAGCTCCCCCAATATCGAAGATTCATTTCAGAGCCACTTAAAAAACCACACAGCCATTTAAAGGCATGAATATCTCTAAGATATTCACTGTTGTGACAAATTAATTGACCCCAGCTTCTGCCTCTACTTCTCCACCATTCGATGTATTTAAATCCTGAACCCCAAGTACAATTTTTCTCTCGTGAATGTTGCTTTTTCTGAACTCTAACTTTCAAATTTAACTTCATATTAGAAATTTTACTTGAAATGAACCAAATAGTTTAATTTCAAGAACTATTAGGACCCAAATTCATGAAGTTTCTCAATTTCCTTGCTCCTCTATACCTTAAAGAGGCCATGAAGATTTCACCATAGGCTTTATTTCTCACTATGGCGAAGCAATTTTACATCTTAATTGACCAGTATTCAGAAAGCCACTTTTTTCCTTCAGTCTCTCCTATCCCTACGCTTCTCCTTATTTCACCCATCATTCCTACCCAAACTGTAAATATTGGAGTCATAAGCCAAGCCACCAAAACAATGCCTCTGAATTGCATAGGTGCTTCCAATATCATTGGAAACACCAGGTCAAGGAGAATTAATAAAAGCGAAATAAATATTCCAACCTCCTGATACAGCTCATACTTTTCTACCCAGGAATTTATTCTTTTTTTTCATTCTCTTGAAGCCTGTCAAGTCCAAGTGATCAATCCTCAGTGGAGGTAGTCATAAAAAAATTTAAACAAGGGGATAATTTTGAGCTTTTCAGTAAAGCAGTATCAATAAAAATAGGTTTCAAGACACCAATAGATGAAAGAAATACTCCCAAAGGAAGAAAGGGGAAAAAGGGTCTCCAGATTGCAATTATTACTATGTGAGTACCAGATTTGGATGCATATACCAGCGAAATTCTGATTATATTACAATTTAACAGGTAATCTCCCCTCAAGGAGCATGGGACACAATTAAGAGAGCCTTCAGAAATAAGAATTGGTGAAACAATTGAACCAAAATGATTTTGATAATTGGGAGAAACACCTCAAATCTAAAAAAATTTGACTTCAATTACCTGGTAAATGTGTCGAATGGGAAAATCACTGCCCTGTGGCTATTGACCCCCCCAAAAAAGGTATTGAAAAGTGCTGAGATGAATCTGAATAAAAAGCTTTATATGGAATGTTCAATACTGGCCCAACCATTCAAAATTTTTCGACATGAGAAATTCTGGAAAATTATACATAGGTTAGCACCAAAATTTGATTGGCCCAGATGAAGACAGAGTGCAATGTGCAATGAGTAGTTGTTATTAAACTTATAATTGATATGTATAATAATTGAACCAGTAGTCAATAATACTAAAAACAGACTAGTAAGTAAACAAATGTATTTATTTGAATTTTAACATAGCTAGAGTAGTCACATAGATGGATTTAATTGTTTCTATCTAATAAACACAATATGACTATCAGAAGAAACAGTAACTGGTACTCTATATTGAACAAAATAAGAATTAGTAAGGTTTTACTAAGTAATGAACGTGATAACTAAGTACCTATACTCCTGCAGAAAAATAGGCACGAGTACCAGATTATCTAGTAATAGGCAATATTAAAAAGAATTTTTAACAGACAGAGATAAGTAATAAGTTGGTATCGGGACAAACAATTGCTCTATATAGGAAAGCTAAGAATCTATTTATTTCGTTGACAAACCCAACAAATAGTTAAAATTAACCAAGTCCCAACTGATTCCAATTAGCAGTTCTGACAGTAGCGTTATCTTAGATTGGTTATTGTCCATGATGTAATTTGTAATAGATCAGTTCTTATACGATAGTAAAAATTAACACTCATTTTCCGAGATGATTTTCCTCATTTCATAGAATAATGATGGTAGAGAAACTATAATATCCCTGAAAAGAGGACATGATTAAGATTCTCAAAGGTGTTCTTGATAATACGTATGTGTGCTGCGCTATAGATGTGTAGACCATGAAATACCAATGACAATAATTTTTCAACGAGGTCACTTAGTGGATCTCTGATATTGATTACATCATAAATAAAAGTGTTGCGGTCTTTGAAATTATAGATGCTGATCAATCTGGTTAAGCATTCGACACATGTCTCCGGAATTATATGGAGGGACATGAAATTTTGATTTTTTTTACTCTTTTTCCTGTTCATAACACAATGGCCAACTTGACAATGATGAGACATCTTCAAACAAAATTGCAGGTAATCGGTTTTTTTGGCTCTGACTTGGGTGCTATCACAGATGTGAATTTCATGTCATCTACCCGGTCTTCAAAGATTTCCTTGCATCTATGGGAAATCTTAAAACTGTAGATTATCTATACCTTGATCATTAATTGAATAAAGACAGATTCCCTGTTCATGAAAGAAATTATGATAGAGATAACCCAATCCTCTGAGTAATATTTGTTTCGTGGAAGGGCAAGTAAAAACAAAATTTAATAATTTCTTTCAATGGATCTCAAACACTGTAAGCTTGATGTAGGTGTTCCATACAGGCAAACAAAGGCGTGTGAACTAAAAAGTGTTTCTTTGGAAACCCAGAAAAAAGCAGTGCGTGATCTGTATATTTCTGCCTCCGATCCTACTTTTCTTCATGTACCTTCCTCACCATAAGGAAGCCATAAAACCTTAAGCCACCCCAATGAAAAAAACCCATTGAATCCCTGTACCCTTCATAGGTTATGGTCCCATATTAATGGATGAACCAAGCAGGACAAAATCTTCAAGAATATTCATGACCAAACACACGATCTAAAGCTCTTTCCCCTTTAAATTCCAACATATTTCGGGAATTATTTCTGAAATAACATAAGGCGGGCAAAAAGTCTGAATAACAGAATTAAGTGTTACTCAAAAGATCCAGATTGAAGTCATTTAGATCTTATGAATAAGGTTTGGGCATTGATGGAGTCCATAGAGCCCGTTTTATCCATTTTTGAGGGTTTATGTAATTTGTTCCAATGTGATTCTCCAACAAAGCATTGATTTCTTCCAGTGTATAACCCTCTCATCAAAAATAGACATTACTATTAATCCAATTCCCCCAAACATGGATTAAAACGTTTCAAACTGCTATTGAAAAAGCTAAAGATATATAAGGATAATGAGCTGAAAAACGATGCCAGTCTTATTTCTTCCCTATTTTACCCTCCCTATTGAAAAGAAGGTTTATGACTCCTTAGTTTTTTCCCCCTTATCAAAAGAGAGTTTATTGATTCACTCTAACATCTGGACCAACCCCTGGCTACTTTTGAGCTCCATCCTCCAGCTCATCTATTCCTCACCAGGAAGATTCATGGTGTAAACTGTTAAAAATTCATGATAGAGTAATTAATATGACCCCAAACAGCAGTAGTCAGCATGGGGACATGGAAAAAATGGGTTTTTACCCCCAAGGAAATCACCCTTTTATAAGGGAAAGGGATATTATTTACTATTGGAAGGTATATATCCCAATTTTTTCTCCTCTTATGGCCTATGCTGAGGACCTTCAGCTATCCTAGTATCAAATTGTAACTGGGGTATTCTCCTAGCTAATAAGAATAGAACGAAACTCACATATGATTAAATTATCCTCAGAATATGTATAGCAAGTCTTCTTTCCAAATGGGAATATCATTACTAACATGGGATCCCACACCTCCAGTAAGACCTATATAGCACATCTGTTCTGTTTAAAAGAGTGGCTGCATCATGAGAAGCTCTGATAGTGTGGTATACCATGACAGTTCAGCTGAATAATTTTTTTATTTTTATGGTATTTACTTATATAAAAGAGGATATCAATAGTATGAAATCACCTTTTAGGAAAAGTAACAGTAAAATAAACATTGAATAACACAAATGATATATTCATTAAGGAAAATTGACTACAGATTTTCTCTGCCAGTGTCACCCCACTGCACTATCCAACACATAATTGTGATGGACAGTACCCAAATCGAAGACATTTTTCAATTTTCTCTGTAAATAATTTTTTTAATATATTTTTTCTAATATGCTCAAATATAAGCATTTGAGTGATTAATAAAATCAGAGTCACAATGAGGATGCCAATACTAAAGAGAAGAGTTGTAAGCATCATAGGGGACATAGAAGGTTCAAGGTGTGGAACAAAACACTTTTTGGAGGTATCAATTTTGGGAAATTTCATGTATTTTTGCTGTTATGAACCACCCAAAGAGGGGATAAGCATCATTGAGTTCCTTTAGATAATTAAATGATTAATATTTGAAGACTGAAATAATTTATTGCTGAATTGAAAAGGCCATATTACATCAACTTTTCTGTTAATGTAACCCCAAGATTGCTCATTGAAGCTGCAGAAATGAAGAGTGGGACTGGATGTTGGAAGGGATATGGTATGTATTAGTTTTTCTTTTGTTTATATCTATTAGTCTTGCATAGTGCTCCTATTTTAAGGAAATTATGCAAGGCTAGTAGGTTTGAAAAATATTTTTGAAGAGAAAAGGAATGGGACATGTGAATGTGGTCACTATTCTGGAAGTATCAGGAAAGGCCAACTGGCAGACACATCAGGAAAATGCCTGATGTTGCATTACATTACACAACGTCAAGCAACCTCACAGCTGACATCAAAATATTTCACTTAGTAGAAATTATTAATTTCACAATTTGTTTATGATAAGTCTCTCAGTTCTTATCTTTGAAATACTGATTCCTTTTCAATTTATGCCATCTGCAGCTACACTACCTATGTAGAAATATATTTACAAGTTTTTTGACCCTACTTCTTCAAAATTCCTGTGCTAAAGCTGTGCGATTTAACATATTAATCACAGGAGCTCACATAAAATAAAAAGATAAAATTCATGACACCAATTTCAAATTTCAAGAAAAATAGTGTCTTCAAACATCCTACACATATGTGCCAATGGTACCAATTTTCCAAATATGTGTTCCCAGAAAACCTTTAAGATTCTAAGCTAAACATCCTTAATAAAGAATCTCATATAAGATGAGAAAGAATAATATATAAACCTACTAAATTTTGCTCTGATTCTTTGGCTTTTGTAGAAAATGTTTGCTTGAGTTCTTCTTTTTTGGTAAAAAATGTTTGAATTTTGTTTCTCTCATAATATCAGTTGATTGGTGTTTAGTATTTGCAGCAAAGAGTTGCAATTCATTTATTTTGCTGGTTTTGATTGATGAATATTTTCAGACAGTACTAGAAAATAGATAAAAAGCTATATTCAATTATGTTGTATTAAAAGATATTGAACAAGGAGCAAATTAGAGATGAGAAATAAGGAGTAAAGAACATGTGATATCAACTCACAAAGAAGTAACAAGATACACAATACCAGTATATGATGGAATTTTGAAAAGGGGTCAGGAAACACAAAGTACACAATGAGATCTAGGAAAATTAAGGGGAGGAGCATTAGAGTGTCTTAATGAGATTAGTGAGGTAGAATGATAAACAAAGTAATTAGTGTGAATTAATAGCTGATTGGAAAAGATATTTTGGGAGAAAAGGAATGATTACCAATGCTTGAATTGGTTTTTGATGGTATTCAAATGGTAAGTTGCATCTTGATTGTTTGAGTAAACGTGTTCCATTTGTGCCATTCCAAGCTGCAGTATCCTTTGATAGCTAATATTTATGTTTTACTGAGAAAAATAAAACCAACAACTTGAATTTTTGGCCTTGATGCTGACAGCTTGAATTGCATAAAAATCATAACATCAGGCCTTCAATTTTTGTTTTGGTAAATTAAATAAAATTAAAAATTAATAAATGTACCTTCAAATTTTATAGTAGTGTATCTTGTTTGTATGGAATTTTAAAAAAAGGTTTTATGAGAGATAATGGTTGTAAAAGCTTTCTGGACTGTAGTCTTAAGGAGAGGATTGAGCTTGTTTTAGGTTTCAATAATACATACCTGGCTCAGGTTGCTGAGCTGCACAACCTCAAGTATTTTATTTATGAGGGCTTCACAAAACTAGTGCTCCCTGGATTTGTCAACCATCTTGATCAGTAAATTTGAATGAGTGCAAATCTCCATGACAAGAGAGGAGTGAAAATTAAGAGAAAAAAATAAGTAAAAAAAGGGAATAAAAAGAATGAATTTCAGAGTAAGATGAATTGTGCACAGTCAAAGGATGTCACCCCCTGCAACGTCACTGCAACGTTGACGCAATGTTGTGGCTGAAATGTCAACCATTTTCCTGGTGTGAGAGTTGGTAAGGAGGATCTCTGAAGCTGAGATCTGGAAGGGTAATGGGTTCAAGCCACAGTGGCAACATTCTAAAAAATTGGGACTTTTGGGGAAATGAAATTTCTGGAAGTTTTGGGAAGATTCAGGAAGCTTTAGGAAGTTTTGGGAAGATTCAAGAAGAATTAGGAATTTTCAGGAAGAATACAGGTAATACAGGTAATCAGTCCTATGTGAATTTTCATAAAAAGGTGAAACCTAACCCACAAGTCAGCCCTCAAAGGCCCAAAAACTATAATCCAGTAACATCAGCTGACAGATTAGTGATCAATTGAGTAATAAATGGAGATAAGGGTTCCAGGGCCAGAAATTAAGGTTTGACTGTATTTCACAGCCACATGTCACAAACACGTCATGTGAAGAGGTGAGAGAAGAATGAATTGATCTGATTGGTCAGAAATCTAGACTTGTGTCATTTCACAACACGTTGCCCCTGAAGATCCACAATTAAGGTTTGCACAGCCACCAGAGGCTGAAAATTTCTTAGTCCCCTCTTTTTTGCACTCCTATGGAGGGCCCCACGGATATAAATAGAGGCCCTCTCTCGCACTTTTTTCCTTTCCCCCATCTAGAAATTGTAAATTGAATTTATTTTTCCTGATCCCTCTTCTAGGAGGTATACTAGAAATTTACCTGATAAATTAAGCCTAGTAACTGAGGTTTGTTGTTGACATAGATCAAGAGAACCAATAGTGTGAAAAGGCTTTAATTCATCCCTTACTAGCAGGTAGACTAGTGCTTATTCAATTAGGATCTTAAAGCTTGAAGCTCATGAGCAAGGCATTTCTGGAGCTTAGTGCTTAAATCCTTAAAAGTAATTTTCAGAGAGTTTTAAAAGAAAACCATCAAACAAAAGTAGTATTGTAGGCTTTAAAATAAAACCTAACCATTATAATTAGTTTTGGGCTAGTTTTTGTTGTAAACTTCCTCAAAAAAAGAAATTTTGCTTGTTTTAGAAGAAAGCCTGCACAACCAAAGTAATTTTACTACTTTTAAAATAAAAGTGGATTTGTATTTATTGGGTAATACCTAATAAATTATCATCAAGGAACAAAATCAAATTGAATACTTTAGTGTTTAGTTAAGATTAATATTGAACTTATAGAAATTAGCTAGTATTATTATCAACAACTCAGAAGAGATTATATAAATTATTATTACACCAGAAAACCAATCATAACATTTAATTACCCATATTATACTATATTATTAACAATTATTAGAGTATTAGCCTATCCATCACATCAAAAGGGCTTGAAATATTATTTTTATCCTTTTTCAAGTTTATTATTTCAGAGAATTGAAGATTGCTATTATCTCAGCTACTAGTTTCTATATTTACTCAAGAATTATCAAGAAAAGAATATTTTGTGGTTTTGTATTAGAAGATAGTATTTCCTGTTATTTTTATTTATTTTAGTCATTATATTATTTTATATATTGTTGTACAATCATGTGGTGGAATCCACTCAGCCTTCTGAAAGTTTTAAAAAGAATTTACTTATTAAGGCTTTCAATAACCATTGTTTTGAGTAGAGAAAAGTCTGATTAGAGATTGTTGAGTACAATATTTTCTGATAAAGCCACTATCAATAATAAAAATTGATTTGGTGAGCTCAGTAAAGATAACTTAGCATATTAGGAAGGGCAATCTAGATTATTCTAGTACACAAGAAGAGAAAGGGTTACAAGTCTCATACAGTCATTCAAAACTGTTTTCTAGTAATTTTCCCTTCCAGGTACTGCCTCATTTTATCCCACACGCAGAGGAGTTCCCACAATAGGCTACTGTAAAAGTGGATTGTAGCTGAGTGTAATTTTTCCAGAGTTGGGAATATTGAGGAGCACATTGAACTTGTATCTACTAGATAAATCCATGAGATATCACCAGGATAATACTTTCCTAATCTGTTTATTGAGCTGTTTTGAAAAATTCATCTAAAAATGGTCATTTCAATCAGAATAAAATACTAAAAAAAATGTAATTTCTCTGCTCTGTTCCCTTTATAATTAGTTGGCTTTTTCCTTGTCAAAATCTATTCAAAAAAACTGAACCTTTTTCCATATTTATCTTTTATATTCACAAATATTCTGGTATACTTTTTGCTTTATTGTTATTGTAATTAATATTTAAAGGCTGTAAATATTTAATAGTATCTCTCTGTAAAAAGACTCTAGATTCTTATTTTTATCACTAGTTTCTTTGAGAATGGTTAGTTATTCTCTTTTCTTTCAATAAAACTAATCAAAACTCTTATATTTATTACTCCTTTTTTAAATAATCTTTAGGTTATGGGCGCAGCGCTACAATGAATTGCGCAAAAGAATAAAAACATCCTAAATAGGGAAAAATACCATTTAAATCTCTCAAATTTTGAGAAAGTTGATAAATTAAGAACAAAAAACTTCCACTCAAGTCAGAGATGTATTTCAGAAGCATTAGGAATGAGGAGCTTGAAAGAATCCCTTGGAAAAGAACTACCCAAAAGGAAGGATGCAAAAACACTAACAATAAATGGCAAATAGTGTACCAAATTTTTGAAAGAAGCCCAGAAATCAAGAGCTATCATAATTTTTTTATAGAGGAAGACAAAGAACCAGTGAGTCTCTGGAAAATACCAAACAAACATTATTCCTAAGCTCTGGAAGGAAACATTTCAGCTGTCTTTTGGAAACTCTCCAGAATTAAATTTCCATAATTATAAAAAATATTTTGGAAGAAAAAGGTTTCTTTCACCCCACCCTAGAGCTGCACTGGTTCATTTCCCATCAGATCCTCATAGAGGATATTATGCCAAAATAACTGGGATTCCATGTATTAATAGCTCTACTCAAATATTGTCAAAATGTTTCATTATCAATTCTTCACTCAGTAAAGTATCAAATAGGATCCCTACTGTTAAGAGAGTTTTGAATTAGGTTGAACCAGATATAATTTGATGAACTAGAATCAATTAGGAAGTAAGATTAGGCCTAAAATTTGGTGTTAAACCAGAAAGGAAATTATGATTGAAGGGTAAATATAAAACTCTTTCCACTCATACCAAAATAGAAGGGCAATGCATAGCATAGGCATTGAAAAAATCATGAACCTTGAGAGACTTTAGATTTTGGGAATATTTTCTCAAAATACCCTTTCTTTGAAAGTGGTACCTAAAATATAATTATTTAATCCTTAAACAGCTCCTTTGTCAAGAATTTCCACACTTTCAAAACCCTGTAGGCAGCCAAAGGCCCTAGTATGAATGTGGTTACAAAAAGAATTCTTCATTTTCCCCAATATAAAGGCTTGCTTAAATCACAAAAGAACTATTAGTACCTTCAGTAACATATACAATAATAGACTGTGGAATCTTCCTTCAAAATTGAGCCACTCTGAAGTTTTTCAAGGGAGTTTTTTATTTATTTGAAAAAAATGGTCAAATAGTACTTAAAGCTTCCATAATTAAAAATAAAACTGATAAAAAATGAATGTATATCAGATGGTTAAAACCCCTAAAATAGACACATTTTTTATTCATAAAGAGCTGGGGAATCCTGAAAAAACACTTAGATGTTTTTATGCCACATGGAATTGATTTATAAATATTGAATTGTGGTTCCTTAATAATTTCTAAGACCTATGGAATAAATTTTTCTAGAAATTTTCCAAACTCATATTTACAGTTTGACATAGTCCATATAGACATATGTGGACCAATTTCCCAATTACCTATGGTGGGAATCAATAAATCATTCAAATTGTTGATGGATTCACCCATATAGGATTTAAATTTCAACTTTAACTTAATTTTGATTATTTTGGAAGTTTTCCAAAGTATCAAAGATTAGCCAAAACGAAATTTGTAACAAAATAAAGAAAATTTTATCAGGAAATGGTTAATAATTTTTTAACACAAAATGGATATGTCTTTTCAAGTCCTGTGTCATAACTAACCTTCCTACTTATTTATTAACTAATAAGGGAAACTCAATGTTTGAAGTTATAAATAGTGCCCTGATAGATAAAGTGAAGTTTTTCATTCTTAATTATCAGGTACCCATGAGCTGGTGGGAAGAACAATGTGTTATTAAAATGTATTGATTGAATAAAAGCCTTTTTTCCATGCTTAAATTTTAAATTCCCATCAGTAAATGGGAAAATAAACCTCAGATAGATCTCAGAAATCTGCACCCCTTTTACTTCACAGAAATTATGCACATACATAAAAATGAGAAATGAACTAAGGTTGGTCCAAATGGGCTATCTTGCATGTTTCTTGGTATAAACAATTGTCAGAATTGTCTATGAAAATCTTGAAAAGGTTACTATTATTGATGAGTACTTTGAAAATTCTTATAAGAGATAATAAATAAATTTAATATGAAGGAAAATAGATAATTAATTGATTAAATATTCTCTTTACCTTTTATAAACTACCTATGAGCCTGTGATATATGTATGAAATAACCATAAGACTGAAAATAACTCTTTATAAAGTGGATTTAGTCTTAAACAGACTTAACAATTGAATTTAAAGAAAAAATAACAAAAATTAAGTATAATTTATTTTGGATAAACAAACTTATAAATATTATGTTATTTTGGATTCTTCACAAAAAATAACATAGGGTAAACTCATAGGGTGTTATACCCAAAAATAAATATTTCTTATGTTATTAGGAAATTTCAGAATCTCAAAGTACCATTTCAGCTTTTTGAATTTTTTTAAAGGAATTTTTAAATTTAAGCTTAAATTTAAAGCTTCATAAGGCTTATGCAAGCTTACCAAAAGTTTAGCTAAAATTGAGGTGTTGTGTATATTTACTGAATCAGCTAAGGATTTTCTATACAGAATTCAAATCCTTCCAAAGCTCAATTTAAAGGGTTTTAATTCCATATTATGGCTTCAAATAAATAAAAGGGAAAAAACCATGCAGAAAGGTGGGACAAAGGAAAAACATAAAATAGAGCCAGGGTACCCAACTTTGGGGATCTGAAAGAAGTCAGCTGGGGTTTTCCACCTGAATTGGAGAATTTTCAACCTTATATAAGCTTAAAGATTAGACTTTGATCCAACATCAAAGTTGAAATTGGTTTTATCCCAATTTGAACAGGAATTACAAGCTACCAAAGGGTAAATCCCAATATGAAAGCTTGTAATAAAGGTTTTATGAGCTTTAAAAGCTTAAATAAGCTTAAAAGTTTAAATTTATAAGTGTTAAAACATTTTCAAAAGCTAAGGTTTGGTGTGTATTACCATTTTGCTTGGAAAAATAGCAATAACCTCAAAGATTCATTGAAAATCCAATTCTTAATGGATTTGATTGAAAATTTTACACAGATTAAAATTTTATGCTATCTGTGTATAAATAAAATTTTAAGTATATTTTTCAACAGGTTGAGCTGGTAATTAGCCTTGAAGTTAATTTCTTCAATTATTCAAGAATAAAATCAAAATTTATTTAAAAATTGATTAACATCACAGCTCAAGACATTTCTGCTTGAATTTTTATTTTTAGTTTTTCATGTGATTAACTTTAATATAAATAAACTTATTTCATAATAAAAATCCAAATAACTAATTCAAAAGAGAATTTAAGTCACTTGGAGTTAAGAATAATACTGGTAAATTCAAATTGGAATTAAAAATAAGTTAACTTAATTTATAAACCATATTCTTAAGCATGGTTTTTCAGTTTTGACCTGAGTACGCCCTATATTTCCATTATGAATAATGAGAGCTTCTCTTCAGAAATAGAAAGAGCCTTTAAATCACTATTTTTCCAATAAGAAATAATCTTTCCAATCAAATTGGAAATTTAAAACAGGTAAAGATTTATTACATATAAAATATTATTATTCAAGAATTCCTTGAGTATCTTATTCTTTATTAATTTTAAATTGAAGAATTTAAATCATAGAAATCAGATCATTGTTGTAATCACCAATGATAAATTCTATTATATAAAATTATTGTCTTAAAATACCTTTCAAAATACAGAGATTCCTCTGAAAAGCCTTAAATCTTATTTTATCATAAAAGAGATATTTTATCTTTTAAAATATTTATTTTTGGTGTGTTTTAAGCTTATAAACATTATTTAATACTATACCTGTTGTTGTTTTACTTATTGTATTAAAATGAATATTATAAGTAAGTTTTTTTAAAGCTCTATATATTTTTTATCTAGTAATAGTTTTTTATATATAGAAGTTTAATATAAGATTTATCTCTGCAAAGTGTCTTTGATATTTCTTTTATATAAAATATTTATATTATTTACAAATGGTTAAATATTATGATTTTCATAAATAATTGTCTCATTAAGAGCTTCATACATTCTTATTATTATAACTGTTGGTGACTATAATAATAGTAGAATGGTTACAATTTACTATTATTACTGGCATATTTTTTATTAATGAATTATTTAATAATAATTCAGTTTTTTTATCTTATACAAAGGACTGTCATAGTACTCTTGATATTTGTTACTATTATCAAGAGTTTCATAGACAAAACTTACATTTGGGTTCCAGGCTGTGATTTTAACCAATTTTTGGGACATAAATCATATTATAGACCTTATTTTACTGTTTTTTGATGTAAAATTGCCATATTTACTTTAATTTTGGCTCTTTTGGGACTTATACCTTATAAATAATCCTTATCATAGTAATAAATTCATTTTTCTTAAGAATATTGTTTGAAAGAATATACTATTGAGTGATTTTGGAATCAATTTCTATTGTATAAATGGTGGCTTTTTCAACTCAAAGACTTGAAATTCATCCTTTGAGTTATTCTAGTATAAAGTGAATAATAATACAGTTTTGATTCATAGCTTATTAATTTCATAATTATTATTTCTTTAAAGAACATAAAAAGTCAAATAAAAAAATAAAAATAAAAATCTTTGCTTAAGCATATTTTTCTTTACTATTTAGACATTTTTTCTTTATTTTTGACATAATTTACCACAAATTACATTAAAACAACTTCACTTAATAAGCTGGGTCACTAGGTTATTTTTTTATCATTATTTATTAATAAAATAAGTTGTATTTTTTTTCTTGTGTCATCCATAAGAGAAGGCTCTTGTGATTCTAGTATCTCAGAGTCAAGTATTGGAATTAAAACCAGTCCAGTAACAAGGGCTTTACTTACAAAAGAGCCCTTTTAAGGTCTAGAAGGTGAATTAAATCCATTTCTTAGTATAATTTGCTTTGAATTGACATAAAATGCCTCCTACTAGAAGTGGAAGTAACTACTCCATCCAATCAAATGGATCTGGACCAGGAAATTCAAGTCATAAATCCAAAAGGAAAGAATATCAGCCCAGAGGAGAGGCACAAATGGTAGATTCCAGACCTACCACCAGTTCCCAAAGGTTAGCCAGCACCTTTGAAACTCTTAAGGAGAGCACTGAAGCTGATATAACTGCTATTCCTGTTTTCAGATCTGAACAAATTATAGCAGGAAGAAGTGGAAATATACCAGTCTCAGTACAAGAACTGTTTTATGGCAGAAAAACAGCAGAAGTGGGAGCTTCTTCCCAGCTTGAGGATAGGGAAAATGAGCTTTTACATTCAAGTAAAAAAGTTCTTGTGCCCAGAAAAGACTCAAGACCTTATGAAGGGTTGAAAACCCATGTCTTGCAAAGGACAAGTCCAAAAGATAAAAGCTTGGCTGAAAAAACAAAGCATTTTGTCAGAGGAGCAGAAGAAGGAGTTGGCCCAAGAGAAGGAAAAAATCCCTTTGGAAGATCCTCAAGCCTCCAAAAGTAAAAATCTGGCTCAACAAGTGCCAAAAAAGGGAAAGAAAGCCCCAAAAAGAAATCAGAAGGGAAAGGAAAAGCCCAAATGGAATGTGAGCCTTAGAGGTATTTTCATATACCCAAAAGACCACAAATAACAAAATAAGATACAAATATAAATAAAATAAATTTATTTATATTATAAAGATAAAAATAAAAATATAAATACAAAAATAAAAATTTGATTATAATTTAAAATAAAAATTAAATCAAATCTTAAAATCATGAAAAAGCATTTTTACTTGAAAAAATTAAGTAAAAATGAATGAAATTAAAATATTTTTGGTAAAAAGTTACATAGAATATATTATAACATTTTATCCAATAAATAAACTTAAGAAAATTACTTCACCATTGGATTCCTCATGAAAAATAAGGTGCGGTCACCTCTGGGTAATATTTCTGTAACTCACCTCTAAATAAGCTCAAATTGGGATTTTATAATTTTCTGTACAAAAGTTCAAAATCCTCAAAACCTTAACTTAATTCACACCACATGGGATGTTAACCATCAATTTTTGTGTTAAAATTGAGGTGTTGTGTGTAGTTTAGAAGTTATGAGGAATTGAAGTATTTTCAATTGAAATGACAAAATGTGCATGTGTATTACATAAGTGAACTGTAATTTACATATGAGGTATCAATTATTACAGTTTTTTACTATGAAACTCAATTGAATTGTATGTGTAAATTACATGTGTATTACATGATGAGGAATTAAAGAAAAAATAAATTGGAAAGATTAACTCTGGGGGGGAGCCAGACCCCCAAAATCCTTTCTGAAAGGCATGGGATGTCAAAATCCTTGATTGATGATGAGGTTTTGATACCAACCAGGGCAGTTTTAACTGTTGCCAAGAGGGTAAAACTACCCTTAAGTTGAAAAAATATCAATAAAAACAGTTTTAACTGGTTTCTACATCTCTTACACACATTCTGACGTGTTTTGAAGGCTCTAGACCAGGTATTACTATAGTAATGGCTGATTTAAGGGTCTAAAATGGCTAAAACTAGCCCTTTTTTGGTCTAAATAAGGGTTCAATGATGCCATAATTGGGTTTTCTGTTGTCAGGGTGTTTTCCACGACTGGAAAGAGTAAACTTTACTTTTGGAATAAGAAAATTGATGGCCATAAAAGAATGTCTTCTTTGCCCCACTTTTCTCTTCATGTTAGAATCTTTTCCTTTTATAATTAGTTTAAACACTGTTAAACCAATCAATAGAAGATTCCAACCACCCATTTAATATCATTTTAAGCCTTTTAACTACATGAAAAAATCATTATAATAATTGTTTGTAAGTCTCATAATCATTTTTACCCCTTGAACCACACCATACTTGAATTAAAGCATCTTTCATCACTGTAAACTTTGTCACTTTGTTTCCAAATTCACTCTGGTCACTTTTGGGTGCATTTTCTCTTTAAATATATTTCTAAAGACTTTGTGCTTTAATTAATTTATTACAGTTCTTTGCTTAATCAATTCCAATTGAAATTGCTCTTGAAAAAATTTCTTTTGTAGCCTCAAATATTTCTTGTAGAGTATTTTGGGATAAAGCTTTACTGTTGGTAAGACAATAAATCTTTATAATATTATATTTTTATACTTATAAAGTTAAAAACAATAAAATTGGAGTGTTTTCTCTTAAAAATACTATTTAATAATAATTTTTTAATTATACTTTATCTTATACAACTTTTGAGGACAGGAAAAGTACTTGTTTTAATCAAAGTTTCATATCCACACCTTACATGGAACAAGCCTTACCCTCAGAATTGCCAAATTCCAAAGAGAGAAAAGACAGCCATGGACAATGTGCTCAATATGGCAAGAACCTTTGTGAAATTCAAAAACAAGGAGGAGGAAATAATGAACCAATAATCTCCAAAGAAATAAACCTTGTGAAGTTTGTATATCCTGTAGAAGCTTGTAATAAAGAAATTTGGCCAGGTTTCACAATTTCTAGTATATCCAACAAAAGCTGGGTAGGGAAATTTTACAAGGTAAAGAATCACAGAAGACCATTGTTTGTCTAGAAAATGTGAATAAAGAAAATATTTTGTCTTTGATACATATTTGTGAGGGAATTGAGTCCAAAGCTACCTTGCTCAATCAACCAGATTATAATTCTATTTCCTTTATTACCAAAAAATTAAAAGACTTAAGAATAAAATTTCAGAACTTGGAAAATCCAGCTTGTCACAATGCAGCTCTATTCTTAGAACAATTGGGAAAAAGTGCTAAAGAAAAACTTGAATTGAAAGAAGATATTCAATCAAGTATTAAAAAAATCACTGAAAATGAGTTTCCAAGACAGTCCACACCAATTATTGACAGAAATGTGTTGAACTTGAATAATGACTTAAGTAATACAATTTAAAGAAATTCAGAGGTGGCAACTTCCTTTAACTTCAAGAACATTCCCAGATTAGAGAAATGGCCAGCTTCCAGTGGTGAAGGGGAATATAATCATATGGAAGAGGAATTTAACATACCAGATGAATAAATAAGTGCCATATTACACTCATTATTTACCAAATCAGCAAATAAATGGTATTATAAAATGAGACAAGACCATGGTAAACAATCCTGGAATTGGTGGAAAGAACAATTATTTCCAAATGGGAAAATGACTTCTGGAGATTTAAAATAGAAAATGCTTTTGAAGAAGCCATTTTTAATATTGAGAGGGACAGGCCCATTTCCTGGTTTCCTAAACAGAAGGACGGAATAACTTCCCTTCATCCTGAGATGTCTGAAACAATGGTAAGTAAAAAGATATTAAGAAAATGTGGTGGTGACCTTGAGCATGCTATAAGAAGAATATGTATTGAGCCTTTCTGTACATAAGATTATATAAGTTCCATGGAAGACATCACTAACATAACAAAAATTGGGGGAAATGGTATAGACCCCCAATGGACAGTAAGACTAATTGGGGACCAATTTCACAACCAAATGAACCACAAGACAGACCTCCTTTTAAATTTTATAAATATGGAATTAAATCTCATTTGGCTAATACCTGTCCAAAGAAAACAAGAATAAATGAGAAAGAAATTGAAAAAACTGAACAAAAAAAGGAAAAAAAATGATTTATCTGTACAGGAAAGTGATTCTGAACCTTCTGAAGAAGAAGAACTACCAGATAAACTTAGTATAGAAAGCATTGATGTATCCTTTGAAGTCACAGAAGTACATACCCACTGACCACAATATAGTCATGAGTGTATGGATCTCATATATGTGCAAGCTGCTAAAATGAAAAAAAAGCCTTATAGAGGTAAGGGTTATACAGCTGGATAATTTTGTATCACTAATATTGTGATAGAAAAAAAAGAAGCCAAGATTCATCTTGACTAAGGTGCTTTCTGCACATGTGTTTGTAAGAACTATTTTGACAAACCTTCTACCAATTGATAAGGGAGATTGATTCCAATTGAAGGTATAAAATGCAGAAGTGCTAGCCAAGATATGCACCCTTTGGGAATTCTTTAATAAGAAATGATATTTCCTCACTCTTCAAGAAGTATCAGAATGAAGGTTGAATTTGTTGCTATGAATAAATGAACTTCATAACATTTTATAATTGAAAATGATTATCTAAATATTTATGGTATTGATATTAATAATTACAAAGACAGATATTTAATGATAGGGGAAAATGAGAGACAAAAATTTGCTTTTCCTCTGGAAAAAAGAGAAATAACTGTCATTAGACAAGTAAAAAATATTGATAAGGAAAGATTTATGACAGATAAATTTGTCTAAGCACAAATTAGTCCTCAATCAACATTAAAAATAAGGATGACTTTATTGAAATATTATGTGAATATAGAGAAGCCTTTGCTTTTGATAAGGAACCACTAGGGGCTATTAAAGGCCACAAAGTGAACATTATGTGTGATGTGGAAAAGGCTACCCCCCAATATTAAGAATAACAGCTTACCCAGATATCCCCAGAGCTAGAGAAGCATTAGAAACTCATATTAATTAGCTGATGAAACTGGGAGTTCTTAGAAAACTTGGACACAATGAGTAAGTAGAGTTCACAACCCCTGTAATAATTACTTGGCATAATGATAAATCAAGGATGGCTGGTTATTTTAGAGTATTGAATACCAACAACATTCTGGACAGGTATCCAATGCCTAGAATTCATGAGAATTTGACCCAATTATCTAAAGCAAGATTTATCACTTCTATGGATGCACTTAAAGGGTTCCATCAGAATGTTTTGACACCTCATTCTAGGAAATTATCAAGAATAATTTCTCATTGTGGTATTTCTGAGTATTTAAGGATGCCTTTTGGAATCAAAAATGCACCTTCTCATTACTAAAGAATGATGAATACCACATTACTACATTAATTATAAGAGGGATGGTTAATAATTTATATTTATGACATTATAATTTTTTCAGAGACCTGGAAATTGCATTTAGAGAGACTTTAATTATTACTTAAGAAAAATATTAAAGTGAACATGAAGTTCTCTCTTAAGAAATGTAATTTTGGGCTTCATGAGTTGAAAGCTCCAGGTCATGTAGCTTCAGGACTAAGCCTTGGTGTTGATAAAAACAATATGGCTGCAGTCTGACTGAAAAAAATGCCCCAGAACAAAAAAGAAATGAAGTCTTTCTTAGGGTTTTCTAGTTATTACAGGAAACACTTTAAAGATTTTGAAATCCATGCCAGATTATTATACAGAATTTTTTATCAACAAACTGTCTTTGAAATGACTCAAAAAAGGATTCAAGCATATGAAAAAATCAAGCATGCCTTAACCAATGCACCATTATTATTGATGCCATACTGGAAACTTCCTTTCAAGGTGTATACGTATGCATGTGTTGTAAATTTAGGTGCAGCTCTTCATGAATTTCAGCTTGTCAATGACAAGTATTATGAAGGACCAATTCATTCTATCTCAAGAAAAATAAAAACTATGAAGGCTAGATATAGAGAAAGCCAAATTGAGTTACTTTTCCTTGTGTGGGATCTGGAAAAGCTTCATTATTATCTTTCTGGTAGTGTTTTTGAAGTAATTACTGATTGTAATTCTGTGGAACAACTTCTTAGAATGAAACTCCAAACAGACCCATGTTAAAATGGCGGAATGCTATACAGGAGTATAGAGGCAATATGACCATAGTATATAAGTATGGAAATATTAACAAGAATGCTTATGGCTTGAGTGGATAGGAATTACCCAATACACCTGATAGTCCTGCATATGTTCCTGCAAATGCAAAACCTCAAATTACAATTGAAGGAATTGAAATCACATATGTGGGAACAGAGTTCCTTGAAGAAGTTAGAGAAAGCTATAAGAAAAATTAAAATTGACATATTGTTACTTCTCTACTTGACAAAGATTGCAAAGATTCAGCTTTGGCTAATTCTTTGGATGATACATGGAAAACATCTTGAGATAATTGAAGATTCCATTTATTTGATGGTATCTTGTATCATGGGTTTAAACACACATGTTTAATGGTTTTGAGTAGTAGAATGTTAAGTAACACAATATTACTAGAGTGCCATGAAAACATTTACTCTGGAAATCTGGATGAATAAAGAACAATGAAAAGAATTAAGACTTTTCCTTTGTGGCTATCTTGAAGAAAAGATGTCATAGTTGCAACAGTTTTCAAAAGGCCAATAAAGCTACTGGTATAATATTTGGATTAATGATTCATATCCAAGAACAAATTACCCAATGAGAAGTGGTTCATATGGATTAGGTAACTACCTTACCACCTGGTTGTGAAAAAGGTTACAATGCATGTCTTGTTATTTTATACAGGTATACAAAAAATCCAATATTTTTAACGTGTCATAAAGATGACACAGCTATGGATACAGCTCTTTCAATTTGGAACAGAGTAATATCTCATAATGGTCTCTTAAAAAATCTAATTAGTGATAGAGACCCAAAATTTACATCAGCTTTATGGACAAATTTACATAAAGCTTTGAGTACAAAACTATCAGTCTCAACAGCTTACAATCCAAAAACTGATGGATTATCAGAAGGGATGATTAAGACCCTTGAGGACGTGATAAGAATATTTTGTACTTATGGCCTGGAGTTTGAGAATTCTGATGGCTTTACCAATGATAGGTGTACACTTATACCAGCATTGGAATTAGCCTAAAAGACTTCAATCCATGATTCAACAGGAAAGACTCCCTCAATGTTGGAAAAGGATGGAGCCCTGAGATCCCAGTTGATACTTTGAAGAAAGACTCCAGTTGATCTTTATCCAACTGCATCAAGATTTTCCCTACTTCTTGATAAAGTAAGGCATCATAAAAACCAAATAATGACTGATGCTTTTTCAATATGCTAAGAAAAAGTGGGATGAAAGTCATAAAACCCAAGAGCTCAAAATAGGGGACTTGATACTAGCTACAACCTTGAACTTCAATAATATTAAAGGCCCAAAAAAATTGAAGGATTCCTTTTCAGGACTATTTATTGTTAAATTCCTTTATGGGGAAAATGCAGTGGAAGTAGAACTGTCAGGAGAATTGGAAAATGAACATCCAAATTTTCCTGTAAGTCTAGTAAAGCATTACAATTTTGAGTGATAAGGAATTATTTCCTTGAAGAAATGAAACACCCTCAGAGGTGCAACAACTTGATTAAAGTAAAGAGAAAAAAGCACTAAAAGTATTGAAAGGGGAAGAATTAGGGGATAAATTTAAAGAGAATAATTAGTCAGGTACAGAAACCCACAACATGAAGATGAGTGGCTTTCAGAAAGTAAAATATCTTATTTCCAAAAGTTTCTCAAAATATTTAGACGTGAGGGAGGACCAATTCCTCAATAAAGATTTGAATTGTGTGCTTTACATACTTGAAAGTATAGGCAGAGAGGTTGGAAAATGGTTTATTGTGAGCCTTAGAGGTATTTTCATATACCCAAAAGACAACAAATGATAAATTAAGGTACAAATATAAATAAAATAAATTTATTTATATTATAAAGATAAAGATTGAAATATAAATACAAATTTATATTTAAAAATCAAAATTTAAAAATAAAATTACAATAAAATTTAAAATTATGAAAATACATTTTTACTTGTAAAAATTAAGTAAAAATAAATTTTTAATAAAAAATTATGAAATTAAAATATCTTTGGTAAAAAGCTTTATAAAATATATTTTAACTTTTTATCTAATAAATAAACATAAATAAATTATCACACCATTGGATTCCTCATAAAAAATAAAGTGGGGTCACCTCTGGATGAAATTTCTGTAACTCAACTCTAAATAAGCTTAAATTAAGTTTTTAGTATTCTCTGTACAAAAGTTGAAAATCCTCAAAACCTTAATTGAATTAACACCACATGGGGTGTTAACCATCAATTTTTGTGTTAAAATTGAGGTGTTGTGTATATTTTAGAAGTTATGATGAATTAAAGTATTTTCAATTGAATTCAATTGAATTGTCAAAATGTGCACATGTATTACATAAGTGACCTTTGATTTACATATGAGGTGTCAATTATTACAGTAATTGAACTGTAAAACTCAATTGAATTACATATGTAAATTGTAAGTATAATACATGATGAGGGATTAAAGGAAAAATGAATTGGAAAGATTAAATTTGGGGGGGAAAAGGAACTCTAGCTCTAAGGGGGATCCAGACCCCAAAAATCCTTGCTGACAGGCGTGAGATGTCAAAATACATGCAAAGGTTCATCACTTTTGGCCTGGAATGGAGTCACAGGGTCTGTGACTCAATGGATGATGAGGTTTTGATACCAACCAGGGCAGTTTTAACTGTTGCCAAGAGGGTAAAACTACCCTTAAGTTGTAAAAGTCATAGTAAAAAAAGCTTTAACTGGTTACTAAGGCTCTTACACACATTCTGAAGTGTTTTGAAGGCTCTAGACCAGGTATTACTATAGTAATGGCTGAGTTAAGGGTCTAAAATAGCTAAAACCAGCCCCTTTTTGGTCTAAACCAGGGCTCAATGATTCCATAATTTGCTTTTCCGTTTTCAGAGTGTTTGTCCACGGCTGAAAAGAGTAAATTTTACTTTTGAAGTAAGAAATTTGATTGCTATAAAAGAATGTCTTCTTTGCCCCACTTTTCTCTTCATGTTAGAATCTTTTCCTTTTATAATTAGTTTAAACACCATTAAACCAATCAATAAAAGATTCCAACAACCCTTTTAAATCATTTTAGACCTTTTAACCACGTGAAAAAAAGCATTATAATCATTTTACCCCTTGAACCACCCCAAAAGTGAATTAAAGCATCTTTCATCACTGTTAGCTTTGTCACTTTGTTTCCAAGTTCACTCTGGTCAATTTTGGGCATGTTTTCTCTTTAAATATCATCTCAAAGACTTTCTTCTTTAATTGATTGCTTGCAGTTCTTTGCTCAATTAATTCCAATTGAAATTGCTCTTGAAGAAATTTCTCTTGTAGCCTTAAATATCTCTTGTAGAGTATTTTTGGATAAATTTTTATTTTTTGTAAAACAATAAGATTTTATTATATTATTGTTCTATACTTATATAGTTAAATTAATAAAATTGGCGTGTTTTCTCTTTAAAAATACTATTTCTACTATTTCCAAATAATTTTACCTTATACAAATTTTGAGGACAGGAAAAGCACTTGATTTTTAATCAAAGCTTCATATCCACACCTTACATTTGGGGGCCTAGCCATGAGATTTTACCTGTGACATAATTTTTTTACTTTTTTTAATCTTTTTTCTCATATTAAAAGATTTAAAAATATACAAAAAATACTTATAATTCAAAAATTCCATAAAAAATAAATTTTTTTCATATTATATGAGAGGCTTATTTTTATATTTCTTTTTTGAAATACCTTTTTTTATTTCATTAATTGCCTTTTTCATTGAATTTAGTGTCTGAAAGCGTGGTAAGAAAAGAAAACATTGAAACAGCCTCCACAGTTACTAGCATTATTCCTGCAAGCACTGTAATTTCTGATCATAATAGCACTGTTATTATAACTCAGAATAACCAACAAGAGCCAATTTCTTCTGAATTGGTCAACTTGGATATCAGTAATACTCTTCAGAAAGTTAAAAATTTGGCAAATAGTAAGTTTTTGACATAAAATTACTATTTTAAACCTTTTTAATCATAAAATATGCCTTCAACCAGATCAGGAGCAAGCTATAAGCCCTCAAGCAGCTCCCAAAAAGTTCTTAGATGTGATTATTTCAGAAGCCAATCAGATACAGAAGGACAAGGGTCAGTAAAAGACTTCCAAAACAATAAATTATCCAATTCTGAAGCTGATGACACTATTTTACCTTCAAAAAGAGCTGACACCGCCACAAGAAGCCCCAGTGGACATTTACAAAGCCAGGTAGAAGGCTTACAACAATGCAATGCAGCACAAAGAGTACCAGATCCTTACAGATCTGTGGAAAAACTGCATGAATTCATACCTGAATGTAAGAAAATTCCTGGGTCATCCCAGCACTTGCAAGTTACTCAATGGATGGCATCCATCGATGGAAAAGAAGAATATGCTGATTTCAACAGCAGAATGGAGGAAAAACAATCCACCACCACCAAAGAAAGTTCCAAGACCAGCCCCAGTGGCCAGAAGCAGCAATTCCAATGTGAAAAAACAGACACAAGCTCAAAACAAGGGCAAAGGGAAGGCACCAGCCCCAACGCCTTACAGCCAGGGCTACAGGATTCCAAAAATTCAGAAGTATGCCATGGAAAATGTATTTCAGATGGCCAGAGCCATGATGGAATTCCAAAAGAAGGAGGAAGCCAGATTAAAATATCAAAAATAATTTCTGATACTTTTGATGCTATCCAAGAGTTGTACAAAGCTATGAATGATGTGAAAAGTCATGTTTCCGATAAAAATTCATCCATTTGTAACAACATCAAAACAAACAACTTGAGTTTGTGCTAAATTAATGAAACACTTATGTGTTTTGAAAACGCTTTAAGAACAATTAAAACTTCCAATAATGATAGTTCTTTTTGAAATAAAATAAGTGAACAATCTTCAATTATTAAAGAATTAACAGAAAAATATTCTAAATTCAATATTGATGATATAATTGAAACAAGAATTAAACAAGCCATAAATATTATCAAGACAGATAACAAGAAAGTCCTTGATGACATTTCAAATTCATTTACTGAAGTAAAGACATATACCATTGCCTTGAAAAAGTGTTTTGATGCTTCACAAGAAGAAGTATCAAAATTATCAATGAAATTGAATCAAGTCACTGCTGATAATACAAGACAGACAGAGCTATGGCAAGAGCTGACACATAAATAAGACATGTATAAAATTGAAGTAATAAATTTAATACAAGCCTTCCAAAATGAATTAAGAAACTCCCAAAGGTGCAACATGAGTAAAATGAATGATATTGAACAAATACTTAGCACCTTACCAAGGATTTCTACACCTCTGGATTAAAATGAGGGTACAATAATTCCAAATACACAAGTATTGGATGCTGAAAATTCACATTTAAAAAATGAATTTTCCACTTCCTTTCATAACTTGGAACCATCAATGGGCCAAGCACTGTTAAAAGAAGTACCAAAACTTAAAGAATGGCCTCACTTCAGGGGTGAAGGAGAATATGACCCTATGGAATTCACCAGAGAAATTGACATGATTAAAGAAGATTTTGACTTACCAGAAAGATTGGTAACAGAAAGATTTAACACCTTGTTTACCAGATCAGCTCACAGATGGTACATCAAATTAAGACAAGCACATGGACACCAAAGTTGGACTTGGTGGAAAACCCAAATTATCAACAAATGGGCTAATGATGCTTGGAGGTTCAAAGTGGAAACAGCCTTTGGATCCTCCAGATTTAATGCTGAAAAAGACAAAGCTTTACCATGGTTTTGCCAACAAAAAGATAGATTAACAGCATTGTATCCTGACATTTCAGAGTTTATGATCCATAGAAAGATTCTGAGACAATGTGGAGGTGACTTAGAGAATGCTGTCAAAAGCAGGACTACTGAGAAATCTTCAGCAGAAGATATTATTTATATATTAGAAGAAGTAACCACCAGAACCAGGATTGGTTCTTGTAGGGTGAATCTCAAAACAAGGTTTAATACAACTTGGAAAGATTCTGTGGCCAAAAACACAAAAGAAAATTCTAATAATGTTAACTATAAGTCTGCATATACAGTCAGAAAGTGCCATATTTGCCAAAGCACCACCCATTTAGCCAATACATGTCCAAAAAGGGGGAAAATCAATGAAATTGATATTGAAAAGGAACCTGATGTTGAAAAAGATGACATAATTGAAGACAATTCAGATGATAAGTCATCAATATTTTCTGAATCTTCAAAAGATATAGAGAATTGTAATTCCACTTTTGACATCATGGAATCCTATTACCACTTACCACAATTGTGAACCTTTGAGATATGACCACATACCCAAAAAGGTCACAAGATATATTTAAAATAATTATACCTTTAAAAATAATTACCTTAAAACTATAAAACTGCTATAAATAGGCATAAAACTTGGTTTAACTTAAGAACTAATGAATAAAAATGTGAAATGAATTACACCATTGAATTCCTCATGGTAAAATACATATATACCATTTTTATGGCATATCTGTAAAGTCAATATTTAATGAGTTATAAGTAATGACACCTTATAAAAAACATGAATCATCAATTACTTCAAATACCAATGAAACAACATGTGAAATACATTGTACCATTTGATTTCCCATAAGTGTATCCACATAAAACAATTAAGCAGCTAATCTCCAAAGTTAAGACTTAAGGAGTTAAGCTGAATATATGCACTTTTTTGGTCAATGCATATACTCAAGGATTTTAGCTAATAGATTTTGAAATATACATGATAGAGTGATAAGCCAAAAATAAAGTCACCACGTAATTGATGTAGGAATACAGAAATGAACTTTATTTCACAAGTTATAAACAAGGCTAAAACCTTTAATGGATTATTGATTAAAATCAATAGAGCTGTTGACCACTTTGTTGTGAAAGTGGTCCAAACTTGAAAAAAAGTAGACAGTTAGATTCTACTGGTTTATTCGTGAAGAACGATGTAATTCTTATTACAATATTCAAGGTATAACCCCTTGAAATCATGGTTTGAAGTTTAAAATATTAAATTTCAACAGAAAAGATGAGTTACAAGAAAAATCATCAAAAATAGAGTTTTGATGATGTAATCAGATGCTCTTGGAAGTATAATAAGGACATTCCAATCTATCAGAATCCAATACCAGAATAGCTGTAGTGTGTATAACTTCAAATTTATTAATGATCAAGGCTTGAGCTTAAATTTGATCTTTAAGATCACTCACTGTAATCTTATTTTAAGTTTAACAGTCATATAAGTGATACAACTGGCAAATACTATTAGGATATGATTAATAATAATAAAATACACAAAGTTTAGGCTTCTGCCAAGCCTATGATGTCATCAATCTTAGAGTTATAGTGATAACTCTAAATAATGGTGTAATTATGAGGTAAGATGGTTTGATCATGATGTAATCATCACCAAAACTTGTAATATTGATCAATTCTAGTAGAAAGCATCTGTAAACGTCTACTAGAAGCCTTCTGGACTCTACAATGGAGGTATTTACTATAAATAGAGCTTGTTCTACTCTGTTTTACCCTCAGACACTTACAAAACATTAAATCATCAAATCAAAAGTTAATTTATTTATTCTTTATATATAGAACTCTTATATTATTAAATACAAAGGATAATCCTGTTATAATCATCATCTTTGACGTGATTATTACAATTATCTAATTGTTTTGTTTAAATTTCTCTTAAAAACCTCTATTCCACATAAAATAAAGATAAATTGAAATTTCTCTTAAAATTTATTGTAAATAAAATTTAAATAAGTTGTATTTACATTTTTTGGTGTAAAATTATTCTAAATTATTATATTAAGTATTAAAAGGAGGTTATTCCTCTTATTATAATAATTTTTCTCTGTTATTACTTTAATAATTCTATAGCTAATATAAATAGTATTTATATTAATTTATAACTTTAATATTAGTAATATTATTGTTATTAATTGTTTTTTATTAATAAAAAACAATTTTTTACGCCTTTATTATTTGTTGGTAACAAAAATAAAGTTCTTTTAAATATATTAATTATCTTATATTAATATATTTATTTATTATATTATTTTTTTTATAATATAAATTATATTATTATATTTATTTAATAATATAATTATTTTTACGCCATAATTATAATAATTCTTCATTATTATAATTATTTTTATCTTATTTATTTTATTTATAAGGAAATTCATAGTAAAATAAGTAAAATATTAGTAATTTTTACTTATTGTTTCATAGTCAAACCTTACAACAATTGAGCAATGGTCAACTTGATTTGTCAAAAGTTCAAGATGCACAGCTTATGAAAACCAAACCAAACAGGGGGAAAGGTTATACAGCTGGTAACTCCTGTATAACAGAAGTGGTTATTGAAAACAAGCCCACTAAGCTTTTGCTTGACCCAGGAGCCTTCTGCTCTTGTGTTGGTAAATCTTTTCTTAAAACTTGTGTACCAGATTTAGAAGACCAATTGTTACCAATTGATGGTATAAAATTCAATACTGCAAGTAATCCAATGAAAGCATTAGGAATTTTTGAGACCAATGTCATATTCCCAAACATTAATGGGAATTTAAGTATCACAGTTGAATTTGTTATGGAAAACTTCTCTAGTACCCATTTTATATTGGAAAATGACTATTTAATCATGTATGGGATAGATTTGCATAGCAACAAAGACAGATACTTTACTATTGGAGACAATAAGCGTCAGAAATTTGCCTTTTTACCATTTAAAAGACAAATTAAAGTAAATAAAGTATCACCAGCCAACTTAGAATTGGAAAAATTAAAATCTGAGCAGTTTAAGGAGGCTGAAATAAGCCTTCATCTGACTGATAAACAAGAAAATTAACTTTATTCCCTTTTGTATGACCAAAAAGGAGCATTTGATTCAGACAAAGAACTTCTAGGTGCAATTATTGGTCATGAAGCTGACATAATTCTTACTATTGCAAGACCTTATCCACTACTCTTGAGAAGACCTGCATACCCAGCAAGTCGCAACTCAAGAGTAGCTCTGGAAACTCATATCAAAGAACTTCTAGACCTTGGGGTAATAAGAAAGGTTGGCCATAATGAATAAGTAGAAATAACTACACCAGTCATGGTGGAGACTTTAGAGCTCTGAACACCTACACTGTTCCAGACAGGTACCCAATAACAAAAATCCAAATTGCCCTTACTCAAATATCTCAAGCAGTGTATATAACCACTATGGATGCCCTTAAAGGATTCCATCAAAATGTGGTGA
This sequence comes from Austropuccinia psidii, assembly GCA_023105745.1. NCBI lineage: Eukaryota > Fungi > Basidiomycota > Pucciniomycetes > Pucciniales > Sphaerophragmiaceae > Austropuccinia > Austropuccinia psidii. The sequence goes on from JALGQZ010000004.1 coordinate 48,471,282, forward strand.
CACCAAGAGCAAGAAAATATTTGAGAGTTATTATTCATTGTGGAGTGTATAAATATTTGAGAATGCCCTTTGGTATTGAAAATGCACCTTCACACTTTCAAAGAATGATGAATGAAATCTTCCCTGAAGAACGTTTGGAGGGATGGTTAATCATTTACATTGATGACATTATTGTCTGTTCCAAGACTTGGGAAGAGCATATGTACAGATCTTCCAGAGTTTTGACAAAAATTCAATCAGTGAACATGAAAATCTCTTTGAAGAAATGTCATTTTGGATTTAAAGAACTTAAAGCACTAGGAACTGTTGTATCTGGGTTTTCCCTTGCAAATGACAAAAACAAAGCTGCAGCAGTATTTCTAAAACCCATTCCTCAGAACAAAAAGGAAATGCAGTCATTTTTAGGTTTTTCAGGATATTACAGGCAACACATTAAAGATTTTGCATCCATAGCAAGATCACTTTATAGATTGTGTGACAAAGACACAGTATTTTAAATGACTGTTTACAGAGTCAAAGCTTTTGAGTCTCTAAGAGAAGCCTTGACCACTTCTCCATTCTTACTGATGCCAGACTTTAAGTTGCCTTTTAAATTGTATATTGATGCATCAGGGGATGGGCTGGGTGCTGCACTTAACCAAGTTCAGATCATAAATGATAAACCTGTGGAAGGACCCATATGTTTCATATCCAGGAAAATCAAACCAACTGAAGCCAGATATGCAGAACGTCAAATGGAATGTTTGTGCCTTGTTTGGGATTTAGAAAAACTCAATTAATTTCTGGAAGGATGTGTTTTTGAAGTAATAACAGATTGTACTGCTTGCAAATCACTTTTAAACATGAAAACACCCAACAGACATATGCACAGATCACAAATAGCCATACAAGAGTATAAGGACAATATGACTATTGTTCATAAAGATGGGAATATTCATAAAAATGCGGATGGACTACGCAGATGGCCACTACCATATAATATTGATAATCCTGCTTATGTGCAAGAAGGAGCTTCCCAACAGACTCTAATAGAAGGAATATGTCTTAAAGACTTGAACACCACCTTCTTTGAAGAAGTAAGAAGCAGTTACACTAAAGATAAGAATTGTAGCATCTTATGCCAATTACTTAACAAAGACAGTAAAGACAACTCTCTAATACATGCCTTGGATGAAGTATGGAAGAAACCTTATGATTAAGGAAGATTTCACCTACTGGATGGTATAATTTACCACAGGACCAAGCACACATGTGTCATGAAAGTTGTAGACAGGTCATTAATCAATCTTGTACTAAATGAATGCCATGACAGCCCCTTTTCAGGACATCTGTCTGAAGACAGAACAAGAGAAAAAGTAAAGACCTGCATATGGTGGCCAATGTGGCAGAAAGATGTTGCAGAGTATTGAAAAACCTGTGACAGATGTCAAAAGGCAAATAAATACACTGGCAAGAGACTTGGGAATATGATCAAAATCCAAGAACCCAGCAGACCTTGGGAAATTGTCCATATGTATTGGGTAACTGGCCTACCACCAGGAGGTGACAGAAGTTATAATTCTTTCCTAGTTATTGTAGACAGATTCAGTAAAACTCCAATCTTTTTACCATGTCACAAAGATGATACAGCCATGGATACAGCTCTTCTGATATGGAATAGAGTAGTGTCATGGACTGGAATATTCACAAATATCATTAGTGACAGGGATCCCAAATTCACTTCAGCACTGTGGACAAATCTTAACCAATTATTTGGCACTAAATTGTCTTTCTCTACAGCCCACCACCCACAAACTGATGGTCTAGCTGAAAGGATGATACAAACCTTAGAGGACATGGTAAGAAGATTTTGTGCATATGGCCTTGAATTCAAACATTATTATGGATTTACCCATGATTGGTGCACTCTGTTTCCAGAACTGGAATTAGCATATAAAACATCAATCCATGCCAGTACCAATCAAACTCCTTCTATCCTAGAAAAGGGATGGAACCCCAAATTAACTCAAGATTCCTTGAGGAAAGATTTAATTGAAATACATCCCACAGCTGCTAGCTTCAAAGGAGTTCCAGAAAAAAAGCTAGAAAGCATGCAGTAAGGTGCATGGAAGACTCTTGTGCATATGCTAAGGAAAAATGGGATAAATCACATGCAACTCCAGATTTCAAAGTGGGGAATTCAGTTCTTGCATCCACCACTAAGCTCAATAACATCAAAGTATGTAAAAAGCTGAAAGACTCCTTTGCAGGACCTTTTGTTATTAAGGCCCTCAATGGAGAAAATTCTGTTGAAGTAGAGTTATCTGAAGAGCTGAGCAATAAGCATCCTACATTTCCAGTGAGCTTGATAAAGCCATATAAATCTAGCGATGCTGAAAGATTTCCCTTGAGGAAGAAAGTTTCCCAAGTTATACCTCCTATTTAGTCATCTGTTAATAAGAAAATTAGCAAAGTTCTCAAAGAAAGAAAGTTGAGAACCAACAAAGTAAAGGAATACCTTGTCAGGTACAGTGACCCAACTTGTGAAGATGAATGGTTGCCAGAAAAAGACATACCTGAAGCTACTAAACTTCTCAGAAGGTTCAGACACACTAGAAATAAAAATATTACAAATTAATATTCTTTTTTTTGGGGGAGGGAATGTGAGCCTTAGAGGTATTTTCATATACCCAAAAGACCACAAATGATAAATTAAGAGACAAATATAAATAAAATAAATTTATTTATATTTAAAAAAAATTGAAATATAAATACAAATTTATATTTCAAAATCAAAATTTAAAAGTCAAATTACAATAAAATTTAAAATTATGAAAATACATTTTTACTTGTAAAAATTAAGTAAATACAAATTTTTAATAAAAAATTATGAAATTGAAATATTTTTGGTTAAAATTTATATAAAATATATTATAACTTTTTGTCCAATAAATAAACATAAAGAAATTATCACACCATTGGATTCCTCATAAAAAATGAAGTGGGGTCACTTCTGGATGAAATTTCTGTAACTCAACTCTAAATAAGCTTAAATTAAGTTTGTAGTATTTTCTGTACAAAAGTTAAAAATCCTCAAAATCTTAATTGAATTCACACCACATGGGGTGTTAACCATCAATTTTTGTGTTAAAATTGAGGTGTTGTGTATATTTTAGAAGTTATGAGGAATTAAAGTATTTTCAATTGAATTCAATTGAATTGTCAAAATGTGCATGTGTATTACATAAGTGAGCTTTGATTTACATATGAGGTGTCAATTATTACAGTAATTGAACTGTAAAAATAAATTGAATTACATATGTAAATTGTAATTATAATACATGATGAGGGATTAAAGGAAAAATAAATTGGAAAGATTAAATTTGGGGGGGGAAAAGGAACTCTAGCTCTAAGAGGTAGCCAGACCCCCAAAGTCCTTGCTGACAGGCGTGAGATGTCAAAATCCATGCAAACGTTCATCAATTTTGGCCTGGAATTAAGTCACAGGGTCTGTTACTCAATTGATGATGAGGGTTTGATACCAACCAGGGCAGTTTTAACTGTTGCCAAGAGGGTAAAACTACCCTTAAGCTACAACAATCATATTAAAAGAAGTTTTAACTGGTTTCTACGACTCTTACACACATTCTGACATGCTTTGAAGGCTCTAGACCAGGTATTACTATAGTAATGGCTGAGTTAAGGGTCTAAAATGGCTAAAAATAGCAAAAAAAGGATAAAACCAGCTCTTTTTTGGTTTAATAATTGGCTTTTCTGCTTTCAGAGTGTTTGCCACAACCAACAAGAGTAAAGTTTCCTTTTGGAGTAAGAAAATTGATAGGTATAAAAGAATGTCTTTTTTGCCCCACTTTTCTCTTCATGTTAGAATCTTTTCCTTTTATAATTAGTTTAAACACTGTTAAACCAATCAATAAAATATTCCAACCACCCTTTTAAATCATTTTAAACCTTTGAAAAATGTGAAAAAATCATTCTTATCATTGTTTGTAACTCTTATAACCATTTTACCCCTTGAACCACCCCAAAAGGGAATTAAAGCATCTTATATCACTGTTAACTTTGTCACTTTGTTTCCAAATTCACTCTTGTCACTTTTGAACGTGTTTTCTCTTTAAATATAATTTTAAAGAATTTGTTCTTTAATTAATTGCTTGCATTTCTTTGCTCAATTAATTACAATTGAAATTTCTCTTGAAGAAATTTATTTTGTAGCCTTAAATATCTCTTGTAGAGTATTTTTGGATAAATTTTTATTGTTGGTAAAAAATAAATTTTTTATTATATTATTTTATTATACTTATAAGGCTAAAAACAATAAAGTTGGCGTGTTTTCTCTTTGAAAATACTATTTCTACTATTTTTAAATAATTTTACCTTATACAAATTTTGAGGACAGGAAAAGTACTTGATTTTTAATCAAAGTTTCATATCCACACCTTACATTTATACCCCCCAATTCAATTAGGGGTATAATTATGAATTAAAAGCTTTAGGACAATTTTTTGTGGTGGTAGGGAATGTGAGCCTGTGAGATACATATGACATACCCATAAGGCCACAAATAGATTTTTATACATTTTATTTAGTCTTAAACATACTTATAAATTGAATTTAAAAAAATAAGAACAAAGAAGTATATTTCTTTGGATAAACAAAGTTATATAGCTTATTTTTTTTTGGATTACACACCAAAGATAACCTAGGGTAAACCCATAGGGTGTCATACCCAAAAATGGATATCCCTTATGTTATTAGAAGATATAAGAATCTCACAGTATCATTGCACATTTCTTAACATTCTTTCTAAAAAAACAATTCTAAGCTTAAATAAGCTTAAATTCAAATTTGCATAAGGTTTATGAAATCTTAGCAAAATTTTAGTTAAAATTGAGGTGTTTTGTATATATACTGAATTGGCTAAGGATTTTCCATATGGAATGCAAATCCTGCGCAAGCTCAATATACAGTGGTCTAAGGCCATATTAGGGCTTAACTAAATAAAAGGGAAAAAACCATGCAGAAAGGTGGGAAAAACAAAAAAGAGAAAATGGAGCCAGGGTAACCACCTTTTGGGATCTTCAAAGACTCAGGTAATGTTTCTCACTGGTATTTAATGATATTCAACCTTATTTAGGCTTTAAGATTAGTCTTTGATCAAAAATTCAAGTTTAAATTGGTTTTATCACAATTTGAATAGGAATTACAAGCTCCCAAAGGGTAAGGCTCAATATGAAAGCTTGTAATAAAGGTTTTAGGAAAAGTAAAAGCTTAAATAAGTTAAAAATTTAAATTTAAAAGTGTTAAAACCTTATCAAAAACTAAGGTTTGGTGTATATTACTATTTTACATGGAAAAATAGCAAAAACTTCAAAAATTCATCAAAAATACAACTCTTGATGGATTTTCTTTAACGTTTCACACAGCTTAAAATTCAATGTTATATGTTTAAAAATTAAGTTTTACATATCTTTTTTAAACAGGTTTAATTGTTAACTAGCCTTGAAATTGACTTTTATAATTATTCTTAAAGCAAATTGAGATTTCTTTAAAAATTAATTGAAGCTTCAGTTCTATAAATTTATGCTTGAAACTGTATTTTTAAGTTGTTTATGTGATGAGAATTAATATAAATCAAATTATTTTCTATTTAAGCTTCAAATAGGTTTTATAAAAGAGGATTGAAGCTACTTGGAGTTAAGAATAACACTGCTAAATTGAAATTGGAATTAAAAATAAGTAAAATTAAGTTAAGAGTCTTATTTTTTGAGCATGGTTTTTCAGTTTTTACCTGAGAACTCCCTCTATATCCATCATTAATCATGAGAGCTTCTCTGCAGGCATAAAAAGAGCCTCTAAGTAACTGTTTCTTCAAATAAAAAATTATCCTTAAAATCATATTTGACATTCAAAACAGCTATAGGCTTAGCAGATATACAATTTTATTATCAAGCTTTTTTTTTAAGTATTTTATCATTTATCAATCTTCAATTAAAGAATTGAGATCATAGAGATCAGATTATTGTTTCAATCACCAATAATCAACTTTATTAAATGATATTATTATCTTAAAATATCTATTGAAATCCACAAATTGCTTTTAAAACTCTTAAATCCTATTTTTCATAAAAAGGTTCTTTTTATCTTTTAAAATAGTAATTTTTGGTGTGTTTTGAGCTTATAAACATTATTTATTTCAATAACTGTTGCTGTTTGACCAATTAGATTAAATAAATATTATACATAAGTTTTCTTCAAATTTCTATATCTTTTTTATCCAGTAGTAGGATTTTTATATAGAATTTTACTATAAGACTTATCTTGGCATAGTGTTTGTGATATTTATTTTATGAATAATACTTATATTATTTATAAGTGGCTAAATATCATTATTTTCCATGTATAATTGTCTCATCAAGTGTTTTGCACATTCTTATCATCATAATTCTCAGTGACTATAATAATAATAGAATAATTATAATTTAATATAATTATTGAGATATTTTTTTAAAAATAATTGAATTATCTTTTATATATAGTTATGTTTAATAATTCTATTAATTTGTGCTTATAATATTTAATTATATTATATTTTCTACTGAGTGCAGGCATTGTTATCTTGATATTTGTTACTATTATCAAGAGTTTCATAGACAGACCTTACACTAAAAGTGAATTCAACAGTAAGAATCACTTTTCTTATAGAATAAATTACAAGAGGAGTAAATAATAAAAATTCTCATTGAAAAAAAATAGAATTAGTTTAATTAATAATTATCTTTTGCAAGATTAATCATTATAAACTGTTGAAAAAGGTTACAAATTCAGAAAAAAACATCAAAAATTTAATAAATAAACTACCAGTACTGCAGAAATACCTTGAAAAGATTTGGTAGAACTATCTTACAGATTATTTTTCAATATAAAGAATTACAAGCTGTATTAAAGTCAAAATATACCAATTTATAGCTATGAAACTATTATTAATGTTAATAATACATTATTAAACATTTCTATTATTGATATGGAAAGATTTATAGTACCTAAGAGTTATTTAATAAACAATACTTACTGGTGGTATTGATGATTCAATTATTGAACTGATTGATAATTAATAATTACAAAAAAAAGCAATGGTAGGCTTCTTGTAAATCTATAACAGCTTACAGAAGCTTCCCATGGAGAAAATCATAAATAAAAGTGAGTGAGAAACTAGATTCCATATCTTTATTAATGATTGAATCACTTTATGTCACATTAAAGTGTAATAATTAATTGATTAAGTCATTTTAAGTGGCTAACAACCCATTTATGGTTAAGAAATAATTATGTTAATAATTTAAGTCCTCTTGTATTTCAAAATGAATTTTCTTTCCAAAAGCTCTACATTTTATTGGAAATTTAATCACAGGTTTTTTTTTGTTATTTTTGAATATTCAGTGTTTCATGTTGAATAATCACAAACTGATTGTAAGTAGAACTTTGAATTTCAATTATGAAGTAATGTATCTTTTTGGCTATAGTATAGAATATCCCTTTTGATATTAATGCTGATTTTTTAAGAAGAATTTGTTAAGAAATGTATTTTTGGAGAATTGTTGAGTTTCTACCTCATTTGTTAAATAGTATAAGAAAATCTTACAGTGACAGAGGCTTGAAATGAGGTATATCCATGGATAGTGGACCCAAAAGGGTTTTAATTAATCTATTAAGGGCTATTCATTGAAAAAAATTATTAATGGACATGATTAGATTGGTCAGAGTGGCTCATTACCTCCTTGTCATGTCAAAATGGCAGTTTATTTTTTATTTTCTTGCTAATGAATGAAAATTGGCCCTAGTAAAAAGGTTCCCAAAACATTGAAATTAAATAATTTGTAAATCTCAGACATTTATTAAAGCCTTTGGAGCTCCTATGCTTCAGGGCCCTCAGAAATCATGGTACCATTGCTACCTTTGATGGCTTTTGTCCCCTCAAATCATTTTCACATCAAAAATAATAATTTAAGGTACAAGACTGATATCCACTATGGATTTAGCAAAGCTTTATGTATAAATAAAGTAGTTATAAGCTTCAGAATCATGCATAAAGATAATATTAATGTATATTTAGCCTGGGTTTTTGAGAATCCCATCATATTGGAATGTAAATGAAAAAAAGGAAAAATTTAACAATTAGTTAATGTGGTATTGATCATACAGTGTTGAAGTATTATCAATATTACCATGTTATAGAGTTAAATTCAGCTTATCTACTCTATTGAGACAAAATAGGTAGAGTTTTGTGTAGAAGCCAAATCTTGATTTATATCTGTGGATTTACTATCTCTAAAAAAGGATCTTCATTATTTCCTCCTTGAAAAATTATGAATTTTGGATATATACATGACTTATGTGTTCTGTATATTCCAGAATATTTTTTCAAGCTATTTGTGGTGTATTTAGGTATGTGAAATAAGCCTTAAGTCTCACATTCCCCCCAGAAATTGAACTGTACAGAAATTTAATCAATGTGTTTTTTAAAATTCAAAAGCCCAAAAGGGAGTTAAGTTTCACTGTTTCAGCTATTATCAATAATCATATCTAGTAATTAAAGCACATTCATAGAAATATTAAGGCTTGGGGCCTTCTTTCATGTGTAATTATTCACAAATTTCAATCAGATTCTGCCTGAAATTGATCTTCATTTACTGGGTTTATATATATGACTAGATATTATCTTTCATTTTTACCCCTAAGCCTTTGTATTTTAATTAATTTCTTCATATTTTTGTCTTCATTCTTCTCCACTGGTGGTCAAGCTGAACAATTGGGGTTCCTTAAAGGAAAAAGCTTTTCCCCAGCTGGTTTATATGGTCTGATAAGGCTTCTTCAGAAGTTAGGGTATTTGTTCTCTAATTAATTACTCAATTACAACTGAACTGCATTGGTTGAATGTAATGTAACAATAAGATAAGGTCCTGCATAAGAATCTTTGAGCTTCTTTGGTCCTTTAATATTATCAGAATTAAAGAATGAATTTAGTAACACTTCTTTTTATAATTTTCAAAAGAATAATTAATACTTAATACTTCATTGTGTTTCTCTTTATCACACATCAACTAGAAGCTGTAAGCTTTAGGATTAATATAAATTAAGTCCTTCCTCAGTTGTCTTCTGAAAGTCTTGGGTTTCATCCTTTTTGTAACATATCAGGAGTCTTTAATACTAAAGAATGAGCAAATTTATTTCAAGAAAGAGCTCATGCAGGTATCAATGTACACAAGTCATAGGCTAAACAATCTGAGTCTTTCAATTCTGAGTCTTAAACACATAATCTTTTGATCATGTCTTCTATCATTTGAATTATTCTCTCAGATATTCAATCAGCTTGAGAGTAATATTCTGTGCAAAGAGATAATTCATTCCAAAGAAATATACAAAGATTTTCCTGAAATTCAGATGTAAATTTGCGGTCTTTGTCACGTATGATATTCTTAAATAATCCTGTATGATAAATAACTCTATTTCATAAGAGCAGATTTGTGTACATAACAGTATCATATCTATGACATGGTAATAATATGCTTTTCTCCTAACTCTATCCACTATAATAAACAAGAATTATAACTTCTGTCACCACTTGGAGGTAGTTCTGTGAAGAAGAACATATCAAATACTTTGCAAGGGGATTTTGGTTCTTTGACCTGCATCATAAGACCAAATTTCTTCCAAGTGCTTTTATTTTGATTTTGGAATCTGTCACAAATGTAGAAATCATGAATTACTTACTTTTTCCAAGATGGTGACCATGCATAGTTGTCTTCTGTTGGTTTGACTTTCCTTTAGATAAAACAAACTGGTCCTTCTGTTTGTTTATCATCAATAATCTGGACTTGGTGTAGGGATGACCCTAATTCATTCTCACAAGAATCAATGTAAATCTGGAAGGGTAGATTCCAGTAATTAATTAGACTTGAAGTCAATTCTTTAAGGGCTTTTGTTATTTTCTCATACACTCCAATCCTTTCTTTTGATCACATATTCTGTAGAGTTACTTGGTTATAATTCCAAAATATTTTATGTGCTGTCTAAAATTATTGGAAAATCCAAGAAAAGAGATAATTTCTTTTGTATTCTGGTGTGTAGGATTAAGAAACACTGCTGCTACTATGTTCTTGTAAATAACCAAAATTAAGCCTGAGAGAATATGTCTGATTTCTTTGAGTTCTTCAAAGCCAAGATATTTTTCTTGAGTGAAAATTTTATATTTACTTCTGAATGTTTCCTATTAATCTTGGAAGTGTTTCAAGCTTAAAGGACCATTAGTCAGACAATATAGTGATATAATCAATATAAAAAATGAGCCATCCTTCCAATAACTCAGTGGGAAATCTTGTATTAATCATTCTTTAATAATGAAGTTGAGAAATTTCAATTACAATGGAGATTCTCAGATACTCACAAATACTACAGTGAGTGATAATTTTAAGTAATTCCTTTGCTTTTTTTGCCAAGAGATTCTTATGAAAGCCTTTAAATTCCTCCATTGATGTTATGTACTTGTATCTGGAAAGCTCAATCAAGGATTCTTTAATTATAGGAATTAAGTAACTATCTCAAATGTCCAGGTATTCAATGCTCCAAAATCTCCTACCATTCTTTATTTCTCATGGTAAGGCGTGTATATGAAGCTTTGATTAAAGATCAAGTAATTCTCCTGTCCTCAGAAATTGGTATAAGGTAAATTTACTTGAAAATAATAAATTTTAATAGTTTCAAGAAAAAGCACAACAAATTGATTTTTTTAACTTTTTTAGTATAAAAAAAATAATATTATGAAGATTAATTGTTTTACCAACAATAGAAACTTATCCAAAAATACTCTACTAGAGATATTTGAGGCTAGAAAGAAATTTCAATTGGAATTAATTAAGCACAGGACTGCAAGAAATAAAGATAAGAACAGAGTCTTTAGAAAGAATATCAATGAGAAAACACACCCTAAAGGGACCAGAGTTAATTTGGAAACAAAGTGACAAAGTTAACAGTGATGAAAGATGCTTTAATTTACTTTTGGGGTGGTTCAAGTGTAAAAATGATTACAATGTTTTTTTCATGTTGCTAAAAGGTTTAAAATGATTTAAAAATTTGGTTGGAATCTATTACCAATCGGTTTGAAAGTGTTTAACCTAAGTATAAAAGGGAAAGATTCTAACATGAAGAGAAAAATGGGGAAAATAAGAAAATATTTTGTAGCCACCAATTCTCTTACTCTAATCAGTCATGAGAAACACTCAGACAACAGAAAAGCCAATTATGGCATCATTGAACCCTGGTTTAGAACAAAAAGGGCTGGTTTTAGCCATTTTAGTCCCTTAAATGAGCCATTTCTATAGTAATACCTAGTTTCATACCTTCAAAAAACATCAGAATGTGTGTGTGAGACCTGAAAACAAGTTAAAACTATTTTTGATAAGATTGTTTTGACTTAAGGGTAGTTTTACCCTCTTGGAAACAGTTAAACATTTCCTGGTTGGTATCAAAACCTCTTTGCCAATTGAGTCACAGACCCTGTGACTCAATTCCAGGCCAAAATTAATGAACCTTTGCATTAATCTTGAGATCCCATTCCTGTCAGAAAGGAATTTGGTGGAGTCTGGCACCCTTGGAGCCAAGATTCCTTAACAATATATTCCTTCATTAATTCCTCATTATGTATCATACTAAAGATTTACATATGTGATTCAATTGAAAATTTATAGTACACAACTGTAATTATTTATTCCAAATATGTAAATCCAATTTCACTTATGTAATACATGTTCAAATTTTGAAATTTCAATGGAAAGTACTACAATTCCTAATAACATCTAAACTACACACCACACCTCAATTTCAACAAAAGATTTGATGGTTAACACAAAATGTGGTGTGAGTTAAATTAAGGTTTTGAGGATTTTCATATTTTCATACAGAAAATACTAAAAAATTAATTTACACTTATTTAGAGTTGGGTTACAGAATTTTCACTCAGAGGGGACCTCACCTAATTTTTTATAAGTGTGAGCCTTTGAGATATGACCACATACCCAATAAGGTCACAAAAAAGACTCAGAATAATTATAACTTTAATATAATTATATTAAAATTACTTAGAATAAATATACATTAAGAATAATTACTTAAATATACAAAAAATACCATAAATTGGTATAAAAATTGGTTTAAATTAAAAACCAATGAATCAACATGTGATATAAATTATACCATTGGATTCCCCATGGAAAAATACACATATACCACTTTTATGGCATATCTGTAAGGTCAATATTTAAGGAATTATAAGGTATAATACCTTATAAAAACCATAAAACCTTATTTATCTCAGAAACTAATGAAACAACATGTGAAAGAAATTGTGCCAGTGGATGCCCCACAAAAATACACATATAAAACAATTAATAAGCTAATTCCCAAAATCAATACTTAAGGAATTATCCTGAATATATGCACTTTTTTGGTCAACGCATATATTCAGGGATCATAGCTAATATCTTCTAAACTATACATGCTAGAATGATGAACCAAAAATAAAGTTACCACGTAATTACTGTAAGAACACAGATATGAACTTTATTTTGCAAATTATAAACAAGGTTAAGACTTATGAGGAAATATTGATAAAAATCAACAGAGCTGTTGACCACTTTGTTGTGAAAGTAGTCCAAACTTAAAAAAAAGTATACAGTTGGATTCTACTAGTTTATTCGAGAAGAATGACGTAATTTTTATTATTAAATTCAGGGTATAACCCCCTGAAATCAAGGTTTGAAGTTTAAAATATTAAATTTCGACAGAAAAGATGAGTTACAAGAAAAATCATCAAAATTAGAGTTTTGATGATGTAATGAAAAGCTCTTGGCAGCATAATAAGGTTATGTCAGGCTATCAGAATTCACTCTCTGAATTGCTGTAGCGTGAAAACCTTAAAAGTTATTGAGGATCAAAGTTTGAGCTTAAATTGAGCTGTTATGATCACATACTGTAACGTTAAATTAAGTTTAACAGTCTTAAGAGTGATAAAATTGGTGAATACTATTAGTTTATGATTAAAACTAATAAAATCCACGAAATTTGGGGTTCTGCCAAGCCTCTGATGTCATCAAACTTAGAGTTACAGTGATAACTCTAAATAATGGTGTAATAATGATGTAATATGGTTTGATCATGATGTAATCACCCTCAAACTTTAAAATATTGATCAATTCCAGTGGATATGATCAGTACACGTCTACTAGAAGCCTGTTGGACTCTAGGAGGGAGGTATTTACTATAAATAGAGCTCTTTTTACTCTATTTACCCCTCAGACGCATCAAAAACAATAAATCAATTAAATAAAAGGTAATTTCTTTATTCTTTATATATAAAACTCTTATATTATTAAAGACCAAAGCTCATCTTAATATTAATCACTATTTTTACGTGATTAAATCAATTCTTTAATTGTTTTTGTTATAAATCTCTCTATAAACTCATTTCCACGTAAAATCAAGAAATTTAGTAAATTTCTTTATTTTTTATTGTAAATACAATTTGAAAAGTTGTATTATATTCTTTTGGCGTAAAATATTTCGAAATTATTATTTTAAGTGTTAAAAGTAGGTTATTTCATCTTATTATAATAATTTCTCTCTTATTATTACTCTTAATAATTCTTAATTAATATAAATAGTATTTATATTAATATATAACTTTAATATTAGTAATATTATTGTTATTAATTGTTTTCTATTTATAAAAAACAATTTTTTACGCCTTTATTATTTGTTGGTAACAATAATAAAGAGCTTTATAATATATTAATTATTTTATATTAATATATTATTTATAATATTATAATTTCATATAATATTAATTATATTATTATATTTATTTAATAATATAATATTTTTACGCCATAATAATAAGATTTCTTTATTATTATTATTATTTTAATCTTATTTATTTCAATTATAAGGACATTCAGAGTACAATAAGTAATAAATTAGTAATTTTTACTTATTGTTTCATAGTCAAACCTTACATTTGGGGGCCTGGCCGTGATATTTACTTAAAAGACCTTTAAAAAGATTCTATTTGGGTTTATCCAATAATAAATTATATTTATAATCATAAAATTATATAATAATTTTATATTTTATTGATTTTAAAAGCTATTGGGGCATTTGGAAAGCAATTGTACTGTCTTACACGTGGGTTTTCACATCCTTAGACTTGCAAGAACTTTCTTTGAGTGACTCTAGTGATTAAAAGAGATATTTTATAAATTAAAAATAATTTTTATTATAATTCAATTTTATAAGAATCATATTCATTTTTTTATTTTATTCTTTAAAAAATAAAAATAAAAAAAATATATAAAAAATATTAAAAAATATTAAAAACCAATAAAAAAGTTATTTTTATTCATTTTTATTCATTTTTTTATTTATTTCAATTTTTCAAAGATATAAAAGCAATTTCTACGTGGAAAATTGCCATATCTTGCCAAAAATAACACTTATTATAAAAAGACTTATATTTATTTGTCTTTTTTAGTGTTTGAAGATAACCCAACAGAAAACAACCAAGCTACTGTTGAGAGATTGGTGGAAGAAACTTGTCAAAGTTCTCCTACACCAGTTATCACCAAAAGAAAGAAAGCTAAGAAATTAGACTTTCCAGGGCCCACCATTCAAGACTCTGAAGGTGAGCACCTCTTTTTAAATTGCCATAAAAGAATTTTATTCTAAAATACTTTTATTTTTTCTTATTCTTTAAATTATGACTACCAGAAGAGGTTCCCAATACTCCATCCAATCAGATGGAGCTGGACTCAGAGGTAGAATTGATCCCTCAAAAGGGAAAAGAAAGGGCAATATCCCCAGTGGAACAGAATCCACACAAGGAAGTGCCTTATCCCAAAGGCAAGTCCCAGAAATGCCCATGATATCTGAGCCTGAATTGGAACTAAGTATGAGTAACTCAAACAGGTACAAATCACATTCAGAGGGCTCAAATAGACATCTACATGAGCCAGTACAAGCAGTATTACACAGTATACAAGGACAAAGACTGGGAAATTCTGCCTCAAATACACCAAGGAGTGATGAACTCCTGGCACATCCTGAAAAAGTTCCTCAAAGAGGAGGAGATAGTGAAATACTCCAATGGATGGAATCCACTGTCATCCAAACCTCAAATCAAAAAAATCAAGGATTATCATGCCAGAAAGAGGGAGGTAACCAGGAAGAAGCCCCAGTAGCTTCTACAAGCAAGCCTCAAGCCAACCCACTTCCCCAAGAAGGGAAGAAGAACAAGAAAAAGCATTGGAGGAAACCATATTCCCCAAGTTACGGAATCCCAAGAATCCAAAAGGATGCCATGGACAATGTTTTCAACATGGCCAGAACCTTGATGGAATTCAAGGACAAGGAAGAGCAAAGAATGAGACAACCTCATTTCCCAAAGAAATAAACTTGTCCAAAGATGTTGTAAATACTTTAACAGAAATTAAAAATAGTATATTACCTCTAAAAGAAATTAAAAATAGTTTATTATCACTACAAGAAATAAATAACAATTTATCTTCTTTAACAAAAATTGTTGTGCAAAACAAAAAAGAAATTGACAACATTAAGTTTATTGTTGAAAATAATAAACCAAAGAATTTAATTGACAATACTCAAAAATTAATACAAGGACAACAAGAATTGTATAAATACATAAAATATATCAAAGACAAGACTTTGACAATCAATTATGATGTGAGTATTGACAATCTTACAGAAAAATTAAATAAATTAAGTATTTCTGTAGAAAAATTTGAAGAAAAGACTTCATCACACCAAAAATTACTTTTGGACCATGTGGAAAAAAGTGATGAAGCAAGAATGCATCTGAAAGATGATATTCAAAGTGAAATAAGGCTTATTACAGAAAAAATGGATAAAATTAATGAGGCTAATTTAAATATGCCAAAGTTATCAACACCATTTTCTCATATAAGAAGCCCTGTTAAAACAAAAGAGGAATTGTCAAATCCTTTCATAACAGACTTGAGTCACCAAGACAATAACCAAGTCTTAATGAAGGAAGCACCTCAATTGAAGGAATGGCCAACATTCACAGGAGAAGGTGAATATGACCACATGTCATTTATTAAAACAATTGACATGTTACAAGAAGACTATGCCATACCAGATGAATTAATCACTGCAAGATTACATTCATTGTTTGAGAAATCTGCAAAAAGATGGTATTATGGCATAAGACAAACAAATGGTAAAAATACCTGGTCTTGGTGGAAACAAGAAATAATCACCAAGTGGGCAAATGATGCCTGGAGGTATAAGATAGAAAATGCATTTGAAAACTCTTTCTTTGACCCTGAGAAAGATAAACCTTTAACTTGGTTCTTAAAACAAGTTGAAAGGCTTAATGCACTGTACCCAGAAATGTCACAGAAAATGGTGCATATTAAAATACTTAAAAAATGTGGAGGGGAACTAGAACATGCCCTAAGAAGCCGGTGCATAGAACCATGCTCCACAGAAGAGTATATAAATGCACTAGAAGATATAGTGACAAGAACAAAAATTGGCAGGACTTGGAAAAAATTGGACATTAAAAGCCCAAATAAACCATTTATCAAAAAAGATAAATCAAAAGAATCCTTTAAGCCCAATACATCCAACAATAATGAGCAAAGAAAATGCCATAAATGTGGAGGTATTGGACACTTAGCCAATAATTGCCTTAAAAAAGCAAAGATTAATGAAATTGTGGAAACAGAAAACCACAATGACAAAGAAGAGGAATCAGACTCTGAAAAGGAGACAGAAGAGTCAGAAAGCTCTGAAAGTGATGAAATCAATATAATTAATGCACGAATTAATAATATTGATATAATTTATGAAGTACTGGATGTTAACTCAAACTTGCCACAAGTTGGGACATCTGACACAAATCTGACAAACATACAAGATGCCAAAATGTATAGAACCAAACCTGCAAGAGGAATGGGATATACAGCTGGAAAATCAAGTATTAGTATTGTTATGGTTGGTAACCAAGAAGGAAAGTTTAACTTGGATACAGGAGCATATTGCACTTGTGTTGGCAAAAGTTATTTAAAAACCATTGTCCCAGACTGGCAAGAAAAACTTATGCCAATACAAGGTGTCAAATTTAGTAGTGCAAGTGAGAGCATGAAGCCCCTTGGAATGATTGATTTAACACTAACTTTCCTCATCCCTCACAATGTGTCAGAATTAAAGTAGAGTTTGTAGTAATGGACAACTGTACTAGTAATCATTTCATACTTGGGAATGACTACTTATCAATCCATGGTATAGATATCTCCAACCAAAAGGATAGATATTTTACCATAGGAGATAACAAAAGACAAAAGTTTGGATTCTTAAGTAACAAAAAACAAATCACAGTTATTAAGAATGAAGAAAAAATTCCAGAAAAGGAACTTTTTATATCTGAGCAACTCATAGAGGCAGAATTCAATCAAGAATTAACAGAAAAAATGAAAGAAAAATTGATTGATCTCTTATTTAAGTATAAAAATGCCTTTGCAACTGACAAAGAGCCACTAGGTGCCATAATTGGACATGAAGTGGATATAATTCTTAATGTAGAAAAACCTTACCCACCTTTATTAAGAAGACCTGCTTATCCAGCCAGTCCAAGAGCTAGAGAAGCCTTAGAAATGCACATTAAAGAATTAATGGACCTTGGAGTATTAAGAAAGGTTGGAAATAATGAACAAGTAGAAGTTACTACACCTGTCATTATAACTTGGCATAATGGAAAATCAAGGATGGTAGGAGACTTCAGAGCCCTGAATACCTATACCATTCCAGACAGATATCCAATACCCAGAATCCATGAGACATTAACCCAATTGTCACAAGCTAAGTTCATCACAGCTATGGATGCTCTGAAGGGTTTTCATCAAAATGTCTTAACAGACAATGCCAAGAAATTACTAAGACTAATAGTCCATTGTGGAATTTTTGAATACTTAAGAATGCCATTTGGAATAAAAAATGCACCTTCCCATTATCAAAGAATGATGAATACAATATTCCCTGAAGAATTATCAGAAGGATGGTTGATTATCTATATTGATGATATCATAGTTTGCTCAGAAACTTGGGAAAATCACCTTACAAGACTAGAAAGAGTATTACAGAAAATAGTCCAAGTAAATATGAAAATTTCCTTGAAAAAATTTCATTTTGCATACAGTGAATTAAAGGCACTAGGACATGTAGTATCTGGCCTTAGTCTAGGCATAGATAAAAATAAAGTAGCAGCAGTACTACTTAAGCCAATGCCTCAAACCAAAAAAGAAATGCAATTATTTCTAGGATTTGCTGGTTACTATAGACAGCATATAAAGGACTTTGCAAAGATTGCTAAATCCTTGTATAAGCTATGTGACCAACAAACAGTCTATGAGATGACAGAAGAAAGAGTCAAGGCATATGAAGAATTGAAAAATTCCTTAACAAATGCCCCATTTCTTCTGATGCCAGATTGGAAACTACCCTTCAAACTGTACATTGATGCTTGTGGAGAAGGACTAGGTGCTGCACTTCACCAAACACAAATTATCAATGACAAACCAGTGGAAGGACCAATTTGTTTCATTTCAAGGCAGATAAAGCCAACAGAAGCAAGGTATGGAGCAAGCCAAATGGAATGCTTATGCCTAGTATGGGCTTTAGAAAAACTGCATTATTATTTGGATGGCACAGTATTTGATGTAATCACAGACTGTAATGCTGTGAAATCACTATTAAATATGAAGACTCCAAATAGACATATGCTGAGATGGCAAATTGCTATCCAAGAATATAGAGGAAATATGACTATTGTTCATAAATCTGGGAATATTCATAAAAATGCAGATGGTCTTAGTAGATGGGCTCTAGCAAATACCCCTGACAATCCAGCATGGGTACCACAAGAAGAGCACCATATAGAAGGAATATGTGTTACAGACATTGGCACAGAATTCTTTAACCAAGTTAAAGAAAGCTATAAGACAGACAAAAATTGCCATATCTTAAGCCAACTTCTAATGAAAGACTGCAAAGATCCATCACTTTCATCAAAACTAGATGAAATATGGAAAAAGGCATATGATGAAGGAAGATTTCACCTCCTTGATGGAATCCTTTACCATAGAACAAAACACACATGTGTTATGGCCTTAACAGATAGAGCACTAATAAACACTATTTTACATGAGTGTCATGATAGTGTTGCATCTGGACATCTCTCAGAAGATAGGACACTAGAGAGGGTGAAAACCTGCTCTTGGTGGCCAAATTGGAAGAAAGATGTTTCAGAGTACTGCCAAACCTGTGACAGATGTCAAAAAGCCAACAGAGCCACAGGAAAGAAATTTGGAATGATGATCCAAATCCAAGAACCAAAATCCCCATGGGAAATAGTTCATATGGATTGGGTAACAGCCTTACCTCCAGGAGGAGACAGGAGTTATAATGCATGCCTAGTATTAGTTGACAGGTACAGTAAAACTCCCATGTTCTTACCATGTCATAAAGATGACACAGCTATGGATACAGCCATAATGATATGGAATAAAGTCATTAGCCACACAGGCTTATTCCAAAATATTATAAGTGACAGAGACCCAAAGTTCACTTCAGAATTATGGACAAATCTCCATAACTTGTTTGGGACAAAATTATCATTCTCAACAGCTTATCATCCTCAAACTGATGGTCTAGCAGAAAGAATGATACAGACCCTAGAGGATATGATCAGAAGATTCTGTGCTTATGGGCTAGAACTCAAAGATTCTGATGGTTTTACTCATGATTGGTGTACACTAATACCAGCACTTGAACTGGCATATAAGACATCAATCCATTCTTCTACTGGCAAAACACCAGCAATGCTAGAGAAAGGTTGGAATCCAAGACTTCCTTATGACACCCTCAAAAAGGACTTCGTGGATATACATCCAACAGCAAGCAGTTTCAAGATAATGCTTGACAAAGCAAGACACCATGCAAACAGATGCATGCAAGATTCTTTTAAATATGCAAAAGAAAGATGGGATAAAAGTCATAAACCACCTGATTTCAAAATAGGAGACTTGGTTTTAGTATCAACCCTTAATTTCAATAACATAAAAGGCCCAAAGAAATTGAAAGATTCCTTTGCAGGACCATTTATGATAAAAGCACTCCATGGACCCAATGCTGTGCAATTAGAACTCACAGGTGAACTAATGAACAAACACCCAACTTTCCCTGTAAGTCTGATAAAACCTTACAGT
The DNA here is from genome assembly GCA_023105745.1 of Austropuccinia psidii. NCBI lineage: Eukaryota > Fungi > Basidiomycota > Pucciniomycetes > Pucciniales > Sphaerophragmiaceae > Austropuccinia > Austropuccinia psidii. The sequence goes on from JALGQZ010000004.1 coordinate 48,491,633, forward strand.
TCAAGTGACAAGGAGTTATTTCCACTAAGAAATAAACCCCCACTTGAGATTCCCCCCTTGGAGGAAGGAGAGGAAAAGAAAATAGTAAAAGTCCTTAAAGAAAGAAGGACAAGAAACAAAAAAGAAAGGGAATACCTTGTAAGGTATAGGAATTCAACTCAGGAAGATGAATGGCTACTTGAGAAAGATATAACAAATGCTGATAAATTACTAAGAAGATTCAGACATGAAAGAAAACCTGAAAAATAAAAAAGTTAAGCATTATTGAGCTTCAAGACTAACAAAGTCTATTGAAGAGGTAGGACAGTGGATGATACCCTAATCACACATATCAGATTGTGGTACAATCTTTTTTGGTGGTAGGGAATGTGAGCCTTTGAGATATGACCACATACCCAATAAGGTCACAAAAAAGACTCAGAATAATTATAACTTCAATATAATTATATTAAAATTACTTGAAATAAATATACATTAAGAATAATTACTTAAATATACAAAAAATACCATAAATTGGTATAAAAATTGGTTTAAATTAAAAACCAATGAATCAACATGTGAAATAAATTATACCATTGGATTCCCCATGGAAAAATACACATATACCACTTTTATGGCATATCTGTAAAGTCAATATTTAAGGAATTAAAAGGTTTAATACCTTATAAAAACCATAAAACCTTATTTATCTCAGAAACTAATGAAACAACATGTAAAATAAATTGTGCCAGTGGATGCCCCACAAAAATACACATATAAAACAATTAATAAGCTAATTCCCAAAATCAATACTTAAGGAATTATCCTGAATATATGCACTTTTTTGGTCAATGCATATATTCAGGGATCATAGCTAATATCTTCTAAACTATACATGCTAGAATGATGAACCAAAAATAAAGTTACCACGTAATTACTGTAAGAGCACAGATATGAACTTTATTTTGCAAATTATAAACAAGGTTAAGACTTATGAGGAAATATTGATAAAAATCAACAGAGCTGTTGACCACTTTGTAGTGAAAGTAGTCCAAACTTAAAAAAAAGTATACAGTTGGATTCTACTAGTTTATTCGAGAAGAATGACGTAATTTTTATTATTAAATTCAGGGTATAACCCCCTGAAATCAAGGTTTGAAGTTGAAAATATTAAATTTCGACAGAAAAGATGAGTTACAAGAAAAATCATCAAAATTAGAGTTTTGATGATGTAATGAAAAGCTCTTGGCAGCATGATAAGGTTATGTCAGGCTATCAGAATTCACTCTCTGAATTGCTGTAGCGTGAAAACCTTAAAAGTTATTGAGGATCAAAGTTTGAGCTTAAATTGAGCTGTTATGATCACATACTGTAACCTTAAATTAAGTTTAACAGTCTTAAGAGTGATAAAATTGGTGAATACTATTAGTTTATGATTAAAACTAATAAAATCCACGAAATTTGGGGTTCTGCCAGCCCTCTGATGTCATCAAACTTAGAGTTACAGTGATAAATCTAAATAATGGTGTAATAATGATGTAATATGGTTTGATCATGATGTAATCACCCTCAAACTTTAAAACATTGATCAATTCCAGTGGATATAATCAGTACACGTCTACTAGAAGCCTGTTGGACTCTAGGAGGGAGTTATTTACTATAAATAGAGCTCTTTTTACTCTATTTACCCCTCAGACGCATCAAAAACAATAAATCAATTAAATAAAAGGTAATTTCTTTATTCTTTATATATAAAACTCTTATATTATTAAAGACCAAAGCTCATCTTAATATTAATCACTATTTTTACGTGATTAAATCAATTCTTGAATTGTTTTTGTTATAAATCTCTCTATAAACTCATTTCCACGTAAAATCAAGAAATTTAGTAAATTTCTTTATTTTTTATTGTAAATACAATTTGAAAAGTTGTATTATATTCTTTTGGCGTAAAATATTTCGAAATTATTATTTTAAGTGTTAAAAGTAGGTTATTTCATCTTATTATAATAATTTCTCTCTTATTATTACTCTTAATAATTCTTAATTAATATAAATAGTATTTATATTAATATATAGCTTTAATATTAGTAATATTATTGTTATTAATTGTTTTCTATTTATAAAAAACAATTTTTTACGCCTTTATTATTTGTTGGTAACAATAATAAAGAGCTTTATAATATATTAATTATTTTATATTAATATATTATTTATAATATTATAATTTCATATAATATTAATTATATTATTATATTTATTTAATAATATAATATTTTTACGCCATAATAATAATATTTCTTTATTATTATTATTATTTTAATCTTATTTATTTCAATTATAAGGACATTCAGAGTACAATAAGTAATAAATTAGTAATTTTTACTTATTGTTTCATAGTCAAACCTTACAATAAGGAATCCAATGTTGAAGTAATTTTTATAAGTTCATTTATTGAAAAAAAAGATATGATAATTTTTAATAAGTTTTTTCCAAAAATAATTTAATTTTAATATTTTTGTTGAAAATTTATTTTTACTTAATTTTGACAAGCAAAAGTGTATTTTCACAATTTTAAATTTCAATGTGATTTTAGTTCTAAATTATAATTAAATTTTATATTTATATTTATATTTTTTTTGTATAGTTCATTTATTTATAATTATAACATGATTTTTTTATTTGTGGTCTTTTGGGTATGTAAAAATACCTCTAAGGCTCACACTCATTATGCTAAGCAATTATTAAGGGAGTTTTAACTTTTACTTCTTCGTTATGGCCTACCTTTAAAAATACACCAAGTGGAATAAACGTTTATGTATGTTTATCCAAGGCTTCCCTAGATCTTAGAATTTATAGATAGGGTGGTATCCGTAGCACTTGAGATGATGGTCTATCAATATTAAGGGTAAAATCTACTTCATTCCTATTATCTCTCCCAGTTGTTCATTTTCTCAAGAAAATTACTCCTCATATTTGTTTGACAGCTTGATGATCCCTTGATTCACTTTTGGTGAAATGTCTAGATTAATTTGTGCTTTACAAAGATGACTTGACACAAATTCCTCTCCATTCTTATCTTTGCTTGGAGATATCACTGATATTTTTCTGGAAATATTGCAAAACCAAAATTTCTGTGTTTTATTATCTCCAATTGTAAGTTATCTTTATTTATTGTTACTTATTTCAATACCATTAATTCTCAATTAGTCTTTACCAAGTATGATGTTCCAAGAAGTATAGTCATTAAGTACTAATATCTCTTTTCTAATTCTCATACTTACTTCTGGGTGTTAAAATACCAGGTTAGTATCCAGTACACCTATTTAGTGCATATTATTACTATAATTTATAATATGCACACCATGTATTGGTAACAGATGATTTTTGAATGAGGAACAATGGTATGCAGGCAGTCATTTTACACAAAAGTGCAAAATGCTTCTGTGTCTAGGCTGACTTTGTCTTCCAAATAATTTCATAGATTTTATGTAATACAAGATTCTCCAGAATTAAAAAATTTCCCTCTAGATGGTTTGGTATTACACATTCTGGCATTTTTAATATTGACCAAGTTATAGAAATCCTCACTATATTATTTTAAGTGAGTATGAACTTCAGTAGCTTCAAAGACCACTGTGTTCTTTTCAATATTACATTGCTATACTGGTATCTAATCAGAAATTGAATAATATTGGTCATATTACTCTTTTTATTCAGTAAATTGAACCTTTTAAATGAATTTTACTGCAATAATTTTTGTCTTTTTAGTGCAATTCTTGGCTAAATGTGATGTGCTTCCACGATTGTGACATTTAAAGACAGGTATTCCAGTCTTATTTTCCACTTTTGGATACTTTGGAATTTTTCTGGAATCAATAGGGGTCTTATTCCAGGTATTACCAATTCTGGTTCTAGTAATAAAATACTATATTGAGATAATATATTAGCCTAGTGAATGGGTTTCTACACATCTGAATTTAATAGAATGCTCTATTTATCCTCTAGATTTCCTCACTTTTCTCATGTTAATCAGTAAGGCAGAAATATCTGTGTGGAAGTCAGACAGTCTTTATTTTTTCTTGAGGAACCAAGTTAGCAGTTTATCTTTTTATAAATTAAATCTGGAAGTCTCAAAGGAGTTTTAAATCTTAAGTCTCCAGAAGTTTTTAGCCCATTTTGTGATTATCTCAGATCTAAAACAAAGAAAATCATTAAGGATATTTTCTTGTATCATTTTGTGATCCATCCTTTTGGAAGTCCCTGTAAGCAAATATTACAATAATGCCACTATAAATTCATCTGGTATACCAAAGTCTTCTCACATATCCACTGTTCTGATGAGATCAATATGGCTTTAGTCTACTTTACCAGAAATGTAGGCCATTATTACCGTCTGGGAATATCTTTGGAAGTAAATAAAATTTCCTTCTCTATTTCTTTGAAATGAATTTAAGCTATATTTTGGAGAAATTTTACCCTCAGTTCAAGGTATGAAACACCTGGTCATATATATTTATTTGATTCAAATCTGAGATTATTTATTCTTTCAATTGTTTTCCTACTGTGTCACCTCTCTCCAAGTGTTCAGTGAAGAGACTTTTTCTATGAGCTGTGTGACCTTTTATGTTAAGAACATGTTCATTCAGATAAACAATTTGATCATTCATATGATTAATGGAACCATTTTATAGCTCATAATGTTGCTCTTCTAGAAAGGTTCATCAATATTAAGCACTTTGGAATGTTTTCAAAATGGACTCAATTATAAAATTTGCTATCTTACACCATTAAGTGAAAATTATGTCATTTCTTTTCAGCTCAAAAATCTTGGAGGTTAATTTCTTTTATTATTTATCCAAATTGTCAATTTTTACATCAATAGAACAGTGAGTATGGGTGATTCCATTCATAATTTTTATGGAAATGTCCTGTTTATCCTTTCATTTTTTTCTGTAAGCTCTATAAGAGTTCTGGCCATATTTAACACACTGTACATGGCTGATAGCTCCAATTTGGGAATCCTGTACCCTTGCAGGTAAGGTATGTGGCAATGAGATTTTCCCTTCCCCCTTTTCCTTTTTTATCTGGGAACTTTCTGTTTTTTTGAGGTTCCTTGGTTTTGTTTGGGATTTTCTGGGGCTGGTCTGGATCTGGTTTATGCTACAGGTCCTTCCTTGTCAAAATCTGGGTTCATTTCTGGTTATTGCTCTTGGTCCAATGAAAAAAGAATTTGGATCTGTAGAAATCTCTTGATTCTATTGAATTTATATTTGAAAGAAATGGAGCTCCATCCGCTGAAGAGATCTATGGTTTTCTCCTGACCCAGAAACCTCTTGATATTTAAGTGGGAGCTCATGGCCCCCTGCCAAAGGCTGGAGAATATTCCCCATTCTTCCTCTTTGGCTTCTCTGAGCAGGATTATGTGCTGGGACTGATATATCTCCATGGCTTACACTTGGAAGTGCTCCAGAATTCAAGAAAGTACTTTGAGTCAATTCTGGCTTAGAGTTTACATCAAAATTAGTGGCTACAGACCTTTGGAATAGGTGAAAACACTGGCATCATCCAATGATGCCTTTCTTGAAAAGGTGATACCTGATTTGAAAGTGGTTTTGGCTTACTCCTTGTCCAGATCCACATGGTTGGACTGAGTAGTTGTTTCCATTCATTGTATGCATCATTTTTACATCAATATGAGAGATATACAAGTATAGAAACCATGAAACAGACACCTTTTGGTTGTCATTTAGCTAAGCCTGTCTCAAAAGAAGTTCCCTTCTTGGAAATATGGACTTCCACACTTTCTTAATATCATGAACTGGTAATATATATATTACTGAGGTTATCCTCAGCTGAATTATATTTGCTTGAAGACGATAAAAATAAAAATTATGGAAGTAAAATTATTTTTCATGCTTTTGAATATTATTAAGAGAATTCTTCCTTTTTATAAAAAAAATTGTTCTTTCAGATAGAATATTTCAAATTAAAAGATAATTCAGATTAACTCAACCAAAACTTTTATAGGATTTGGATGTAAAAAAGCCATCTGTAAAAAAATATAAGATTTATATAAATTCCTCAATGAAAAAATTACTTGAAAAATTTCCAGAATGAGAAATACTTTTCCAGAAAAAATATGGATAAAAATTCCCAATTGAATGCATCTTTTAGCTTAAAAAATATATTGAGATAAGCATAAAAGGTCAAAGGAACAGGGCCAGGACCCCATATTTAATATTGATCTACAAAATTCTTGGCAATATTACTATTAATAAAGCATAATATGACCTTCCTTATGAAATATAACAAATAAATAATTTATTTTTTAATTATTTCTTATAGTTTTTATAAAATACAAGTGACTGTAGCAGTAAGAAGTAACTCAATACTAGAATTAATTACAAGAATATTTAATAATAAAGCTTCTTATTCAGATAATATAGAACTTTTTTAATCAATTATTATCTTTGGCAAGAGTAATTATTATAAATTCCTTATTAAAACCAAAAATTGAGAGGGAAAAGTTAAGCAATTATATAAATCATGCACTAGTACTCCAGAAATATGTTGAAAGGATTTGGTAGAGTGATTTCTCAGATTATTTGTGGATTCAAAGAATTAAAAGTTGGATTAATGAAAAATATACCAATTGATAAAAATAAAACTCTTATAAATGGTGAAAATGTATAATCTAACATCTTTATGGCTGAGCTGGAAAGATTCAAAAAACAATTATTTAATAGCTAATACTTGCTGGTGGTATTAATGACTTAATAATTTAAGTGAATGGTAATGAATAACTGAAGAAATATAAATACTAAGCTTCTTGTACATTCAAAACAGCTCTGAGGGCCATTCAATGGAGCAATTTTAGAATAATATAGCCTATTTGGGTTAATGATCACATCACATTTTTCCACATTAAAGTATTATTATTGCTTAATTAAATCATTTTACATGGCTATAAACCAATTTATGTTTAGGAAATTATGAATTTACTGACTTAAGCTATCTTTCACTTAAGAATGAGAATTTATCTTTCAAAGCTAAAAATGGTATTGAAAATTCCATCACAGGTTGTGCTCTGTTTGAAATTGAGAATTGAGTGTTTCTTGTGGAATAATCAAAAATGGACTGGAAGTAAGAATTTAAATTGGAATTATGAAGTAATAATTATTTTCATTGCTAGTATGGAATAAACCTCTCTTTGTTGGTAATGAAAAATTAAGAAGTCCTAATTAAGAGTTTTATCTTGATGAGCTTTTGAAATTTTACCTCATTCTCTACATAGTATAGGTAAATAGTACAGTGACAGCTGGTTGCAATGAGGTAATTGAATGGATACTAGTCCCAAAGGTTATCAAATGACTACTTGGCCAAGATCAGGAATCTCTCCAAGCTTTGGAGCTTCCTACTCCACAGAGTCCTCAGAAATTGGTGTACCACAGCTCTCTTTGATGGCTTTTATCCCTAAAACCTATTTTAACATCAAAAAGAGTAATACAAGGCTAAATACTGCTATCCACTATGGGTTTATCAAAACTCTATGTAGAAGTGAGGTAATTCTCAGTGAGAAAATAAATAATACAAATATTTATGAATAGTTAACATTTGTTTATAAGAATACCATCATTTTGGAATGAAAACAGCAAAAAGAAAAAGTTTCGAAATTATTTCATGTGGCATTGATGATAAGGTTTTAAATTTTTTTCCATATTACCACCTCATAGAGTTAGGTCAAGATTATTTCCTCTATGGAGTTAACATAGGTGAGTTTTTGTTTAGGATCTAAATATGGTCTCAAGCCCATAGGTTCACCTCCTCACAGAATTGTTATTCATATTTTTTCCTTGAAAAAGAATGAATTTCGGATATATACATTATGTATGGGTTCTGTATATTAAAGAAGTTATTTTAAGCTTATTTGTCCACTATTTCGGTATGTAAGATCTACATCAAGTCTTACACCAATGGAAATCATAACACCTGGGTTTACCTCCTCACAGTACCGTTATTGATAGTTCCTCCTTGAAAATAATTATTTTTGGATATATAAATTACTTATGGGTTCTTCATATTCCAAAAGTTATTTGAAAGATATTTGTGGATTATTTGAGTAAGTGGAATATACCTCAAGGATAACATCAATGGGCATCTCAACCCCTGTATCTTTGATTCAAACTCAAATAGGGTATCAATAGCTCATTACTGTGTGCTTAAGGACAAAGGGGCCTTTTTTTAACACACCAAAACAATACTGATGATCCATTGAGCTCTTCCTCTCTATCAATCAAAAATAATTTGTCCAAAGCCCTAGTGTTCTGTATCCAGAAAATATAATATTTGGTAATGAAAATGATTGTGAGACACAATCCAATCTTGAATAACCTAATTAATCTCCCTATCCATGACCTCCTTCTTCCATTTAAATCAGTCAAGGGGTTCCTTCAACTTGAAATCTATCTGAAAATATCACATAAGAAAGAATAATTGAGACCGCTGTATAAAAGCATACAAAGAGATTTGGGCCTACACAATGGCACCCAGAAAAGCACCACAAGATATCAATGATGGTATCTAGGCTCAAAAAATATTAAATTATAGAGAACTACAAAAACAACCTGAAACACTTTATGTGGAATATTAAAACCATACTCCTCAAACCTATAGTAAATATATGGCCTATACCAAATAAAACAATTGGCTATTTTTATCAATAAGAGTCCTCCAACCCTTAAATTCATGTTTTTATTGAGAAGATTTAACAAATTAATGGTATGAGACTACCTTAAAAAACTTTGGTTTTTTGATAGAAAACAGATTCAAACAGACATATTATCAAATAAAAGTCCCAAATTTGTGTTAGGGGCTTCTCTCACTTAAAATATTTTGACCATAATGAAGTGTTTTTTATTATTAGGATACTAGGAAGCCTTAAGAGCACTACTTTTCTATAGCTCAAACAATTATTTCAACATCCAGCAAATGGATGTGAAAATGGAGTTTCTGCATGGTAGCCTTGAACAATTCTTATTAAACTCCCTTATGTATATGTGCCAACCCTCATAAAATAGGTTTTCTTATTCTTAATAAATTAACTATATTGTCTCAGAACAATCTTTAAAGGTTTTTTATCAAATAATCAGGAAATTATTTACTGATTCTTATTTTTGACCCTCTGAAAAATATCCTTGCTTCTTAATTAGTAAATTGGAGATATTATTCATGGTTTTTATTCATGTTGATGACTTATTAGTTTGTTGAACATATCTAAATTGTAAGGTTTGACTATGAAACAATAAGTAAAAATTACTAATATTTTACTGGTGTACTATGAATGTCCTTATGAATGAAATAAATAAGATAAAAAATAACTATAATAATAAAGAATTATTATAATTATGGCATAAAATTAATTATATTATTAATAAAATATAATAATATAATTTGGATTATAAAATATAATATAATAAAATAAATATATTAATATAAAATAATTAGTATATCTAAAAGCACTTTATTATTGTTACAAACAAATAATAAAGGCGTAAAAAATTGTTTTTTATTAAAAAAAAACAATTAATAGCAATAGTATTACCAATATTATAGTTATAAATTAATATAAATACTATTTATATTAATTGAAGAATTATTAAAATAAGAGAAAATAACCTAATTTTAACACTTAATATAACAATTTTGAAATATTTTACACCAAAAAATATAAATACAACCTTTTCAAATTGGATTTACAATAAAAATAAAGAAAAATTACTAATATTCTTGATTTTTACGTGGAAATGAGTTTTTAAAGAGATTTTTAGCAAAAACAATTAAATAAATGATTTAACCACGTCAAAATAGATGATTATAACAAGGTGGTCTTTGGTCTTTAATAATATAATAGTTTTATATATAAAGAATAAAGAAATTACCTTTGATTTAATTGATTTAATGTTTTTAATGCGTCTGAGGGGAAAACAGAGCAAAAAGAGCTCTATTTATAGTAAATACCTCCCTCCTAGAGTCCAACAGGCTTCTAGTAGACGTTTACTGATCATATCCACTGGAATTGATCAATATTTGAAGGTTTGAGGATGATTACATCATGATCAAACCATATTACATCATTATTACACCATTATTTAGAGTTATCACTATAACTCTAAGTTTGATGTCATCAGAGGCTTGGCAGAACCCCAAACTTTGTGGATTTTATTAGTTTTAATCATAAAATAATAGTTTTCACCAATTATATCACTCATATGACTGTTAAACTTAATTTAAGGTTACAGTAGGTGATCATAACTGCTCAATTCAAGCTCAAACTTTGATCTTTAATAACGTTTAGGTTTTACACGCTACAGCAATTTAGGGAGTGAATTCTGATAGCCTGACATAACCTTATTATGCTGCCAAGAGCTTTTCATTACATCATCAAAACTCTAATTTTGATGATTTTTCTTTTAACTCATCTTTTCTGTAGAAATTCAATATTTCAAACTTCAAACCATGATTTCAGGGGGTTATACCCTGAATTTAATAATAAAAATTACATCATTCTTCACGAAGAAACTAGTAGAGTCCAACTGTGAACTAAATTTCAAGTTTGGACCACTTTCACAACAAAGTGGTCAACAGCTCTGTTGATTTTTATCAATATTTCATCATAGGTTTTAAACTTGTTTATAAATTGTAAAATAAAGTTCATATCTGTGTTATGACAGTAATTACGTGGTAACTTTATCTTTGGTTCATCACTCTATCTTGTATAGTTTAAGAGATATTAGCTATGATCCTTGAATATATGTGTTGACCAAAAAAGTGCATATATTCAGGTTAATTCCTTAAGTATTAACTTTGGAAATTAGCTCATTAATTGTTTTATGTGAGACGTTTCATGGGAAATCCAATGGTACAATTTATTTCACATGTTGCTTCATTGGTCTTTGAAATAAATAAGGATTCATGGTTTTTATAAGGTATTATTCCTTATAACTCATTAAATATTGACTTTACAGATATGCCATGAAAATGGTATATGTGTATTTTACCATGGGGAATCCAATGGTATAATTTATTTCACATTTTGATTCATTGGCTTCTAAGTTAAACCAATTTTTGTACCAATTTATGGTATTTGTGTATTTTTGAAGTAATTATTTTTAATGTATAATTATTCTGAGTAATTTTAGTACAATTATCTTAAGGGTATAATTATTCTGAGTCTTTCTTGTGACTTTATTGGGTATGTGGTCATATTCCAAAGGCTCACATTCCCTATCACCAAAAAAGATTGTACCACAATCTGATATGTGTAATTAGGGTATCATCCACTGTCCTACCTCTTCAATAGACTTTGTTAGTCTTGAAGCTCAATAATGCTTAACTTTTCTATCTTTCAGGCTTTCTTTCATGTCTGAATCTTCTTAGTAATTTATCAGCATTTGTTATATCTTTCTCAAGTAGCCATTCATCTTCTTGAGTTGAATTTCTATACCTTACAAGGTAGTCCCTTTCTTTTTTGTTTCTTGTCCTTCTTTCTTTAAGGACTTTTACTATTTTCTTTTCCTCTCCTTCTTTCAAGGGGGGAATTTCAAGTGGAAGTTTATTTCTTAGTGGAAATAACTCCTTGTCACTTGAGCTGTAAGGTTTTATTAGACTTACAGGGAAAGTTGGGTGTTTGTTCATTAGTTCACCTGTGAGTTCCAATTGCACAGCATTGGGTCCATGAAGTGCTTTTATCATAAATGGTCCTTCAAAGGAATCTTTCAATTTCTTTGGCCTTTTATGTTATTGAAATTAAGGGTTGATACTAGAACTAAGTCTCCTATTTTGAAATAAGGTGGCTTATGACTTTTATCCCATCTTTCTTTTGCATATTTGAAAGAATCTTGCATACATCTGTTTGCATGGTGTCTTGCCTTGTCAAGCATTATTTTAAAGCTGCTTGCTGTTGGGTGTATATCCACTAAGTCCTTTTTGAGGGTGTCATAAGGAAGTCTTGGATTCCAACCTTTTTCTAGCATTGCTAGTGTTTTTCCAGTAGAAGAATGGATTGATGTTTTATATGCCAGCTCCAGTGCTGGTATTAGTGTACACCAATCATGGGTAAAACCATCAGAATCTTTGAATTCTAGCCCATAAGCACAGAATCTTCTGATCATGTCTTCTAAGGTCTGTATCATTCTTTCTGCTAAACCATCAGCTTGAGGATGATAAGCTGTTGAGAATGATAACTTTGTCCCAAACAAGTTATGGAGATTTGTCCATAATGCTGAAGTGAACTTTGGGTCTCTGTCACTTATAATATTCTGGAATAAGCCTGTATATCTAATAACTTTATTCCATATCATTATGGCTGTGTCCATAGATGTGTCATATTTATTACATGGTAAGAACATGGGAGTTTTACTGTATCTGTCAACTAACACTAGGCATGCATTATAACTCCTGTCTCCTCCTGGAGGTAATGCTGTTACCCAATCCATATGAACTATTTCCCATGGGGATTTTGGTTCTTTGATTTGGATCATCATTCCAAATTTCTTTCCTGTGGCTCTATTGGCTTTTTGGCATCTGTCACAGGTTTGGCAGTACTCTGCAGCATCTTTCTTCCAATTTGGCCACCAAGAGCAGGTTTTCACCCTCTCTAGTGTCCTATCTTCTGAGAGATGTCCAGATGCAACACTATCATGACACTCATGTAAAATAGTGTTTATTAGTGTTCTATCTGTTAAGGTCATAACACATGTGTGTTTTGTTCTATGGTAGAGGATTCCATCAAAGAGGTGGAATCTTCCTTCATCATATGCCTTTTTCCATGTTTCATCTAGTTTTGATGAAAGTGATGGGTCTTTGCAGTCTTTCATTAGAAGTTGGCTTAATATATGGCAATTTTTGTCTGTCTTATAGCTTTCTTTAGCTTGGTTAAAGAATTCTGTGCCAATGTCTGTAACACATATTCCTTCTATATGGTGTTCTTCTTGTGGTACCCATGCTGGATTGTCAGGGGTATTTGCTAAACCCCATCTGCTAAGACCATCTGAATTTTTATGAATATTTCCAGATTTATGCACAATAGTCATATTTACTCTATATTCTTGGATAGCAATTTGCCATCTCAGCATATGTCTATTTGGGGTTTTCATGTTTAATAGAGATTTTACAGCATTACAGTCTGTGATCACATCAAAAACTGTTCCATCCAAATAGTAATGTAATTTTTCTAAAGCCCACACTAAGCAGAGGCATTCCATTTGGCTGGCTCCATACCTTGTTTCTGTTGGCTTTATCTGCCTTGAAATGAAACAAATTGGTCCTCCCACTGGTTTGTCATTGATAATTTGTGTTTGGTGAAGTGCAGCACCTAGTCCTTCTCCACAAGCATCAATGTAAAGTTTAAAGGGTAGTTTCCAATCTGGCATTAGAAGAAATGGGGCATTTTTTAAGGAATTTTTCAATTCTTCATATGCCTTGACTATTTCTTCTGTCATTTCATAGACTGTTTGTTGGTCACATAGCTTATACAAGGATTTAGCAATTTTTGCAAAGTCCTTTATATGCTGTCTATAGTAACCAGCAAATCCTAGAAATGATTGCATTTCTTTTTTGGTTTGAGGCATTGGTTTAAGTAGTACTGCTGCTACTTTATTTTTGTGTATGCCTAGACTGAGTCCAGATACAATATGTCCTAGTGCTTTTAATTCACTATATGCAAAATGGCCCTTTTTCAAGGAAAGTTTCATATTCACTTGGACTATTTTCTGTAGTACCCTTTCTAGTCTTGTAAGGTGATTTTCCCAAGTTTCTGAGCAGACTATAATATCATCAATATAGATAATTAACCATCCTTTTGATAATTCTTCAGGGAATATGGTATTCATCATTCTTTGATAATGGGAAGGTGCATTTTTTATCCCAAATGGCATTCTTAAGTATTCAAAAATTCCACAATGGACTATTATTGTTAGTAGTCTCTTGGCATTTTCTGTTAAGACATTTTGATGAAAACCTTTAAGAGCATCCATACCTGTAATGAACTTAGCTTGTGACAATTGGGTCAATGTCTCATGGATTCTAGGTATTGGATATCTGTCTGGAATGGTATAGGTGTTCAGGGCTCTGAAGTCTCCTATCATCCTTGATTTTCCATTATGCCAAGTTATAATGACAGGTGTAGTGACTTCTAACTGTTCATTATGTCCTACTTTTCTCAGTACTCCAAGGTCCATTAATTCTTTAATGTGTACCTCTAAGGCTTCTCTGGCTCTTGGACTAGCTGGGTAAGCTGGTCTCCTTAGTAAGGGTGGGTAAGGCTTTTCCACATTAAGAATTATGCCTACTTCATGCGCAAGTATAGCACCTAGTGGCTCTTTATCAGTTGCAAAGGCATTTTTGTACTTAAATAAGAGGTCAATTAGTTTTTCTTTCATTCTATCTGTTAATTCTTGATTGAATTCTGCCTCTTTAAATTGTTCAGATATAAAAAGATCTTTTTCTGGAATCTTTTCTTCATTTTTAATAACTGTAATCTGTTTTTTGTTATTTAAGAAGCCAAACTTCTGTCTCTTATTGTCTCCTATAGTAAAATATCTATCCTTCTGGTTAGAGATATCTATACCATAGATTGATAAGGAGTCATTTCCCAGGATAAAGTGATTACTGGTACAGTTGTCCATTACCACAAATTCCACTTTAATTCTGACACATTGTGAAGGGTGAGGAAAAATTAGTGTTAAATCAATTATTCCAAGGGGCTTCATGCTTTCACTTGCACTACTGAATTTGACACCTTGTATTGGCATACGTTTTTCTTGCCAGTCTGGGAAAATGGTTTTTAAAAAACTTTTGCCAACACAGGTGCAATATGCTCCTGTAGTTAAGTTAACTCTTCCTTCTTGGTTGTCAACCATAGCAATACTTATACTTGATTTTCCAGCTGTATCTCCCATTCCTCTTGCAGGTTTGGTTCTATACATTTTGGCATCTTGCACATTTGGCAGGTTTGTGTCAGATGTTCCAACTTGTGGTAAATTTGAGTTGACATCTAGTACTTCATAAATTATATCAATGTTATTAATTTCTGCATTAATTATATTGATTTCATCACTTTCAGAAGTTTATGATTCTTCTGTTTCTTTTTCAGAGTCAGATTCCTCCTCTTTGTCCTTGTGGTTTTCTGTTTCCACAATTTCATTGATTTTTGCCTTTTTTAGGCAATTATTGCCTAAGTGTCCAATACCTCCACATTTATGGCATTTCCTTTGCTCATTAGTATTGGATGTACTGGGCTTGAAGGATTCTTTTGATTTATCTTTTTTGATAAATGGTTTATTTGGGCTTTTAATGTCCAATTTCTTCCAAGTCCTGCCAATTTTTGCTCTTGTCACTATGTCTTCCAGTGCATTAATGTACTCTTCTGTGGAGAATGGTTCTATAAACCTGCTTCTTAGGGCATGTTCTAGCTCTCCTCCACATTTCTTGAGTATTTTCATATGCACCATTTTTTGTGACATTTCTGGGTACAATGCATTGAGTCTTTCAACTTGTTTTAAGAACCAAGTTAAAGGTTTATCTTTCTCTGGGTCAAAGAAAGAATTTTCAAATGCATTTTCTATCTTATACCTCCAGGCATCATTTGCCCACTTGGTGATTATTTCTTGTTTCCACCAAGACCAGGTATTTCTACCATTTGTTTGTCATATGCCATAATACCATCTTTTTGCAGATTTTTCAAACAATGAATGTAATCTTGCAGTGATTAATTCATCTGGTATGGCATAGTCTTCTTGTAAAATGTCAATTGTTTTAATAAATGACATGTGGTCATATTCACCTTCTCCTGTGAATGTTGGCCATTCTTTCAGCTGAGGTGCTTCCTTCATTAAGACTTGGTTATTTTCTTGGTGACTCAAGTCTGTTATGAAAGAATTTTTCAATTCCTCTTTTGTTTTAACAGGGCTTCTTATATGAGAAAATGGAGTTGATAACTTTGGCATATTTAAATTAGCCTCATTCATTTTATCCATTTTTTCAGTAATGAGCCTTATTTCACTTTGAATATCATCTTTTAGATGCATTCTTGCTTCATCACTATTTTCCACATGGTCCAAAAGTAATTTTTGGTGTGATGAAGTCTTTTCTTCAAATTTTTCTACAGAAATACTTAATTTGTTTAATTTTTCTGTAAGATTGTCAATACTCACATCATAATGGATTGTCAAAGTTTTCTCTTTGATATCACTTATGTATTTGTACAATTCTTGTTGTCCTTGTATTAATTTCTGAGTATTGCCAATTAATACTTTTGGCTTATTATTTTCAATCATAAATTTTATGTTATCAATTTCTTTCTTATTTTGTACAACAAGTTTGGTTAAAGATGATAAGCTATTATTTATTTCTTGGAAAGATAATAAACTATTTTTAATGTCTTTAAGAGGTAAAATACTATTTTCAAGCTCTGTTAAATTATTTACAACATCAGGAGACAAGGTTATTTGTTTGGGAAATGGGGTTGTCTCATTCTTTGTTCCTCTTTGTCTTTGAATTCCATCAAAGTTCTGGCCATGTTAAAAACATTGTCCATGGCATCCTTTTGGATTTTTGGGATCCTGTAACTTGGGGAATATGGTTTCCTCCAATTCGTTTTCTTGTTCTTATTCCCTTCTTGGGGAAGTGGGTTGGCTTGGGGCTTGCTGGTAGAAGCTACTGGGGCTTCTTCCTTGGTTGCCTCCCTCTTTTTGGTGTGGTAATCCTTGATTTTTTTGATTTGAGGTTTGGATGACAGTGGATTCTATCCATTGGAGTATTTCACTATCTCCTCCTCTTTGAGGAACTTTTTCAGGATGTGCCAGGAGTTCATCACTCCTTGGTGTATTTGAGTCAGAATTTCCCAATCTTTGTCCTTGTACACTTTGTAATACTGCTTGTACTGGCTCATGTAGATGTCTATTTGAGCCCTCTGAATGTGATTTGTACCTATTTGAGTTACTCATACTTAGCTCCAATTCAGGTTCAGATATCATGGGCATTTCTGGGACTTGCCTTTGGGATAAGGCACTTCCTTGTGTGGATTCTGTTCCACTGGGGATATTGCCCTTTCTTTTCCCTTTTGAGGGATCAGTTCTACCTCTGAGTCCAGCTCCATCTGATTGGATGGAGTATTGGGAACCTCTTCTAGTAGTCATAGTTTAAGGAATAAGAAAAATAAAAGTATTTTAGAATAAAAATTCTTTTTATGGCAATTATAAAAGAGGTGCTCACCTTCAGAGTCTTGAATGGTGGGTCCTGGAAAGTCTAATTTCTTAGCTTTCTTTCTTTTAGTGATAACTGGTGTTGGAGAACTTTGACAAGTTTCTTCCACCAATCTCTCAACAGTAGTTTGGTTATCTTCTGTTGGGTTATCCTCAAACACTAAAAAAGACAAATAAATATAAGTCTTTTTATAAGATGTGTTATTTTTTGGCAAGATATGGCAATTTTCCACGTAGAAATTGCTTTTATATCTTTAAAAATTGAAATGAATAAAGAAATGAATAAAAATGAATAAAAATAACTTTTTTATTGGTTTTTAAAATTTTTTTAAAATTTTTTTATTTTTATTTTTAAGGAATAAAATAAAAATTAATATGATTCTTTATAAAATTAAATTATAATAAAAATTATTTTTAATTTATAGAATATCTTTTTTAATCACTAGAGTCACTCAAAGAAAGTTCTTTCAAGTCTAAGGATGTGAAAAAACCATGTGTAAGACAGTACAATTGCTTTCCAAATGCCTCAATAGCTTTTAAAATAAATAAAATATAAAATTATTATATAATTTTATGATTATAAATATAATTTACTATTGGATAAACCCAATTAGAATATTTTTAAAGGTATTTTAAGTAAATATCATGGCCAGGCCCCCAAATGTAAGGTTTGACTATGAAACAATAAGTAAAAATTACTAATATCTTACTTATTGTACTATGAATGTCCTTATGAATGAAATAAATAAGATAAAAAATAATTATAATAATAAAGAATTATTATAATTATGGCATAAAGTTAATTATATTATTAATAAAATATAATAATATAATTTGTATTATAAAATATAATATAATAAAATAAATATATTAATATGAAATAATTAATATATTTAAAAGCACTTTATTATTGTTACAAACAAATAATAAAGGCATAAAAAATTGTTTTTTTTATTAATAAAAAACAATTAATAGCAATAATATTACCAATATTATAGTTATAAATTAATATAAATACTATTTATATTAATTAAAGAATTATTAAAATAATAATAAAGAGATAATTAGTATAATAAGAGAAAATAACCTACTTTTAACACTTAATATAATAATAAAGAGATAATTAGTATAATAAGAGAAAATAACCTACTTTTAACACTTAATATAATAATTTTGAAATATTTTACGCCAAAAAATATAAATACAACCTTTTCAAATTGTATTTACAATAAAAATAAAGAAAAATTACTAATATTCTTGATTTTTACGTGGAAATGAGTTTTTAGAGAGATTTTTAGCAAAAACAATTAAATAAATGATTTAACCACGTCAAAATAGATGATTATAACACGGTGGTCTTTGGTCTTTAATAATATAATAGTTTTATATATAAAGAATAAAGAAATTACCTTTGATTTAATTGATTTAATGTTTTTAATGCGTCTGAGGGGAAACAGAGCAAAAAGAGCTCTATTTATAGTAAATACCTCCCTCCTAGAGTCCAACAGGCTTCTAGTAGACATGTACTCATCATATTCACTGGAATTGATCAATACTTTAAGGTTTGAGGATGATTACATCATGATCAAACCATATTACATCATTATTACACCATTATTTAGAGTTATCACTATAACTCTAAGTTTGATGTCATCAGAGGCTTGGCAGAACCCCAAATTTTGTGGATTTTATTAGTTTTAATCATAAAATAATAGTATTCACCAATTGTATCACTCATATGACTGTTAAACTTAATTTAAGGTTACAGTAGGTGATCATAACTGCTCAATTTAAGCTCAAACTTTGATCTTTAATAACTTTGAAGTTTTACACGCTACAGCAATTTAAAGAGTGAATTCTGATAGCCTGACATAACCTTATTATGCTGCCAAGAGTTTTTCATTACATTATCAAAACTCTAATTTTGATGATTTTTCTTGTAACTCATCTTTTCTGTCGAAATTTAATATTTCAAACTTCAAACCATGATTTCAGGGGGTTATACACTGAATTTAATAATAAATATTACATCATTTTTCACAAATGAACTGGTAGAATCCAACTGTGAACTTTATTCTAAGTTTGGACCACTTTCACAACAAAGTGCTCAACAGCTCTGTTGATTTTTATCAATATTTCATCATAGGTTTTAACCTTGTTTATAAATTGGAAAATGAAGTTCATATCTGTGTTCTTACAGTAATTACGTGGTAACTTTATTTTTGGTTCATCACTCTATCTTGTATAGTTTAAGAGATATTAGCTATGATCCTTGAATATATGCGTTGACCAAAAAAGTGCATATATTCAGGTTAATTCCTTAAGTATTAACTTTGGAAATTAGCTCATTAATTGTTTTATGTGAGAAGCTTCATGGGGAATCCAATAGTACAATTTATTTCACATGTTATTTCATTTGTTTTTGAAATAAATAAGGATTCATGGTTTTGATAAGGTATTATTCCTTATAACTCATTAAATATTGACTTTACAGATATGCCATAAAAATGGTATATGTGTATTTTACCATGGGGAATCCAATGGTATAATTTATTTTACATGTTGATTCATTGGTTTTTAAGTTAAACCAATTTTTGTACCAATTTATGGTATTTTTGTATTTTTGAAGTAATTATTTTTAATGTATAATTATTCTGAGTAATTTTAGTATAATTATCTTAAAGGTATAATTATTCTGAGTATTTCTTGTGACCTTATTGGTTATTTGGTCATATCTCAAAGGCTCACATAAATTGTATCCAAACTTGATATGAAGGATCTAGGAAATATCAAATATGTTCTTGGGATGAAGGTACATAGGGACAGGACCTCCAGAACTATTAATATTTTACAAAAACTATGCATCAACAATTTTCTCAATGATTTTGGCATTGAAAACTGAAATATGGCATCTAAACTGCACTTAACTTTGTCAAGGCTCTTCCCTTTGTCAGAATATCAATTCTCATATATCAATATCAACTACATGAGGGCTGTTAATGTCTGAAATTTTGTTGTTTAATGCACTTTTACCAATATTTATTGGCTCAGTTTCTTGAAAATGAATCCTCCAAACATTAACTTACTTTCGGAAATTATTTTCAATACTTTAATGGAACTATAAATAAAGAGAATTGCTGGCCTGTGACTCAAAACTAGAGGACAAGAATGAAATTAAAAAGTATCACAGACAGGTTACTCAAGAAAAGGTGAAATTCACACCTTTTTAGCTTTACTTAAACTAATAAAGGTACAATAAGGCCACAAATAAAAAAACTGGAACTTAAAAGGTTTGAGAATTTGAGAAATTCACTATATTAAGTCGGAAATATTTACCTTCAAGGAAATACCATTTTTATAACCAAACAATAATAATCAACCAAACTATTAAGGTTAAAAACTCTTTCTGAGTAAAAGCCTTCATATTCAGATCTCCTCTAACAAATAGATATTTGACCGTAAACGCAACAAACAGGGCCTTTAATTGAATCTCTCAATTAGGGATATCCAATGGTATAGCTTTCAAGACTGGACCACCACTGGAACAGAAACTACCATACAGATATTATTTGGGAAGGTTGGAAAAGTGATACTATTTTTTCACCTCTCATCTATCTTCCACATTTTCAATAGAATACCTGTCAAATGAAATAGTTTATAAAGGAATTGGAGCATTTATACATGAAAGTTTAACCCTCATTCCTGCATCTTATACCATTCAAAAGTTATTGGCAATTTACTTTCAAAATAATAAAAATAGCATTTTACAAAAAATGTAAAAACACTTTGAGAATGTATAGCTTTATTATACTTAGTCTAAAGTGGGTCAAAAGGGGTGAAATCTTATAGAGATTATTCATGGCTAATCTTTGATCCACTTTTGAGCCATTTATTCTAAAAATTGGAAACGTTAGTCAGGATTTGAGTTTATAATCCCACACCAGGTGGTAATATGGGATGCTATCCCACATAGCTGGATTATGAAGTTTCAAAGCCTTCAAAAAAGCTTTTAATAAGCTTATTACTCATAACAAAGGATGTACAGCTCCACTCCAATATGTATTGAGTGGTACTGTGGGAATTTATTACATACAATTGAGCTATGAGGTGTCAAAACCCTTCAGTTGGTGTTTTTATGTTGAGTCCTCATAACTTGAGTAATAAGGGTGCCCAAATATGAGTATTACCTCATGGGATGCTCCCTGGATTGTAGAATATGTAAGGGTCTCCTATTAGTGAGTATTTTCACCCTTTTTGGCGCAAAACGTTGAGATATGGTTCTAAAACCACATTTGGACACTGATACAGGTGAGTTTAGTCATTTTGAACCGAAAACCAACCACTTTAGTAAGGATTTTCAATCTATCAGCATCCTGAGAGGTTATCCACCCCTTTTGACCCAATTTGAGCTAAAAGGGGGACTTTCTCCTAGGGAAAGCCCCCATCATCTTATCAGCTTATTCTTGTGTGGCTATACTGTCTTATGCGGAAGTAAACCTTAGATTATTTCAGTATTTACCTGGAGTATTAATTACTTGAGTGCTTATCACATTGAATAAATTGATAATTATTGAAATCAGGGCCTAAAACAGACTCATCACCACTATTTTTTAATAGTGGAGTCCTTTTAATTCTTCGTGGGACTATTTTTATGTTTCAAAGTCATAGTTAAAGACTTTAATTACTTTCTCATCACTTGTACATAGACTAAACCTGAAAAGAAAAGAAATGGTGAACTAGGTGGTAAAATGAAAATTGCAAAATACTGTGATGCCAATTGGGGTTTGAATTATGAATCAATGTATTTTTAAGATTAATTAATTTTTGTTTACAGAATTATTGGTTGATAAATTCCACACAAGAATCTTTAAGCCTGTAATAAAATGAGCTATCATACCATTATATATCTAGCTTTTTTCAGGAAAGAATTTTCTTATCTGGTATTTTATCTGATTTTGGGCTCAATATCAAGGAAAGTCTCTGTTCCAATAGCCAAGGAGCAATTACCTTATTCAAGGGCCAACTATATAAGAATACAAAAAAGGCACATAATGCTTTGGCTTCATTTATTCAGGGAATCACTTTATGATTTAGAAATGATGTACATTCAAACAACCAATATAAAATCCTGTCCCTCATTTTTGGTTACCAAATTCACTTCCAAAAAACTATCCTATAGAGGGAACTTGATCATGAGGAACCTCCTGGATAGTCCATACAACAGAAATATGGCTGTAGATTTACTCACCAATTCATTAAAAAAGAAGAATAAGATAAGCCACTTTATAAAATTGATTGGGACAAAAACATTGAAGAATGAGAATGTGGGGGTGCTAGAACAAAATCCCACCTGAGATGAATTCAGCTTATATTTTCTCATTCTAATTGTTTTTAGATTTGTCAAAATATATTTGAATGAAAAGCTAAAGCTTTATTCATTTTTATCTTTTAGCTTCATGGAAATTCTTGTATACTTTTTGTTCCATTTTTCTTTTACTTAAAATTACAGGCTGTGAATTCTCAATGTTTTTTTTCCACCAAACTACTCAAAAACATTATTCATCTTACTAATTTATTTGAGAATCTTTATATTTACCTCTACTTAGTATATTGGTTTTTACCATGAAAAATGAGATATGAGAGCCTAATACTTTCTCTTCTGGGTAAAACCCAAGTTGGGTTATACAAATCCATAATTATAGCTCATAAAATTTACTACTACTGCATACCAGAAAATTAGAAAAATAAAATCCTTGGTTTGTACTACACAGCAAACTGTTGAAAAGATCGAAAATTTCGAACAAATTTTCAAAAATTTGTTTTTAGAAAACTTAAAACTCATTAATGAAACAACATAGAATTCAGAAAGTATTCATAAAATATTAAAAACAAACATAGCGATTTTGATTTCATCAGGAAAATGTTTTCATAAACTTTTGTAAAGAAAATAAATATTTTCATAAAAGGATAATAAGGTCTTTTCCATAAGAGTAAAACTATTCTTTGAAATAAAAGACTTTATCTTTTCAGGAATAGAGGAGAAGAATTTGTTCAATAACTTCATAGGAATTGTAGCACAAAATGCATGAATTGCTTCCAATAACCCCCACATTGCTTTATTTTCAAAAATGTGAATGATGGTGTATTTCATATCTAAATAGATATTCTAAATGGGTTTATAGTCGGAGGAATTGGATGGACATTGTAATTCTCTTATTTAATTATTCCATGACTTTCACTAAATGTATTGGTGTGACATCTTATGTTATCTGGGCCTATTTAATGTAATTTAGTCTAAATACTAGGAAAATAATCAGCTAATTGGAAGGTTTAATAATATGAATTTTTATCAATAGACATATCAATAGGCTGAAAAGGTTTTCTTTTCTGAAATAAACTTCAATAATGATATAAAATTCAAAAAAAATTGATTAAATAACTTTTGATGTGAGAGTTCTAATATTTTTAAAAATAAAATTTGAGTAATTTTAATTTTTAAGAGAATATTATTAGTAAGATATCAGAAGATTAATTCAAAAAAGAATTAATATTATTTAAGCTTTTTATTCAAAAATTTGAAACAAGCTTTAAAAATAAAATAGTTTGATAGCCAATAAATCTTTGTTATGATAACAGGAATGACTATAAGAATTCAATTACTGAAACAATGGGAAAAAACAATAGGATTAAAACTATTGATTAGTGATAGAAGAAACGTTCAATTAATTTGATTATAAAAATTGATTTAACTCTGTGGGATTCATACAGAAAAATGAAAAAATTGAAGAGACTGTTAATAAGGTAAGTATTTTCATTCTTTCAGGCTCACATTTTTGTAATAGTAAAATAATTAGCAAAAAGAATAATTTATTAATGAAAATAGGTATAATTTGGCTGAAGTTTTGTTGAAATGTCCTGGACATTTTCATTTCCTTCATATAATTGTTTTTTCACTGTTGAAGTAATCGAATTTCTCAGGATATTCTAGTTGATTTATATTTAATTTACTATTATTTATTGTTTTATTCTTTAGAGCTGACTTAATTATGAGCTTAAACCAATTTTGAAGCTTGCCGAAGTTGGGAAATTAGTGGAGGTCTTCTTTATTATCAATAATCCTTTTAGTATTTATTAAATTGAAAGAGGAAAATATCTTAGTTGAGACAAGTTTCTAATGTAATTTTCTGTTAATATGGCCCATGCTAATTTTAATCTTTGTAGTTTTTATGTCCTTATCTGGTACAATTTTGGTCATATTGAAGGCTTTCTTTTTGTATTTTGAATTACAAGATTAATTAGAATTGCAAATATATATGCATTCAGATGGCAGAAAAGATTTTTCTTTATAATTAGAAGAACTACATGATAGATTGTCAAAATTTCTGTTATTTATATTCATATTTTATTTAATATTAGAAGAAGGAATATCAAAATTAGAAATAGAATCTAATTCTGAGTGGGAAAATATTCTGATTTTGTATTGGTAAGAAGATGTATTGTTTTGTTTATGAGGAATAGCTGCAAAAACAATTAAATTTCTGGATTGGTTTTCAATAATGGCTGTACTTTCCAAGTGTATTGAGGAAGTACTGGATATTAAATTTGATTTTCTTTTAGGTCGAAAAATGGGGCTCTATTACATCTTCACCAATTGATAATAATTTTCATTATATACAGTACCATGAATACTTTAAGTGTACCAAGTTGAAGATTGGTTTTTTTATACAGTGGTTATGGTCAAATTCCTCCAAGAAACTAGTAGGATTTCCTTTCTGAGCTCAAAGCCTACAATTGCTTAGAGACTTTTTACTAGTAATTATTTTGGAAATGATTAGCTATCAGACTCATGTGTTCAATGAACAAAGAAATCTATTTGAAAGCTTATAGGAAACAAGGATCTATGACCTTATGAGCTTGTTTTTTGGTATTTCAAGATGTAATTTATGACTCCAACCAGAATTTCAGGGGAATTCGATTATATAGATCCATTTTTGGTATTTCAATTGTTCAAAACTATGGATTATAGAAATAAAATCAGAATCAAATGTTAATTTTTTATTTTCAATGAAATATTATGTTTATAATAAATATTATTGGTTAATTAGGTATTTCAACTTCTAATTTATTGATTAGATTTGAATAACTTAAGAATCAAATATAGTATTAACTTTAAGATCTTAAATGTTAGCTGGGGCCTCTTTCGTGCCTTTAAGTCTAAGTGCTGGAAATATAATGAGCTAATTGAAATATTGCAAACTGTTAATTCTGACTAATAGACACTTAACTGGTTTACAAGAATATTATTTCTGGAATTTAAATTCACCAGTTATATGAAGGTTAAAGATAAAATTGAATTTCTTTTGTGTTGGAGAGCTGATAATTATAAAAATAAAATTTAAGTAATTTTAATTTTTAAAAATTATTTTTGTTAAGAGCTCTAAAGATATTTGTAACAACCACTATCCAGGGGTAAGGGTACTCAATCTTACACCCACTCAAAAGCATCAAACCATCAAATCCATTGTATGTCTCAGTAATCAGTTTCAGAAATCTTCCTTTCCAAAACATGCATACAGCCTGGTTCATCAATACAGCCTTTCAGCTCTTGTAAAGGTTGGATTGACCCAATACAGTTTGTATCCACCATCCTTAAACTGCATGATCACTCAATACTATCAAACCTCTTGTACAGATTCTGTACAGCAGTACAGGACCTGTACTGTTCAAACTCAACTAAATCATCAATTCCTCTCAAGAAAATCCTCTGTTTGGATCAGGGCTGGTGATTCTCACATATACCAGCCCCTCTTTCTCCCCCTGAAGACTTTTCCCCAATTAGTTGATTTAGTTGATTTATTATTTTATGAATATTCTTATTCTTATTTTTGGGTATTATATTTATTGGTATTAAGCTAGCATTTTCATTTCTTCTTCACCTGTACAGTATAAGTTGTGGTGGCCATATCCTTATCAACCCTTCTCTTTCCTTCTGAACTGTTGAATCAGTGGCCTTGAACTTGTTTGCTGTTAGCTCTTTAATTTCTTACTCTTATTGTTTGTTTCTGCTTTTCTCTTATATTTCTTTTATTAGAAACTCTACTCTTATTACACTCTTAAGTGTAATCTGCCTTATTTTACCTTTGAGCCCCCATAAGTGAGTGCCAGGCCCTCTTCACTTAGAAGAGCCCCTGTGACAATATTCTATCTAAAAATTTGAAATAAGCTGTAATTATAAAAATTTTCATGCCTAATGAATCTTTGTCATAATGTCAGGAGTGGATATAAAAGAAATCAATTACATAAATGTTGAGAGAGATATTCTCTCCCAGTCTGTGAGCAGCTAATAGGGAAGGTACTAGCTGCACATGCACAGTTAAGAGAGTAAGAAGATGAAATTGCAAACTAACCTGAGGTTATAAGAGCACATTGTATTACACCTAGAGAAAAGAGACAAATCATCATTTGACCTTAGTTATCTAAATACTTTTATTCGTTATTATTCTTTATTATTGCCATACACCTCATCTTGACCAACTGTGGTTTGTCATTACTTCACTTATGATACAAAACACCTGAACTAATTGCTAACAATTATATTTAGCGTGTACTGTTGATAATTTGAAGATTAGAACTTTTATTTTGTATAAAAATACACTGATAAATGTTGTAAGTTTTGTGTCACAACTTACATCGTCATATAAAAAAGAATTAACCTAAGCTATATATTATAGTTGTCTAGACAAAGAATTTTTCGCATTATATATATATTGTTTTATTATAGTTATTCACTCTTAGGTACATTATTTATTTATAATTATTATGTTAAAAAAGTACTGTGCATTAATAAACATCTATCTTAGTTTGTATAAAATTTACAGATTTAAAGTCTTGATTTTCTGAAGCTAAATACAACAGAAAGAGTGAACAACATGTCAAAAAGAATAGGAAGAGAAGTCAATCACATACCAATCTTAGAAGGAAGAAACTTCCGACTCTGGAACAGCCTTATTGGAGTCAAACTAGCTGCCAGATGACTCAAAGAAATATGTAACTCTGACGGACCACCCAATTTTGTTCCAATTACAATCAGCAATTGATATAAATGGAACATCAAAGCTGTTCAAATTCTTTTAAGTAGACTTCATCCCGATATTATTATAATTGTAGTGGACACTATCACTGTAAAAAACGCCAGAGCCCTGTGGAAAAAGATTAACGAGAAATATGCCACACAAACCAAGGAAGAACTTGGTTAAGATGCGAGTGCCTTTGATTTAACAGAAACATCAAAGAATATGTCAAGGAATGTCAAAACGTCCTCTTTTACATTTCTGGAATAGGTATCTTGTTACCACAAGACATCATGGCCTACTCAATCCTATGAAACGTAAGCAGGGATAGCAATGTGTATGACCATGTAATTGACTCCATGATTCAAACAATGAACACCACAATCAATCCTCAACAATTGTTAGACAAACTATCATAACTACTTCAACACAAAAATACAAAAAATTCTTTTCAAAAGACAATCAAATCGGAGGAAAATCAAATCTCAGCACTGATCACTAACTAAATTAACTTCCCTTATAAAATCACCTATGTGTGTCGAGATGGAAAACACAACCCATAAATCTGAGAACTGTTGGGCAGAACACCCAGAAGTAAGACCTACATCTAGGAACAAAAATAAAAAGAAAAAAACTGACCCAGAAACCCATCAAACAGGCATGGAAGCCTTACTTACAAATATTGAAGCACCATTGAGAAGTACATAAAGTCTAGTGATTGACTGTGGCTCCATGCACCACATGTTTCACAACAAAAGAGTCATTAAAAATTAGATCTAAACTTATACAGAAAAATTACCACAAGTGACCCAAATAGCAACCTAATATATAAAGGAAATGGAATTGTGGAAATAATGATCAACAATAAAAATTTTGTACTTTCTTTCAGGTAATGCTTTTAATTCTTTCAGGCTCACATCCTCAATAAGTATAGGCTATTTAGAATTAATAGCCAAATTTTCATCTGAGAAGTTGATGAAGGGTAAGAAACTACACTCATAAACATTACAGATGGAATATTGGGGTTGTCACTCTCTTGAAGGTGGGATCATTATTTGAGATTGAAATAAGCCACAAAAGGTCCCCCAATTCAGAACTGAAACTTTTCTACATCACCAATCAACAGTCATCAATTGAAGGTGAGATTATTCTTGGGGAGTATTCCAATGTTGTACTTGTACTGACTGCTTTCTATGTTCAAAAAGTGCTTCATCTGTCCAAATGGCCTGTTTTAAATCATCAAGATTCCAGAAATAATGTTCTTGTAAAGAGGCAATTCAATAGTACATGTGTTTCTCATTGAGATAAGGTTTCTTGATGGCAATGCAGTACTTTTTTGCAAGTGAATTAATTGCCTTTCAAAGGGTTGAGGCAGGAATGTCAACATTGATCAGATTTATTATGGTACATAGGCTTTCATACCAATGCTTCTGAAGAACATGGGAAAGCTGTTGCATATCTCAACATCCAAGTTTTTTGTATTTCTAGGAATTGGTTGATGTTTCATTTGACCAGTTTCTTTATATTGTTTTACAGTATTGAAAACAGTCATTGAAGGAGCACCAAGTTGATTGCCAATGACTCGAATAGATGCACATCCTTTATGCATTTCTATTATCATTTATTGCATGCCTTCATCTAAGTCAGATCCCATGGTCCTAGTAGAGATGATTGTGATTAGTTAAAGTAATTGAAAAACATTTGGCTACTCACCAATTAACCAAGACATCATTGTTAAATAAAATAGCCATTGAATGTTCTAGTAAGTCACCTTGTGAGTTGAACATGACTATTATACATGTTTGCAAGGATCAAGAATGAATCTCTGGTCAGATCTGATAAGATAAATGGTGGAAGATATTGGAAACACGGCCAAACAAGTTTAAAAAAGTAAGAATCAAAAAGGCGTGGGGGCAATTTGACCCGCGTGTTGGGCTCTTTGTCACGGGGCACTATACAGTATTCCTAACCTGGCTAACCGGAATGAAGTGTTTGCTGTAGTTTGTAAGATGAACTGCTTTGTTTTGTTTCTTGTATCGAAAGCTGCCTTCAACAAGCTATCAATGATGGATTATGAGACAGTCTGATTTTGGTCCTCTACTTGCTGCCAAATCCACCTATTGAGTTATTAGCAAAGACCTTCTAGCAGCAGCAGGGGCTACCTCAGATTTGGATTTCGCTATCCGAAAATCTCGACACTAATTGTCACTTCATCTTGTGTCACCTTAAATTTGGAAATGGCACAGTATGAGAGAATTTTCTTCCTTACCGGGTTATCATCACTCTTCCTTTTGGGATGTGCCGTGTCGCCCCCAGGAGCTACTTCGGGGCTTGGAAATTATCGAGGCCTCCATGTCACTTCCGAGGGACTAGCCGAAACAGAGACTGGCAACATTCCCTTGGGAAGTGCCCATCCTTACCGACGCGAAATTGATATCGGGTCGAAGCAGAAGGAAACAGCTATGACGGAGCTCTCACTGGGACTACTACCTCATTCATCCGCATTCCCGTTGTCTCGCGATTTTCTAGGAGGTAACGACAAAGACTGACCACAATTTCTTCTCTGTGGAGTAAAATCCAACTGAGATCAAACTTGAAATATTATTTTAATTCGTTCCTATTTTATTTTATTCTCTTTAGCTCGCCTATCTCCCTCTTTGAGTCATATTGGCGCGGCCGAACCATTTTCCTTAAGTGAAGCATCTGATTGGGGCTCATCTTTAAGTCTTGGTAACTCAGTTCAGAGCTCTTTAAAACCAGAAAAAAATCATGCATCAAGTAGTTTTGAATGGAAGAGATTGAACAATCCTCACGTAGCTGAACCCAGTAGTCCTCCAAGGAATAAAAAATGGCACATACCAAATGCTTCCCAAATGAAGACATATTGTCAGTGGCTCAAGTTCATTAAAAATATGCTATTTGAAGTCAAATCCTGACTTGGGTACCTTTGGTCATCTCATCCCACTGGTTCAAAAATAACAAATTTTGGTTTGACCCTACTAATTGTGGGTAAACCACTCAAAGCTCTCCACCAACCAGTGACCTCTTTAGAAATTCAAGATCACTTCACAAACATCAAAACCCCTCTTATCTATTCCAAACAGGACTCACCTACAATTTTTAGAATTATTCATGAAGTCTCCGATTTGGATGCAGCCCTTGGGATCGCGATGCGGTGGGATTCTGTTAGCAAAGAGCTTATATCTACACACATTTCGCAGTTTGCTCAAAAAATATACGACATACTCTTCCCTATCCCCCCTGATTTATTCAAGACCACGCCCGTTGAAATCCACCACTCAATCAAATCGATAGTCGCGTATGACACTTCCAGAATCACAAGCGGTCACCTGATTCTACCTAAAGATTTCAGGAACAGTATATTAAACAAACCGCAGAGACTCTTACAGGCTTGGGTCTGGTTGATGTACGGCACTCTCTTTAGTCAAGAAGCACTTTTTGACATGCTCGAAATCCCAAATCTTGCTCGAAGGCGATATCGAGACTCATTTTTTGACTGGCTTTGGGGTCAGGTTTTTGATCCACCAGACAGCCTCCCTGTTTTTGGTCAAACAAAACGTCAAGTCCCAAATAATGATATTAATATTTTTGGAAAAATTCAAGATAAATTGGTCAATTTTATGGCGACGAAAAAGCGTAACCGCACAACGTACTTACTCGCATTCTATCTAATTGAAAATTGGTCAAAGACTGAGCCAGTCATTTGGGAACACGTAGTCAAAGACCAAAGCCTTTGGGTGAAACTAGCAATAAAAGTTTGTCAATATCATAAAGAAGAGGTTCGTGTCGGTCAGGATGTAACGTTTTTTGAACGCTTTAAAAGTCTGGGAGACTTTCAAGTCGTCATTGAGAGGCAAGATGCTAACAAAGACATTTATTTTGGAGGCGAAACTCTGCAAGATCACTATCAAGAAAAGATCATGAGCCCAATCCAAGAATATAAAGAAAAATATCAGAGCCATGTGTACAAAACTTCTTTATTTCTCAAGGACGCTTCAATCGTACTAGAACATAAAACTTTGGGTTATAGCAGCAAGATTCAAGTTTTTCCCAGGATAGTAGACTTTGCAACAGATATGGTTCCCATGGTAAAGATTCTTTCAAGAACTGAAAATTTCTTGAAAAGATTACAGGAATTTCATGACCTGTTGTTAGACAGGCAAAATAATGAAGTTTCTGAATTTATCAAGGTACAATTTTCTTCCTGGTTTTCAGAGCTTTTATTTGGAAATAAGGATGTCATTCCAAT
This sequence comes from Austropuccinia psidii, assembly GCA_023105745.1. NCBI lineage: Eukaryota > Fungi > Basidiomycota > Pucciniomycetes > Pucciniales > Sphaerophragmiaceae > Austropuccinia > Austropuccinia psidii. The sequence continues at coordinate 48,523,216 of JALGQZ010000004.1, forward strand.
CATGGGAATCATAGATTCAGCTAAAGCGAAACAACTCACTGAATCTCCCTTTAGTCCTCCTCAGCTTATCTTGATAAACATTCTTGCAGAGGAGTTTAACCCAGTTTCATATTGTCAAGCTGCGCTCACTGTCTTGGGTTATTGGTTTAAGAATTTCTATCCTGAATTTTGGAGAGAACATTTTTTGAAAGATGATGATTATTGGAGATTCATGTACGAAGCAAAAAAAAAGAGAAAATTTGAATCTGTTTAAAGATGAAATAATATTTTGGTTTTTTTCTAATTGTATCTTATGAGAATTTTCCGGGAAAAGTTTTGAGATGAAGTAGAACTGCTCTTCAGTGCACTTGCTCAAATTCTGAAATTTTCTCAGCGCAGGCTTAATACAAGGTACAAGAATCGGGAAGCTTATCCCCAGGTTGGAAGGGACTTGGCTTTTAATAGCATTGATATAAAAACTTAAAATTGAAAAAAACTCGGCATGTAAGTTTACACAATGTTTAAACAAGAAATTCAATGATAAATTCTTAACCAGAAGCTACAACAATCAGATTTACTTCCCCATTTGTCACATCTTTTGTGTTTTCAAACATTTCAAAAAGCCTAATGATATCAATCAAAGCTTGAAAATGTGGATTTTTTATCTCTTGATCATATTATTGAAATATTCCAGATTTGAATTAATCTTAATCCTGTAGGAATGAAATGAGATCAAATGGAATTTTGAAATCGGAGTTACTAAGAGAAAGTATAGATTTTGATACTATTTACTACTTGCATGAACTAAAAAGCTGAGTTTGTTTTTTGAATAAATTAGATATTTTACTTTTTTTACCATTTATAGAATATTAAGCTTCACAATTCTGTGAATTTTTGTTTTGATTCATGAAATCATTGAAAAGAGGAAGTTTTCATCAGTAATATTTTGGGAAATATCAAATTGAATGAATTTTTTTTTTCAATTTCGTCAAATATAGAATGGAGTTTTATCATGATGATGATAAATATATCAAATTAATGTTATTAAGGGGAATCACTCTTTTACTTAAATTCCTTTTTTTTTTTACTGAAATGAAATTATATTTTAAACCTTAAAAAAATACAATCTAAATATAGCTTTTAATATTAAAAAACTTCAAAAAAATCATACATACCAAAAAAATTTTGATATAAAAAAGAAAAATTTAAAAAAAAGGTGTTTTAAAACCTTTGATTTGTTTTTTTTTCTTAACTGATTTTCATTTAAAGTTTTTTTTTTTTGGAATAATGAAGTTTCAAATTTAATTTAAATCCATTAATTCCTTTTTTATATTAATTTCTACAAATCTTAAAGCTTTTCAATTTAGAATTAAATTAAATATACATCTACAAAAATCAAATAAATAAAAGGTATTTCATTTTTACTAATAATAGTAATTTTTATATCAAATCTTCCTATGGCTCTAAAGATTTCTACTTAAGAAACTGTGCTGAGATAAAATCTTTTTCACTTATTAATTCAACTTTTTTTCTCTTTCAAAGAATGAAATCTATATATAAATCTATATTATGTTTGATACTACCTTATGTAGTTAGTCCCTATTAGCTATAAATAATTAAAGATTCAACTCATTTTTGGGTGCCAATATTCACTGGGAAGTGATTTGTCAGACCAATAGTTCTAAACCATAGCTTAATGACTACCAATGCAAATTATGGAGTTATTTTATTACAAATTTAATAATCTGTCACCTAACCTAGTATTATGTATCATTGTAAATCTTATCAATTCTGAATGTAAAAAATCTCCAAGGAATCTGATTAGTAAGATAAATTTTCTAAATGAATGAATAATTTCAATTTGAGTTTTTTTAAAAACTTAAATCATTATTATCTTATTAAAAAATGATAACAATGATGGTGGATCCATATGATTAAAGTATTGTGAATAGTAGATATATAGAGCTGAAAAGAGAATATAAATTAAAAGAGAAATTAGAATATAAGTTCTGTAAGGTTTGGATATGAAACTTTGATTAAAAATCAAATAATTTTCTTTTCCTCAAAATTTGTTTAAGGTAAAATTTAATTAAAAATAATTCAAATTTAATATTTTTAAAAAGAAAACACACCAAATTTATTGCTTTTAACTTTTTTAGTTTGGAAAAATAATATTATAAAGATTTATAGTCTTACCAACAATTAAATTTTATCCAAAAGTCCTTTACAAGATATATTAATGAATACAAAAGAAATTTCTTCAAGAGACATTTAAATTGGAATTAATTGAGCAAAATAATTAAGGAAATTAACATTAAAACAGAGTCTTTAAAAAGAAAATTAAAGAGAAAACACAACCAAAATTGACCAGAATGAATTTTGAAACAAAGTGATAAAGTTAACAGTGATGAAAGCTGCTTTGAATTCACTTTTGGGGTGGTTGAAGGGTAAAAATTATTATAATAATTGTTTCATGTGGCTAAAAGGTTTAAAATCATTTAAAAGGTGTGGTTAGAATATTTTAGTAATTGGTTTAACAGTGCTTAAACTAATTTTAAAAGGAACCAATTCTAACATGAAGAGAAAAGTGGGGAAAAGAAGACATTGTTTTATATCCATCAATTCTCTCACTCAAAAGGTAAAATTTAATCGAATAAGTGGTTTGAAACACACTGAAAACAGAAAAGAAAATTATGGAATCATTGAGCTCTGATTTGGACAAAAAAAGGGCTGTTTTCAGCCATTTTAGTCCCTTTAACCAGCCATTGAAATAGTGATACTTGGTTTATAGCATTTAAAACATGTCAGAATTTCTTCAAGAGACCTCAAAACAAGTTAAAACTGCTTTCACTATGTTTTTTTCAACTCAAGGGTAGCTTTACCCTATTGGAAATAGTTAAAACTGCCCTGGTTGGTATCAAAGCCTCATCATCAGCTGAGTCACTGACCATGTAACTCAATTCCAGTTAAAAAGTGATTAACTTTTTCATTAGTTTTGAAATTTCATGCCTGTAATCAAGAATTTCGGGGGAGTCTGGAACCCTTGGAGCCAAGATTCCTTTCCCCCAAAAATTAATCTTTCCAGTTTGTTTTTTCTTTAATTCCTCATCATGTACTATACTTAAATTTCACAAATGTCATTTGATTGAATGATTACAGTACCTAACTGTAATTATTGATTCCACATATGTAAACCCAAGTTCAATTATGTAATACACACACACATTTTGAAATTTCAATTGAAAATACTTCAATTCCTCATAACTTCTAAATTACACACCAGAAATCAATTTTAACAAAAAAATTGATGGATAACGCAACATTTGATACAAAAGTAAATAAAACTTTTTAATATTTTCAAATTTATATATAGGTAATACAAAAACTTAATTAAAGCTTATTTAGATTTAAGTTTCAGAATTTTCACTCAGTGGTTACCCCACCTGATTTTTTTTTATGAATAATCCAATTTGAAAATAATTTTAATAAGGTTATTTATTGGAAAAAAAGTTATAATAATTTTTATTAAAGTTTTTCCAAAAAAATATTTTGATTTTAATATTTTTGATGTAAATTTATTTTTAATTTGATTTTTTATGTTAAAATATATTTTCATATTCTTAAATTTTAATGTGAAATTATGATTATAGATTTAATTTTTTTAGTCCAATTTTATATTAATAATTAAATTTTGTTTTTATATTAAGAATAAATTTTTCATTTTTAATTATAACTTACTTTTATTCTTTGTGGTCTTTTGGGTATATGAAAATACTTCTAAAGCTCATAAGTTAAAATCAAACATTTATCTATAGAAAATTTTAAAATTTATATTAATTTATAAAAAAACAAAGATATTTATAGTAAGATTTTTGAAAAATATCCACTAGTAACTTTCTTGAAAATATTATAATATTCTCTTATTTTACTTCAGTCCTCCTAAAGATTTTTGGAAGAAATTTTTGATAAAAATTAAAAAAAATTCAGAATTTATAGAATTAATTGGAAATAGTTTAATATGAATGGTTCAAGGATGAATAAAATATTGAACATCAAAATTTTAGGAATGACAAATTTTAGTCACAAATATCATCATATAATAATTCAAATTTAATCAAAAAAGCAAAAGAAAGAAATATTTCATTTTAATTAGTTATATTTTTAATTTGAAAGTGTAAATTTAAAAATTGAGATATTTCAGTTCATATTTAAGAATCTCAATGATTATGTATTATCAATTCTTTTAAGATGAGAAAAAAAAAAGAGGTAATTATGAAATGAGAATAAAAAAAAGACTTGAAACACATCAGAAATTTAATGAAATAAACCAAGTTTTTTTCACAAAACTAGTGAATAAAAGTATAGTTCTATCATATTCTAATAGTATAGTTTTTATGTTTTAAATCACCATGTAAATAAAGAACCTCCAAAATATTCATAGAAAAGAATAGTCTACTTTGTTTAATTTCAGATATTAAAATGATCATTTAAGAAATATCATTGAAAGATTTTATGAAAAAAAAGAAATAAGAATCTTGAATTGGATAAGGAGTGTTTGAGGTATGAACCAACTTTAAAGAAATACCATTTAAGTATAGATTTTGTAAGGAAAATATAACTGTAAGCTATATGAATCTAATACTTTTAAGTACTTTTCTATTAAAGATAAACAGATATAAAGTCATTCATGCTCCTTAGGTAAAAAATGTAATTGATTAATGAAGATGGTTCCTAAAAGTTTCTTTTAATAAATGCTTCACATTAAGTCAACAAAACATACCATTGGGTGCTACAGGAAAGTAGTAACTAATTATAGGATTAGTTGTGAAAATTGGTCATAAAATCATTTAATATTGAAATCCACTTCAACCCATATTTTCGGTACCTTAGAATATCACTAAATTTTGTGTTTTAAAAAAATAGGAAAAAGAAGGGAAAATTTCTTTAGACTTTAAAATATAAGCCTTGGAGGTAATATTCCAAACAAAATCCCGACTTAAAATAAAGCTAATCTCTCTTATTTCTCAATTGAGATGACATATTACTGACTTGTATATAAAGTTCAATTTTTTTCTTTATATGATACTGGTCCTTTTAATTATTTTTTTGTCTAATTTTAGTTCTTTTCCTCTGTAAATTGGTCCTCAATTATTTTGTGGTTTTTTGCTATTTTTAAATGATAATTAATTTATTTTGATTTTTTGTATTATTTTTTGACTTTGGGTGCTGGAAAATAATGTAAACTTTTATTAAAGATAAATCAGTTACCTATTTTTTCAAAAAAATTCCTCAGGCTCAGTTTTGAGGTTTTTTTTAATTTTTTTGCCATATTTTTTCCAACATGGGATGTCAAGATCCACAGTTTTTTTCAATTCTCCTTTTCCAAATTTCTCCGAATTGCCCATTTTTTTTAAAAAAATTCATTAAAAATCTTCCCACTTATGAAATTCAATATTTTTTTTCAAAAAATGAAGGGGAGAATTTTTAAAATCAAAAACCAGAAGCCCATACTTTTGGTGACTTTTTTGAGTGGGACAATTGTAGGCCCAAAGTGTTATTTCTATGTTTTTTGTTCATGTTTAAAAGCAAATTGAAAATGCTATTTATGAAATTAATGAAATTAATAATGTAGCCTATGAAATAAGTGGAATTCAAAGTGCCATTTATGTCATCAAAAATGACATAACAATGCCATAAATGGTTCTTTTCCCAATAAAGTTTTTTTTAGCCACATTACAATTGAAAACAACCCTTATGTCTTTTAAACAGTTTATGGCAAAAGGACATAAGTCTTAAGTAAAAATATGTATGGGCTTTATGTGTTTTCAACAAAGACCTTTATTATTTTATTTTTTATTTGTTCTCTTTTTTTGAATTTATTTATAATTTATTTTTGGATTTTGAGACATATAATGTGAGTAGTGATTTAATATTTTTAAGTGAAACTCTTGATAATATGACTTTTCTTATTAAATACAACAAATAAATCTATTAGAAACATAAATATATAATCCATTTCCTCAAAATTTCTGTTATGCTTTATACACTACTAGTTAATATAATAGTAAGAAGTAATTTTCTACTAGAATTAATTACAATAAGTTTTGATAATAAAACTTATTGAGATAATATGAAGCTATCTTGATCAATGATTATATTTTGAAATAGTAATCACTTTAAGTTCTTGAAGAGAACTACAAACTATAGAAAAAGATTTAAGAATTTAACAAATAACTCACTAATACCCCAATTGTAAGGTTTGTCTATGAAACTCTTAATAATATTGAAAATATGAAGAGTACTCTGACTTTCATAAATAGAAAATATAACATAATTATGTAAAAACATCAATTAATTATTATTAAATACTTCACAATGCATAGCTATTCGAAAAATTCGATTTTAACTATTCGAAAAATTCGTCTTCGAATTCGAATTTTTGAACTGCAAAATGAAAACCCAAAAATTCGAATAAGAAATTATGCAAAAAGGATCCATTCAAATTTTTCAACCTCAAAATCAAAATTCAAAATGAAAAGCTCAAATTTTGGTTGAAAAAAATCTTTATGATTATAATCAATCAATTAAAAAAAGTGAAAAATGATATTTATGGCATCAACCACAGGATAATCATGCCATAAATGGTATTCAAAAAATATTTATGGCATCAACAATGGCACTTATCCTATTGCTGGCATAAATCATTCCATTTATGCCATTTATGGAACCAACAATGCCATAAATTGGGCTTTTACCAACTGTTGTATTCTTTAGCTTAACTTCAACTAGAAGACAAACCTTATTTTTGTTACTAAATAATTGCATAATTTTGGCAATTTATGGCAAATCCACATAAGGGATTAAATGTTTTTGCCAAATTACTTACATGGGTTGACCAATAACCCAGATTAATATGAGTATTTAAAAATGATTTCAATTGATTCAAATTAATTTCAATAAATTGAAGGTAATTGAAATCAATTGAAGACAATAAAACTGAATAACCAGGCTTGAAATAATGGTTATTATGAGAAATCAAATGCGTAATGTGAAAGAGGTACAATTATTTGTACAGTGGGTGGTAACCTGTGTTATATTGCATAATCTATTAGCACAAGTAGGTGACCAATGAAGTGATTTATATGAGAATAATGACCCCCCCTGGCTCCAAAATATCACACAAGATGATGAAAATGGCCATTTGAATATGCATGAAATAGTCAAGCCCTACACTTTAGATTGGATTACAAGCGCTGACAATGTTTTAAGATTAATAAAACATGTTTATTTTCAAAGAGAATTATCTGAAGACTAATATTTGTAATACATTTTCAATCCATATCTGTGGAATGGTAGATGTTAAGACTGGAATCGAGTCATAATTATCAAATGTGTCAATATATATAATCTAAAATATTTACAATTTCCAATTTTTACGTAATCTTTTGTTATCCTGTTCATTCCGCATGATTTGACCGTTGACTTTTGTTTCAATTTCTTCATAGCTGAGTTGTTTGAATTTTTTTCCTGTGAGAAATAATTTCTTGTTTATTTGAAAAGAACAACCAAAGTGCGTGATGGATTGGTGTTCAAACAATTCTTTTGCTGGCTTGGTTGTTTGATGAAGAAGTTCAGACGTTTTCCAGAGTATTTCAACAATGCCTTCTTTTTTGGAAAAATCAAAAATGAATTTGTGGTTGGGAAATGATAATCCATGCCCAGAGGGTGTGAAATCTGTAGGAATTGGAATGAAATCGTTTTTATTGATAAAAGAGAATATACCATATGTCCATGAATTGATGTCCTTATTATCAGTATGTGGTTTATTGTGGAAGCCATTGAAAGTTACTATAACATTTGAATAAGTTTTGAAATTTGGTGATTTTTTGGAATGCCATTCAAGTTGGCTGAAGTTTGGCAAATTGGCTGCATTCATGATTTCTTGATTGTCTTTAAGTGCATTATGTGAAAAACCTTGAATTCGGGAGTGAATGAATTCATCAAATTCTTGAAGTGTTGACCATTGCTCATTATCTTCATCAATTGTTCATTTAGTCAAGCCCGCTTTCCTTGCATAAACCCCGGCAGATTTACCAGAATCAGAACCCTGACGAAATCCTATTCCTTTCATAATGCCATCAAGCATATCAGAGTTAGTGGTGATATTTTGACGGTTCTTTGCAAGCTTATTTAATGTTGTGAGCCTTAGAGGTAATTTCATATACCCAAAAGACCACAAATATAAAAAATAACATATTAATATAAATAAAATAAATTTATTTATATTATTAAAATAAAAATAAAAATATAAATATAAAATTATATTAAAAATAAAAAATTAATTATAATTTAAAAATAAAATTACTTTAAATTTTGTAAATATAAAATTACATTTATACTTGAAAAATTTAAGTAAAAATGAAATTTTAACAAAATTGTGAAAAAATAAATAAATTTGGAAAAAAGTTAAATAAAATTTATTATAACTTTTTATCCAATAAATAAACATATAAATTTTATTTCACCATTGGATTCCTCATAAAAAATCAGGTGGGGTCACCTCTGGGTGAAATTTTTGTAACTCAACTCTAAATAAGCTTAAATTAAGTTTTTAGTATTTTCAATACAAAAGTTGAAAATCCTCAAAACCTTAATTTAATTCACACCACATGTGGTGTTAACCATCAATTTTTGTGTTAAAATTGAGGTGTTGTGTTTAGTTTAGAAGTTATGAGGAATTGAAGTATTTTCAATTGAATTCAATTGAAATGTCAAAATGTGCGCGTGTATTACATAAGTGAACTTTGATTTACATATGAGGTGTCAATTATTACTGTATTGTACTGTACAATTGAATTGAATTACATGTGTAAATTATAAGTATAATACATGATGAGGAATTAAAGGAAAAATAAATTGGAAAGATTAAATTTGGGGGGGAAAAGGAACTCCAGCTCTAAGGGGGAGCTAGACCCCCAAAATCCTTGCTGACAGGCGTGGGATGTCAAAATTCACGCAAAAGTTCATCACTTTTGGCCTGGAATTGAGTTACAGGGTCTGTGGACTCAATTGATGATGAGGTTTTGATACCAACTGGGGTAGTTTTAGCTGTTGCCAAGAGGGTAAAACTACCTTTAAGATAAAACAATCATAATAAAAACAGTTTTAACTGGTTTCTACGCCTCTGACACACATTCTGACGTGTTTTGAAGGCTCTAGGCCTAGTATTGCTATAGTAATGGCTGATTTAAGGGTCTAAAATGGCTAAAAATGGCTAAAAATGGCTTAAACCAGCCCTTTTTGGTCTAAACCAGGGTTCAATGATGCCATAATTGGCTTTTCTGTTGTCAGACTGTTTTTCACGACTGACAAGAGTAAATTTTACTTTTGGAGTAAGAGAATTAATGGCTATAAAAGAATGTCTTCTTTGCCCCACTTTTCTCTTCATGTTAGAATCTTTTCCTTTTATTAATTAGTTTAAACACTGTTAAACCAATCAATCAAAGATTCCAACCACCATTTTCAAATCATTTTAATCCTTTTAACCACGTGAAAAAATCATTATAATCATTGTTTGTAACTCTTATAATCATTTTTACCCCTGAACCACCCCAAAAGTGAATTAAAGCATCTTTCATCACTGTAAACTTTGTCACTTTGTTTCCAAATTCACTCTGGTCACTTTTGGGCGTGTTTTCTCTTTAATATTCCTTTTAAAGACTTTGTTCTTTAATTAATTGCTTGCAGTTCTTTGCTCAATTAATTCCAATTGAAATTGCTCTTGAAGAAATTTCTTTTGTAGCCTTAAAATATCTCTTGTAGAGTATTTTTGGATAAATTTTTATTGTTGGTAAAACAATAAATTTTTATAATATTATTGTTTTATACTAATAAAGTTATAAACAATAAAATTGGCGTGTTTTCTCTTAAAAATAATATTTCATACTATTTTTAATTGATTTTTACCTTATACAAATTTTGAGGACAGGAAAAGTACTTGATTTTTAATCAAAGTTTCATATCCACACCTTACATTTGGGGGCCCAGCCGTGATATTTTACCTGTGACATATTTTTTTACTCTTTTTAAATCTTTTTTCTTATATTGAAAAATTTAAAAACATATAAAAAATACTTATAATTCAAAAAATCCATAAAAAATAACTTTTTTTCATATTATAAGTGAGGCTTATATTTTTATTTCTTTTTTGAAATAACCTTTTTTTTACTTAATTAATTGGCTTTTTCATTAATTTTAGTGTCTGACAACGTGGTAAGACAAGAAAACATTGAAACAGCCTCAACAGTAACCAGCATTATCCCTGCCAGTACTGTTAATTCTGATCATAATAGTACTGTTATTGTGACTCAAAATAACCAGCCTGAACCAATATCTTCTGAATTAATTAACTTGGACATAAGTAATACTCTTCAGAAGGCTAAGAATTTGGCCAATAGTAAGTTTTTGACGTAAAAATACTATTTTAAGCCTTTTTTAACCATAATTATGCCTTCAACCAGGTCAGGAGCCAGCTACAACCCCTCAAGCAGCTCCCAAAAAGGTAATAGACGTGATTATGGCAGAGGCCAACCAGGTACAGAAGGAAAAGGGTCAGTTGATGACTTCCAAACAACTAAAATGGGTCATTCTGAAGCTGATAATACCATTTTACCTTCAAAAAGAGCTGACACCTCCACAACAAGCCTCTGTGGACATATACAAAGCCAGCCACAGTGCATACAACAATGCACTCCAATTCAAAGAGTACCAGATACTTGCAGACCTGTGGAAGAATTGCATGAATTCTTACCTGACAGTAAGAAAATTCTTGGGCCATCCCAACACTTGCAAATTGCTCAATGGATGGCATCCATTGATGGAGAAGAAAAACATGATGCTTTTGACACTAGAATGGAGGAAAAACAACCCTCCACCAGCCAAACCAGTGCCAAAAACAGCCCCAGTGGCCAGCAGCAGCAATTCCAACGTGAAAAAGCAGCCACAAACTCCAAACAAGGGCAAAGGGAAGGCACCAGCCCCAAAACCTTACAGCCAGGGCTACAGAATCCCAAAGATTCAGCAGGATGCCATGGAAAATGTATTTCAGATGGCCAGAACCATGATGGAATTACAGAAGAAGGAGGAAGCCAGATTAAGGTTCCAGAAATGATTTCTGACATATTTGATTCCATCCCAGAGTTGTATAATGCTATAAATGACGTGAAAAAACATCTTTCTGATAAAAATGACACCATTTGTAACAACATTAAAACAAACAACCTGAGTCTGTGCCAAATTAATGAAACACTTATGTGTTTTGAAAAAGTTTTGAGAACAATTAAAAATTCCAATAATGATAATTCTTCTAACAATAAAATAAATGAACAATCTGCCATTATTAAAGAATTAACAGATAAATATTCTAAATTCAATATTGATGACATAATTGAAACAAGAATTAAACAAGCCATAAATATTATCAAGACAGATAACAAGAAAGTCCTTGATGACATTTCAAATTCATTTACTGAAGTAAAGACATATACCATTGCCTTGAAAAAGTGTTTTGATGCTTCACAAGAAGAAGTATCAAAATTATCAATGAAATTGAATCAAGTCACTGCTGATAATACAAGACAGACAGAGTTATGGCAAGAACTTACACATAAAGAAGACATGTATAAAATTGAAGTAATAAATTTAATACAAAGCTTCCAACATGAATACAGAAATTCCCAAAGGTGTAGCAACAGTAAAATGAATGACATTGAACAAATACTGAACACCTTACCAAGAATGTCTACACCTCTAAATCAAAATGAGGGCACAAGAATTTCAAATCCACAAGTATTGGATCCTGATAATTCACAATTAAAAAATGAATTATCCACTTCTTTTCATAACTTGGAACCATCAATGGGCCAAGCACTCTTGAAAGAAGTTCCAAAACTTAAAGAATGGCCTCACTTCAGTGGTGAAGGAGAGTATGACCATATGGAATTCATTAGAGGTATTGACATGATCAAAGAGGATTTTGAATTACCAGACAGATTGGTAACAGCCAGGTTTAACACCTTGTTTACCAGATCAGCTCACAGATGGTACATCAAAATAAGACAATCACATGGACACCAGAGTTGGACTTGGTGGAAAACCCAAATCATCAACAAATGGGCAAATGATGCTTGGAGGTTTAAAGTTGAAACAGCCTTTGAATCTGCCAAATTTAATGCTGATAAAGACAAAGCTTTACCATGGTTTTGCCAACAAAAGGACAGATTAACAGCATTATATCCTGACATGTCAGAATTTATGATCCATAGAAAAATTCTGAGACAATGTGGAGGTGACTTAGAGCATGCTGTCAAAAGCAGGACTACTGAACAATCTTCAGCAGAGGATATCATCAATATACTAGAAGAAGTAACCACCAGAACCAAAATTGGTTCTAGTAGGGTGAATCTTAAAACAAGGTTTAATACACCTTGGAAAGATTCTGTGGACAAAAACCCCAAAGAAAATTCTAGTAATATTATATATAAATCTGCAGATACAGTCAGAAAATGCCATATTTGCCAAAGCACCACCCATTTAGCCAATACATGTCCAAAAAGGGGGAAAATCAATGAAATTGACATTGAAAAACAACCAGATGTTGAAAAAGAAGACATAATTGAAGACAATTCAGATGATAAGTCATCCATATTCTCTGAATCTTCAAAAGATATAGAAAATATCAATGCCACTTTTGACATCATGGAATCTTATTCCCACTTACCACAATTGAGCAATGGTCAAGTTGATTTATCAAAAGTTCAAGATGCACAACTTATGAAGACAAAACCAAACAGAGGAAAAGGTTATACAGCTGGTAACTCCTGTATAACAGAAGTGGTGATTGACAACAAACCCACCAAACTTTTGCTTGACCCAGGAGCCTTCTGCTCTTGTGTTGGAAAATCTTTTCTTAAGACTTGTGTACCAAATTTTGAAGACCAATTGTTACCAATTGATGGTATAAAATTCAACAGTGCAAGTAACCCAATGAAAGCATTAGGAATCTTTGAGACCAATGTCATATTCCCACACATAAATGGGAATTTAAGGATCACAGTTGAATTTGTTGTTATGGAAAATTGCTCTAGTACCCATTTTATATTGGGAAATGACTATTTAATCATGTATGGGATAGATTTACATAATAACAAAGACAGATACTTTACAATTGGAGACAATAAGCGCCAGAAATTTGCCTTTTTACCCTTTAAAAGACAAATTACAGTAAACAAAGTATCACCAGTCAACTTAGAGTTAGAGAAATTCAAGTCTGAACAGTTAAATGAGGCTGAAATAAGCCTTCATCTGACTGATAAGCAAGAAAATGAACTTTCTTCCCTTTTGTATGACCACAGAGGAGCATTTGCTACAGACAAAGAACCCCTGCAAGCAATTATTGGTCATGAAGTTGACATCATTCTTAACATTGAGAGACCTTATCCACCACTCTTAAGAAGACCTGCTTATCCAGCAAGTCCAAAATCAAGAGAAGCTCTAGAAATTCATATCAAAGAACTTCTAGACCTTGGTGTAATAAGAAAAGTAGGCCACAATGAGGAAGTAGAAATAACTACACCAGTCATAGTGGCGTGGCATAATGGAAAATCCAGAATGGTTGGGGACTTTAGAGCTCTGAACACTTACACTGTTCCAGACAGATACCCAATACCAAAAATCCAAATTGCCCTTACTCAAATATCTCAAGCAGTGTATATAACCACTATGGATGCCCTTAAAGGATTCCTTCAAAATGTAGTAACACCAAGAGCAAGAAAATACTTGAGAATTATTGTTCATTGTGGACTGTATGAATACTTAAGGATGCCCTTTGGTATCAAAAATGCACCTTCACACTTCCAAAGAATGATGAATGAAATCTTCCCTGAAGAACTCTCAGAGGGATGGTTAATCATTTACATTGATGACATTATTATCTGTTCAAAGACTTGGGAGGAGCACATGTACAGATTATCAAGAGTTTTGACAAAAATCCAATCAGTAAACATGAAAATCTCCTTGAAGAAATGTCATTTTGGATTTAAAGAACTTAAGGCACTAGGACATGTTGTATCTGGTTTGTCCCTTGGAATTGATAAAAACAAAGTTGCAGCAGTATTGTTAAAACCCATGCCTCAGAATAAGAAGGAAATTCAGTCATTCTTAGGTTTTGCAGGATATTACAGGCAACACATTAAAGACTTTGCATCCATAGCAAGACCACTTTATAAGTTGTGTGACAAAGACACAGTATTTGAGATGACTGTTGACAGAGTCAAAGCTTTTGAGTCTCTAAGAGAAGCATTGACCACTGCTCCACTCTTACTGATGCCAGACTTTAAATTGCCTTTCAAACTGTATATTGATGCATCAGGGGATGGACTAGGTGCTGCACTTCACCAAGTTCAGATCATAAATGACAAACCTGTAGAAGGACCAATATGTTTCATATCCAGGCAAATCAAACCAACTGAAGCCAGATATGGAGCAAGTCAAATGGAATGTCTATGCCTTGTCTGGGCCTTAGAGAAATTGAACTATTTCTTAGAGGGATGTGTTTTTGAAGTAATAACAGATTGTACAGCTGTGAAATCACTTTTGAACATGAAAACACCTAACAGACACATGCTCAGATGGCAAATAGCCATACAAGAATACAGAGGCAATATGACTATTGTTCATAAGGATGGGAATATTCATAAGAATGCAGATGGACTAAGCAGATGGCCATTACCAAATAACATTGATAATCCTGCTTATGTTCCAGAAGAAGCTTCACCACAAATTCCAATAGAAGGAATAAGTGTTACAGACTTGAACACCACCTTCTTTGAAGAAGTCAGAAATAGTTACACTCAAGATAAGAATTGTAGCATCTTATGCCAATTACTTAACAAAGACTGTAAAGACAACTCTCTAATACATGCCTTGGATGAAGTATGGAGAAAATCTTATAATGAAGGGAGATTTCACCTACTGGATGGTATAATTTACCACAGAACCAAGCACACATGTGTCATGACAGTTGTAGACAGGTCATTAATCAATCTTGTACTGAAAGAATGCCATGATAGTCCCTTTTCAGGACATCTTTCTGAGGACAGAACAAGAGAGAAAGTAAAGACCTGCATATGGTGGCCAATGTGGCAAAAAGATGTTGCAGAATATTGCAAAACCTGTGACAGATGCCAAAAGGCAAATAAATCCACTGGCAAAAGACTTGGAAATATGATGAAAATCCAAGAACCAAACAGACCTTGGGAAATTGTTCATATGGATTGGGTAACTGGCCTACCACCAGGAGGCGACAGGAGCTATAATGCTTGCCTAGTAATTGTGGACAGATTCAGTAAAACTCCAATCTTTTTACCATGTCACAAAGATGATACAGCCATGGATACAGCTCTTCTGATATGGAATAGAGTAGTGTCATGGACTGGGATATTTACAAATATCATCAGTGATAGAGATCCCAAATTCACTTCAGCACTATGGACAAATCTTCACCAATTATTTGGCACTAAACTGTCTTTCTCTACAGCCTACCACCCACAAACTTATGGTCTGGCTGAAAGAATGATCCAAACCTTAGAGGACATGGTGAGAAGATTTTGTGCATATGGCCTTGAATTCAAAGATTGTGATGGATTTACCCATGATTGGTGTACTCTGTTACCAGCACTGGAATTAGCATATAAAACATCAATCCATTCCAGTACCAATCAGACTCCTGCTATTCTAGAAAAAGGATGGAACCCCAAGTTACCCCAAGATTCCTTGAGGAAAGACTTAATTGAAATACATCCCACAGCTGCTAGCTTCAAAGGAATGCTAGACAAAGCTAGAAAGCATGCAGTGAGATGCATGGAGGACTCTTTTGCATATGCTAAAGACAAATGGGATAAATCTCATGCAACTCCAGATTTCAAAGTGGGGGACCTAGTTCTTGTATCCACCACTAACTTCAATAACATCAAAGGATGTAAAAAGCTAAAAGACTCCTTTGCAGGACCTTTTGTGATTAAGGCCCTCCATGGAGAAAATGCTGTTGAAGTAGAGTTATCTGAAGAACTTAGCAATAAGCACCCTACATTTCCAGTAAGCTTGATAAAGCCATACAAATCTAGTGATGCTGAGAAATTTCCCTTGAGGAATAAGATTCCCCAAGTTATACCTCCTATTGAGACATCTGGTACTAAGAAAATAACCAAAGTTCTTAAAGAAAGGAAATTAAGAACCAAGAAAGTAAGGGAATACCTTGTTAGGTACAGTGACCCAACTTGTGAAGATGAATGGTTAGAAGAGAAAGATATACCAGAAGCCACCAAACTCCTGAGGAGATTCAGACACACTAGAAACACCAATATTACAAAGTAATATTCTTTTTTTAGGGGGAGGGAATGTGAGCCTTAGAGGGAATTTCATATACCCAAAAGACCACAAATATAAAAAATAACATATTAATATAAATAAAATAAATTTATTTATATTATTAAAATAAAAATAAAAATATAAATATAAAATTATATTAAAAATAAAAAATTAATTATAATTTAAAAATAAAATTACTTTAAATTTTGTAAATATAAAATTACATTTATACTTGAAAAATTTAAGTAAAAATGAAATTTTAACAAAATTGTGAAAAATGAAAAAATGTGGAAAAAAGTTAAATAAAATTTATTATAACTTTTTATCCAATAAATAAACATATAAATTTTATTTCACCATTGGATTCCTCATAAAAAATCAGGTGGGGTCACCTCTGGGTGAAATTTTTGTAACTCAACTCTAAATAAGCTTAAATTAAGTTTTTAGTATTTTCAATACAAAAGTTGAAAATCCTCAAAACCTTAATTTAATTCACACCACATGTGGTGTTAACCATCAATTTTTGTGTTAAAATTGAGGTGTTGTGTTTAGTTTAGAAGTTATGAGGAATTGAAGTATTTTCAATTGAATTCAATTGAAATGTCAAAATGTGCGCGTGTATTACATAAGTGAACTTTGATTTACATATGAGGTGTCAATTATTACTGTATTGTACTGTACAATTGAATTGAATTACATGTGTAAATTATAAGTATAATACATGATGAGGAATTAAAGGAAAAATAAATTGGAAAGATTAAATTTGGGGGGGAAAAGGAACTCCAGCTCTAAGGGGGAGCTAGACCCCCAAAATCCTTGCTGACAGGCGTGGGATGTCAAAATTCACGCAAAAGTTCATCACTTTTGGCCTGGAATTGAGTTACAGGGTCTGTGGACTCAATTGATGATGAGGTTTTGATACCAACTGGGGTAGTTTTAGCTGTTGCCAAGAGGGTAAAACTACCCTTAAGATAAAACAATCATAATAAAAACAGTTTTAACTGGTTTCTACGCCTCTGACACACATTCTGACGTGTTTTGAAGGCTCTAGGCCTAGTATTGCTATAGTAATGGCTGATTTAAGGGTCTAAAATGGCTAAAAATGGCTAAAAATGGCTTAAACCAGCCCTTTTTGGTCTAAACCAGGGTTCAATGATGCCATAATTGGCTTTTCTGTTGTCAGACTGTTTTTTACGACTGACAAGAGTAAATTTTACTTTTGGAGTAAGAGAATTAATGGCTATAAAAGAATGTCTTCTTTGCCCCACTTTTCTCTTCATGTTAGAATCTTTTCCTTTTATTAATTAGTTTAAACACTGTTAAACCAATCAATCAAAGATTCCAACCACCATTTTCAAATCATTTTAATCCTTTTAACCACGTGAAAAAATCATTATAATCATTGTTTGTAACTCTTATAATCATTTTTACCCCTGAACCACCCCAAAAGTGAATTAAAGCATCTTTCATCACTGTAAACTTTGTCACTTTGTTTCCAAATTCACTCTGGTCACTTTTGGGCGTGTTTTCTCTTTAATATTCCTTTTAAAGACTTTGTTCTTTAATTAATTGCTTTCAGTTCTTTGCTCAATTAATTCCAATTGAAATTGCTCTTGAAGAAATTTCTTTTGTAGCCTTAAAATATCTCTTGTAGAGTATTTTTGGATAAATTTTTATTGTTGGTAAAACAATAAATTTTTATAATATTATTGTTTTATACTAATAAAGTTATAAACAATAAAATTGGCGTGTTTTCTCTTAAAAATAATATTTCATACTATTTTTAATTGATTTTTACCTTATACAAATTTTGAGGACAGGAAAAGTACTTGATTTTTAATCAAAGTTTCATATCCACACCTTACAAATGTTATGATCAATTGTTGAAGCTTATGGAAGACTGGTGTTGGACTGCTGAATGGGTGAATTTGATACATGAAAATAGGTAAATAAGGCTTGTTATGTCTATTGATAAGTACATAGGGTCTGGGCAGAAGTTTGTGTGGAGGAAGATTTAACCAGTAGGCATTCTCATTGTTCTTCTTGTCTAGTGTAATTATGGAGAAGTTGGGATTGTAAATGCCAAGCTGGCCTGCTGTTTGGTTCATATAAGAAAGCATTCTTCTTTGTTGTCTGGTATTTGAGTGATTATGATTAAGAGAATTCTCTTCTGTTATATCATTCTGATTGTGAGGTTGAGTCCCAACAGGCTTTACATCATGAGTAATTAAAGAGAGTTTGGGCACATTCAGCTCATTGACAATCATCTGGTCATTTGGTTGAGTCCCAACAGTCAAATGATCAGATAATTGATGAGGAATGGCTAAAGAAGGGGAGAGTTTATTGTTGGATTGTGACATAATGATTTCAGACTAAATATATTCCAAATATGAGTTATTCCTCCTCTAAATTAAAACAAAAAAAGTGCATAAAACAAAATAATTAATCAGTATGGAATACAAAAGCATATGAATGGTACAGATGTTGGAAAAGGAGGACATGTTAGTTGGGTGGTGGATGATGGTGAAGGTGGTGATGGATTGATGGGGGAGGTGAAGGATCAGTGGTGGTGGTGGATTGATGGAGTGGTGGTGGTGGTGGATTGGTAGTGGAGGCGTTGGAGGAGGTGATGGTGGTGGTGGTTCGATGGAGGAGGATGATTGGTGGTGAAGATGTTGGAGTTTTTGGAGGAGGTAGTGGTGGTAGTGGTGATGTATTGGTGGTGGAGGTGGATTGGAGGTGGTGGTGGTGTTGGATCGATGGAGGTGATGGTTGAGGTGGTGGTGTTGGATCAATGGAGGAGGTGGATTGGAGGTAGTGGTGGTGTATCGGTGGTGGGGGTGTTGGATCAATGGAGGTGATGATGGTGGATTGATGGTGGTGGTGGATTGGAGGTAGTGGTGGTGTATCGGTGGAGGAGGTGGATTGGTGGTGGATCAATGGTGGAGGTGGTGTTGGATCGATGGTGGAGGTGGTGGTGGTGGATTGATTGTTGAGGTGGTTGTAGTGGCCGGTCAACGGTGGGGGTGGTGGTAGTCGGCCGGCGGTGGTTGTAGTGGCCGGTTGACGGTGGGGGTGGTGGTAGTCGGCCGGCGTTGGTTGTAGTGGCCGGTCGACGGTGGGGGTGGTGGTAGTCGGCCGGCATTGGTTGTAGTGGCCGGTCGACGGTGGGGGTGGTGGTAGTCGGCCGGCATTGGTTGTAGTGGCCGGTCGACGGTGGGGGTAGTGGTGGTGGAGGTGATGGATTGATGGAGGTGGTGGTGGGACAGCAAGCAGTAGTCAGTACCATAATGACTACTGCATAAATACAACAAAAGAAAGGGCTTACCGTTGCTATTAAAAAAAGAGCCCCCCAACACGTTTTTGTTTCAATAGTACTATCTGTGCAGAATGAAAGAACAAAACTTGAGGAACAGTTTTAAAAAGAAAGAATGTTGAAAAAAATTACCCAAATGAAGAATTGAAAAATTCACCATACAAAAGACGTGTGGTGGATTTTTAATCAAGGGGTAATTGTAATTAATTAAAATTAACTATAATTAATTATTGATTAATTATTAATTAAATTTAATTATAATTAATTATAACTAATAATAATTATTTATTATTAATTTGATATAATTTTCATGAAAATTATTTATAATTAATTGAAATTAATTATCTAATTAATTAAAGTAAATTATAATTGGAATTAATTATAATTAAATATAACAAATTAAAATTAACTATAATTATTTATTAATTAATTATTAATTATAATTAATTAAAACTAATTATAATTATTTATAATTAATTTGATATAATTTTCATTAATTATAATTAATATTATTTGATGAAAATTATTTATAATTAATTAAAGTAAATTATAATTAGAATTAATTATAATTAAAAGTAATTATAATTAAATATAATTAATTATAATTAATTATTAATTATAATTAATTGAAACTAATTATAATTATTTATAATTAATTTTGAACAATTTTCATTAATTATATGTAGAAAATTAATTATAATTATCTAAAATTAATTATAATCAAAATTAAAATTAATTTAAAAGAAATTATAATTCTAATTAATTATAATTAATTAAAATCAACTATAATTAATTATTAATTAATTATTAATTAAAATTAATTATAATTAATTAAACCTAATAATAATTATTATTAATTATAATTAATTATAATGAATTTTAATTAATTTGATTTTATTATCATTAAATGTCATTGATTATAATTGATTTTAATTATAATTAATTTAATGAAAATTAATTATAACTAAGTTTAATTAATTATCATTAATTTATAATGAAAATTAATTCAAATTAATTATAATTCATGAGATTTAATGATAATTAATTAAAATTAATTATAATTAATTTAATGATAATTAATTAAAATTAATTATAATTACTAATGATTAATTAAAATTAATTATAATTAATGATAATTAATTAAGATTAATTAAAATTAATTATTATTAATTATAATTAATGATAATTAATAATAATTCAATAAAATTACTCATTATTAATTATATAATTAATCAAAATTAAACAAAATTAATTATAAAATGAAAATTAACGAAAATTAATGAAAATATAATTCATTTTAATTAATTATCATTAAATGTCATTAGTTATAATTAATTTTAATTCATTATCAGTAATTTTAATTAATTTTCATTAATTTTTATTAATTATATTATAATTAATTCTCATTTTATAATTAATTTTATTTGATTTTTATTAATTATATTTTAATTATAATTAATTTTAATTAACTATTATTAATTATAATTAATTATTATTATATTATCATTAAATCAATTTTAATTAATTATCATTAATTGCCATTATTTATAGTTAATTTTAATTAATTTTCATTATTTTTTATTAATTATAAATAATAATTAAAATATAATTAATGAGAATTAATGAAAATTAATGACATTCATTATTTTTATGATATTTTATTTGATTTTTATTCATTTGTTTTGTATTTTTGCTTTATTTATATAAATTAATAAGTAATCAAACAATAAATAATAAATAATGAGTGAATCATTATGAAATTAATCAATTCTGATAGTGATTTGTTAAATTTCATGCAAATTTATGCATAATAAAGATGTTTCCACATTAAATACATCCTAACCCTAATTATTTTATATGGCTTGGGCATGTTGAATTCGTTTTTGATCCACTCTCTTCAAATTAATATACATTTTACCTAATACATCTTTATCTAATTCTTAACATGAGTCAAATAAGCTCCCTAATAAATCCCAATGAATCAGCCAGTCAAATTTCACGGTCTTGCACAAAAAATCACTCTTCAAACTCCAAAATAAACCAAAGTCAGATCGCACAATGTTATTTTTCCCAAGCAAAGAATGGATACCAGTTATGCCTAGTCGATGGATGCTCGAAGAAAATTAAGCGACATGAAGGAACCAAGCAAAACCTGGTATCTCATTTGAAAGCATTTCATAAGGAACTATGGGCTGAAGCAATTGCCGAAAAGAACACTGAAGGACAAAGTAACTTATCAAACTCACATGGAAGCAGCATAATAAAAAGTATGAATGTCCACTTACAGAATAATTTCACTGATAATCTTGTCAGCTTCATAATTCAAGATCAACAATTGTATGCATTAGTTAAATCAAAATCATTTCAAAAGCTTATTCACACCCTCAACAAGGACATTAACTTAATTTCTGAAACCACAATTTCCAAACGGATAAAGCAAAAGCTTCTGAATGATAAAGAACATATATTTGCCTTTATCAATTCACAAGCACCACGGTTCTCATTTTCTACTGACATTTGGTCTGGTCCAGGTGGAATGTCGTATATTACTCTCACAGCTCATTACATATCATCTGATTGGAAACCATTCACTGCAACCGTTGGATTTTCCAAGTTCACAGAAGCTCATACTGGTAAAAACATATACACAAAAATCGTGGATATGCTTAATGATTTCTTTATTGAACACTCTCAAAAGCCAAGGGGATCAAAGCGTGATGCAATTGAAATAGATACCTCAAGTGATTCATCTTCAGAAACTGAAAGTGATTTGTCCAATTTGTCAAATGATTTTTATAGTTTGGATATCTCATCCATTGGTAATTGAATCATGGCCATAACATTGGATAATGCTTCCTCAAATACAACATTTATGGACCTTGCTGTTAAAAATAATTTGTTGAAAGGTTTTGACTCACACATTCGATGTTTTGCACATATTCTTAATTTAGCTGCAAAGGATTCTTTAAAAGAGCTTGATGGATCGATTGAGAAGGTTAAGAAGGTGGTTCACTTAATACGTCGATCAAACACCTCATGGGAACACTTCAAAAGCATTTGTGAAAAAAATAAAGAGCCACCAAACCGGCCAATGGCTGACAATTCCACCAGATGGAACTCAACATATTCAATGCTTTGTTCAGCATTAAAGCAGAAGAGCTCTTTTGATGATTTTATTTATGAGTACAATAAGTCTCAAACATCAAAGCGAAAAACAAATCACTTTAAAAGTTCAAGCCAAAAAACATTTAGCAGCAAGAAACAGAAAACGATTTCCCAGGCAATAGAAAAAGCCGACATTCATCATGATATACGCCTTGTACGTCTGCCTAGTTGATTATTTTTCTGTATAATAAATCTCACTTCATTCCTTTCTAACTATTCAGGATGTAATTTTGGAAGAGGACTGGCTATTTTTTGAACAAATATCAGAATTTCTAAAGGTCTTTGCCACTGCAACCGATGAAGTTCAAGGTGATTCTTATCCCTCACTTGGGTTAGTAATGCCTTGGTACCAACTACTCCTTGAAACATGTCAAAAAACAAAAAATGAAGTCTCAAGGGAATCCCAACTTTACGATGCAGCTGATCAAGCATATTCAAAGCTTGAAAGTTATTACAATATTAGATCAAATTCCTGTGCTATGTGCTTGATTCTTGACCCACGATTCAAGCTTACATGGTTTACTCAGCATGATTTGTTGCAAGAAGATGAAAGAAACAGTGATACCAATCCAATAAGATATAAGGACGAAGCACTCAAACATCTCAAAGAAGTATATGCTGAATATTCTTCTGAATACACAATCAACTTTCCACAAGAACCTCAGGTTTCTGAAACAGTTCCGACTAATCTGAAGCAATTGCATCCTTTTGAAGAAAGAATGTCCCAACAAAAAAATAAAACTAATGAAATTCTTGAATATTTACAAACTGATTCACCACATTATTCAATATGTATTCTTGAATGGTGGAAGAGCCACGAAAATAGGTTTCCGATATTATCCAAAATTGCAAGAGACTACCTTGGAATACCTGCAACCTCAGCACCTAGTGAGCGTGTGTTTTCAGAAGCTGGAAACTTGATTACTAACAAACGCACATCACTTTCCTGTGATTCTGTGGAGGCAAATATGTGTTTACGTTCTTGGTTAAATAATGGAATTTATGAAAGTATGTATGCTTGGTATGATAATCTTCAATAATTCCATTTATTATTTTTACTCGTTAAATAAATTTCTCTTGAAATCAAAAAATTTGATAAATCCCAGAATTATGCAAATTAAAATATTTTTTCTTATTATTATAGTGATTTTAGATTCAATCTATTAATCAGAACATTATTATTTAGCAATTGCTCTAATTAAAATTCAAGTGATATAAGTGTTTTCTGACCAAAAATCACAATTCTATTTTTGAAATAAATAATACTTCCTGTTTGAATTCTATTTTTGAAATAAAAAATCCTTTCTGTTTGAATTATATTTTTGAAATAAATGATCCTTTCTGTTCGAATTCTATTTTTGAAATAAATAATCATCATTATTTTTGAAAAATCCATTCAATCTTAAGAATCAAAAACAAGAAGCCTATATTTTTTTGAAACTTCTTGGGTTGAATGATTGTTAAAATTCCATAAATCACATGAATTTCATGAAAAATGCCATAAAAATGGTATGAATAGCATCAGCAATTCCATAAGTAACATGAATAGCCTCAACAATTTCCTAAGTAATATTAATGGTATCATCAATAATATAAATGAAATTAATGGAATAAAAAATGCATACATAAAATTAATGGCTTGAAGGGAATTAAAAATACCATAAATTGTGTTATGGAATAAGAATTCCATTTATTTCATAAACAAGGAGCCCATAGTGTTTTTTTATGTGTATTTAATAATTTATGGCAAAAAAACTTAAGGGCCAATGGGTTTTTATGGTTTTACCAAAGGCCCAAAAGGGTTAATTATATATAAATGAAGGTGTCCATGAAAATTCAAAATTCACTTCCAAATATTCGAATATTCGAAGGTAGGTGAAATTCGATTCTGAATATTCGGTCATGACAGAAATTTGATATTGAATATTCGATGACCCTTAAAATTCAACGAATTTTCGAAAAGCTATGCATTGATACTTCAATATTAATAATAATAATAATAATAAATCATAATTAATCTATTATTATTATAGTCACTGACAGCTATAATAACATGAAATATTAAAGATCTTAATGAGACAATTATATGTGGAAAATGACAATATTTATCCACATATAAGTAATTCAAATACTATTTATGAAAAATATCATACATATTGTGCAGAGATGAATCTTATAGATAAATTCTATATATAAAAAAACCAATACTAGATAAATAAGATATAGAAATTCAAAGAAAACTAACTTATAAGACTTATTTAATACAATAAGTCAAAAAAAATAAGCTATAGTATTAAGTAATTCTTTTAGGTTGAAAAAACAACAAAATCAATATTCTAAAGGAATGAGAAAAAAAATTCTGATAAAAAGAGATTTAAGACTTTTTAGTGAAGATTTTCGGACTTCAAATATGTTTTAAGAGAACAATTTTATATAATAAAATCTATTATTGATGATGAAAACAATACAATCTAAATCATATGATTCCAATTCTTTATACAAAAGCTATAAGAAGGAAGTTTACCTAAGAATTAATTTAATAATATAAGATCTTATATGGAATACAATATTACCTGTTCAAAATGTCTGATCTATTTTAATGATTGATCATGATGGACTAAGAAAAGTGATTTAAAGGCTCTTTTTATGCCTTGAGAGAAGTTATAATTATTCATAATAGATATAAAGGGAATTCTCATATCAAAACTGAAAACCCATACTTAAAAATAGGGCTCTTAATTAAGGTAACTTATTGTCCATTTCAGCTTAAATTCACTAGTGTTACTCTTAACCCCTATTAACTTTAATTCTCTTTTGGGTTAATTATTTCAAGTTTTAATATAAAATAAGTTTGTTTATATTATATTGCATCATATAAAAAACTTAAAGATAAATTTTCAAGTGAAAATCTCTTAAATGGATGTTAAATCATCTTTTCAAGATATCTCAATTTCTTTTTAAGAGTAATTAAAAGAGACGGGTTCAAGGGTAGTTTAAAAAAAGTTCCTTTTTACAAAAATGCTTTAAACTTGAATTATACACAGATAAACTTGAATTTTCAGCTATGTTGAATTTTCAAGAAAAACCATGAAGAATTGGATTTTTGATGAATTTTGGAAGTTAGTGCTATTTTTTCATGTAAAATAGCAATACACAACAAATGTTAACTTTCTATGAGGTTTTAATACTTACAAACTTAAATTTCAGGCCCATTTCAGCTTAATTAAGCTTTGAAATTTCTTAACACCTTGATTACAAGTCAGCATATGGGGAATTACCCTTTGGAAGCTTGTAATTCCTGTTGATATGGGGGACAAACTAGTTCAAACTATAATATTAAATCAAAGTCTAATCTCATAGTTTAAAGAAGGTTTATAATCCTCCAACACAGGTGGAAAACCTTAAATTAGTTCTTGCAGATCCCAAAGGCTGGGTACCCTGGCTCTATTTGTCTTTTTTCCATTGTCTCACCTTCTTGCATGAATTTTTCCCTTTTATTTATTTAAAGCCATACAATGGCTTTAAACAAATTTAAATTGGTCTCATCCAGGATTTATAGCCTGTATTTCAAATCCTTAGCAAATTAAGCAAATAAACACCACACCTTACCTTTAACTAAATTTTTGCAAGTTTGCATAAACCTTACACAACTTTAAATTTAAGGTTAAAATTAACAATTTAAAATTTTTAATAAGAATTTTAAACATGTATATTGGTACTGTGAAATTCTTAAACCTTCCAATAACATAAAAATAGCCATTTTTGGGTATAAAACCCTATGGGTACCCTAGGTTATTTTTGATGTAGAATCCAAAAATGACAGAATATTTATAACTCTGTTTATTAAAAATGAATTTATACTTATTTTCTGTTATTTTTTGCTTTAAATTAACTTTATACATCTTTTCAATACCAAATCAACTGTATAGAAAGCTATTTGTGGCCTTATGGGTATGTCATACATACCTCCCAGGCTCACATTCCCTACCACCAAAAAAGCTGTACTACAATTTTCCATTGAATACTTTAACCCCATTTGAATCGGAGAGGTATAATCCACTCTACAACCTATCTACTTATACTTCTTAAGTATTTAAAGCACATAATTCAAAATGTTTGTTGAGGAACTGGTCTTATCTCATTTCTGAATATCCTAAGAGACTTTTGGGAATCAGGTATTTCACCTTCTGAAAGATACTCATCTTCATGTTGTGGGTTTCTATATCTGACTAAGTATTCTCTTTCATTTCACCCCAAAGCTTTCTTTCTTTCAAGAATTTCAGAAAATTTTTCATCTCAATCTGATCAAGTGGTCGTACTTCTAAGGGTGTTTCATTTCTTAAATGAAATAATTCCTTATCACTCAAAGTATAATTTTTCACTAGATTAACAGGGAAGGTTGGATTTTCATTTTCCAATTCTCCTGTCAGTTCTACTTGTAATGCAGTTGTCCCATGAAGGGCTTTGATAAGAAATGGTCTTTGAAAGGAATCTTTCAAGTTGCTTGGGCCTTTAATATTATTATAGTTGAAGGTTGAAGCTAATAATAAGTCCCCTACTTCAAATTTTAATGTAAATTAAGGACTAATTTGCACTTCCATCAAGTGATTTGTCACAAATCATTTCTTATTGTCATTACTTGTCTATTGAAAGTTATTTTTTTCTTTCTAGAGGAAAGAAAAACTTTTGTCTTTTATCTTTAGCTATAGTCAAATATATGTATTTATGATTATTACTATCAATACCATAAATATTAAGATAATAATTTCCAAGTATAAAATGTTGTGAGGTACAATTTTTTATAATAGAAAATTAAACTTTTGGTCTAATACTTCCTGAAGGATTAAGAAATATTATTTCTGCTTCAAAAATACCCACAAGATGTACATATTGGCTAGTACTTCTGAATCCTATACCTTCAATTGACATAAATTTCTCTTTCCAATTGATATAAATTTTATTAAGATAAATGATACCAACAAAACTGCAGAAAGCACCTGTGTCAAGATGTATTGTGGATTCCTTTTTTTTGTTACAATATTAGAGGTACAAGATGATCCATCTGTATAACCTTTGCCTCTGTCAGGTTTTTTTGTCTTCATTTTGGCATTTTGCACATGTATGAAAAGTGAGTATGTACCTCTGTGACTTCAAAGGACACATTGATGTTTTCTATACTAAGTCCATCTGGTACTTCTTCTTCTTCAGAAGGTTCCTAATCACTTTCTTGCACAGTAAAGTGATTTTTTTCCTTGGTTTCTTGGGTTTTTTCAAGTTATATATTATTAGTTATTGTTTCCTTAGTAAAGTTATTAGCCAAATGAGATGTACTTCCACATTTATGACATCTCAAAAGAGCTCTGTCTTGTGCTTTATTTCTTCTTTAAATTGATTTCCCACTAGTATTATTGTCTATTGAGGGTTTCTACCAATTTCTACCAACTTCTGTTCTAGTAGTGATGTATTCCATGACATTGATATAATCTGCTGTAGAGACAGGCTCAACACATCTCCTTATTATAGCATTCTCAACATAACCACCACATTTATTAATATTCTTTTATGTACCATTGTTTTAGACATATCAGGATGAAGGGAAGTCAATCCTTTCTTTTTCTTAAGAAACCAGGACATGGGCCTGTCTCTTTCAATATTAAAAATGACTCCTTTAAAGCAATTTAACATCCTAAATCTGCAAGAGTCATTAGACCCTTTGGAAATAATATGTTCTTTCCACCAAGGCCATGAGTGTTTACCATTGTCTTGTCTCATTTTATAATACCATTAATTTTATTATTTGGTAAATAATGAGTGTATTCTGGAGCTTATTTCTTCATCTGGTAAGTTAAAATCTTTGTTGAACATATCAATCATTTTAATAAATTTCATATTATTATATTCTACTTCACCACTAAAGGTAGGCAATTTATCTAATCTTGAAATGTATTTGAAGTTAAGGCAGATTCCACCTCTGCATTACTTGAAATTTCATGATGTAAATCATTATTAAAGCTCAATAAATTTTTGTCTAGAATTGGTATAGACTGTCTTGGTAACTCATTTTTCAGTAATATATTTTCAATACTGGATTGGATATCTTCTTTCAATTAAAGCCTTTCTTTATCAATTTTTTCCAATTGTTCTTGGAAAAGACCTGCATTATGGCCAGTTGAAATTTCCAGCTTTTGAACTTCTATTCTTAATTGTTTTGATGGTTTAGTAATAATAAAATTTGAATCTATTCTTTTACACATATGCATACAAGGAAAAATATTGTCTTTATTCAAATTTTACAGACCCATAATGGTCTTTTGTGACTCTTGAACTTGTAAAATTTCTCTGCCCAGCTTCTGTTGGACATACACAAAATTGTTGAATTTTGTTGAAATTTCTTTATGAAGATTTTCAAAAGTAAATACAAACTTTGAAAAATTTATTTCTTTGGAAAATATTGATTCATTCTTTCCTCCTACTTTTTTGTGAATTTCATCAGAGTGATTGCCATATTGAAAATATTGTCCATGGCTGTCTTTCATCTCTTTGGATTTCTGTGATTCCTAGGGCAAGGCTTGTTCCACTTTGAATTTCCCTTTTTTTCCCTTCTGGTTGCTCTTTGCTTCTTGCTTGCCTGTGTTTCGCACTTGTGGAGGATTGAGTAGCTTCCACAGGGCAGTTGTCCTTCTTTTGGTCCAACT
The DNA here is from genome assembly GCA_023105745.1 of Austropuccinia psidii. Taxonomy (NCBI): domain Eukaryota; kingdom Fungi; phylum Basidiomycota; class Pucciniomycetes; order Pucciniales; family Sphaerophragmiaceae; genus Austropuccinia; species Austropuccinia psidii. The sequence continues at coordinate 48,552,796 of JALGQZ010000004.1, forward strand.
GCTTCTTCTGATCCTCTGACAAAATGCTTTAGCTTTTAAACCAAGATTTTATCTGTTGGACCTTCCCTTTCACAGAAATTGCATTCTAACCTTTTCAGAAAGTCCTCTGTATTTTCTGGGAAAGGAGTTTCTTCACTTGAAGATATGAGTTAGTTGTTCCTATTCAGAGGCTTGGAAGAAGTTTCCACTACTTCTTCTTTGCTTCCACAAACCAGTTCTTGTACTGAGACTAGTATATATCTACTGCTTCTTGTTGGAAAGTGTTCAGATCTGAAAGAAGGAATAGAAATTATGTAATCTTCTGTACTCTCAATAAGATTGTAAAAGTTGCTGGCCAACATTTGGGAACTGGTAAAAGCTCTTGCATCCTTCATTTGTGTCCTCCTCTGGTCTCACATTCTTGTCTTTTAGATTTATGACTTGAATGGCCTGGTATAGATCCATTTTATTGGATGGAATAGTTTCTTCCATATCTAGTAGGGGCATTTCACATCAATTTAGAAAAAACTTGACTAATAAATGGTTTAAATTCAACTTTTGGACCTTTAAAGGGTTCTTTTGTAAGTAACCCTCGTGGTCTTGAGCTGGTTTGAACTTCAACACTTGACTCTGAGATGCTAGAGCTGGAAGAGCTTTTTCAGATAGATTACACTAGAATCAAAAATAATATAAGTTTTGTTTAATAAATAATAATAAAAATAAGTTATTCAATTCACTTATTGAATAAAGTTGCTATAAAGTGATTTATGGGAAATTACATCAAAAATGAAGAGAATTGTCTAAGGAGGAAAAAAAATATTCTCATGTAAACTTTTCCTATTTTCTTTAAAGAGATAATAATTACTTGATTGATAAGTATTAATAAAAATTAAATTATTATTAACTTTATACTAGAATAACTCAAAGAATAAATTTCAAGTCTGTGATGTGAAAAAGCCACTAGTTGGAAAATAGAAATTTATTCCATATCACTCAATGGTATATTGTTTCAAACAATATTTTTGAGAAAGATAACTTTATCAATATAATAAACATTATTTATAATGTATAAGTCCAAAAAAAGTCAAAATCTAAGGGAATATGGAATGTTGGTATCAAAAAACAGTAAAATAAGGTCTGGACTATGATTCATGTCACAAATATTTGTTACAATTACAGCCAGGCCCCCAAATGTAAGTTTTGTCTATGAAACCCTTCATAATATCAACAAATATCAAGAGCACTATCTGTTCTCAGTAGAAGAAATAATATAATTATTGAGAATAATTTTTTAAAAAAAGAATTAAACATTATTAAATAATTCAATAATGCAAAAATATTAATAGTTAGAATAAAATATACTTACTCTATTATTATTATTATTATTATTATTATTATTATTACTATAGTCACTAGCAGCTATAATAATAGGAAATTTAAAAGATCCTAATGAGACAATTATATGTGGAAAATAATAATATTTATCTACTTATCGGAAATATGAATACTATTTATAAAATAAATATCAAATACATTATCCAGATATAAGCTATATAAAGAAATTCTATATAAAAAACTAATAATAGATAAAGAGGATATAGGAATTCAGAGAAAGCTTACTTATAATATTTATTTACTACAATAAGTAAAACAACAACAGTTATAGCATTAAATAATGTTTCTAAGCTAAAGACACACCAAAAATAAATATTTTGAAGGAATGAAGAATGTTTTTATTATAAAATAAGATTTAAGACTTTTTAGAAGGAATTTGTGGATTTAAAAGATATTTTAAGAGAATAATTTTATATAATAAAATCTATTATTGGTGATACCACAATATAATCTAAATTGTATTATTTAAATTCTTTGTTCATAGTTGATAAAGAGTAAAATAACGCAAGAATTACTTTAATATTTAAAGATTTTATATGGAATAAAATATTACCTGTTTAAAATTTCTGATTGATTGTGATTACCAAAAAACAGTGATGTAAAGGCTCTTTCTATGCCTTCAGAGAAGCTGTCATGATCCATAGTGTATATAGAGGCATCCCCAGATCAAAACTGAAAAAACACAATTAAAAAAATGCTCTTAAGTAAATTTCACTTATTTTCCATTTCAATTTAAAGTTACCAGTGTTATTTTTAACTCCAAGTAACTTTAATTCTCTTTTGGGTCAATTATTTTGATTTTATTTCTATGAAATTCAATCAAATGATAAACTTAAAGATGAAGCCTCAAGTTAAAATCTCTTAAACTGGATTTTTAGTTATATTTTAAAGAAATCTCAATTTGTTTTAAAAATATTTGAAAGAGCTAATTTTAAAGCTAATTAACAAGGAATCCTGTTTAGAAAAGATACTTAAAATTGGAAATATGGAAAGATAACATTGAATTGTAAGTTGTGTAAACGTTTCAAGAAAATACATGAAGAATTGGATTTTTAATAAATTCATGAAGTTATTGCTATTTCTCAATATAAAATAGCAATACACATCAAACCTTAACTTTTGATAAGGTTTCAACACTTATAAATTCAAATTTTAAGTTTATTGAAGATTTTCCAAGCTTCATTAAGCTTTTAAAGTTCTTAAACCCTTGATTACAGGTCTGCATATGGGGATTTACCTTTTGGCAGCTTGTAATTCCTGTCCAAATTGAGGATAAGCCAGTTTAAGCCTTAATATCAAATCCAAGTCTACTCTTAAAGTTGAAATAAGGTTGAAAATCCTCCAATACAGGTTCAAAACCATAATTGAGTCCCTTCAGATTGCAAAAGCTGGGTACCCTGGCTCTATTTGGCTTCCTTCCTTTGTCCCACATTCTTGCATGACTTTTCCCTTTTATTTATTTAAGGAAATACAATTTTTTTAAGCCAATTTAAATTGGGCTCACACAGGATTTACAGCCTGTATTACAAATCCTTAGCCAATTAATTAAATATTCCCCACACTTTAATCTCAACCAAATTTTTGCAAGTTTAAATAAACTTTATTCAACTTTAAGTTTAAGGTTAAAATTATCAATTCTAATTTTTTAAGAAAAACTTTAAAGATGTATATTGGTACTTTGAAATTCTTAAACCTTCCAATAACATGAGAAATAGCCATATTTGGGTATAACTGTCACAATGCTGTCTGCCAGACCTCAGCAAAGGGAACTCTTGCCAAAAAGGCTATTAAACCGGTTGAAAGACCAATTAATACTGGGAAGTTGTAGATCACATTCCACCATGTGACAGTACCCCCAGGTTTAGAGCACTGCGTCCCGAAGTGCATGTAACTGATGGTATTACCCATGTGACCCTCATGGAGTTACATTAGTCACAACAGGAGCCTACAAGGAACCCCCAAGGGGCGGAACCCTTGTATGCCAATGGAGCGGAAAACCCAGCAATTTCTGGTTGTTTGATTGAGACCACCTCTTGTCTCCAACTGGAATTGAACCCATGATGTTGGTAACCGGTTTATTGTCACAATGCTGTCTGCCAGACCTCAGCAAAGGGAACTCTTGCCAAAAACACTGCCGGAATTTGGTTGACGTATGCAGTCATACGTCACTCTGACATATGCAACAGAGTGACGTATGCAACATGATGCACCCTTCTGTTTCATTGTTCACACATCACGTGAATTACAGTATAATTTCCCCTTCTTTAGTAACTCCAAAATAACAAAATTTTGATAACAAAGAAAACAATATTGATTATTGTCAGTTAACACACTGCCTCAACGGCTCAAACACACACATGAGAGGAAAAGAATATTGATAATGCATGAGAATCATATGTCATACAATGGAAATGAAAATCTTACAACAGTAAATAAAAAAGGACTTATGCAAAAAAATGAGGGTCAGTGCAAACCCATCCCCCTTACAAATGAAACTATTTTCCACCCCTTTGTTGAGATCACCAATCTTGCTCATGTTTGGTTTCAATTCCGTGCTTTAATTTTCTTGAAAAAATCTAAAAAGTCTCTTCCTCTCATCCACTTGCTCTTTTTCACCTTATTTTCTCATATCCAGTTTTCCTTCTTTACATGCCTTCACTAATTCAATTATTCTTCTTTTGTTTCTTTATTACTTTAGCTTTCTCACTTGCACGGGTTACTCTCACTCCTCTAAAATCCCTCTATTATATTGGCTTCTACATTTATTACTTTTTTTCATTCATATATCACTTATTTTCAGAGCAGCCAACAACTGATTTGATTGTTTTTCAAACTTCTCCACCTCCACGTTCAATCCATCTTCTCATTAACATCACCTATGAATTTTGGCGATTATAATAGAGATTTCCCAAATGATTTTCAATCATCAAGTAATCATAATTTACTTCAAATAGTAAATGACCAGAGCGAACACATCAGAAAACTTGAAGCAAAAATAGACAGCCACGATCAAGAATTTGCAGCCCTACTTACAAAGTTTAATCTCCACGATCAAAATAAATAAGAAAAAATATTCTCAAACAAATCCAAAGATAAACGTAAAGACCTTAAACAAGTTTCTTCAACAAAAAATTGGAACCAACCTGAACAATCAAAAAATAACTCTTCCCACACATCAGTTAACAATAAGATTATGAAAAACAAATCACCAAATATGCATAGCAAAATCTTCAAGCAGCAAACTTCTACTCCACCTCGCAAGAGAAGCCCCCACCAGCTTTTAAATAGCGAAATACCTGTGTTCAGCCTACAAAGGTATGCAGTTTGCATTAGCTAAAAATCAGTTACAATCTTTTAATCAAGTGCTATGTTTTGTAATTCTAGAAAGCTTTCTACGAACAAATCAAGATTCTGTGGGGACTTATCTACCAACATTCCATACCTATATCGCCAGATTACTCCATGTTGAAGGAATTGAATTGTCGTTTTTCCTTCTTGAGTGATATTGAGGCCCAATCCAAAAACCCAAACACACAACCCTTGGTTCCATTGGACCAAATCATTACACTACAGGGGACAAAGCCAGGAAAAAAGAAAATCGGAAACACCATTGTTCATATGAGTGACTTTGCACTGAAGTACATTATTTCCCTGCTTGCTAGACTTGGAATTCGTTGATGGGCGCCAGATCTCAACAATGCAAGTGATACCCTGTGAGCCTTTGAGATATGACCACATACCCAATAAGGTCACAAAAAGATTAAGAATAATTATACCTTTAATATAATTATACTAAAATTACTTAGAATAATTATACATTAAAATTAATTACTTAAATATACAAAAAATACCATAAATTAACACAAAAATTGGTTTAACTTAAAAACCAATGAATAAAACATGTAAAATAAATTATACCATTGGATTCCTCATGGAAAAATACACATATACCATTTTTATGGCATATCTGTGAAGTCAATATTTAATGAATTATAAGGTATAATACCTTATAAAAACCATAAAATCCTATTTATCTCAGAAACCAATGAAACAACATGTGAAATGAATTGTACCAGTGGATTCCCCATAACAATCCACACATAAAACAATTAATAAGCTAATTCTCAAAGTCAATACTTAAGGAATTATCCTGAATATATGCACTTTTTTGGTCAACGCATATATTCAAGGATCATAGCTAATATCTTCTAAACTATACATGATAGAATGATGAACCAAAAATAAAGTTACCACGTAATTACTGTAAGAACACAGATATGAACTTTATTTTACAAATTATAAACAAGGTTAAAACCTATGATGAAATATTGATAAAAATCAACAGAGCTGTTGACCACTTTGTTGTGAAAGTGATCCAAACTTAAAAAAAAGTATACAGTTGGATTCTACTAGTTCATTCGTGAATAATGATGTAATTTTTATTATTAAATTCAGGGTATAACCCCCTGAAATCAAGGTTTGAAGTTTAAAATATTGAATTTCGACAGAAAAGATGAGTTACAAGAAAAATCATCAAAATTAGAGTTTTGATGATGTAATGATAAGCTCTTGGCAGCATAATAAGGTTATGCCAGGCTATCAGAATTCACTCTCTGAATTGCTGTAGCGTTTAAATCTTAAAAGTTATTGAAGATCAAAGTTTGAGCTTAAATTGAGCAGTTATGATCACCTACTGTAACCTTAAATTAAGTTTAACAGTCACAAGAGTGATAAAATTGGTGAATACTATTAGTTTATGATTAAAACTAATAAAATCCACGAAATTTGGGGTTCTGCCAAGCCTCTGATGTCATCAAACTTAAAGTTACAGTGATAACTTTAAATAATGGTGCAATAATGATGTAAGATGGTTTGATCATGATGTAATCACCCTCAAACCTTAAAATATTGATTGATTCCAGTGGATATGATCAGTACACGTCTACTAGAAGCCTGTTGGACTCTAGGAGGGAGGTATTTACTATAAATAGAGCTCTTTTTACTCTATTTTCCCCTCAGACGCATCAAAAACATTAAATCAATTAAATCAAAAGGTAATTTTCTTTATTCTTTATATATAAAAGCATTATATTATTAAAGACCAAAGACCACCTTGCTATAATCATCTATTTTGACGTGATTAAATCATTTATTTAATTGTTTTTGTTAAAAATCTCTCTAAAACTCATTTCCACGTAAAAATCCAGAATAATTTGTAATTTTCTTTATTTTTATTGTAAATACAATTTGAAAAGGTTGTATTTATATTTTTTGGCGTAAAATACTTCGAAATTATTATATTAAGTGTTGAAAGTAGGTTATTCTCTCTTATTATAATAATTTCTCTATTATTACTCTCTTAATAACTCTTTAATTAATATAAATAGTATTTATATTAATTCATAACTTTAATATTAGTAATATTATTGTTATTAATTGTTTTTTATTAATAAAAAACAATTTTTTACGCCTTTATTATTTGTTGGTAACAATAATAAAGAGCTTTTTAATATATTAATTATTTTATATTAATATATTTATTTATTATATTATATTTTCATAATATAAATTATATTATTATATTTATTTAATAATATAATTATTTTACGCCATAATAATAATAATTATTTATTATTATTATATTTTTAATCTTATTTATTCAATTTATAAGGACATTCAGAGTACAATAAGTAATAAATTAGTAATTTTTACTTATTGTTTCATAGTCAAACCTTACATACCCTCTACAATGAAGCCTGTAGAATCAGTGCAATACAAACTTTTCGTCAAATTTCTATCAGTGGAGCATACGAATACATGAACGTAAACTTCAGCTATTTAGAAAATATCCAGCTACTTACTAAGGTTTACAACCACTACGTTCACTGGTACATGACCCAAAGATACAAAAAAGAGGCCAAAGAATCTGGAAAGCATCTAAAGGATGAAGGACGAAAATCTGTTTTACGATATAGACTCAGGGTCAGTACAACGTTTATTTGCAAAAGCCGAGATTAGCTTACACAGCTGACTTGTATCATGTCAGCTCAAAACTCTTTGCTGCAAATTTGGTGTTGCTGAAAATTTTCCGAAACGGTATTTGAAAATTTTGGCAAATCCTGATGCTCACAGTGAGGATGAATACGACCCAATTAAAAATATATATATCATAAAACGAATGGAATGTCGGTCCGGAAATGCAAATGTTTTCTTTTGCAGGGTTGATGAAGGAATCTCAAAAGCTGAAGAGGCTGGTGGAAAGCGCAGCCAAAGACGTGAACTCCATCTCCCAGCACCTGGAGAAGGATCAATCAGCAAAACAGTCCCTAATCAACTCCCAATAGATTTCTACGATCCTGATTGGTTTAATAGTCGGACAGCAGGTCAAAAGAGCCAGTTTGCTGATGTACATCAAGTGGCCTTTTTTCCAGATGCCTCAAAATGTCTATTGGGAAAACAACACCCTGATGAGAGGCTGAGCGATAAGCGATTCTCACAGAAATACTGGGATCAAATAATTGAACCATACGATATTTCACATGTGATAGAAAACGATGATGAGTTGGATGTTGATTCAAATACAAACGACGAAAGCTATGGGCTTGAAGATATTGTAGCTGAGGAATTTGAAGACAGAAATGTTGAAGAAAGCCAACAGGGAAACACTCACATGGAACAACAAAACGATTCCTCCGAAGATATAGAAATGGAAGATTGTGAAGATGACGTTACACCCCAGCAATCTCAACAAAGCTTCTTCAGCATTCCAAATGAATGGAGCTCCTGGTAAGCCAAAACGTGGATGAGATAGGTATTGAGGGGGTTATATATATCCATCTCTGAACTTTTATAATTTTTCACTGCTTGATTGAATTGGAAAAAATGCTTCAAAAGAATTAGATAAACGCGCTATGATTCTTTTTAGTATAATGATGTTGAAGTGTAGATATCTAGATATCTCGGATTTTACTGTACCTTAGTGTGTTTTGTTTGATTGTGTGCTTGAAAAGAGTTGAAAAAAAACACGTATGATAGTTTCATTCTACAATGGTTTGATGCATTGCAAATGGTTGATTACGTTTGTTGGTAAATCTTGCTGCCCTTTATAAGTTCTGTTTTGAACTGTTTGAGTATGCAGATGAGCTCCAAAAAAATGTGATTTGGAAAATGAAAGTCTCACATTTTATAAGAAATATTGGATGTGAGTAGTCATGCGAAAAAGAGAAATTCCTTCTGAGTATAGTTACAGTGTAAGAACAGAAAAAGAAACCTATTCAAATTGCTCTAGTCCAACTAATTTGTCAATCGGACAAGCTAAAAGTGTGATATTTTTGCATCCCAAAGACCATGCAGGCATGTCTATATATGCTCCAAGACCACAGATATCTGCCACAGACATGAATCCAATCGAATATGTTTTCTTGAGATGTTGGACACCCCATTGATCCAAAAATTCCTCCACTCCTTCAAAACCTTCTTCGCGCTTTTTCACAGAGTGAAGCCAATGGACCATTACAATTGGCCCTTCATGAATCTCTTTGTTTCCTAAATCAAGAATATGAGAAATCCATCCAAATTGAAAAGCTTTCTCACCTTTATTACTATAAATGAGGTTATTGGGTGGTCGCCTTGAGAGGATCATGCCAAACCGCCATGATAGATAAAGATGTTCAGTTGCATAGTTTCTTACCACAACTGACTGAGGCGAATGTGGAATTTTGCAATAATCACGCAAGTGAGGCTTTTCCTTTTGAAGGTGTTGCAAAAGATTTGAGTATGAGTTGTCATCTAGTGCTTTACTATTAACTATTGGTGATTTTGTTTTCATTGATCAGATTAGATTTAATTGTGGGTTGACTTGCTGAAGCCTTTGCAACTGACCAAATTTCTTCATCATAGTCTCTTCAGTAGCCCCTGCAAAAACAAAATATTGTCACATACTATTGCCAAACGTAGTGAATTTTCTTTCCATGCATACCTTGAAGTGAATTTGTTTTGATCTTTTGGAGTATTCCGACCAACATTTCACCACCATACTCTGACATCCCATTGAGAGGGCCCCATCTTGATAGCTGTTCAGGAATGTGCATGGCATAATGGTGATTGGGAAGTGTTCAACAATTTGGGAAAAGTGCTTTGGAGGTGTTCTGATATGTGTCGTAAGCCGATTGGAACAAATGCCCATCGTCTTCAGTGACCCATCGGGCTCCAACAATTTTGGTGCACTGAATCAGTGCACCAATGTTGATAAGAACCAAGTGATTCTTTGGGCCAAGATCCCAAAGGATATCCAAAACTGTCAATGGTAGGTAAATATTGAATAAGACAGACCATTCATTTCCTTTCAGTTTGCCATTTCGCGCTGTACCTATCCCACCTGGTATATGACAGACTCCTTTTGGAACTACAACTTTGCTCAATTGTTTTTTGAGCTTATTAATTACCTCTTGAGAAAGATAACCACTGATTGTCAAGTTATCTTCATTTTCGGATTGAGTTCAGTTCTCCATCAGTTCATCAGATTCATATCCTGATATACCTGGTTGATGTTTCTCTTTTTCTATGATTGCTGTATCAAAGCCCCATTGATAACAAAAATGATGCTGTAAAACGCCTTCATACCAGTTATGAAGAACACCTAGACAAATGTTTTTGACAGGGTCCCAATACGGTAAGCGATTGATTTCTGACCATCGAATTCCACAGTATTGTGCCAGGCGTTGTTGTGCAGTCGTGAAATTTGCTTCTTGCCATCTCCTAGAAGCACTCAAAACTGCACTCCTTTTGCGTGGCTTGCCAAGCTTCAAGTGAGTTCTCTCGATGTCCTTCAGTTCACACCAAGAGCAAAAGTATTTAGCAGAATGGGACATAAATCCCCCAGCTTTATGAGTTGCTACAATATCGCCAATCAGGCCTACCAACTTTACAACTACATATCGTCCACGCGGATGGTTAGGTGTGATAATCTTGACACCACGATTTAGTTCAATTAGCTCATCAATGAGTGGTTTCAAGACATTGTTGATGGTGACCATGTCTGGCTGGTTTGGTGAAGGTATCACTCCAGCTAGACAAGAATGTTGCTGTTGAAATCGTTCTCGTGGTTGAAGGTTAAGACAATGGAGGACTAAAATTCCCATTGATGTCTGCTTACCTGAAATTTTGTTTCCCTTTGGGTTGAACCAGTCTACAAGAAGACTGAGTCCTAGCTCAAGAGGATGATCGGCTGATGGTGGCAAAAAAAGGTCTTTCCAGACACTAGCTTGTGCTACATCGCAAACAGCTATGCTTTGATGGGTGGATAATTCATATGTCCAATCTTCAATGCGTTGTTCGATTCCTGGAATATTGAGGAACCATTTGATCCATTCAAGTACCGATTGAGAAAAGAATCTTGCTTGAGGAATACAGTGAGGTTTCTGGCGCTTCAAACGAATTTCGCCAAGTTTTCGACCTTGATTTGTCAGGGTAGGATTTTTTGGGGAAAGTTGGAGATGTGGAAGGGGATATACTTTAAATGTTTTGAAAAGTTATGTGTCGCAAGGCTTGCTGGAGATGGTAGGCTTATATGTACAATATTCGGGTGCGACTTCAATTTCGTAAAGTGAGTAGCAGTGTGGACAACACACATGCTGTTCAAATGGAAATTCAAGTTTCAATCGTTTGGAAATGGTACGAATATCATGTGGAATGTTGGATAGGAGAGTGTCGTTGGGGAGTCCTTCACGAGTGAAACGATGTATGATATTAATAAGGATCTCTCTTGCTTTGCGGCAGTTTTCTCGGCTAAGTCCGCAAGAAAGATACAGCCACATTAGAAAATAGAAAATGAGAACTAAGATACATTAAAAATCAGTCATCTGCTAGTATCATATAGAAATAAACCCACAAAAACGTACAAATGATGTTTGAGTTAAGTGTACCATGGGTGTTTGGTTCATTATCTTCACCATTGCTATTTGATTCTTCATCGTCTTGTGAGTGAGGCATGGGAATTTCTTCAATTTCATTTGGAAAATGCTGAGGGTCAAACTCATTCCTGAAAGATAGGTCCTGTTTTGCTGATTCCATGGCCCAATGTCTTCTTCGTGTGCTGGGGTGAACAAAAAGTCCATGGCGAGTTTGACCATCAGCAGTAGTAACCGAATGTTTCCTGCAGTTTGGACATGAGCAAAAGTCCATTACGAGTCTATTAAAAAAAATAAACGTTAAGAAAATTAGTAGAGAAAAAAGATTAAAAAAAAAAGATAAAAATTAGGAGGATAGGAGATAAAAGAAAAGTACAACATTAAGCAGCAGGGCGGAAGGCTGTGCCGCGTCAACCCTAATTAGACGCAGTTGGACACATGCATATCCCCATGCATGCGTCAGCTTGATGTATCCAGGAGTACGTCCGCAAAATTCCAGGAGTGAAAGGCTATTAAACAGGTTGAAAGACCGATTAATACTGGCAAGCTGTAGATCACATTCCACCATGTGACAATAACACCCAATGGGTACCCTAGGTTATTTTTGGTGTAGATTTTAAAAATGACAGAATATTCATAACTCTGTTTTTCAAAAATAAAATTATCCTTATTTTTTTATTTTTTGTTTTGAATTCACTTGAAAATTCTGTTTAATATTAAATGAACTGTATAAAAATTTATTTTTGGCCTTATGAGCATGTCATACATACCTCACAGACTCACACTATTATCCCTTTAAAATGACTCAGAGTTATTTGACAGATTATTTGTGGATTTGAGAAATAAATAGTTGAAGTAAAGTAATAATATAACAGATTATGGCTCTAATACTATTTGAAAGAGCAAGAGTCTATGATCTTATGGCTTGCTAGTTGATTTGAAAGAGTCACAACACCTAAGAATAATTTAATGACTGATACTTACATGGTGGTATTAATTATAGTAAGATATCTGGAAACAAAAGCAATAGTAGGGTTCTTTAAGTATAAGAAATCTCCAATAGGCATGAAGGGGAGAAAAATGAGAAGCCAATTAGTTTATTAGTGTTATTTATTACATCACTTTTTCTCACACAAAATTATCACGATTACATAAATAAGTCATTTCACATGGCTACCAAGCCATTTATGGTTAAGAAGCAAAAACATTATTTCTTTAAATATTCTTTCATCAAAAACAAAACATTATTCATAAAAAAAGTCAATTATTTCTGAAATTTCATTTCCAGTTGTATTTTCTGTGAATATGTGAGGATTCAATGTTTCACATGGGATGATCAAAGATAGATTGTTGGTAAAGCTCTTAGCTTGTATTCTGAAGTAATATTTTTCTAGCTTTAGTGTAGATTATCCCTCTATCAATTTTTCCTGAAAGGTTACAAAATATTTATCAATAATCATGTTTTTAATTAATTTTTGAAGGTTTACCTCATTTTTGCTGTAGTACAAGAAAATAGTAGTGGCAGCTGGTTGCAATGAGGTAGTTTAATGGATAATATTGGAAACAGGAATGAAATATCTAATTTTAGGCTTATTCATAGAATATTATCAACAATAAACATGGTTACAGGAGTCAAACTTGCTCATTACCTCCTTGTCACATCAAAATAGCAGCTTATTTGGTATTTTCTCATGATTAATGAGAATTAGCTTTTGTAACAACATTTCAAAAATGTTTTAATTAGATAATTGGTAATTATAGACTATTCATACAATATTTAATACTTCCTATGCCTCAGAGTCCTCTGAAATTGGGGTACCCTGACTCTCTTTGATGTCTTTTGTCCCCTTAAGCTACTTTCACATCAGGAATAGTAGTTTAAGGTAAAATACTGATATCTGCTATGGGTGTACCAAATATTTATGTAGAAATACGGTATTTTTAAGCTCCGCAACAATTCATAACACTAATTTTAGTGTATATGTAGTGTGGAAACTTTATACATCCCATTGTGTTTGCATGAAACATCCAAAAAACAAATGTTTTCACAATCATTTTATATGTTATTGATGATGAGGTATTGATTTTTCTTACATATTAACAGCTCATAGAATTGATATAAGCTTATTCACTCTATTAAGTTACCCTAGGTTGACCTTTGTGTATAATCTAAATATGACTTTAAATGCATGGATTTACTTGCTCAAAAATTTATTCATATTCTTCTATATAAAAATAATTAATTTGGGATATATACATGACTTATGTGTTCTGTATATTCAAGAATTAATTTTTGAGCTATTTCTTGCCTATTTGAGTTGGTAAAATATACTTCAAGGCTTACAATGGCTTTGTGAGACAGGAAAAACTGAAATGAACCTTTGTGTATAATCCAAATAGGGCCTTAAATGCATGGATTTACTTCCTCACAAAAAGATATTAAAATTCTTCTGCATTAAAAATAATGAATTTGGAATATATACAGGACTGATGTGTTCTCTATATTCAAGAAGTAATTTTTGGGCTATTTATGGCCTATTTTGGTATGTAAAATATACCTCAAGGCTCACAATGGCTTTTTGATACAAGCAAAACTCAAATGATTCCTAAATTTAAGAAGGCCATTTTTGGTTCTTTTCATAATCAAAATTACAAAAAAGTCTAATTTTAAGAAAAACAAAAAAGGCAAGAAAAATTCAAAACAAAAACAGTAACAACCAAAAAAATTAAATATGGTCAATCAAAACCAAAAAATAAAATAATATCAATTTGAAACTAAATAAAATGAGAAAAAAAGATGAATAGTGAATTCCAAGGATAAAATCAAATTATGATATACCTTTTTTAGCTTTAATTAATGGATTAAAATAAGAAGCCAAGTTTCTGACCTATTTTTAGGACTTTTTCCTTTTAAATGGCAGAATTGCCTTCTTTCTCAGACATATATGAAGCACCAAAACCATTGAATATTAAATGAGCATTCTTTAGTGAAAAAATTAATTCAATTAAAATTATATTAATTCCCATTTAACCAATAAAAATTAGAGAAAAATGAGTGCATAACGCATAAGTAGACCTAAACTAATTTTTCTTTCCAGCTTTAAATTTTATGAAATATTGTAAAGTTTGTGTATAAAATGCTTGATAATAGTAGCAATATCAAGAGTACTATGACTATCCTCAGTAGAAAAAATATAATATAATAAGATATTATAACCACAAATTTATACAATTATTGAAAATAATTGTATTAAAAAAAGAAATTTAATTATTATCAAATAATTTAACAATAAAAAAATCTTAATAATTATAATAAATTATAATTATTCTATTATTGTTATAGTCACTGACAATTATAACAATGATAAGTGTAAAGCTCTTAATGAGACAATTACACATGGGAAATAGGAATATTTAAGAACTTATAAATAATATAAATATTATTCATAAAATAATTATTACACACACTGTGCAGGAATAATTCTTATAGAAAAATTCTATATAAAAAAACTAATAATAGATAAAAAATATAGAACTTCAGAGAAGGACTTATTTATAATATATTTTTAATACAACAAGTTAAATACAACAGTTATTCTATTAAATAATTATTATAAGTTAAAAACACGCCAAAAATCAATATTTCAAAGATAAAAAAACTTTTTATACTTAAAAATATGATTAAAAAAGTTTGTAAGAGGAATTTGTGGATTTCAAAAGATGTTTAAGATGATAAGCTTATAAAATAAAATATATCATTGGTGATTACAAAAATAATCTGAATTCTATTATTTTATTTCTTTAATTTAAGATTAATAAGGAATAAAATAAATCAAGAATTACTTTAATAATAAGATTCTATATGTAATAAAACTTTACCAGTTTAAATGTCTAATATAATTGGATTGATAATGAATGATGGACAAAAACAGTGATGAATAGACTCTTTTTATGTCTACAGAGAAGCTCTCATGATTTATAATGGATATAGAGGGCATGCTCAGGTCAAAACTGAAAAACCATGCTTAAAAATAAAGTTCTTAGCCTAAGGTAACTTCTTTGTAATGGCTATTCAAAGTTACCAGTGTTATTCTTAACTCCAAGTAGCTTTAATCCTCATTTGGGTTAATTATTTTCTTTTTTAATATAAGATAAGTTTATTAATATAAATTTTCATCACATAAACAACTTAAAGATAGAGTTTCAAGAAAAAACCTCTTAAACTCAACTTTTAATTTATTTTGAAAAAAATCTTAATTTTCTTTAAGTATAATTAAAAGAGTAAATTTCCAGGTGAATTACCAATAAAACCTGTTTATAGAAGATACTTAAAATTTAATTTATACACAGATAACATTAAGTTGTAAGCTTTGTGAAATATTCACAAAAATCCATTTAGAATTAGATTTTTAATGAATTTTTGAAGTTATTACTATTTTTCCAGATAAAATAGCAATACACACCAAACCTTAACTTTTGATAAGGTTTTAATGCTTGTAACTTTAAATTTTTAAGCTTATCTAAGTTTTTTAAGATTAATTAAGCTTTGAAAGTTCTTAAAAGCTCAATTTCAAGCTTGCATATTGAGATTTAACCTCTGGCAGCTTGAAATTCCTGTCCCAATTGGGATAAAACCAGCTTAAACCTTACGGTTGGATCAAAGTCTAATATTAAAGCTTAAATAAGGTTGAAAATCCTCTAATACAGGTGGAAAACCTTCATTGAATCCTTGCAGATCCAAAAGTTGGGTACCCCAGCTCTGTTTGGTCTTTTTCCTTTGTCCCGCCTTTTTGTGTGGATTTTGCCCTTTTATTTATTCAAAGCCATACTATGGCCTTAAACCATTTTAAATTGAGCCCACACAGGATTTACATTGTATGATGTGTCTATCAAACTTGTTGATATTATTACTGTGAATCAACAGTACTATGACTGTTCTTATGAAATATAATAATAAAAATTATTATAACCACAGTTAAATAATTGAAAAAATTATTTCTTTTACGTGTTATACACTACTAGTGATTATAAAAGTAAGCAGTAATTGTCTACAAGAATAAATTACAAGAAGAATTTAATAATAAAAACTTCTTTATTTAAATGATAAAATCATTTTAATATATAATTATCTTTTACAAGAATAATTATAAAGATAATTATTGAAGAAAACTACTACTAGAGAAAAACCTTAAGAATTTAAGATAAATCACTCACTGATACTCCAAAGAACTTGTTGAAAGATAACAGTAGAGGAATTGGACGCGTAATTGCGGATCTAAAAGATCAAAAATGGATATATAACAGTATTACAACAATATATAGCTGACTTCTATGATTTCACGTCTTTCTGATTGACTCTGAAAGAAGAAAACACTTAAGAAATAGCTTTAACTAATACTTACTTGTTGGTAACAATGATATAATGGAACTATGTGATGATTTTGAAAAAACATCAAGAGGAGGCCTCTTTTAAATCCAATACAGCTCACAGAAGCGTGCCATGGAGCAAACTGAAAAACCAGTAAGTGAGAAAACAATAAAACTTTTTGGATTATTGATTGCATCATCTGTTGTCACGTAAGATTATCATAATTACTTAATTGAGGCCTTTACATGACTACCAACCCATGTATGGTTAAGAATAAAAGGATTAACAACTGTAAATATTGTTTAATCCAAAATAATCATTGATTTATCAAATATATCAATTTTATTGGACATTTTATCACAGAATGTATTTTCTGTAAATTTTCAAAGATTCTGTGTTTCATGTGGAATCATCAAAAATGGACTGTAAGTAAAACTTTAAATTTTACTTATAAAAGTATGGATATTTATGGTTTTTAGATGAACTATACAGCTCTTAATTTGTCCTTAAAGCTTCAGAAAGATTAATTAAGAATTGTATTTTTAATGAATTTTTGAAGTTTTTACCTCATTTCTACATAGAATTGCAAATAGCAGTATATGGCTGGTTGCTATGAGATAAATCAATGGATAATAGTACAAAAAGGGTTTTAATTACTCTTTTGGGGTTTATCCATGGAAAGTAATTAATAATTGACATGGTTAAAGGAGTCTAAGTTGCTCTTTACCTCCTTGGAACATCAAAATAGCAGCATATTTGCTATTTTCTTATGATATACTGAAGTTCTGACTTAGTAACTAAGTTCCCAAAAGGTTTCAGTTTACTAATTGGGCCAAGATCAGCCATGGATCCAAGCTTGAGAGCTGTCCACACCTCAGAGGCTTCAGAATCTGGGTACCCTGGCTCTCTTTGATGTCTTTTGTCCCCCTTGACTATTTTTCACATCAAAATAGCAATTCAGGCTTCAGTGAGATATCCACTATGGGTGTACCAAAGATGTATGTAAGAATACCATAGTATTAAGTCCCAAAAACATGCATAACACTATTCTTTCTAGGTGAAATTTTGTGTAGAATCCAAATCTGGCCTCAAATCCATGGATTTACTTACTCAATAAAAAGTTATTCATATTTTCTGAAATCAAAAATGATGAATTTTGAATATATGCATGACTTATGGGTTACGCATAGTTCAGAATTTATTTTTAAGATAATTGTGGCCTATTTGGGTATGTAAAATATACCTCAAGGTCCACATACATCCTGTATGGAAAATCCTTAGCCAATTAACTGAATATACACAACACCTTAATTTCAACTAAAATTTTGGTATGTTTTCATAAACCTTATGCACCTGTAAATTTTAGCATATTTAAGCTTAAATTTAACAATTTGAAAAAATGTTAAAAAAAGTTGCAGTTGTACTGTGAGATTCTCAAATCTTCTAATAGCATAAGATATAATTATCTTTGTGTATAACACCTGTTGTATTGAATCAGATAAAATACAATACAATAAAATGAATCTAAACCTATTCTAGTGATAAACAATATTTATATGCATAACACACCATTTAATATTTAAACACCTATAAAGACAAAAAGATCTCTGCTCAGGGGAGATCTTTCCTTGTAATTTTTAATTTTAATTTTACTAACTTATTATTTATAAAACATTGGACTTTAATAGGTACACTGATTTCCTAAAAAGGGGAGATTAAATAGAAATTATTAATAGATAATAAATTAGCTGTACCTGGACATTTTTATTAATAAAGTAAGATTCTTAGTTAGTAAAATTGAAGATAAAATTAATTAATTGTTCTTATATACATCTGTAAATTTCCAGAAGATCATCAAATAATATCAGGTTATGGGCTGCCTACATCAGAACTTCTCTCACTGATATATTAAATTGATATTCATATTATTAATTATTTTACTCTTTCACACTGAATAACTGCCTACTATCATTTGATATTTTATTTATTTTCATTATTATCATAAAATCTGGCACCTCCTATCATTCAAGATTCTGACCTCTCTGTGCCATGCTTTAACCAAAAGAAATACCTCCCAACAACATGAGCATTATCATGGAGGCCATTAACCAAACTGAAATATTCCAATTTTTCATCTCCTTGGCAGAAAAAATTAGACCTCAATTACAGGGTGATTGTGCAAACTGCAATATGTGGTCAAAAAATATGATCATTGCATGGACAATCCTGATTAATTTCAGAAAATGACTGCTGATAGAAACATCAAGAGAGATCTAGTTGCTTGACTTTTTATTGAACATAGTGTCAACTCTAGTATCTATGAATCTGTCACCTCTTGTATCCTTGAGTCTGATGCCTGCAAGATATTTCAAGCCTTGAAGGATAGATTCAATTGTCCCTCTTGGTCTTCAGTGGTTTATCATGCAGGCATTTTTTTTTCTAATTCGTCTGACCCATCAGACAACATCCGCAACTATGCCATGACAATTACTGAAGCCATTCAAAACTTAGAGAATCAATCAGGACAGATCAATTCTGAAATTCTTACAACATTGGCAATCTATTTTTCTGTACCATCTATGCACCAGCTTATCACACCTGCTATTACCACACTCATGGAAACCAACCCCAACATCAAAGTTTGTCCAGATTATCTGCTCAATATGATCAGGCAAATTTATATGGCTTCACCATCTTTTGATAACAGTAGTAAAATTGCAAGGATTAATGCTGAATCAAAATTTGGAAGGAAGGATCATCTCAATAATTTTAATCAATGCATGCTCAGCTGAGATGACCCTAGAAATACCAAAATATCTTCTTCCAATTGTCACGCCAAATCAAGAGTACCTAGTTCCGGATTTCTCTGTTACTATTGTGGGGAAGTTGGACATTGGTCACCAAATTGTTGGATTAAAGAAAAAGAAAATGAAATGAGAAGTAAATGACAGAATCAATCGGTAAAGGTTGCTAGTATGGGTGTGGTATTGTCGCTGGAGGACCATGAGGCATTGATAGATTCCGGTAAAACGCACTCCATAGTAGGCAATCTCTCACTATTCACATCATTGCAAATGACTGACATGATATTGTCAGTTGCATCATCTGAATCATTCAATGTCAATGGGATAGGTACAATTATTTTAAATACTCCGTATGGCGTTCTTCAATTGAATAATGTTTTGTACTGTTGTAATAACCCTGGGATACTTCTCTCTCCTGGGCATCTCTTAGAAGAGGGTCTCTCAATTTCTTTTATAAATTATTTTTTCATTGTATCTTCTGGGTCTGTCGAAATTCCTACCATTAAAAAGAGCAACCAATGGTTCATTCCTCTTAATTCTTCTATTAAAAAGACCAATATCAATAATTCTTTGTCTTCAGTTATATCTGTTGTTAACTCCACCAATACATCTTTAAATGATGATAGCTTATTATGGCAAAGAATAATTGGCCATTTATCAATTAGGCGCTTAAAGCATATGCAGAAATCAAACGCCATTGGTGGTATTCCTAATATTCCTTTCCATGACATCAAGTTGTGTCATGACTGTTCACTTTCAAAAAGACAACATTTCCCTGTTAAAGCAGCTTCGCGACAATTAGTATCTAATCCTGGTTATTTAATTGTAGCAGATTTAATGGGTCCATATGAGCTCAATCTCAATCACAAGAAATATATTTTAATGATCCAGGATGCTTTTTCACATGTTGTAGTGGCTATTCCCTTATGTAATAAAACAGAATCAAAAGCTTATTTAATGAATTGGATGAAACAGTTTATGAATGTCACAACTTATAAAATCAAAACAGTGAGTACAGATAATGGTACTGAATTCAAGAAACATATATTCAATGATTTTCTTGTCCATAATGTAATTATTCATGAATATTCAATGCTGTACGTGCATCATAGAAATGGTAGAATTGAAAGGACTAACCAAACAATTTCTGAAATGGCTTGTACTTCTCTCATAGCTGCAAAACTTTCCTCTTTTTTATGGCCATGGGGTTTTTGCCATTATGTTTGGATATTTAATCAATATCTTCATGTAGACAGTAATCAAACTCCTTTTGAAGTTCTTGCTAAGAAGCATCCTGACCTAGAATTTCTGCAAGTATTTGGTGCAAAATTGTATTTATACAATGATAATTTCAAGAAAGATTTCTCGCCTAGAGCAACCATTGGATATCATATGGATATATTGGAAGATTCAAAAGGTTGGCGTTTTTGGGTTCTGGAAAAAAGAGACATAGTTAAGTCGGCAAGTGTATCCTTTGATGAATTGACTTTCTATGATAATAGATTAATTAATAATAGCATTAATTATATACAACTACAAGACATCCTTGATGAGTCTATGATTAACGAATTGAATAAGCAACATGAATCCATACTAGATATATCAAATCAACATGGTCTGCAATTATCAATTCCATCTAATTATAGAGAGGCTGTGATTTCACCAAACAAAGCTGACTGTATTTGTACTATTAATGAAGAAATAGAGAGCATGGTGACAGAAAAAGTGTTCATGCCATTTAATCTTCATGATTCTCTGAAAGAAGTACCACATGAGAGTATTATTGGTACAAAATGGGTCTTTACGAAGACACCTGAACAATTTAAAGCCAGAT
This sequence comes from Austropuccinia psidii, assembly GCA_023105745.1. NCBI lineage: Eukaryota > Fungi > Basidiomycota > Pucciniomycetes > Pucciniales > Sphaerophragmiaceae > Austropuccinia > Austropuccinia psidii. The sequence goes on from JALGQZ010000004.1 coordinate 48,574,084, forward strand.
TAGTAGCGTGTGGTTTTCATCAAATTCAGGGCATCAACTATGATGAGACCTTTGCACCCACTTCTACCTTTAATTCATTATGTCTCCTTTTTTCTATTGATTGTCTTGAAAACTGGAGGGTACGTACATTTGATGTGAAAGTTGCTTTCCTTCACAGTCTAATAGACAAGGCGGTGTATGTATGGCCCCCAATGGGGATGAACCTAAAGATCTGAAATTAAACAAGGCCCTGTATGGTACAAAACAAGCCTCTGGATTCTGGTCGTTACATCTGAAGGGGATTTTACAAGAAGTTGGTTTTACAAATAATAAGGAAGATCCAAGCATGTACACATTAAATCAGGGTGACGACCAAGCAATGCTATGGATACATGTCAATGATGGGGAGCTTACTGCGTCATCTGATGAGCTTATTGTAATGATTATTATCTGTAATAAGGAAAGAGAAGTTATTACTTAGATGAAGAACAGAATATCTGGGAAAGGACAGCTGTATATAAGGTAATACAGATTCTAATACCGGCTATAGTAAATACAGGATGTTATTCTAGTACAGATTGCGTATATTGATATAGACTAGTTACAGCACATGATTTTTCAGGATAAATGTGACAATAATGATCCTACTTAAGTCCGGTGTGGGAAGGAAGGGAGTGCCGCCAATTGTCCACATGAAGGCTGCCCCTAAAACAACAAGGGAGAGGGGAGAGGAAGGAAAGGATTTGCCTCATGAAAACGGAGTATTTGATTGTTCAGAGAAGCAGAGATGTTTCACAAAGGAGCCCAGGTATCATCCGCCGGCGAACCATTTTGCCAATGTAACAAATAATGGGTCCTAAATGTGCAAATTTTTTGAAATGCAGAATCTCTGCGACCTCGCGCCAATAAACAAGTTCAGGAAAAGACCCAACAAACATTGGGGGTACCGGGGGAAGATTGTGGTGAGGATTGTTTGAAGGCGTCTTATATAATTTGATGAGGGATATATTAAAAATGGGGTGTAGGCAGGCCAAATGAGCTGGCAGTTGCAGGCGAACCGCATTGGTACCCACCATGGCTTCAACCATAAAAGGACCCAGAAACCGATAATCCAGCTTTTCATTTTCCCGCAGGGTTATAATGTGATGCCGTCGCAATAACACAAGATCCCCTCGCTGATAAACTGGAGAAGGAAGCCAATGATGGTTGTAATATTGAGCTTGGCTCAAGTGAGCCATTGCCTTGGACTGACTGGTGATAAGCAGATTCATCCATTCATCAACATCCGGAACCCGAGAAGGGGCAGTGATGGAGTTCACCCAAGGATGAAATCCTTGCCATAATAAAAATGGGCAAAACCCCGTTGAAGCAGAGTGGTTGTTGTTGAAACACAACTCCGCCATTGGAAGCAATGCTTCCCAATTGGACTGCCAGAACGTACTAAAATGCCGTAAATAATCCTCCAAGGTTTGATTTAAATGTTCTGTTTGGCCATTCGTTTGCGGGTGATAGGTGGTGGAAGGTGTATGCTTCAACCTAACCCTAGAACAAAATGTCTGCCAGAAAGAACTAACAAACACAGACCCCCGATCTGTCACCAGACAGTCTGGGAAGCCATGATACCGTACAAAACAAGCTAAAAACAGGGAGGATAAATGGGCAGAGGTCAGTTTCTCCTGGCAAGGGATGAGATGACAACCCTTGGTAAACATGTCCGTTAACACAAGTATTGAATCAAAGCCATTGGAAATGGGTAATTTTACAATGAAGTCCATCCCAATGGTACTCCAAGGTTGAGTTGGGGAAGGTTGTGGTTGAAGTAAACCAAGAGGCACATTTTGTGGTGCTTTGACCCATTGGCAAGAATCACAGTGATTAATATATTGCCGTAGTTCCTCCTGAAAATGGGGCCATGAAAAAGAGCGGAGGATGGAAGCCAGTGCTCGCCCTAAGCCCTGATGTCCACCATTTGCTTCATTGTGAAAATTTTCAAAAATCAACCGCCTACCCTGGGGTGGTACAAAAAATGCAACCATTATACCAAAACAACCTGTTGTCATCATGAGAAATTGAACACAACGGAGGGTCATAATTCATACAAAGGCATTGTAATTGTAGCAGATGTTGCTGGTTTGAACAAATAAAGAATTCATTGGGTGGAGTAATTGAAACCTGGTTGTCAAGTAGATGGATGAGGCTTAAGTCCAGAACTTTCAGAGAACCAGAACCTGTCAATGACAATAATGGAGTATCTCCAGTAGTGGAGGTGTTCACATAGTCGATCCTTCGGCTTTCAGGATCTGCCGGATTATGACGCTCGGGAGTGAGTGCAATTTTGAAATTGAAGTTGGATAAAAGGGAAGCCCACCTGGCTTGGCGGGGAGAGAGTGTTTGATTCTGCATAAAATACTTCAAGTTGTGGTGGTCTGAAAAAACCGTTACAGGAGTTGAGGTTCCTACCAGCCAGGAACGTCATTGTTGGAAAGCTTCCACCACAGCTCCCAATTCCAAATCATGTACCTGCCAACTTGTCTCCGCCGGGGTTAGCTTTTGTGAAAAGAAACAAACAGGTTGTAAGAGATTTTGGTCATTGGGTTGACTCAAAATTGCAGACAGTGCAAAACTTGAAGCATCAACCTGTAATATGCAAGGTTTAGCAAAATCAAAATGCAAAAGTAAAGGGGAAGAGGTAAACCAAGTAATGAGGCAATCAAAAGAAAGATGCGCGACATTACTCAACAGTCCTCCAGGAGTATCAACACCATTTTTTGTCAAATTGGTGAGATGTTTTGCAATGGACAAATAATTATAAGTAGATCGTCAATAAAAATTGCAGAACCAAAGAAACTGGCAAAGGGTTTTTAAATCCACAGGGTATGGCCAGGTAGTGATAGTATTTAACTTTGAAGGGTCCATTGAGATTCCTTTGGTGGATATCTGAAAACCTAAAAAGATGACAGTATCTTTAAAGAACTCACATTTTTCAAAAGAAGCCTGAAAGTTGTTGTCCTGAAAGTTTTGAAGTACCTTCTCCAGATGTTTTTCATGATCTTGTCTGGTTTTTGAAAGAATTAGGATATCGTCAAGGTAAACAAAAGAAAATCCAGGTATTCACGCAAGACATGTTGGATAAACTGTTGAAAGGTAGCAGGTGCGTTAGCAAGACCAAATGGCAAGAAAAGATATTCAAATAATCCCCAAGGAGTGCGGAAAGCGGTCAAAGGAACACTGTCAGGGTGAACTCTCAATAGGTTAAATGCCTCTTTTAAATCTATTTTTGACAGAAATTGGCAACCCTTCAGGTTATCAAGAAGTAGTGCAAAGTGTGGAATAGGGTAACTATCTCAAATGGTCATTGAATTTAGCTCTTGATAGTCAACACAAGGTCTGTCTGCTTTACCTTTAGACTTGACAAAAAATATTGGTGCTGCAGCAGGAGAAGAGGAAACTTGAATAAAGCCTTTACTAAGTAAATATTTGATGTAATATTGCAGTTGTGAATTCTCAGGGCTACTTAGCTGGTAGATACGTCCAAAAGGCAGCACACTATTTGGCTTGAGCTTTATGGAGCAATCAAAACAATGATGCAGTGGGGAAAACAAGAATTACTAAAAGCTGAAAAAACAGATGTAAAACGATGTAAAAACAAAGGTAATTTCTCAAGAGGAGGAAGAGCCTGTTGAGGAGTAGAGTCAGTGTGCACAACAGAAGTATCAAGAGAGCGACTGTTGTCAAAAGGCATACCAGATCTCTTTACAATAGTATTTGCAAAAGCCAGGTCACCAAACCTCCTAGAAAAGCTTCTACCTCCAATCCATGCATTCGCAGCCTGAATCCATGGCATTCCAAATATTATGTCAACCTTGGCTAGTTTGGTGACATTAGATTGTAAAGCTGAAGTATAAGGAGTTTTGTCGACGGCCTTCAGAGTAAGGGAGCCTAGCCAAATGTGCTGTATGGAATTAAATTGTGGACCATTGTAGCTTTGAACTGTCAAAGGGGAGCTGTGTAATGAACAAATGAGTGAATGCTTGTTGACAAATTATTTGTTTATGAAAGAATCAGAGGCGCCTGTATCTAAAAGGGCTGTACTGTGGAAAATATTTCCATCATTATTTATGGAAAACTCTAATGTCAAACGGGTAGGATCATTGTATTTGAAAGACATGGAAGAAATGGTTAAAGGGGATTCTTCATCATTGTTATGTCCAAGTTGTTCCCAAACCTCTTGTAAGGCAAAACTAGCTAACAGTTGCTCCTCTTGTATTGGTTCTTCCACAGATTTTTCAGAGGATTTGATGAAGTCTATTTCTGCTTATTGTTGATTATTGTTGGCTCTCATGAATGCCGCTTTTGCTTGAAAAGTGGCTGGGGGGTTGGGGAAAAATTTTTTGGGAGCCAGTTGATGTTTGCCATCAAAAATATTCAGACAGGTGAAAAAAAGGCATTTCAGTTGACAAAGGTTTTGGAAGAATTGTAAGTAATGTTGTGTTGAAATGGAGTCTAGATCCATTGGGGTTGGTCCTTTTGGTTGAAAACAGGAATAGGGGTGGAGTGATGGATGGGGAAAGAAGAAGAACTCAGCTTGTTGAATTGGCTATGTCTAAGATCCATTAATTTTTCTGCAACCTGGGCTGATAAGCTGGCTATTCTTTGCATTTCTGCTAATGTTCTAGCCTGGGACCAATCCTCTCATCACAATGCTACTTCAAGTATCTTGATGTTTAATCCATTCCAATATTTATTGTACTGAGATTGTTTGGTGAGGTCAACAGCATAAACCAGTGAGCTGAATAGTGATTCATATTCTCCTATTGTCTGATTACCCTGTTTACAAGCATCTAGAGCCTTTTTTGCATTCTGTTCTTCAAACTTGTCACCAAATATTTCTTTCAATTTATCAAGAAATGCATTTAGTGATAACAGGTGAGGTAGTATGTTAGGATGTGAAGCTAGTTGAGTGGTGGATGATAAATGTTGAATGATTGCATTTTCTTTCAGAATGCTCATTCACCAGTTGTAGGATGAACATATACTGGTCAATTTTGCATCCTGAGTTCAAAAATGTCTTTCTACCCAATTAATCTCATGTTGTTCACTTTGAAATAGATATTTGATGGAAGACATGCGGTCATCAATAAGATAGCGAAAGGGGTTTAGTTAATGAGTTTGGCCTGAAAAGTAGAGATGAGATAGTATTGTTGGTTTAGATGTTGCAGGGGTAACATTTGAGTTGTGATAAATGGAACATTGGGTTTGTTCCTGTTCATTGTGTTGGTGCTGAAGTTGTGTAAGTAAATTTTGGAATTGTAGTACTAAACCTCAAGTTCAATCTAATTCTTCTGCTAATAATTTGACTTGTTGTTCTGATATTTGCATTCAGCTAAGCTTTGGCTGTTGAACATCATCAGATGTATTCAAGGAAGATGGATTGTCTCTCAAATTCCATGTTTCCATCCTGCTTTAATAAGACTGGTTCAAAGGATAAAGATTATTTCAAGTTTTTTTTTGAGATGGAGTGAATTTTTATACAATAGTGACTTGATATTTATAAGACTGGATCAAAGGAAAAGAAAACAAAGAGAGAAAAGTGGTTCAAGATTTTATAATTATTATACTGGATTGAATTTTATAAGACTGGTTCAAGATTTTTTTTATATTGAAATAAATTGTAATGATTATTATCCATAATAAGGAAAAAGAAGTTATTGTTGAGATTCGGAAACTGCAAAGATGCGGTAACCAAAATATGCTTGTAGAAAAAGTTTCAATATGTAAATACTTAACCACACTGTTCATGCGATATGCGCCACAGTTGTCTAGTTGTAACTTATAAGTTGCTCGCAGGTCAGAACCAGAAGCCTTTTCCTCACCTCTCATCAATTGGAGGTGACGAACTTGGAACTGACTGGCAAGCGAGCTTTGCTACATGTGATCTATCTTATTAGGTAATGAATTTCCAACCTCTCATCAATTGGAGGTGACAGACTTGGAACTGATCAGCGAGTGAGCTTTGCTACATGTGCTCCATCTTATTAGGTTGCAGGCCCTGTCTCTGCCAAACTCCAGCAATAAGCCGCCAATTCATCATGTCAGGTTCCACCTGTTCTAAGATGGCAGCCAATGACGATGCCAATGCTAAACCTCTCTCTACCAAGGGGGTGTATTTGCTCCTGAACTCCTTACGCTCAGAGGTATCTTCTTTGAAATTGGCTTGGGTTTCCAAAGAAGTCACTGCAGCTGGCACTTTCTTCACCACCGCCTGCCCTCTCCCCATTTCACCACACCGCACATACCGCTTCCTCAGCTTACCACAGATTTATGCAAGAGCCATATAGGGCGGCCAATCAATCCAGTCATCTTCAACCCAATGGATCAAATTTTGCCATGTGGGTGGCAGGTCTCAACCGAGTACTCTGTGTAGATTTCAATTCTGAGCACTCTGTCAATGACTCTCCCTCCCTACTGGAAAATAGTTCCCCCCAAGAAAACAGAGTGGTATCTCATTTTATCAATGTGACACTCCCTGCTGATTTCTCCTTATGTATTGTGATTATCCCATCCCGTATGACAGCCAAAAAATTCTTTGACAAAATCAGAGAAATATGCTGTCCAGGTAACCACTTCCAAAAGCTGAAAGTGGTTTGTGATCTTGTCAATATGCTCATAAAAAATGGCTTGGGACAACCTGTAACAACCATTCATCAGGGGTAAGGGTATTCATTCATACACCCACTCAAGCATCTCAAATCAGCAGATCCAGCGCTTGTATCAGAATTAAGTTTCAGCAATCTTCATTCTGAAACAGTTATACAGCTTGGTATCTCAATACAGCCTGTCAATACCTGTACAAGTTGGATTCACCAAATACAGCTTCAATACACCAGTATGAAACTGTATGATCACTAAAATACACCACACCTCTTGTACAGGACCTGTATTGGCCAGACTCAATTCAATCCTCATTTATTTGCATGAAAATTCTTCCTCTGGATCAGGGCTGGTGATTCTCACATATACCAGCCCCTCTTTCTCCTCCCTGGGGACTTTTCCCCAGTTAATTAATTTAGTTTATTTATTATTTTATAATTATTCTTATCCTTATTTTGGGTATTATAATTATTTAATTTTAAGTTAGTCTTTGCATTTCTTTCTTTGCCTGTACAGTATGAGTTGGGTGGCCATATCCTTATTAACCCTTCTCTTTCCATTCTGACAGGTTGAAACAGTGGACTTGGACTTGTTTGTGGTTGGCTCTTCTATTTCTTACTCTTATTTCTCTGTTGCTTCCTTTCTCATATCTTTTATTATAGTAATTCATTCCTTAAACTCTTAAGTGTCTTTAATCTTTCCATATCCTTGAGCCCTCCATAAGTGAGTCCCAGTTTACTGAGTGCCAGGCCCTCTTCACTTCGAAGAGCCCCTGTGACATTAAATTAATTAACTCATATTTGATTCTTTCTTTTCATTTATTTATATTCATTTCTCTCATTTATCAATTATGATCTTTTTTATGACTTAATGATTATGATTTTTCTCTCTCATCAATTTCATCTCATTCATTTCATTCATATGAAATTGATTCTTCTTCTTTCTTAATCATTGCTGACCATTTCATTCACTTCATTTCATTTTATCAAATCAATTTTTTTCTGTGTTCTTATTCAGGTCTTATTCAGGATTGATTATTGGTTTAATTGATTGGATTATTTCATTGGGATTCATTGGGTTATTGATTAAGCAGCTCAGGATTCTTATTTGGATTGATTGATTTTGACTTCTCAAGATATTGATTGATCCTCAAGATCTGATTTTGATTATTGATTGACTTTGAATCCTCAAGGTATTTTATTGATCCTCAAGAATTGATTTTGATTATTGACTGATTTTGACTCATCAAGATATTGAATTGATTTCTGAAGACTTTAAATTTATTGATTGATTCCTCGAGACCTTGATTTCATATTGAAGACACTGATTGATTGATTGATTGATTGATTATTGATTGAATATTGATTGATTGTTGACTTTCTCAAGATTATTGATATTTGACTTGAATTGATTGTTGATTGTTGAATTGATTTGACTGTTGACTGAATTTGATTTCACCTCAAGATTTGAATTGATTCCTCAAGACTCATCAAGATTTTATTGTGATTGATTTGGCCAAGTTTTGATCTCTGTTCTCATACCATCAAGTTTATTTCATTTTGTCCAAAATTCCAGTTCAGCATAGCCCCCCAGCCAAAAATACTAGATCCCAAAGAATTCAAGCTGTTCTCACTCCTACAGCAAGGGCTCCTCTTGACCGCACACCATCAGTTCATCAACTGAGTGCAAACTTGGACAGAGGACCACCAATGGAAGGAGCAGCACCCTCAAGAAGAGGTGGAATGAAATCTAGAAGATCAAGATCTTTCTCTGGACTTTTGGGTGGCTACCCTGGCATGGCTGAAGGTGCAAGAGCAAGACAAGGGGAAGTTGAAGATGAAGAGGGGGAAGAGTCTGTGGAAGAGGAAGATTCTGGGGAAACTGAAGTGGCAGCTGCCTTGGCAAATGCTCCAGAGGTGCCTCAGGGTTCTAATCTAGCCCTTTCTAGTCAACCTCTTGTCTCTCAAACTGATCCAAGTCTCCTCAAGATGATGGAGCAGATGACTCAATTCATGGGGCAACTCACTCAAGCAGTTGCTCCCAGGGACAATTCTAAAGGCCCTGCTTTCAAAACTCCATCCATGAAGTCACCTGATTCTTTTGATGGTACTCAAGCTCATAAATTGAGAGGATTTATCCAATCCTGTCAATTAATCTTCCATAATGATCCAGCAAATTTCTTCTCTGACAGGAAGAAAGTTCTTTACTCAACCTCTTTTCTCACTGGTAGAGCTGGAAAGTGGGTTGAACCCTATCTCTCAAATATTTCCAATGAAGACCCTTCCTACCTCCTCAATAATTGGCCATTATTTGAATCTCAATTATTCACTCTGTTTGGTGACCCCAATGAAGTCAGGAAAGCTGAACAAGAGTTGGACAATTTGAGGATGAAGGAGAGTGGTCATGTTTCCTTGTACATTGCAGATTTCAGAAGCTTAATGTCAAGAATTGGAGATTGGGGGGAAAGAGCTTATATCCATGTTTACAGAAGAGGATTGGCATCAAGATTATTGGATCAGTTGGCTTCTCACCCTGGAACTTTTGATACTCTTCAAGAACTCATGGATATCACCTTGGAATTAGATACCAGGTACCATGAGAGGCAGAAGGAAAAGGGTAGTCATCAAGAGAAGAAGCCTCCAATCAATGAATCCAACTCCTCCAAGCCTACTCAAAGTTCATCATCAAAGAATCCTTATCATAAGAAGAATAAGAAAGGGAAGAATTTTCAAGTGTCCAAAGACAAGCCTCATGCTGCTCTCCTCAATAAGGACAACAAATTAATTGGTTCTGAAAAGGAGAGGAGGATTAAAGAAGGCTTGTGCAATTATTCTGGTGGTAAAAACCCATTTGAAGAATGCTTCAAGAGGCCTGAAAATAGGCAAGGATCATCAAGAGGCTTCCCTGGCAAGCAGGGAAAAGCCTGAGTGGGAATCATGATGTGCTCAATGGTTCTCACTTATTTCCTTCAAGAGCACAATTGTGCACTCTGAATACTAGTGTCAAGAAATCTTTAAAATTTCTTATTTTCTCCTCTGTCTCTGATATTTTTTATAGTATTCTCATTGATTCTGGTGCTACAAAATCTTTTATTGCAAAGAATTTTGTTCTCAAGTACTCATTGACTCTGTCAGAGCTCCCTGAAAAGGTTCCTCTTTTCATTTTGGATTCTAATGAATCCCCTGCCTTGTTCATCACCCATTATACCAAGTGGGTAGTTGACTTGCCTTCCTTCCCAAGCTTTGAATGGGACTTCTTTATCATAGATTCACCCAAGGGAGAAGACCTGATATTGGGCTATGATTTCCTTTACCATTCTAATCCCATTATTGATTGGAAAAATGGATTGATCACCTATGATTCTAGTCATAAGGATTCTAGTGGTATTCTTCCTTCTAGTAGTAATTACTTAGCCACTTCTGTCAACAGTCTTGCTCTGGTTGGTGAACTTAAGACACCTTCCCTTCCTTCTTCTGTCCATATCCCTCCCATCATTGCCTCTCAGTCATTACTTCCATTAAGAGATGAAGTCTTCAAAGAGATAAAGGATTTTGGAGAAGATGTTTCCATATCTTCACTTCATCTCTTTCAAGGGGATATGGACCTTCCTCCCTTATCTTTTCATACATCCCTGGAGGAGCAGTGGGATGAGGAGGAAGAGCCAGAAGAAATTGAAACTGTGTTGAAGGTAGTCCCTCCTGCTTATCACCAATATTTGGATGTATTCTCCAAGGTGAAAGCAGAGAAACTTCCTCCACACCGTGCCTGTGATCACCATATCAAATTGGAGGGTCTTCTACCTCCAATTGGTGTTATCTACTCATTATCAAATCAAGAGTCAGTAACGCTGTGGGCCTACATTTCAGAGAATGTAGAGAAAGGTTTCATAAGACCAAGCTCCTCTTCAACAAGAGCACCTGTCATTTTTGTCAAGAAAAAGGATGGAGGTCTTCATTTGTGTGTTGACTACCGCAAACTCAATGCTGTCACTAGGAAGAACAGATATCCTGTTCCTCCTATGAACCAGCTCCTTACCGTATTCAACGGCTCCACTATCTTCTCTAAGATAGATTTGCGTGGTGCATATAACCTTCTGAGAATCAAAGAGGGGGATGAGCACTTAACTGCCTTCAGAACCAAGTATGGTAGTTATGAGTATTTGGTCATGCCATTTGGTTTGACCAATGCTCCTGCTTCTTTCCAGAATCTTGTAAATGATATATTTGCAGATTTCTTGGATGTGTTTGTTGTGGTTTATCTAGATGATATTATGGTATTCTCAAGTTCTGAGGAAGAACACTTCAAACATGTGACCTCTGTCCTCCAAAGACTCAGAGAAAATAATTTATTTTCCAAAGCCTCCAAGTGTGTATTCCATGCCTCAAGTGTGGAATACTTGGGCTATGTTGTTTCAAGTGATGGCCTCAAGATGGATTCTTCAAAAGTTCAGCAAATCCTCAATTGGCCTCAGCCCAAAAACATCAAGGCCCTTCAATCTTTTCTTGGCTTTGCCAATTTTTATCGTTGTTTCATTTAAAATTATTCCAAAAAAATCACTTCTCTCACTTCCCTTCTCAAAAAAGATTCTCCCTTTATCTTCAATGAGGAAGCTCTTAGTTAGTTTGAAGCACTCAAAGAAGATTTCACCTCTGCTCCTATCTTATCCCATTTCAATCCATCTCTACCTACTATTGTAGAGACTGATGCTTCTGATTATGCATTGGGCGCCGTACTGAGTCAGGTGAATGACTCAGGAAAGCATCCCATTGCATTTGATAGTCGCAAGCTCTTACCAGCTGAACTCAACTATGAAATTCATGAAAAGGAACTCCTTGGCATAGTTTGGGCTCTCAAGCGCTGGAGAGCATTTCTTCTTTCTCTTTCCAATTCTTTTGAAGTCTTGACAGACCACTCTTCCTTGCAGTATTTCATGTCTTCCAAAGTTCTTACTCGTCGTCAGGCCCGTTGGGCTGAATTTCTCTCAGAATTTCACTTCACTATCACTTACCGCCCAGGCAGACTGGCCACTTTACCAGATGCCTTGTCACGTTGGGACGACGTGTACCAAGAGAGGGGGGTGGACTTCATCAGCAAGAATCCTCAAAATTTTCATCAAGTACTTAAGCAAGTTGGAATTCAAGAGTCAAGATTCTTCTCAATCAAAGTGGAGATTTTCTCAGATTTAGTAGACAAGATTCAAAAAGAAGTATGGCAAGACAAAGAATATAAAGAAATACTCAAGCAACTAGCAAGAGGTGAATCAGTTCCAGATTATTCTCTTGAACCTCAAGCCAAGTTATTATTATTCAAAGATAGAGTGGTAATCCGAAGCAATGAAGAACTTCAACTCAATATTCTTCAAAAGCGTCATGACTCACCTTTGGCTGGCCATCCTGGCCAGGAGAAGACCCTCAAGTTCATCAAGAGGGATTTCCATTGGGCTGGCATGAATCAATTCATCAAGGACTATGTGTCCTCATGTCATCAATGTTCAAGAAACAAGAACATTCATCACAAGAAGTTTGGATTACTCAAGCCTCTTTCAATTCCGTCTGGTCCTTGGAATTCATTATCAATGGACTTCATCACTCAATTGCCACTGTCAAACAGCTTTGATTCAATTTTAGTAGTTGTGGACAGATTCTCAAAAATGGCAATCTTCATTCCAACTTATGGAACAATCACTGCTCTGGACTTAGCTCAAATCTTCATTAGCCATGTATTTTCCAAGCATGGACTCCCAGTCAGTATTGTCAGTGATAGAGGATCCTTATTTGTCTCATCATTTTGGACTCAATTGTGTCAGAAGCTCAAGATATCAAGAGATCTTTCAACTGCCTTTCACCCTGAAACAGATGGACAGACAGAGAGGGTAAATCAGATACTAGAACAGTACCTTCGGATGTATGTCAGCTATCATCAAGATGACTGGTACACCTGGCTCCCTCTGGCTGAATTTGCCTATAATAATGCAGAACATTCATCAACCAAGCAATCGCCTTTTTTCACCATTTATGGAAGAGATCCCAGCTTTGACTCAATCCATATTTCTCAAGACTCACCTGCTGGAAAGTTATCAACAAAACTCCAATCAGTACAGCAAGTTGTCAAAGAAGAATTAGAGTCAGCAATAAGGAGATTCAAGAAGTATGCAGATAGAAATAGAGCAATTCCACCTGATTTCCAACCTGGGTACAAAGTATGGCTAGCTTCCAAGAACATCAAGACAACAAGACCCACCAAGAAGTTATCAGAAAGATGGTTGGGACCTCTTGAAGTTCTGAAGAAGATTGGCAGTCATGCATATCAACTCAAGTTGGCTCAGAAATGGAAGACAGTTCACCCTGTATTCCATGTGTCCTTATTAGAACCAGTCAAGCATTCAACTATCCCAAATCGTCATCAATTGCCGCCACCACCAGTTTGAGTGGAGGAGCAAGAAGAATGGGAAGTGGCTCAGGTTCTGGACTTGAAACTCAAAAGAGGTAAATTATGGTATCTTGTAGAGTGGAAAGGATTCAGTGAAGACCCAGAAAGAACCACTTGGGAACCAGCTTCAAAACTTACCAACTCACCAGATTTTGTCAAGGACTTCCATTCATTGTATCCAGAAAAGCCTGGTCGAAATACCTCAAGAGTTTGATTTGTGGTGCTTGGTGGGGAGAAGAAGTTATGAAAGTAAGTTCCTCTCCTGGCATGCACCTTTAAGGGGGTATTCTACCCATATGTTGTTGTAAGCATCAGCTTGGCCACTTTGTGAGCACTTGTCAATTCTTTGGACAGGTTCAGGAAGCATACAACACCAATACCCTCTGATTTGGACCTTATCAAGATATGGCCAAATGTTCTTTCTTTAATTTTCCTTTCTTTCCCTTTTATTTATCATTCCATTTATGCCAATCATCATAATTCAAGACATTCATTACTTCAAGTCATTTACGGCAATTCCTTTCAGAAGTCATTTATGGCAATTCATCTCAGAAGCCATTTATGGCATTTCTTTTCAATTTTATGGTGCTTGGTGGGGAGTGGAAGTTATGAAAGTAAGTTCCATCTCCTGGTATGCATCCCTGAGGGTTCTACTTCTTGTAAAACATTACCTTGGCCACTCTGTGAGCATCAAATGCTTGGTTTTCATTTTCCAGACAATTTTTGGCCAGAATCAAGCAACTCACCACAAGAAGGACCAACCATCAGGATTTTTTCCTTACTTCTTTCTTTACTCTCATTTTCTCTTATTATTTTATTTTTTCTTTCTTTCTTTACTTCTTTTCAAGCAGCAGCATCCCCTTCCATATCACATATTGGAAGGTTCCTTTATTTTTTATTCTTATTTTACTTTTATCCATTTTTACTCCATTTATTAGTATTTATAAGAGTGTGAACGGAAGCCAAACCAAACACAAACAAGAACAAGATACTGGTTTTAACTCCACCCAAATCGTCAAAGCGCACGGGGATTCAGTCATCAACTCATGGAGAATACCCAAGCAGAAGGGTCATGACGTCAAATCAGCCCACGTCAAATTCAGAGAAAACCCTCAAGGAAGTGGGCCATAGCTCAATTATGGCCCCCCCACTCAAGCCCTCAAGGTGAATACTCAAAGCCCTCCTTGGGCTGGATTCATCACCCAGGGTCTCCCCTGCAACTTTGGGGAGGCCATGGTCTTGGTGGTCCTGGACCCCCCCAATAGGTTCAGGCCATGTAGGTGAAGTTATGGGTCATGGGGCCAATTTATGGTCCCATGGTACCCCTGGGTTCCCAGCAAATTTGGGCCCAGGGGCCTCCAATGACCCCCACTGCCCACAGACCGCGGCCTATGGTCCACGGCCCACGGACCGCAAACCGCAAACCACAGACGACGGACCGCGGACCGTAGGACCCCAAAATCAAAAAAAATGGCCAAATAGGCCCAGAATTCCAATAACCCCAAAAATGGCCATGTATGGCCATAGGTCAAGGAATTCACCATAGCCACCTAGAACCTCAAAAAGGCCAGAAATGGCCATGTGTTCTAATATGACCAAAGATCACCAAGAAGACCAGGAAGACCAATTAGGCCAAAAGGTCCATAACAGCATGAGTCACCCAGATTTACTATAGCAAGGGCCCCAGCCCAACATTGTTATGGAGGGCTGTTGAGGCAGTTTTTTTCAAATCCAATGGGGACAAGACCCCTGAATTCACTCTTTAATAAATTTCTTCTGATTAAGCATGGCCAGATGGGTACACTTCATATACTCATCTGGCCCCATTTTTTGAGCACAAGAGCTCAGTGGCCATCCATTTGGGATACAACCCAAGGCCAGGCCCCAAGGACAAGTGAACTCATGAATCAGAAGAAACGTTTAGTCCAAAGCGGGGTGCTTACTCGAAGTTAAAGAAGGGGGAAAATAAATTTAATTGACAGAGAAGAGTTGAAGAAGGATTTCAAGATAATGATCAAAAGAAAACTTTTCAAAGGAGTTTGTGGGGTAGTGAGATGCCACTCAATAATGGCAGGGTATTATGGTGTTCAGGAGTCCACCAGTTTCAAGAGGGGGATACTGTAACAACCATCCATCAGGGGTAAGGGTATTCATTCATACACCCACTCAAGTATCTCAAATCAGCAGATCCAGCACTTGTATCAGCATTCAGTTTCAGCAATCTTCATTCTGAAACAGTTATACAGCTTGGTACCCCAATACAGCCTGTCAATACCTGTACAGGTTGGATTCACCCAATACAGTTTCAATACACCAGTATGAAACTGTATGATCACTCAAATACACCACACCTCTTTTACAGGCTCTGTACAGCTGTACAGGACCTGTATTGGCCAGACTCAATTCAATCATCATTTATTCTCATGAAAATTCTTCCTCTGGATCAGGGCTGGTGATTCTCACATATACCAGCCCCTCTTTCTCCCCCCTGGGGACTTTTCCCCAGTTAATTAATTTAGTTTATTTATTATTTTATAATTATTCTTATCCTTATTTTGGGTATTATAATTATTTAATTTTAAGTTAGTCTTTGCATTTCTTTCTTTTCCTGTACAGTATGAGTTGGGTGGCCATATCCTTATTAACCCTTCTCTTTCCATTCTGACAGGTTGAAACAGTGGGCTTGGACTTGTTTGTGGTTGGCTCTTCTATTTCTTACTCTTATTTCTTTGTTGCTGCCTTTCTCATATCTTTTATTATAGTAATTCATTCCTTACACTCTTAAGTGTCTTTAATTTTTCCATATCCTTGAGCCCTCCATAAGTGAGTCCCAGTTTACTGAGTGCCAGGCCCTCTTCACTTCAAAGAGCCCCTGTGACACAACCAAAAACCAACAGCACAGTCATCCTCTTCATCTGCAAGACTTTTGCAATGTTCAAAAAACTGGCAGTTGAAGCCGACAAACTGGAGGGGCTGTTGGCCCAAACTGCTTGCCATACCCCCCTACTCTTGATCAAGTGGCATTTGACCAGTTCATAACCTCAGAAATACTGGGTAAAGGCAACAAAAAACCTTTGTCAACTTTCGTTGGACAGGTTATCCTGAACGCGGTGCAGAAAGGCGGTGGCCCTCCCCCAAAACTCCTTGCCTTTCATATACCACATATCTGAACCGCCAGGCTTGTGGCCTATCTGGAATTGTCCTTGTTAAGCTCACCTTTCACGAGTGACGTGCAAAGACCGCCCAAGCACCTCATGGACAGGTTTGGCAGTTTGTGCTTCCACTGTGGTTGTACGGGGCACTGGTGAGCGGACTGCCCACACACCAAAGGTGTAGCAAACCCAAATCCATGGCCGCCTTTGCCTGGTTCTTCATGGACTGCTTGCCCAGGAACCCCTGATTGTTGCGCTCAACTTGTTGCGAGTTCTCATTACCAAAGGGAGTGTGTTTCACAGGTCAAGTTTGTAAAAAATGACCCTCCTGATCGGGTGTTAATTGATACCGGTGCCTCCATTCACCTCTCTGGCTTCCTTTGATTTGCAACCACTCTATGAGATATCCCTCCTTTTTGTATATCTTTTGCTGACTCAAATTCTTCAATAACCATCTTGCAGACAACAACTCTTAAGATATCTGTCAAGCATGGCTATGTGATCATTTGCAATGTTGCATTCTTGGCTAAGCCTTTGGGCACAATCTTATTGGTGGGTCAATTGTGCAGGGCCAGCGTAATTCCTTTGTTTAATTAAATTTTGCTATTACCTCTTGTATCCACCACCTTTATGAATGACTGCTGGTGGATGGATGTTGTAACTAGGGGAGAGACCAAAGTTTCCTCAATTTCACCCTCTCCCCATTTGCCTTTTGAAATGAATCCAATATCCTTTCCAAATTTGACCACTCTGAGTTCATGTAAGTGGCATGAAGAGCTTGGGCATGCTTGCAATAAGGTATTAATCTTGTTCCTTAAACAGCATGTGCCGAGTTTTAATCCTAAGTGGTGGCAAATATTCTATTTCCCCACCTGTGCAAAGTCAAAAAGTACTCACTGGCTAGCAAAATTCTGCACTGACATCTCAAAAGAAAAGCCCCTTGACCTCCTGGTCTCGGATGTCATGGGCCTATTTATGGATGGCGCCCAGGGATTTTGATATCTTCTCACTCTGCGGGACCATGTGTCCACCTACAGCCTTGTTTATCCTCTAAAATCCAACTCAGATGCACCTGCAGCAATTATTGATGCAATAAATCAGCTCAAAGTGCGAACCGGTATCACACCTCAAGCGCTGAGGAAAGATAATGCCAGAGAATTCACATTGAGGACCTTCACAAGGTCCCTAGCCAAGCTAGGAGTAAGGTTTTGTCCTTCACTGCCTTGCTTGCCACAGGAGAATGGGGAAGCTGAGCGACTGAATAGGACACTGGGGGATATGGCTAGGGCCATGATGGCTCAAAGCAGAATTCTTACACGTTTCTGGAAATTTGACTCTGCATTGGCATGTTTTTTCCACAATCAAATCCCGAACTCCTTCTGTCAGATTTGACTATGAAACTGATGATAATATTACTATTAATCAACAGTACTATGTCTGTTCTTATGAAATATAATAATAAAATATCATTATAGCGACAATTAAATAATTAAGAAATTATTTCTTTCACTTGTTAGACACTACTAGTGATGTTAACAGTGAGCAGTAATTGTCTACAAGAATCAATTACAAGAAGATTTTAATAATAAAACTTCTTTTATTAAAATAATAAAATTATTTTAATATATAATGATATTTTGCAATAATAATTATAAATATAATTCTTGAAGAAAACTAATTATTTAGAAAAAATCTTTGAGAATTAAGAATAAATCACTCACTAATATTCCAAAGAGCTTATTGAAAGATAAGATAGAGAGATTTGACATAGAATTGTGGAATTAAAGGATCAAAATGTATTTGTAACAGTATTACAACAATATATAATTGAATTCTATGATTTAACGTCTTTCTGATTGATTCTGAAATATTTAAAACACTTAAGAATAGATTTAGCTAATACTTACTTGTTGGTAACAATGCTTTAAATGATAATAAGATGATGATGATCTGGAAAAAACAGCAAGAGGAGGCCTCTTTTAAGTCAACAACAGCTCACAGAGGCATGCCATGGAGAAAACTAAAAAACCAGTGAGTGAGAAGACAATAAACCCTTTTGGAGTATTGATTGCATCATCTGCTGTCACATAAGATTATCATAATTACTTAATTGATGCTTTTACGTGACTACCAAACCCAATATGGTTAAGAATAAAAGGAGTAACATCTGTAAATCTGCTTTTACTCCAAAATAATCATTGATTTCTCAAAGTTATCAATGTTATTGCCAATTTCATCACGGGTTGTAATTACTGTGAATTTTTGAAGATTCAGTGTTTCACGTAGAATAGTCAAAAATGGACTGTAAGTAAAACTTTGAATTTTACTAGTAAAGCAATACTTTTTTTTGTTGTACCATAGATAATACCTCTCTCCGTTGGTCCTGAATGTTTCAGAAAGATTCATTAAGAGTTGTATTCTTAATGAATTTTTGAAGTGTTTACCTCATTTTTACGTAGAATTGCAAATATCAGTGTTTAACTGGTTGCTATGAGGTAAATCAATGGATACAAGTCCAAAAAGGGTTTTAATTACTCTTTTGGGGTTTATCTATAGAAAATCATTAAGAATTGACATGTTTACAGGTGTCCAAGTAGCTATTTACCTCCTTGGCACGTCAAAATAGCAGGTTATTTGCTATTTTCTTAAGATTTACTGTAGTTGTAACATGGTAACCAAGTTCCCAAAAGGTTTTAGTTTACCAATTAGGCCAAGATCAGCCATGGATCCAAGCTTTGGAGCTGTCCACGCCTCTGAGGCCTCAGAAGTTGGGTACCCTGGCTCTCTTTGATGTCTTTTGTCCCCCTTGCTTATTTTTCACGTCAAAATAGAAAATTAAGCTTAAAGTGCAATATCCAATATGGGTGTATCAAAAGTTGATGTGAGAATACCATGATATTAAGTGCCCAAAACATGCATAACACTATTCTTAGTGTATATTTAACATAGGATTTCTCACATTCCCATTATTTTGGCATGAAATTAAGAAAAACAAAAATTTACATGGATCTTTTATGTGTTATTGATGATGTTGTATTGAAGTATTTTCCATATTACCACCTCAAAGAGTTAATTTGAGCTTATTTTCTATGGAGCTACCCTAGGTGAATTTTTGTGTAGAATCCAAATCTGGAATTAAATTCATGGATTTACTTACTCAATAAAAAGTTATTCATCTTTTCTGAAATCAAAAATGATGAATTTTGGATATATGCACAACTTATGAGTTATGCATAATTCAACATTTATTTTTAAGATAATTGTGGCCTATTTGGGTATGTAAAATATACCTCAAGGCTCACATCCCCTCTCACCAAAAAATAAGATTGTACTACAATTTTATCAATGGTATAAGTAATAAAAGCCCCAAAGGGGGTTAATATCCACTGTCCAACCTCTTTACATCACTCAGATCAAGTATTTTAAAGCACATTTATAGACATATTCAGGCTTGTGGCCTTCTTTCATGTCTAAATCTTCTCAAGAATTTATTTGAGTCAAGTATTTCTGATTCTTCCAGCCATTAATCTTTATGTACTGGATTTCTATATCTGACAAGATATTCTCTCTGATTTTTACACCTAAGTCTCCTTTCTTTAATGAATTTCTTTATCTTTTTGTCTTCATTCTGTTCCACTGATGGCACAGTTAAAGGAGTTGGGTTCCTTAAAGGAAATAATTCTTTATCAGCTGGTTGATAAGGCTTTATCAAGCTGACTGGAAAAGTGGGGTGTTTATTTTCCAATTCACCACTCAATTCCACTTGAACTGCATTGGTTCCATGTAAGGCAACAATAACAAAATGTCCTACATAAGAATCTTTAAGTTTCTTTGGGCCTTTGATATTATTAAAATTCAAGGTTGAAACTAGAACTAAGTCCCCTACTTTGAAGTCTGGTACTTTATGACTCCTGTCCCACTTCTGTTTTTCATAATCAAAAGCATCATTCATACTTTTTTTTGCATGATGTTTTACTTTATCAAGCATCATCTTGAAGCTGGAAGCTGTAGGATGAATGTCAATCAAGTCTTTCCTCAATGTGTCTGCTGGGAGTCTTGGATTCCATCCTTTTTCTAACATAGCAGGAGTTTGTCCTGTGGAAGAATGGACTGATGTCTTGTATTCCAATTCTAATGCAGGTATCAGAGTGCACCAGTCATGGGTAAAGCCATCTGAGTCTTTGAATTCTAACCCATAAGCACAAAATCTCCTGATCATGTCTTTTAAAGTTTGAATCATCCTCTCTGCTAGCCCATCTGTTTGAGGGTGGTATGCTTTAGAGAATGAGAACTTAGTCCAAAACAATCTATGAAGATTGGTCCAAAGTTCAGATGTGAACTTGGGATCTCTGTCACTTATGATATTCTTAAATAATCCTGTATGAGAAATAACTCTACTCCATAGAAGAAGAGCTGTATCCATAGCAGTGTCATCTTTATGACATGGTAAGAATATGGGAGTCTTGCTATATCCGTCTACAATGACTAGACAAGAATTATAGCTTTTGTAACCACTTGGAGGAAGTGCTGTGACCCAATCCATGTGAACAACTTCCCAAGGGTATTTTGGTTCTTGAATATGGATCATAAGTCCAAATTTCTTGCCTGTAATCCTGTTTTCTTTTTGACATCTGTCACAGGTATGGCAATATTCAATGGTTTCTTTTCTCCAAGATTGCCACCATGCACAGTTCTTCACTTTTTCAAGTGTTCTGTCCTCTGACAGGTGTCCAGAGTAGATGCTATCATGGAATTTATGAAGAATTGTATTGATAAGCAATCTGCTGCATAATGTCATTACACAAGAATGTTTGGTTCTGTGGTAAATAATCCCATAAAGCAAGTAAAATCTTCCTTCAGAATAGGAATTTCTCCAAACTTCATCTAGTGCATTGACTAAAGATGTATTTTTGCAGTATTTATCTAATAAAGAAGTCAAGATATGGCAATTCTTGTCTTGCTCATAAGATTCTCTGACCTCTTCAAAGAATTCAGTCCCAATATCAGTTATGTTAATTCCTTCAATTGGAATCTGTGGTTCAGCTTCCAAAGGTACATAAGCTGGGTTATCAGGAGTGTTGGCTAATGCCCACCTGCTAATTCCATCAGCATTCCTATGAATGTTTCCTGCTTTGTGGACTATAGTCATGTTTCCTCTATATTCTTGAAAGGCTTTTTGCCATCTCAACATATGTGTGTTGGGAGTTTTCATGTTAAGAAGTGATTTTACTGCATTACAGTCAGTTATCACTTCAAAAACACTGCCATCAATATAATAGTGTAGTTTCTCAAGTGCCCATACTAAACATAAGCACTCCATTTGGCTTGCACCATATCTGGCCTCTGTTGGTTTGATTTTTCTTGAGATGTAACAAACTGGTCCCTCTGTAGGTTTGTCATTAATAATTTGAACTTGATGTAGGGATTCCCCTAATCCATCTCCACATGCATCAATGTACAATTTAAAAGGAATATTCTAGTCAGGAATGAGGAGTAAAGGTGCTTCTGTAAGAGCTTTCTTCATCTTCTCATAAGCCTTAATTCTCTCCTGTGTCATCTCAAATACAGTCTGTTGATCACAGATTCTATATAGTGACTTGGCTAGAACTGCAAAGTCTTTCAAGTGTTTCCTATAATAACTGGCAAACCCAAGAAAAGACATCATTTCTTTTTTATTCTGGGGTATTGGCTTAAGTAACACTGCTGCTACTTTGTTTTTGTCAATACCCAAGCTTAAACCAGAAACAACATGTCCTAATGCTTTGAGTTCTTCAAAACAAAAATTGCATTTCTTAAGTGAAATTTTCATGTTCACTCCTGAAACTTTATGAAGTACTCTTGCAAGTCTTTCAAGGTGCAAAGACAATGAATCAGAACATATGATAATATCATCAGTATAAATGATAAGCCATCCTTCAGACAATTCTGTGGGAAAGATGGTATTGATCATTCTTTGATAATGGGATGGAGCATTTTTAATGCCAAATGGCATTCTAAGGTACTCATAAATACCACAGTGAGTGATAATTCTAAGTAATTTCTTAGCTTTAGGCGTCAAAACATTTTCATGAAATCCTTTCAATGCATCCATTGATGTTCTATACTTGGCTTTAGACAATTGAGTCAAGGTTTCTTGAATTCTAGGGATTGGATACCTATCTGGTACTGTGTAGGTATTCAATGCTCTGAAAAATCCAACCATTCTTGACTTATGATTATGCCAGGCAATAATAACAGGTGTTGTCACTTCAACTTCCTCATTATGGCCTACTTTCCTTAGTACACCAAGTTGGATTAACTCTTGGATATGTTTTTCCAAGGCTTCTCTAGCTCTGGGACTGGCTGGATAAGCTGGTCTTCTAAGTACTGGAGGATATGGTCTGTCAATATTAAGAGTAATATCAACTTCATGTCCTTTTATAGCACCTAATGGTTCATTATCAGAGGCAAATGCATTATTTTATGTATATAACACGTCAATAAGTTCATTCCTCATCTTTGGTGACAATGATGGATTAATTTGTGCTTCAACAAGTTGATTAGACACAAATTCATCTCTATAAGTATCCTTAACAGAAGATACCACAGATATTTGTTTTGGCATACTGTAAAAAGCAAATTTTTGTCTTTTATTATCCCCAATTGTGAAATATATGTCTTTATGGTTATTGATGTCAATACCATAAATATTCAAGTAATCATTTCCAAGAATGATGTGCTGAGATATGCAATTATCCATTACCACTATCTCAGTTTTCATCCTTACACTTCCTGCTGGGTGTGGAAATACAAGATCAGTATCTAATATACCCATGGGGTACATATTGTTACTAGCACTACTAAATTGCACACCCTCTATTGTTAATAGATAGTTTTCTCATTCAGGAAGTATAACTTGGAGATAATCCTTACCCACACAAGTGCAAAATGCCCCTGTATCCAAATTTACTTTGCCTTCAATATCACTCATCAAAACTGATGTGATACAGGATGCTCCAGCAGTGTAACCTTTACCTCTAGCAGGGTTTGCTTTACACATTCTGGCATCTTGGATATTGATCAGGTTGCAGCAAACCTCACTGTACTGAGGCAAGTGGGTATGGACTTCTGTGACCTCAAAGAAAGCTGTAATGTTTTCAATGGGATAGTCCTCCACTGTTATATCCTCAGAGACTACAGAATCTTGATCAGATTCCTGTTTCTCTTCAGTACACTTAATTCCTTCAATGAACTGAACTTCATTTATTTTTGTCTTTTTGGTGCAAGTGTTGGCTAAATGTGAAGTACTTCCACATTTATGACACTTCAAGACAGGTCTTTCTGGTCTTTTATCCTCTCTGGGAATCTTTGGGACCATCTTGGATTACATAGGGATTCTAGTCCAAGTTTTACCAATTCTTGTTCTGGTAATGATATCTTCCAATGAATTAATGTAGTCCTCTGTTGAACAGGGCTCTACACATCTACTTTTGATAGCATGTTCCAGTTATCCTCCACACTTTCTTAATATCTTCATATTAATCATAGTGTCAGACATATCTGGGTGTAAGGCAGATAATCTGTCTTTTTGCTTGAAGAACCAAGTAAGTGGTTTATCTTTCTCTGAGTTAGAGATGGCACTTTCAAAAGCATTTTCCATTTTAAACCTCCAAGAATTATTGGCCTATTTTGTAATCAATTCAGATTTCCACCAAGACCAATCATGTTTCCCATGATCTATTCTCATCTTGTAATACCATTTCTTTGGCAGGCCTGGTAAACAGACAGTGTAATTTTCCCACTATGATTTCATCAGGTATATTAAAGTCTTCCTGTAGCATATCAATAGTCCTGATGAACTCAATATGGTTGTATTCTCCTTCACCAGAGAATGTTGGCCATTCTTCTAATTTGGGAATATCCTTAACAGAGACAACATTTTCTCCTAAAAGTGGGGTAAAACTTCCTTTAACAGAAGGATTTTCTTCAGTCAAAGGTGTAGAATGTCTTGGTATATGTGGTTCATAATTCTTATGGATTTGTTCTACATTTTAAATTATTTTATTATTTAACTTCTGCCTTTCACTGTCACTTTTTGCTAAATGTGTAGCAAACTGATTGATATTTTCAACTATCTTTAAGACATGATCTTGTAGAATTTCAAGTTGATCATTCATTTTTAAAAATAGAAAGATCCTCCATTTCATCATTCTGAACTTGACATTTACTCTCAATTCTGCTACAAACATTCATAATTGAATCAAATCTGGCATTTGTCAATTTATAACATTCAGTATATTTCTTGTCATGTCTTTTCAAATCACTGATATCCAATGTTATTTTAGTTAACTTTGAATCAAGCTTACCAATTTCTACATTAATATTACTTTGTACATGATTTGATTTCGTGGAAAGGTCTTGTTCATCCTTGCCTGCTCCTTGGCTGTGAATTCCATTAGAGTTCTGGCCATTTTGAACACACTGTCCACAGCTGAAGGCTCCAATTTGGGGATCCTGTACCCCTGTGGGTAAGGTCTGTGCCAATTGCCTTTGCCTTGATGGTTCTTGGGACCTCTCCGCTTCTTCTGAGGTCCTTTGGGCTTGTCTTTGGACACTTCTGGAGCTGGTAGATGCCACTGCGGCCTCAGTCTCCAAAGCTGAAGTCATTTCCAACTCTTTCTTCTGGTCTATGGATAAAAGACTTTGGTTCTTCAACCAATTCTATATCTTTTTGACCTTGTCTTTGCAAGACAATGGGCTCCAGCCTCCTAAGAGTTCTATGGTTTTCTCCTGACCCAGAAAGCTCTTGATGTGTAAGTAGGAGCTCATGGCCCCCTGCCAAAGGCTTGGGCATATTTCCCACTCCTCTTGTTTGGCTGCTTTGAACCAATTTTTGTATTGGCATTGATATATTTCTATTGCTGCCACTTGAAAATCATTCAGCCCTGGAAATATTATAATGAATCAGTTCAGGCTCAGATTTCATGTCAAAATCTGTGGGTACAGACCTTGGGGAATGGGGGGCAACTCTGGCATCCTCCATATGTGTCTTTCTTGCAGAAGACTTGGCACTTCTGTATTTGGTCTTGCCTCTTCCTTGGCCACATCCATCTGGTTGGACTGAATAGTTGCTTCCATTTCTGGTATGCACCATTTTCACGTCAATTCAAATATGAAAAGGTGAAAATATAAGATAAAAACACACCTTTTGGTGGTAATCTATCCTTTTCTGAGCTAAATAAGGTGCCTCTTTTAGCAATTCGCACCTCAATACTGTCTTCATATTCTGCTTCTGAATATTCTGGACTAGTGATATATCTTTTACTGAGTCTGTTTCCAGCTGCAAAGTATTTGATTAAAGACACTAGAAAAATTATAAAAGAGAAAAAATTATTTTTTTATACATTTTAAAATATTTTTCAAGATTTTTTATAAGTTTTATATTTTTTAATATGAAAAAAAATTATTCTTTTCAAAGAAAAAAAATCAAAATTTAAGATTTTGAATGAAAAGTAATTCAGAGTAACTCAAAGAATAATTTTATAAGTTTTTGGATGTGAAAAAGCCACATGTAAAAACAGTATAAAATTAAACCAAATTACTCAATGAAAAAGAATTCCAAAGAAATTTCAAAAAATAAAATTATTTTAACTTTAAAATGAAAGAAAAAATTATTAAATTATTATATTTTAGAACTTGAAAATATATTAATTAAGGGTACAAGGTTCAAAAAACACGGCCAGGCCCCCAAATGTAAGATTTTACTATGAAACTGATGATAATATTACTATTAATCAACAGTACTATGTCTGTTCTTATGAAATATAATAATAAAATATTATTATAGCCACAATTAAATAATCAAAGAATTATTTCTTTCACTTTTTAAACACTACTAGTGATTTTAACAGTGAGCAGTAATTGTCTACGAGAATCAATTACAAGAAGATTTTAATAATAAAATTATTTTGATATATAATTATCTTTTGCACGAATAATTATAAATAGAATTCTTGAAGAAAACTAATTATTTAGAAAAAATCTTTAAGAATTAAGAATAAATCACTCACTAATATTCCAAAGAGCTTATTGAAAGATAAGATAGAGAGATTTGATGTAGAACTGTGGATTTGAAGGATAAAAATGTATTTATAACATTATTACAACAATATATAGTTGTATTCTATGATTTCACGTCTTTCTTATTGATTCTGAAAGATTCAAAACACTTACAAATAGCTTTAACTAATACTTACTTGTTGGTAACAATGCTTTAAATGATAATAAGATGATGATGATCTGGAAAAAAAAGCAAGAGGAGGCCTCTTTTAAGTCAACAACAGCTAAAAGAGTCTTGCCATGGAGAAAACTGAAAAACCAGTGAGTGAGAAGACAATAAACCCTTTTGGACTATTGATTGCATCATCTGTTGTCACGTAAGATTATCATAATTGCTTAATTGATGCTTTTAAATGACTACCAACCCCAATATGGTTAAGAATAAAAGGAGTAGAATCTGTAAATCTTCTTTTATTCCAAAATAATCATTGATTTCTCAAAGTTATCAATGTTATTGGCAATTTCATCACAGGTTGTAATTACTGTGAATTTTTGAAGATTCAGTGTTTCACGTAGAATAGTCAAAAATGGACTGTAGGTAAAACTTTGAATTTTACTTGTAAAGCTATAATTATTTTCGGTTGTACCATAGATAATACAGTTCTCTATTAGGCCTGAAAGGTTCAGAAAGATTAATTAAGAATTGTATTTTTGAGGAATTTCTGAAGTTTTTACCTCCTTTCTACTTAAAATTGCAAATATCAGTGTTTAACTGGTTGCTATGAGGTAAATCAATGGATACAAGTCCAAAAAGGGTTTGAATTACTCTTTTGGGGTTTATCCATGTAAAATCATTAAGAATGGACATGGTTACAGGTGTCTAAGTAGCTCTTTACCTCCTTGGCACGTCAAAATAGCAGGTTCTTTGCTATTTTCTGAAGATTTACTGTAGTTGTAACATGGTAACCAAGTTCCCAAAAGGCTTCAGTTTACCAATTAGGCCAAGATCAGCCATGGATCCAAGCTTTGGAGCTGTCCACGCCTCTGAGGCCTCAGAAGTTGGGTACCCTGGCTCTCTTTGATGTCTTTTGTCCCCCTTGCTTATTTTTCACGTCAAAATAGAAAATTAAGCTTAAAGTGAGATATCCACTATGGGTGTACCAAAGGTTGATGTGAGAATACCATGATATTAAGTGCCCAAAACATGCATAACACTATTCTTAGTGTATATGTAACATAGGATTTCTCACATTCCCATTATTTTGGCATGAAATTAAGAAAAACAAAAATTTACACGGATCTTTTATGTGTTATTGATGATGTGGTATTGAAGTATTTTCCACATTACCACCTCAAAGAGTAAATTTGAGCTTATTCACTCTATGGAGCTACCCTAGGTGAAGTTTTGTGTAGAATCCAAATCTAGTGACAAATCTATGGATTTACTTACTCAATAAGAAGTTATTCATCTTGTCTGAAATCAAAAATGATGAATTTTGGATATATGCATGACTTATGAGTTATGCATAATTCAAAATTTATTTTTAAGATAATTGTGGCCTATTTGGGTATGTAAAATATACCTCAAGGCTCACACCTCCCCTCATCAGGAGTTGTACAGTCAGGCACAATCTATAGTGATTCTGTATCCTTTTGGCACTGATGCTATTGTTCACATCTGGACACCACACCAGCAGCACAAGCTTGACCCAAGAGCAATTGAGTGTAAGTTGTTAAAGCCACTAATGACGGGTGGCTGGCTGCTCTGGGAACCAAGCTCTAACAAAATGGTCCAGTTGGCCAGTGTTATATTCCCTCAGTATCAGCCATCTGACAACACCTGCACACCTCCCTGGCTCACGTCATGAATGCGATGAGGCTAGGTGAGGTACTGACGGAGAGATATTTTGACTCAGAGAACATGGCAATTACTTCACTTGTGCTGGCGAAATACATCAACATTCCCAATAACCTAGGCCAAGCCTTATCTAGCCCATATCAGGAGGAATGGAAGAAGGCTTGTCAAGTGGGACTAGATCAAATGGCTGCAAGGGTGGTCTGGGAAGCTGTCAAGAAGCGGCCTGGAATGAAGAACATTGGCCATTGATGGGTCTTTGACTTCAAGAATGACGTTTACGGACAAATTAATATATTCAAGGCACGGTTCATTGCATTTGGCAACAAACAGCGGCCAGGAATTGACTGTGCCAAGACGTACGTGCCCATGGCCTCTCTAATGTCTCTACGCCTGATTTTAGCAACTGCCATGTTGAAGAACTGGCAAGTGGCTTCCTTTGATGACAGTGGCACTTACTTATATAGCCCTGTTGAAGAGGGTGTCCTGCTAGAACCGCCCATTTCTTTCCTACCAGAGCTCTGAGGTAAGGTCCTCTGCTTGAAGAAGGCCCTCTACAGCATGCAACAAGCGGGTAGGTGTTGGTGGAAATTTCTGTCCATTATTTTGGAACACCTGGGCTTCATTGCGACAGAGGTAGATCAATCACTTTACATATTTCACAATGGGGAAACCATTATTGCCATCTGGATACACATCAATGACAGTGTCGTCACATCAAACTCACCAACTGCTATCTCCAATTTCAAAATGGCACTGTGCGCAGAATTCAAAATCAAATGGTCAGATCAGATGAAACAAATTGTTGGGCTCAAATGTGTCTTTGGCAAAGGTGAAGTAGCCATGACACATTGGTGGCTGACAGACGGCATCCTAGAGGCTTACCCCTGGGAAATAACCAAGCGCAATGCTCCGCTACCAGTACTACCAGGTGGAACACTGACGGAAGGCATTAGGCCGTTGGACCCAAACCCTTTTTGTTCTGTCATTGGTTTGCTAGCCTATCTTGTCAGCGGGACACAGCCTGACCTGGTGTTTGCGGTCAATTACCTCGTGCGCCACTCCATGGGGCCAACAGAGGCCCATTGGGAAATGTTGGATCATGTGATTGGGTATCTCCTCAAGACCCGTGACAGGGGTATACGCCTTTGCTTGCAAGAACTATCCTTAAACCTATGGAGCGATGCAGGATGGGGAGGTGACCTTGAGCGCTCACAGAAGGGATTTGTGATCAAGCTGGGTAATGCACCAATACTCTGGGCTTTGAAGCGGCAACCTGTTGTGGTGGAATATGTGGCTCTCTCTGACTCAACACAACACCTTATGAAGGCCATTAATCAAATGACGCAGCTCACTGGCAACTTTGACAAATCGATCTTTTGTGACAACCAGGCTGCAGTCCAAGTGGCAATCAACAATAAGTCTCGGAAGTGCATGTGGTACTTGGATGGGGCTTTTTTCTTTGTCAACAACACCACTTGCAAACATGGCATCAAATTGACTTGGGTTAGGACAATGGAAATGCAGGCAGACACGCTCACTAAGAGGCTCTCAGTAACGGCACTCCTGCAGGCTCTCCCCTTCCTGGGTCTTAATGGGTAATCTTTCAGCTTTTTAGGGAGGGTGTTGAGATTTGGACACCACGAAGACGCGGTAACCAAAATATGCTTGTAGAAAAAGCTTCACTATGTAAATATTTAGCCACGCTGAGCATGGGATAAGTGCCGCAGTTGTCTAGTTGTAACTTATAAGTCGCTTGCGGGTCAGAACCAGAAGCCTTTTACTCACCTCTCATCAATTGGAGGTGATGGACTTGAAACTGACTGGAAAGCAAGCTTTGCTACCCGTGCTCTATCTTATTAGTTATTATTTCAATGGGGAACAGAATATCTCAGAAAGGACAGCTGTATATAAGGTAATACAGATTCTAATACTGGCTATAGTAAATACAGGATGTTATTCTAGTACATATTGCATATCTTGATATAGACTAGTTACAGCACATGAGTTGTCAGGATAAATGTAACACTTATGGATAGGCTGGCCAAACAACTTAACACGTATCTCAAGGTTAAGTGGAACAGCAATATAAGTGGTCTTGTTGGTATATTGATTGATCATACAGACAAAGACTTTAAGTTCTGGCAACCAGATCTGATTGACAAATTAACAAATTTGAATCCCAGCAAGATTATAGCAAAAACATCATTACCGGAAAACTTTCAACTTGAATTGAGCTACCTGACAAATATTATGGACAAACCATACCTACAGAGAATTGGTATTCTATTATATATTGCTCACACATCTTGTCCTGATATAGCTTATGTGGTAAACTACCTGGGAAGAATTTCTCTAAATACGGAAAAATCACATTGGCTTTCTCTCAAGCATCTGATTGCCTACTCACATGGAAAAAGGAATATGGGAATTATAATTGATAAATTAAACTCATCTTCTGAAATTAAGTGTTTTGTCAATGCAAGCTGGGGAGGAGAAGGTAACCGATCTACTCATGGCTATATCATATTCCATGGCATTAACCCAATAGGATGGCAATCAAAAAGGCAAACAACAATAGCTTCCTCAATGGCTCAGGCTCAATATATGGCCTTATTGTTTGCAGTAAAAGAAATGTTATGGTTATATAACCTATTTCTTGACATCCTGAAGAATTTGACACCTACTTTATTCTCTGCCAAACAGACTGCTGTTGGAATATTGACCAAATCCATGAATAGAAAACAAACTCCTCATTTAATAAGAGAATTCAATACAATTAATAGATTTATTGCAGTACACAAATTGAAGATACAATGGGTCTTGACAGATAAGAAATTGGCCAACATGCTAACTAAATCACTTGTTAATATAAAGCATGGGTATTTTGTTTCACAAATTAATTACTTGTGATGTGTTATGGAGGGGAGTGTTGTATTGAATCAGATACAATACAATACAATAAAATGAATCTAAACCTATTCTAGTGATGAAACAATATGAATATGAATAACACACAGTTTAATATTTAAACACCTATCAAGACAAAAAGATCTCTACTCAGGGGAGATCTTCTCCTCAAAATTTTTATTTTGAATTTTACTAACTTATTATTTATAAAACATTGGACTATAATAGGTATGCTAATTTTCTAAAAAGGGGAGATCTTTACCTTGTAATTTTTTTTTAATTTTACTAACTTATTATTTATAAAACATTGGACTTTAATAGGTATGCTAATTTCCTAAAAAGGGGAGATTAAATAGAAATCATTAATAGTTAATAAATTAGCTGTACCTAGACATTTTTATTAATATAGTAAAATTAAAGAAAAATCAATCATTCTTATATACCTCTGAAAATTTCCAGAAGATCATCAAATAATATCAACATCCTGTGGGTGTACCCTAGGTTATTTTTGGTTTATAATCCAAAAATGAAATAATAATTATGCTTTGTTTATCCATTAAACATTATACTTATTTTATTTTATTTTAAATCCAATTGAAAAGTCTGCTCAAGACTAAATTAATTGTATATAAAGTTCTTTTTGTCCTTATGGGTATTTCATACATACCTCACAGGCTCACAAATATTGTAGGTAGTAAAGAAATATTGTACATACAAAAAGGTCTGAGTTAAAATAATTTGGTGTATATATATATTTCAGGACAGAGTTTTAGCTTGATAAAAAGTAATAAGAGATTGATTAATCATCAATTTGAAAATTAATGAGGTATAATTGAGTATTTAAATTAAGAATAAGGGTAGTTTTATTTCTCCAAAAGAGAGAGAATTATTCTTCCAAGGTTAGAAGTCAGGCAAGCTTCCCAATTTACACTAAATAGAAAATTATATTATAAAATAGAAGGTATATTATTTTCTCTGATCCCCTCTTAGAAAGTCTTATTTTGATATTGGCTTAAAAGTCAGCCAAAAGGTTAATTTTATCCTATCACAATGGAAAAATTCTATCCCTTTCAGTGGGGATAGTAGGTTCAATGCAGGTCCAACCAGGCTTCCAACTTTCTCCATACTTGGCTCTAGCTTTCTATGATCATTTGGTCATCTTTCAAGCTGGATATTTAAGATTAAGAAATAAATCAAATAAAATTAATTGAATTATGTATATTCTAAAATTCCTAAATAATCCAAAATTTCGCAAAATTCTCTCAAACAATAACAGGTATTTTCCAAATAGAAATAAATTAATTAAGAATAAAATCTTTGTATATACATTTTCAAGAATCATGATAGCCTATTTCCTCATCTCCTCTCATGACCTTGCCTTCATGTACTTCTTTGGTCTAAAAATTATTTTATCAGCTCTCAATATTTTCAAATTTGAAATTATTTACAGGAAAATATTTTTCTTGAAATAATTCCTTATCATACATCTCTCTCACTAAAAAAATATTTATGTTTCAATATTTCTATTTCCTAAAATTTCAATTTAGCTTTTTTCCCCAAAGCTCAACAAAAATTGAGATATGTGATTCTCTTTGTTCAATGATTGTAAAATAATTTTGAAAAATTATTTTGAATATAAGATAAAAAAAATAACTCGAAATCCCAATAACCTATTATGGATACCTGTTTCTCTTATTCCTTAAATCCAGTTTTTCTTTGAGACCTCAGAGGAAATATTATTCTCATTTTTTTTTAAAAAAAAATTCAGCTTTATTCACTGTCACACATTTTTCCCATGATATAAATAACCTAAGATTTCTTATGGCTCAAAAATAATACTGTTCCAAATCAAATAGCACTCAATATACGCAGAAGTTTCAAAAAACCTACTTGATAAAAATATATTCTAAAGTCTTATTTCCACCATACAAGGGATATTTCTGTAAGAAAGAGTCATCTATTCACACTGTTTTGGGGGATTAAATTTTTACTCAAGTCACTGATATGTTTTATTTTCCAGAAAAAAAATCAAGCTTAACTAATATGGTGATATTTCATGATGTAAATTATTATTCAAAACTTATGAAGAATATTCATAAAGCTGAAATATTTCTTAAGAAAAATAGATGCACTTTTATATAGATCTTATCATGTAATTAAAAAAACAATAATATTCAAAATTTCAATTCACCATTATATATATGTAATTGATATTTTAGATATTTAGTACTATATCAATGAATTTTTAGGAATATTCAAAAACGAATAAATCATTTTGGTTTAACGATAATATAATCAATAATATAATCAATTATAAGACTCCCCATTCAAAACCTACATTTTGTTAACTATTACAATTTTAAAAAACCTTCTGTCATGGCATTTTGATCTATTTGATAAAATAAAACCAATGGTGCAGCTTATGTATCTCAATAAGATCATTTAATTCCTAAACCTCATATATATATGGCATTATATGCATTCCTTCCACCTAAAAGGTCTAAAATATTATGCCTCCAAGAATCCATCTCCCAGATAATTGGAAACATTAATCCCTTCATATTGTTTTCCTAAGAGGTAAAATGTAAATATATCTTTCCCTTTCACTTTTAAAAATGAAAAATGTACTCAATAATACTGTCACAGGGGCTTTTATAAGTGAAGAGGGACTGGCACTTACTATGGAGGGCTCAAGATATGGTAAATTTGAAATACAATTAAGAGTTTAATAAGATGAAATGACTAAATAGATAAATATAAGAAAGCAGCAAAAAAATGTTAAGAGTAAGAAATAAAAGAGCCAACCAAAAACAAGTCCAAGTCCACTCTTTCACCTGTCATAATGGAAAGAGAAGGGTTAATAAGGATACGGCCACCCAGCTCATACTATACAGGCAAAGAAAGAAAATACAAAGACTAACTTAAAATCAAATAAATATAATACCCAAAATAAGTATAAGAAGATTTATAGAATAATCAGTAAACTGAATTAATTAACTGTGGAAAAGTCCCCAGGGGGAGAAGGAGGGGCTGGTATATATGAGAATCACCAGCCCTGATCCAGAAAGAGGATTTTCATGAGAATGATTGATTATTGAATTGAGTATGGACAATAAAGGTCATGTACAGCTGTACAGGATCTGTACAAGAGGTGTGGTGGTATTGAGTGATCATACAGTTTCAGGATGGTGTATCCAAGCTTTATTGGGTAATTCCAACCTGTACAGAAGTTGAAAGGCTGTATTGATGAACCAGACTGTATTCATGTTTCAGCAAGGAAGATTGCTGAAACTGAATGCTGATACACACAGTGGATTTTCTGGTTTGAGTTGTTTGAGTGGGTGTAAGTATGAAAGCCCTTACCCCTGGCTAGTGGTTGTTACAAATACCTATTTAAATATTCATATATCCTGATAGTATCAGTGAGCTCTAGAAGGGACAATAAACAAATTTTTAATCCTCCCCAAAGGAAATTGGAAGAAAATCTTCCATTTGAAAAATTCTCTGTGATTCTTTGACTGATTTCTTCAAGGAAGGAGTTTTATTCAGACTTTGAAAGCTACATCTATATATAGATTTCTTTATATATTTAAGGTATAATTTGATAGTAGCTTTTCCATTTGAAATTTTTCATAATTTATGAATTTAGCCTGTATTTATTCAAGACTTAATAATTTCCAAAATAATTATTATTCTCTCAGCTCATTGGAAAATGATTTTTGGAAATTTTTCCAAAAAGGGAATTTTTGAAGCTTATAAGGTTGATTTTGACTTCATAAACTTTTTTCAAACTAAATTGCTTTTCCATGTAGAAAAAAGGCTAATTTTCTCTGGAAGAACTTTGACATTTCAAATGATTTTTATGGAATGTAAATAATGAAAAAGTCATTTTAATAACTTATGGTAATTGGTTTGTGTTTTTTGATTGAGAGGGCAATATTGAAACCAATTTCTTGTACCTCACCCCAGAAGAAGTCCTTATTAATATAGGGTGTTGGTAAACACACATAAGCTTTTAGTAAAAACACGTAAGTTTCTGGTAAAAACACGTAAGTGACCTTAATTTTCAAAAAAAATTCCTCAGGCTCAGTTTTGAGGATTTTTTTAATTTTTGTTTGCCATATTTTTCCCGACTTGGCATGTCAATAAGCACAAATTTTTTCAAAATTGTTTTTTTTGCCAAATTTCACAAATTTGGCCAATATGCCAAAATGGCATATTTTTTTCAAAATTCATTTAAAATCTTCCCACTTATGAATTTCCTTCATTTTTTTTAAAAATAAAGGGTTCAATGTGAAGGATAAAGCACCAGAATCCCATAATTTTGGGAATTTTTTTGGGTGGGACAAGTGAAGGCACAAAAAGGGTTTTTTTTCAAATGTTTTTTCCCGTCATTGTGATATGCCTATTTTTAAAAAGTGAATTTAATAACTTCCCACTTATGAATTTCCTTCATTTCTTTTTTAAATTAAAGGGTTCAATCTGGACAATAAAGAACCAGAAGCTCATGAATTGGGAAAATTGTTTGGGTGGGACCACAAGTGAAGGCGCAATGAGTGTTTTTTTAACTGTTTTTTTTCTTGTGTGTAATGTGACTATTTTCAAGTAGAAAACATCCACATGTTTGATAGAAAAGGAGACTGAGGTGGGATTTAAGCAATAAAAATGACTGAGGAGGGGGATAATTGGCATAAATTGTATATACAAAAATCATTCAATCAGAATCAACCTCCAAAATAGTGGGTTTTTTCTGAGAGGGGGGAGGAAGATTGGACAAATACAACATTCTGTGTTTCTTAAATTTATCAGCCCACCCCAGGGCTTGTGCTTGGGCATGAATCTCCCAGTTCACAGTAATGGGGGGGACTGGATAAACTTTAGAAATGATGATGTCCAAAGGAACAAAATGAGCACAACTATCCAAGAAGCAGATGAAAATGGGGGGATTATCATTTGGAGGACAGAAATAAGGGAAAAAAGAAAAAGATTGGGCTGTGGAATAAAAGAAAACTGGTCTTTTATACTTATTTGCAATTGGATCCCCCATGTCAGGCATGGACATCCACTTGCTTTTTGGAGCCTGGCCAACATCTTCATACCATTCAATTCTTTCCAAATAAGAGGATACTGAGGGAATTAAGGTGTTCATGGCTTCATAAAGGTCTTGATTTTGTTGAATTTCTTCAGCCAAGTCACCTCTGACATCAGCCCATTGATCTTGAGTCTTGTAAATGAAGTGGGATACTGTTCTGTAGCCACAGTTTCCATCACCCTGGATATTGATGGCCTTGAAGGTGTATTTCAATATAAACTTGGGCAAGTCTTCTGAGCCAGTTATCTGATAACATAAGTTCAAAAAAGAATAAATATCAAAATAAACAACATAAAATTACATTAAAAAGAATCAGAAACTCACAAACAGCTTGGAGCATTCATCACTTGTGTGATAGTTGCTTTGACAATGCTCACAGGTCAGGTCAATTGCATCATAGATATTCAGACTGGTGGAAGGCTTGTGTGATTTTCTTTGTGATGTTTTGCTTCCAATTGCCAATCTTCTGGACCTTCTAAGGGTTACTTCTGATTTATTTAATTCAGTTGCTGAGGGTAGTGAATCTGATGAACTGATGGATTTAGATAATGAGTCCTCAGAATCTTCAGAATCTTCAGATGAGTCCACTTCCATAATTGGAGAGGGGACATTTGACTGGGATCTTGAAGTTGTTGTGCTGGTCACTTTTGATGGGGGTCTTCCTCTTCTCTTGGTTTGACTCTCAATAATTTCAAATCTTGAAGGTTCTCTTTTGTTTTTATACTTGGCTCCTTGGGGTCTTCCACGGATGTTCTTGCATTCTAGAGGGTCTTCATAATATTGATCATCCTCTTGACTCTTGGGAATTTGATCAAATGGGACTTTTCCAGTCAAAACATCTTGAAAATGTTGGAGTATTGGGGTGATTTCTGCCATTGGTCTTTGAAACAGGTCTTCCCCAATGTCTTCAAATATTTTCTTGGCTTCATTCTTTCTTTCTTTTTCAACACTTTGATCATCACCTTGAAAACCAGTCTGAGAAGAATATGACAAGTAAAATCAGTTAATAAGAAAAAAAATAATAAGAAGAAATTAAAAAACCCTCACAGGCAAATTCAAATGCCACTGAGGATGGAAGTCTGATAATTCGAGCCTTTGGCGCTTGGTAAATGCCTTTTGGGTCTTATGCTTGCAAGGAATGCCTTTATAAT
Source organism: Austropuccinia psidii (assembly GCA_023105745.1). Lineage (NCBI taxonomy): Eukaryota > Fungi > Basidiomycota > Pucciniomycetes > Pucciniales > Sphaerophragmiaceae > Austropuccinia > Austropuccinia psidii. The sequence goes on from JALGQZ010000004.1 coordinate 48,611,341, forward strand.
TGTTGTATTGGTTGGTGCATTTTTCATTTGGAGGAAATTTTGTTTTGAAATTTTCAAAGGCAATCTGAAGAGCATAATGAGACACCTTGCCATTGAGGGCACAGATGTGTGGAGGAAAATTCTTGACATGGACAATCATTTCTTTGGAGATTCTGTTGATAATTTCAATAAATTGTTTTCTGAATGCCATGTGGAGTGCCCTGACTACCTCCAGGAGAGTACCAGTGGACTTTTGTAGCCAAAGTTTAACCATGGCATGGGCACCTTCAACTCTGGAGGTGGAGCCCACACCCAGGTGGCAATGGTGGTTTTTCCAGGCTGGCACATAATACTCCTTTAGAGGAAGCCAAGTATTTTCCAAATACTGCAAGAACTCAGCATTTTTAACTTGCTTTTGAAGCTTCTTCCAGTTGTCTTTGAAAGAATTTTCAGTGGGTGAATACATAAGCTGAGACAAGAACCCCAAAGTCATTAATAAAGACAATAATAAGAAATAAAATGAAATAAAATGAAATAAAATGAAATAAAATGAAGAAGTATATTACTTTATTCCAAAGGCCCATAAAATTTTCAAAATCAGTTCCATGACCAATTTTCTTCATGCAATGAGCAGATACATCCTTGTTGATGTGCCAAATGCATAGCATGACTTTGGAGTCTGGGAAGAGCTTCTTAATAGAGTTTTTCAAGGCCAGATCCCTGTCAATAACAATAACTTGGGGGGAACAAGATTGGTGTTGTTGAGGACCTTTTCAATGTATTGATTTAATGCCCAAGTATATGAAGTTTCATTTTCATTCTTCATCAAACAAAAAGCCCCAGAAAAGGTCTTATTTGTTCAGCTGAATCCAACAATATGAAAAAGGGGCATTTTTTACTTATTGGTTTTATAAGTACAATCCATAAGAATGACATGAGGAAATCCATTAAGGAGTTTTATGGCCAGGGGGTGAGTAAAAAACAAGGAGGTAATGTGTCCCTCAGAATCCCTTGCAGAGGACCAAACAAAATTTTCTTCTTTGAGAGTGTCAATAATGCACATGTTTCCAAAGAAGCTCAAGGGTCTGAAATTCACCTTCAGTGGGGGGTTGAAGCATATTTTTAATGAAAATTATGTATAAAAGTGAAAAAAAGGGGAATTGGGGGATTTTGAATGGGGTAAGAACCTTTCGAAATGTGAAAAAGAGGTGAAAAAAGGTGAGAAAAATGAACAGAAGTGGTTAAGAGTGACAGAAAGTGGTTTAAATGTGGGATTAATAGATGAGGGATGGTAAAAAATTGAAAATTGAGAGGCTTGAAAGCAGGTTGTTGTGGTGGAAAATGCAGTCTTTGGGGGACAAAAAGAAAAAAAATGTGAAAAGCTTTGCAAAATGGCTTTGGTAATGCTGTTTTTCCAAAAAACAACAATGTTTTGGGGTGGGGATAATGTGGATTATTGGGGTGTTTGAGCTTGTTTGATTTTTTGGGGGGGGCTGGGCAAAAAAATCTGAAACAATTTGGAGTTAGAGAGGTTTTGTGGGTAAAAAACCTCGTTTGGGCATGTTTTGGCCCAATACAGGCCCAATGGTGTTTCATTTTTAATTAAAGATGGACCCAGGGCACCCCTTACGTGTTTTTACCAAATTATGGCCAAAATACGTAAGCTCTTACGTGTTTTTACCAATTTGCTTATGTGTTTTTACCAATACCCATTAATATATCATTATTATAACGCTAACTTTAATGTTTTTGGATAAAATTCATGGTTGACTCTTTAAAGTGGATTCTTTGTCGGATTTGAATACGTTGACATTGACACAAATTTCTCTACATAGGAGTTTGAAATCTGATGAAAGGAATTCTATTGATAAAAACACTGTATATAAAGCATTCTTATATCTGATTCAAATACAATCAGAGTTTCCTTGAGAATTTCTTTAGCAAATTTTGACTGCACTTCCAAGTGGTCTTCAACTACGTACATTTTTGAAAATACTGATTCCTCCAGAAGTGATAATATTGAAAAAATGGGTCCTACAGACGTTTTTTTGGGATTGTCTTTTTCTCAGGAGCTTTGAATTAAGCTTATTGTCACCCCCATTTAAATGTGACTAATATCTTTCTCCAATCCAGCTAAACAGGCCAGGTTTCAGTCAAGTTCGAAACAAATTGAATATTTGAATATTTATCAATTTATTACTACCATCAATTCGGAAATTACAAAATTTGAAAGAGTATATCAAATGTTTTTAATTCAAAGCACCAGCACATAACATGTAGTGAACATTGTTACAGAAATCTCATCTATGTGCCAATCAATTATTGCAGAAATATAAATATATTTGGTCTTCAAATTTCTCTCTTTCTCTTTTAATAATGCAAAGATATGAAATTAAAATTCAAAAACTAAATTCAACCTCATCATAATACCATCCACGGGGATTTATCACATCAAATGTTATGGTTATGATATATGTACAAACTTCTAAATCAACATTCTTCCTTATGCTTATGCACATTTTTGGACCAGTTTGGTTTTTGTATCATATTAATTGGGTTCTTTCTATTACCTGCATTTTATCTTAATTTTTGTGACATTATTTTCATAACTTAGCTATATGATTGAAATAATGTTCTTTAAATTTTTGTATGTTTTTTTTGGAGCTTCCCCTTAATTTTTTCGAGTTTTAATTATTTTATTTCATTAGTTTTTCTTCTTTGAATACTTTTGGCTTTTTTCATTTTTTTTCTTTTGGAAGTTTTGAATCTTCTATTTTTGTTTTTTATTTTCCATATTTTTTGTTTTTTTGTATTATATAACTTTAATTTACAATTTTTTTTGTTTTTTTCTGTTGTTTTTATTTTATTCTTATTTTTTTTCATTTTTTAATTTTGTTTTTGTATATTATTCTAGTTTTTTCTGTTTTTGATGTTTTTACTTTGATTGTTCTAATTTTCTATTATTTTACACTTTTAATATTTTTAATGTTGTAGTTTTTTTCAAGTCCTTTTTTTGAATTTTTGTATTCTTTAATTTTTATGAGGGGTACGGACACTCCAAATCAGCGTAAAAACACTTATTTGGAGGTTTGTTAGGTCATGGTTTTGCAATAGCACTATTGCAAAAAAGTGACTGAGTAACACTCCAAATCAGTCTTTTTAAGCTGATTTGGAGTATTTCCACTCATACCAGAAAAGAATCAAAAATTGAAAAATATTTTGAAAATTGAAAAAAAAAATAAAAACAAAAATAACAATCAAAAAATATGATTCAAAAATAACATAAAACGATAATAATAATATACACAAAATATCAGAAAAAAAAGAATTGAAAATTGAAAATTGAAGAACAATAGAATAATAAAAATTGAAAATAAACTAAAATATGAGAAATAAAAATTTAAAAAAATCTGAGAAATTGAAACCAAAACAAAAAACCAAAAAATTGAAATTGAAACTTCAAAAATTACAAAAAGTCAAAAAATCAAAAAACTCATAAAAAGAATAAAAACTATAAAACAATTGAAGAAAATGAATGAAGGTTAAATAATTACCAAAAATAAAAAATAAATTACCAAACATCAAAAATAATAGAAAAAAATTCCCTTTTTATAAGGATTTAAAATATATAAGCAGAACCATAAATTCCAAAAAAAAATCGAAATTAAAGAACAAGAAAGTCATTTTTTCTTTTAAGAAAAATATCTCATGATGATTATCTGTGCTTTCTCCAAAGGAATTCCAAAAATTAACAAGATTCCAATTAATAAAAAAATGAAAAACTCTAATTGAAATTTCTGGTGGCAATACATAAATGAGCAGCAAGATAAAGGTGGTTGAACTAGATATTGGAAATTTCAAAGTGGAATACTTGCATTCTTTCCAAACTTGTGTATAGAGATTTCATGAGAAAATGGATTGAGGCTTAATAACTATGAGGTATTGAAATCAACACTTAAAATTTGCAATTATAATTGAGTTAATTATTATAATAACCAGATTTCTGTCTTTCAAGAATAATTAAGCTCTACATACAAGGAAATTTAGATTGGAAAAGAACTTTTATATTCAACATTTTTACTAAATACAAACAAGATTACAGACCCAAAAGAATAGACCTGAGATGAATATATTGAATAAGTAAAATAAGGGTACGAATATTAAAAAATGAATTACTGATCTTGATTTATGTAAATAAATAACATAAAACTAACACCAGGAACTTGTTGGAAAATTATTCCAAAATAAATATGGGATATAAAGAATTAATCAAGATCGAATTTTTTTCCTATATAAAATTTACTTGAAAATTGCAATATACCTCTTAACAGGTGTTTCCTCATTCCCCAATTTCTTCATCCACTAATTTTGATGTAAACTCTGAAAAAGAACTTATTTAAGTACTTAATTAAAGGATGGAGAGCTGCCAAGTGTCAGAAATAGAGATATATGAGTCCCAGTACATAATCTGGCTCACAGTGGCAAAAGAGGAATAATGGGAAATATGCTCAAGCATTTGGCAGGGGGCCATAAACTTCCACTTACACATAAAGAGCTTCCTTGGTCAGGAGAAGTCCCTAGAGCTCTTAAGAGGATGGAGCCCATGTATTGCAAGGACAAATTCAAGAAGATCAAGAATTGGTTTAAAAATCAAAGTCTTTTATTGGTAGAAGAAAAGAACAAACTGGAGCGAACCTCAGCTTTGTAAAAGAAAGGACAAGTAGTGTCAACCCGTTCTAATCCAGCTCTAGAACTCCTTAAAGACAAGCCCAAGGGAGGTCAGAACAATCAGAAAGGTCCCAGGAGCAACAAAAACAACGGGAAATGAAAGTCCAATTGGAATATACCTTACTCATAAGGGTAAAGGCTTTCCAATTGGAACCTTCAGCCATGGATAGTGTTTTCAATATGGCAAGGACTCTTATGGAGTTCACATCCAAGGAACAAGTATGAAAAAGACCTTTCCATTAAAATTATGGATGAAATTAGACAAACTAATTCTACTATTGATATAAACCTTTTCAAATTTGACAAAGAATTCAATAAATTTACAGCTACTATGAGTAACTTGAGAATAAATGAAAAACCTTTCACCAAAATGTGTAAAGTAAGAACTATGAGAATTAAGTCCACTCTAAATAAATGTAATTTTATTGAGAAAAAAATATCAATTATAAAACAGAAAAATTCTGAAATAGATAGTAATTCCATCATTGACAATTAGCTTAAGGATTTTAAGGACCACCTCCAGAGATTAGAAGATAATACAGCACATAATTCCAGATGCTTTACTTAAAAATTAGTAAAAATTGAAAAAGAAAAAGAAAAGCTTAAAGAAGATATATGGGAACAAGTGAATAAAATCAATAATATTATTTATGAGCCTGATTCACACATTTCCAGAAATTTCACACCTTTTAATGATGGAAACATTTCTGCAAAAGACATTTTTGCCCTTTTTCCCAGAAAAACCACAGGAGGAAATCCAATTACTCAAAGATATATACCCAAACTATAAGAATGGCCAAAACTCTCTTATGAAAAATAATATAACCATATTGACTTTATTAGAACAGTTAATATCTTACAGGAAGGCTTTAATATACCTGATTCAATCTTAGTGGCTAAATTTTACTCCTTGTTTACCAGGACTGACAAAAAATAGTATTACAAGATGATGCAGGCCAATGGGAGGCATATTTGGATTTGGTGTGAGTTTGAAATAATCATAAGATGGGCCAATAACTCATGGAGGTTTAAGATTGAGAATTCCTCTGAAAGGTCCATCTTCAATTCTGAAAAAAACAAACCACTTCCTTGGTTCCTCAAGCAGAAAGACATACTATCTGCCTTTCACTCAGAGATGTCTTACTCAATTATTAACATGAATATTGAGTAAACTCAGAGTTTAACTAGATAATCCTATCAAATAAAGATTTGTAGAGCCCTGTTCGGAATATCACTAAATTAATGCAATGAAAGATGATATTAATAAAGCAGAATTGGTAAAATCTGGACCAGGGCCAGTATTCAGTCCAAAATTGTTCCAAAGAATCTAAGAGATAAAAATAAAACAGATAAGCCTGTTTTTAAATGTCATAAATGGGGGATGACTTTAAATCTGGCTAATAAACATACCAAAAATACACAAATAAATGAAGTACAACTTATTGAAGACGTCCAATTTACTGAAGAGAAGGAAGCATCTGACCAAGAATGTGAAATTTATGATGAAACAAAATTGTAAGAGTGACAGATTCAAAATATCTCAGCACCTCTTGAAGCTACTTAAGTTCAAACTCACCTGCCACAATAAAGTTAGGACTTCTATAGCTTGATCAATATTCAAGTGTCACAACCACGTATTTTGACCCTCCTCCTTGATGGCGGCGGCAATCCAACCTGGAGCCAAGTTGGGGCCAATTGGCCATGTCATATCATTTATGGCCAATTGACCCCTTTTGGGTGTTCCATGGCTCTTACGCCATAACCCATTCCATTGGCCACGTATGGCCACCATCATCTTTTATGGCCTCAGGCCATATCCTGCGTCATTGGCCCTCTTGGCCAATTCCCATCTCACCAACCCCCAGGCCTCCATCACTGTTTTTGAGCCTGGGGGGTCCTTTTGTCTTCTAGGGGCTTCCAGGCCCCATGGCCACCTTCATTGGTTTCCTGGCCACCCCTTTCATTATGGGGGTTTTGGCCTAAATGGCCTTTTTGGGCCATTTAGGCCCCCCACGGCTTCTATGGTCCGTGGTCCATAGGCCACGTACCGCGGTCCGTAGGCGGATTAGGCCCCTTTTGGCCTAATCCAATGAGGCCAAAGGGGGCAGCCACCTAGCCCCCAAGGCCAGGTGGGTCCCAAACCACAATTGGGCCCACCTGAGCCATTTTTTGGCCACCAATCCCTTGGACCCAAATTGGACCAAAAACACCTTGGATCCATTTTTGGCCATAAATCCCGTAGGACCCATTTTTGGCCCTGGACCACCATGGACCAACTTCACCGTCATGGCCTCTGGCAACCACCAGAGGCCACCAAATCATCTCAACAAGCATTTCCCTCAACTTAAGGGAAGATTCCTTCATTCCTCCATGAACCTCGTACTCAAGGTTGCAGGAGTGGTGCATATATGGTGTTATATACCATTATGCACCATTTTTGCTCAGCAATTCAATGGTGACGTTTTCAGGACCCAAATCAACCTTCTTAACTCAAGGTACCAAGATCCAACGCCCATTCCGAAGGAGGACCTTTGGACTCATCAGTTTAGTAATCCATGGCGGCAATCAGAAGACCATTCAAGGACTCCAACCACCTGGCTCAGCAGGAGTTGGGTTGGCAATTTTATTCAGGGTTATTCTAAGGGCAATTCCCAAATGTATTACATCTTTTCAATCAGTTGTCAAGGTATCAAGTATTTCAATATTCCTTGGACAACCCAATTCATCCGTACAGGCCTTGTTCAATCAATCTGTATGGCCTTGGCCCAATTGGGCCATTTCTTATTCCACTGTGGGAATTCCATCACACAGTTAAAATTTCAAGATGGCCAGAACTGTATTTCCCGATTCGGACAATACAGTCATTGATCCACCTTCCAGGATCAATCTTTCAGTTTTTCACATATACTGGCCACCTTTCATCACCTGGGGACTTTTTCCCCAGTTAATTAATATACTGGATTTATTTTTATCCTTATTTTCTTTTACCTTATTAAAGTTAATACTGATAATCTTAAGTCAGTCATTCAGCACCCTTTTCTTTTATTTCCTTGCCTGTCCAGTGGATATTGGTGGTCATATCCTTATACTAATTCCATTTCCTTTTCTGGCAGGTTGAAACATTGAATTGAGGATTCACTTGGTTGGCTTCTTGGCTTTTGGCTTCTTCATTATCTTTGGCCATTGGCTTCATCTTTTGGCATACTTGTTTTCTCCCATATTCTTTCTTAAAGAAATTCATTCTTATTATTCTTTTATCTTTGGAGCCCTCCAAGTGAGTTCTTGATTCCTGAGTGCCAGGCCCTCTTCTTCCAAGAGCCCCTGTGACATTATATTAATTAACTCATAATTCTTCTTCATTCATTCATTCTTTTATTCTTATATTTTAAATTCATTCATTCATTTCATCAAAATTATGATTCTTTAATGTTTTACGATCTTATGATTCTTCGTCACCTCTCAATTTTCTCTCATTCATTCTTCATTCTGAAAATTGAAAGCTGACCCAGTTTCTGTTTTTTGTTATCTTCTCAATCTCATTCTCAATCCTAATCAATCTATTTTTATCCATAATTCAGGCATTTTTTATCTTTGTTTCTCGAGTTATTCATCAGGTTATTCAGACACGTTCTTCATATCAGGATTCACTTTGACTTATTCCTCAAGAATTTTGATTTTTTGGAAGAATTCACTTGAAAATTGATTTGATTGACTAATTTGACATAATTGAAATTGACCTCAAGATAATTGATTGCCCTGAAGATTTTATTGATTTTGCTGATTATTCACATCAAGATTTTTGACATAAATTGATTTTGACTCAAGAATTCATTTTGATTGATTGAATTTTTCTGCAAGATTTTGATTTTATTTGATTTTGATTGTTTGATTGATTGATTTATTGACTTCAAGATTCTCATTGATATTGATTTTACTTCAAGACTCATTTCATTTGATTGATTGACGTATTTGAAGAATTTTGATTCATTGATTATCCGATTTCCTCAAGATTTGATTGTTGATTTCGTACTTCAAGAAAATTTTGATCTTATTTCATTTATTTTGGTTGATTATTCCTGAAATCATGCCAGTTCAACATTCACCTCCAGCAAGACAGACCAGATCTCAGGCCAGAGCTCAAGCTGTTCTGACTCCAACTCCAAGGGCTCCTCTTGACAGTACCCCAGCAGTTTCTCAACTGAGGGCCAGATTGGACAGAGGACCCATTATGGAAGGAGCAGCACCATCCAGGAAGGAAGGAAGAGGGCCAAGAAGATCAATGTCTTTATCAGGAGTGGTTGGCGGATTCCCAGGATTTTCAAGAACCAGTCCCAAGGTTCAAGGTGAAGATGGTGAAGAGGAGGAGGAGAATTCTGTGGAAGAGGAAGAGTCTAATGGCACTGAGGCTGCTCCTGCTCCTGTGGGAGCATCTGAGGGCACCAGAGGACCAACTCTAGCCCAGTCTGATCAGCCTGCCTCTCATCAGTCTGAACCGTCTTTATTGGCCATTATGCAGCAAATGACTCAGATTATGGCCAATCTTCAAGCAGCTTCTTCTTCTGAATCATCAAGACTCCCTCTATGAAGGCTCCAGAATGCTTTGATGGGACTCAGCCCTTCAAAGTCAGAAGTTTTATTCAATCTTGTCAACTCATCTTTCATAATGATCCGGCAAACTTCTCTCAAGACAGAAAGAAGGTTCTTTATGCCACTTCATTCTTAGTTGGCAGGGCTGCAAAATGGATTGAGCCTTATCTTTCCAACCTCAATAATCAAGACTCAAATTATCTCCTCAATTCCTGGCCATTATTTGAATCCCAATTGTTCACTTTATTTGGTGACCCAAATGAAGTTAGAAAAGCAGAAGCTGAATTGGATGGCCTTAGGATGAAAGAAGGTGGGCATGTTGCTTTGTATATTGCCGATTTCAGGAGTTTGGTTTCAAGAATTGGGGATTGGGGTGAAAGGGCTCTTATTCATCATTTCAGGAAGGGCTTGGCCTCCAGGATTCTGGATCAATTGGCCTCCCATCCTTCAAACATTGATTCTCTTCAAGACTTAATGGACGTCAGCCTGGAACTTGATACCAGGTACCATGAGAGGCAGAAGGAAAAGAATCATCATCAAGAGAGGAAGCCTGAAGCCTCAAAGTCTCACTCTTCTCATCATCAAGTTTCTTCAAGTTCAAGACCAAAGAAGAAATTTCATTCTCAAAAGCGGGACAAGCCCCATTCTTCATTGTTGAATAAGGACTTCAAGTTGAAAGGTTCTGAAAAAGAAAGAAGAATCAAGGAGGGCTTGTGTGCTTATTGTGGTGGGAAGCATAGTCTTGAGTCCTGTGTCAAAAGGCCTCAAAACAAGCTTACCCAACCGTCAGGCAGTTTTCCCAGCCAGGGAAAAGCCTGAGTGAAGATCATGTTGTGTTCAATGGTCTTCACCATTTTCCTTCCAGAGCACAATTGTGCATTCTGAATACTGGTGTCAAAAATTCTCTTAAATTTTTTGTTTTCTCTTCTCTTTCTGATGTTTTTTACAGTATTCTCATTGATTCTGGTGCTACACACTCATTTATTGCAAAGCAGTTTGTTCACAAGTACTCATTGACTACGTCAGAACTTCCAGAGAAGATTCCTCTTATCATTTTGGACTCCTCTGAGTCCCCTTCCTTATTTGTGACTCACCATACTAAATATATGGTTGAGCTCCCTTCCTTCCCAAGCTTTGAATGGGACTTTTTAGTCATTGACACTCCCAAGGGAGAAGACCTCATATTGGGCTTTGACTTTCTTAATCATTTTAATCCTTCTATTGATTGGAGGCAAGGGCTGATCACCTTTAATACTGATCAAAAGGACTATTCTGATCCTTCCAATTCCTTCCGTAATGACTCTTCTTCTGCCAAATCATGTGCAGCTCTGGTTGGTGATTCTAGAACACCATCAGTTCCATCTTCTGTCCATATTCCTTCCCTTAATTCCCATCTGTCATTACCATCATCTGGAGATGAAGTCTTCAAAGAGATTCAAGATGTTGGGGAAGATAATTCTGTATCTTCACTTCATCTCTTCTTTGGGAATATGGACCTTCCTCCTTCATCTTATCATGACTCCCTGGAGGAGTTGTGGGATGAAGAGGAAGAGCCAGAAGAAGTAGAAACCGTGATGAAGGTTGTTCCCTCTGTTTATCACCAATACTTGGATGTATTCTCCAAGGTGAAGGCAGAGAAACTTCCTCCTCACCGTGCCTGTGATCATCATATTGAACTGGAGGGGTCTCTACCTCCAGTTGGGGTGATCTACTCTTTATCCAAACAAGAGTCAGATACACTCAGGGCCTACATTTCAGAGAATGTAGAGAAAGGTTTCATCCGGCCAAGCTCCTCCTCAACAGGAGCACCTGTCCTCTTTGTTAAAAAGAAAGATGGTGGCCTCCGTTTGTGTGTTGATTACCGCAAACTCAATGCTGTCACTAGGAAGAACAAATATCCTGTTCCTCCTATGAACCAGCTTCTTAATGTCTTCAATGGTTCTTCTATCTTCTCCAAGATTGATTTGCGTGGTGCATATAACCTGCTCAGAATCAAGGAGGGTGATGAACATTTGACATGCTTCAGAACTGAATATGGCAGTTTTGAGTACTTGGTTATGCCATTTGGGCTCACCAATGCTCCTGCCTCTTTTCAGAATCTTGTCAATGATATATTCCAAGATCTTCTTGATGTTTTTGTTGTGGTTTATTTGGATGACATTATGGTCTTTTCCAAATCTGAGGAAGAACATGTCACTCATGTGTCCACTGTTCTTTCCAGACTCAGAGCCAATAACCTTTTTGCCAAGGCTTCTAAATGCCTTTTTCATGTTTCTAGTGTAGAATATCTTGGTTATGTTGTTTCTTCTGAAGGCCTCAAGATGTACCAAGCAAAAGTCCAGCAGATCCTTAATTGGCCTCCTCCAAGAAACCTCAAGGCTCTTCAATCATTCCTTGGCTTTGCCAACTTCTACCGCCGTTTCATCAAGAATTATTCAAAGAAAATCAGTTCACTCACCAGTTTCCTCAAGAAAGATTCCTGTTTCCCCCTCAATGAGGAAGCTCTTAGCCAGTTTCATCAACTCAAAGAGGCCTTCACTACCGCTCCAATCCTTTCCCACTTCAATCCGTCTCTACCCACCATTGTAGAGACTGATGCATCCGATTATGCTTTGGGTGCTGTACTGAGTCAGGTCTCTGACTCAGGAAAACATCCCATTGCATTTGACAGCCGCAAGCTTATTCCAGCAGAACTCAACTATGAAATTCATGACAAGGAACTCCTTGGTATAGTCTGGGCTCTCAAGCGCTGGAGGGCTTTTCTTCTTTCTCTGTCCTCTCCTTTTGAAGTTCTCACCGATCACAGTTCCCTTCAATACTTCATGTCCTCAAAAGTACTCACTCGCCGTCAAGCCCGCTGGGCTGAATTCTTATCTGAATTTCATTTTTCAATCACTTACCGCCCTGGCCGCCTAGCAACTCTTCCAGATGCCTTATCACGTCGGGACGACGTCTATCCGGAGAGGGGGGAGGATTTCATCAGCAAGAATCCAATGAATCTTCAACAACTCATTAAGCAAGATGAAGTTCAACCCTCAAAGTTTTTTGCAGTCAAGGTGGATTCTTTTTCAAATTTGATTGATTCAATTCAGAAGGAAGTATGGCAAGATCCTCAGTACAGAAGTATCCTTGAAGATTTGGGTAAAGGTAAATCTGTCCAAGATTATTCTCTTGATTCCTCCTCCCAACTTCTTCTCTTCAAAGATCGGGTGGTAGTCCCAAATGACTCCACAATTCAGCTCAGCATTCTTCAAAAGCGTCACGATTCTCCTCTAGCTGGACACCCTGGCCAAGAGAAGACTCTCAAACTTGTCAAGCGGGATTTCCACTGGTCCGGCATGACTCAATTCATCAAGGATTATGTTTCATCCTGTCAACAGTGCTCAAGAAACAAGAATATTCACCATAAGAAGTTTGGATTCCTCAAACCTCTTCCAATTCCAAATGGTCCTTGGATTTGTCTCTCGATGGATTTCATCACTCAACTGCCACTGTCCAATTCCTTTGACTCAATCCTTGTCATAGTGGACAGATTCTCAAAAATGGCGGTTTTTATTCCAACAATGTCTTCAATCACTTCACTGGATTTGGCCCATTTATTCATTAAGAATATTTTCTCAAAGCATGGCCTCCCATCAAGCATTGTCAGTGATAGAGGTTCACTCTTCTTTTCTTCCTTCTGGACCAATCTTTGTCAGCAGCTCAAGATTTCAAGAGACTTGTCAACTGCTTACCATCCAGAAACTGATGGACAGACAGAGAGGGTAAATCAGATACTAGAACAGTATCTTTGGATGTATGTCGGTTATCATCAAGATGATTGGAACACCTGGCTCCCTCTGGCTGAATTTGCTTACAATAACTCTGACCACTCTTCAACCAAGCAATCACCATTTTTCACTGTTTATGGAAGAGATCCTCAATTTGATTCAGTTCACATCACTCAAGATACTCCTGCTGGAACGTTATCAACAAAAATCCAATCAGTACAGCAAGATGTCAAGAGAGAACTTGAAGCTGCCATAAACCGGTTTAAGAGGTATGCAGATAAAAGTAGAGCAAGTCCACCTGTTTTTAATCCTGGTGACATGGTATGGCTTTCTTCCAAGAATATCAAATCAACTAGACCCACCAAGAAACTGTCTGAAAGATGGTTGGGTCCCTTTCCAATCTTGAAGAAAGTCAGTACTCATGCTTACCACCTCAAGCTTCCATCTCAATGGAAATCCATCCACCCAGTCTTCCATATCTCACTCTTGGAACCAGTCAAGACATCAACAATCCCAAATCGGCATCAAGAGCCTCCTCCTCCAATCATTATTGAAGAAGAAGAGGAATGGGAAGTCTCTCAAGTACTGGATTCAAAGCTCAAGAGAAGAAAATTATCGTATCTGGTGGAATGGAAAGGTTTCAGTCAAGACTCAGAAAGATCCACATGGGAACCAGCTGAAAACCTCAAGAATTGTCCTGAACTTGTCAAAGATTTTCATTTGTTATATCCTGACAAGCCAGGACCCAATTCTTCAATGGCTTGAATTTTTATGGTGCTTGGTGGGGAGAGGAATTACCAAAAGTAAGTCCCACTCCTGGTATGCACCTTTAGGGGTATTCTACTCTTCTTTGTTGTAAGCATCACCTTGGCCACTCTGTGAGCACTTTTCAATTTGGACACAGACTTCTTGGCCCGGCTTTCAACGCCCGAATTCCAAATTTATGGCCATTTACACTTGGGCAAATGGACCATTCTTTTTTTTTATTCTCCTTCCCAAGACTTTATTCTTTCAACACATTCATTTATCAAGATCTTTCTTATTTATGGCACTGGCGGGAGTGGCAACTACTAAAAGTAAGTTCCTCTCCTGGTGTGCACTTCCCTGAGGGGTCTACAATCTGTCAAAACATCACCTTGGCCACTCTGTGAGCACCTGGCATCAAATTCTTTTATCCAGGTCCTTGGTCACTTTCAAAATCAATTGTCGTAATCCGTGATGAAGATTGGATTCCTCCTCAAATTTCATTTTTTTTTTATTTTTCTGTTTCTCTCTTTACTCTTTATATTCTTTTAAAATTTCTTTTCTTATAACTCTTTAACGCCAAAATCTTTACGTCAAATCATGTCTTCAACTTTGTCAAAGCCAAATGTCAAGAGAAGATCAAGTCAACCTCAATTCATATGCCAACAAGCTTATCAGTACAATTTGTCTTTTCAAGATTCAATACCTCTGGAATCCTTACGTCAAATCCGTCTCATTAGCCTCAACAGGCCTCTACCTTATCTTGGTGCTCAGGAGCTCACCATTCAAGGTAGGGGGGTACTGTCACAACCACGTATTTTGACCCTCCTCCTTGATGGCGGCGGCAATCCAACCTGGAGCCAAGTTGGGGCCAATTGGCCATGTCATATCATTTATGGCCAATTGACCCCTTTTGGGTGTTCCATGGCTCTTACGCCATAACCCATTCCATTGGCCACGTATGGCCACCATCATCTTTTATGGCCTCAGGCCATATCCTGCGTCATTGGCCCTCTTGGCTAATTCCCATCTCACCAACCCCCAGGCCTCCATCACTGTTTTTGAGCCTGGGGGGTCCTTTTGTCTTCTAGGGGCTTCCAGACCCCATGGCCACCTTCATTGGTTTCCTGGCCACCCCTTTCATTATGGGGGTTTTGGCCTAAATGGCCTTTTTGGGCCATTTAGGCCCCCCACGGCTTCTACGGTCCGCGGTCCGTGGTCCATAGGCGGATTAGGCCCCTTTTGGCCTAATCCAATGAGGCCAAAGGGGCAGCCACCTAGCCCCCAAGGCCAGGTGGGTCCCAAACCACAATTGGGCCCACCTGAGCCATTTTTTGGCCACCGATCCCTTGGACCAAAAACACCTTGGATCCATTTTTGGCCATAAATCCCGTAGGACCCATTTTTGGCCCTGGACCACCATGGACCAACTTCACCGTCATGGCCTCTGGAAACCACCAGAGGCCACCAAATCATCTCAACAAGCATTTCCCTCAACTTAAGGGAAGATTCCTTCATTCCTCCATGAACCTCGTACTCAAGGTTGCAGGAGTGGTGCATATATGGTGTTATATACCATTATGCACCATTTTTGCTCAGCAATTCAATGGTGACGTTTTCAGGACCCAAATCAACCTTCTTAACTCAAGGTACCAAGATCCAACGCCCATTCCGAAGGAGGACCTTTGGACTCATCAGTTTAGTAATCCATGGCGGCAATCAGAAGACCATTCAAGGACTCCAACCACCTGGCTCAGCAGGAGTTGGGTTGGCAATTTCATTCAGGGTTATTCTAAGGGCAATTCCCAAAGGTATTACATCTTTTCAATCAGTTGTCAAGGTATCAAGTATTTCAATATTCCTTGGACAACCCAATTCATCCGTACAGGCCTTGTTCAATCAATCTGTATGGCCTTGGCCCAATTGGGCCATTTCTTATTCCACTGTGGGAATTCCATCACACAGTTAAAATTTCAAGATGGCCAGAACTGTACTTCCCGATTCGGACAATACAGTCATTGATCCACCTTCCAGGATCAATCTTTCAGTTTTTCACATATACTGGCCACCTTTCATCACCTGGGGACTTTTTCCCCAGTTAATTAATATACTGGATTTATTTTTATCCTTATTTTCTTTTACCTTATTAAAGTTAATACTGATAATCTTAAGTCAGTCATTCAGCACCCTTTTCTTTTATTTCCTCGCCTGTCCAGTGGATATTGGTGGTCATATCCTTATACTAATTCCATTTCCTTTTCTGGCAGGTTGAAACAGTGAATTGAGGATTCACTTGGTTGGCTTCTTGGCTTTTGGCTTCTTTATTATCTTTGGCCATTGGCTTCATCTTTTTCTTATCTCATCTTTTGGCATACTTGTTTTCTCCCATATTCTTTCTTAAAGAAATTCATTCTTATTATTCTTTTATCTTTGGAGCCCTCCAAGTGAGTTCTTGATTCCTGAGTGCCAGGCCCTCTTCTTCCAAGAGCCCCTGTGACATCAAGATTCCAGACTTTTTAAATCCAAACCTGCTAGAGTAAATGGTTAGAACTATCAAGAATCTTGTATTTCATCAATTTTGATAAATGATTTAAAAGCCAAAGTCAACCTAGAAATATGAGCTTTTCGCACATGTGTGAGAAATGACTATCTGCATAGTATACTTCTTCAGTGGAAGAACAATCCATTTTCCAAACATGGTGTGAAATTTAGAAGTTCTAGTAAGAATATATTCCCACTAGGTATATTGGATACTAACATGGTATTCCCACACCCAGAAGGAAGCATGAGGATGAAAATAGATATAGTAGTAATGAATAATTGTACTTCTAAACACATCATCCTTGGTAATGACTCCTTCAGAATTTATAGTATCAATATTGGTATCCATAGAGATATATATTTTACAATTGGAGACCTTTCCAATGTTTCCAAACAAATACAAGTAATCTCTTCAGTCAAAGAAAAGAAAAAAGAAGAATTTGTGGAAAATAAACTCAAGTGAACCACAAATTAATCCAGAATGATCACCAAAAATGAAGCAAGAGATCATTAATGTGTCTTATACATGCAAATATGCCTTTTTCTCACATGATGAACTATTAGGAGAAATAAGAGGACATTAATTAAATATTAATCTTAATATTGGGGGGCAAAGCCCTCAAGTGCTATGCAGACCAGCTTATACAAAAATACCAAGATCTAGGGAAGCTTTGGGAAAACATATATAAGAGTTAAGTCAGCTTGTTGTATTAAGAAGATTAGGCCAAAATTAAGAAGTTAAAGTTACAACTCCTGTCATCATTTCCTGGAAAAATCAAAAATCAAGAATGGTTGGAAATTTGAGGGCGTTGAATACCTACACAGTTACACAGATGGTACCTAGCTCCTAGAATCCAAGAAACCTTAATTCGACTTTCCAAAGCCAAGTATATAGCCTCAATGGATTCATTGGAAGACTTTCATCAGAATTTCTTGACACAAAAAGCCAAAATATTACTTAGAATTATCACTCACTGTGGTATCTATGAGTATATTAGAACTCTCTTTGAGATTAAGAATTCTTGACCTCATTATGAAAGAATGATTAATATTATATTTCGCACAGAATCTTCTGAGGGATGGCTCATTATTTACATTTATGATATAGTTATATGTTAAAATATTTGGTCTTTAAACCTTGAAATACTTTCAAGAGTACTAGAAAAAGCTGCGCAAGTAAATATGAAAATTTCACTTAAGAAATGCAATTTTGGTTTGAATAACTCAAAGCACTTGGACATAGTGTTTCTGGCTTGAGCTTAGGTAGTTACAAAAACAAATTGGAAGCAGTGTTACTCAAGCCAATACCCCAGAATAAGAGATAAATGATATTTTTGTTTGATTTTCCAGTTATTACAGGAAGAACCTGAAGGATTTTGAAATTCTATCCAATTCAATGTATATAGTCTCGGATCAACAGAAAGTATTTGAGATGATTCAAGAAAGAATTAGAGCATATCAGAAGATACGTAAATCCCTTAAAGAAGCACCTTTACTCCTCATTTATGACTGGAATATACCCTTCAAGTGGTACATTTATTCATTTGGATATGGATTAGGGGAAGCCCCACACCAAGTCCAAATTCTTGATTAAAAATTAAAAGAAGTAACAGTTTTTTTATCTACAGAAAGACAAAACCAACAGAAGCCAGGTGGTTTCATGGGGGCTCTTCTCATTGAAGAGGGCCTGGAACGCACCAAACTGTGACTCACTTGCAGACGGCTCACAATGGATAATAAAAGAGACACTTAAGAGTGTTAATAAGTTGATATTACTAATGATAAATGAATAAGAAATCAGCAACAAATAATAAGAAGTAAGTAATAAAAGAGCCAACCACAAAAAAGCCCATATCAACTGTTTCAACCTGTCAGAAGGAAAGAGAGGGTTTAATAGGGATATGGCCACCACAGCTCTACTTAACAGGTGAGGGAAGATGCAAAGTTTGACTTAATACTTATAAATAGGATATTTAAATAAAATATAAATAAAGTATTTATTAAATAATGAATTGAATATTATAATTAACTGGGTAAAAGTCCCCAGAGGGAGGAAAAGGGGCTGGTATATGTGAGAATCCACCATCCCAGATCCAAAAAGTGAATTTTCTTGAGAAGATTCATTTATTAAAACAGTAAAGGCCCTTTATAGGAAATGTGGTAAGGTTGAGTGATCATATAGCTCCAGGCTTTTGAATCCAAATCTGTATTTGGTGAATCCAGAATGTATAAGTGGTTACAGGCTGTATTGGTGAATCATACTGTATGAGTGTTTCAAATAAATATTGCTAAAGATGAATAGTCATACACAGTAATCATTTTCTTATTGGTGATTTTGAGTGCAGTTAAGGTTGAGTACCTTTACCTCTTGAGAGTGGCTGTGACAAATAGAATGCATAGTTTGGTATATTAACTTGAGGAACTACCCTGATATCCCTATGGAAGTGCTTTTGATGTGATAACTGGTCAAGTACCATCTGACCATGAAAACACTCAACAGACATATCTTGAGATGGAAAATAGTCATTAAAGAATATAGAGGAAATATGAAAATATTTCACAAATCAGGACATATATATAAGAGTTTAGATGGACTTAGTAGGTGGTTATTAGAGAATAAGCCGGATAACCAAGCTTATGTGCCTCTAAACACATAGCCAAAGATCCCAATTGAATAAATTAAAATAACTGAAATTGAGAATGAACTCTTTGGAGAAGTCAGAGAGCCAAAAAAGCAGGATAAAAATTTCCATATTCTATCATTCTTATTGGACAAAGACTTTAAAAAATCAGATTTTGTCAATTCATTGGACAAATATTGTAGAATTCTTATTCTGAAGGAAGATTTCACTTTTCTGAGGTCATAGTATATCACATAAGTAAAACTCCTTGTGTAATGACATTATGTAGTAGATTGCTAATCAATAACATTCTCCATGAATGTCATGATAGCATATATTCTGGACAGCTATCAGAGGAAAGGGAAATTCAAAGAGTCAAAACCTGTGCATAGGGTCCATCTTGGAGAAAGGAAAAGAAGCTTCATTAAGTCCCCAAAGACTTTGAATCCATATCTTCTTAGGATTCCTCATCTGTTTACTCAGAGCTTCCCAAACCCATAATCTTAACTATACTACTAAAATAAGGCTTCAAAAAGTTTTTTTCAGAAATTAATTTTTATACTATACAGATTTCCTATATTCAGCATTGATGTCAAAATGTATTTTTATGGAATCAGTCCTCCTTCAATATAAATAAAACAAATCTCCATTTAAAATTCTCCACATTTTAAACACTTTAACACTACTACCCTGATATAGCTAACTGGTTAGCATACTTATGGTATTCCCAAAATAACTGGTCATTGCAGATTTTATGAATAAATCCCCCAGATTTACCTTGAGCTCTAGAATCCTAATGAATTGATAATCTTATTTATTATAATATTTCCAATTAAATCACAAATCACTTCATTATTTATAATTAAGGAATCATATCTTATTTAGGGAAGATAAAAGGTACCAAGCACATATTTCATTGATCCATTACAGAAAACACTCTATAAAAATAGCCAAACAAGAACTTAAAAGGGGTTTTTAGCCAAGACCTTAAGCATTTTATTTCCCCTATTATGTCTACATCTCTACTCTTTAGTTATTGACATCTTCATTGTGAATGGTATTATTATAATCACCCATTTTGTTTATATTTAAGTATATCAAAGAGCTTATTTTCTGTCACAGGGGCTCTTGGGAAAAACAATAGTGGCCTGGACTCAGGAATCAAGAACTCACTTAGAGGGCTCCAAAAGGATAAAGAAGTAAAGTATAATATATTTCCTTTAAGGAAAATGAGAGAAAGTACAAGATATGACAAAAGATAAGAATGAAGCCAAAGGCCAAGGGTAATAAAGAAACACCAAAGGCCAAAGAGCCAACCAAATTAATCCTTGACTTACTGTTTCAACATTCCAAAAAGGAAAATGGAATTAGTAAAGGATATGACCACCAATATCCACTGACAGGCAGATAAAAAAAGTGCAAATGACTGACTTAAGAATATCAGTATGTACTTTAAAGAATGAAAATGAAATAACAATAAAAATGAATCAAGTATATTAATTAACTGGGGAAAAAGTCCCCAAAGGTGAAAAGGTGGCCAGTATATGTGAAAAGTTGGATACTGATCCTGGAGGGTTGATCACCCAGATGTATTGAATGTTTTGGGTAAGTACAGATCTGGAAGTCTTGAAAAATGAACTGTATGCCTTAAATTGCCACAGTGGAATATAAATTGGCCCAAAAGAGCCAATTACATACAGGTTGTCTTAATACAGCCTGTGTGGACCAATTTAATTGTCCAAGGAATGCTTTATTCCTTGAAAACCTTTTTGAATATCAACAACCTCTTGAAACCGTCCTTGTAAAGTCCTGGGCCAGTATTCCCTTGGGGGAATACTGTTAAAAAGAACAGCCAAAACCTGGAGGGCCAGGTGATTGGTATTCTCAAATGGTCTTGTGGATTCCACCATGCATTTTCAATTTGAGTGAGATGAGTATTCCCTTCAAAATGGACTTATTGGCTGTTGACTTGACTTCAAATTATGTGATGGAGTCTCAAAAATGGAAGCATTGACTTGATGAGGAAAAATGATGCTTAATGGTATATAATACCATACATGCCCCATTCCTGGTCCCTGCAGTGCGGGGTCCATAACTGAGGGAAAGGGGTTCCCTTTAATTGAGGGGAAAGCCTTCTGGACATGAACTGGTGGTCTCTGGTGGTTTCCAGAAGCCATGGGTGGATTCTTTGGGTATATGGCCATGTATGGCCAATTTGAGGTTCTTGGTTCCTTGGGCCAATTTGGGACCATAGAGTTATTGGCCAAAATTGGTGCTCAGGTGAGCCCACATGTGGTTTGGGATACACCTTGCATTAGGGTCTAATGGAATGCCACCTTGGCCCCTTTCTGCCTTATTAGATTCAGGAAAAAAGGGGCTTAAATGGTCCCATGGAATGTGAGCTACAGACCATGGGCCATGAATTATGGGCCAGGGTCCATAGAGGGCCTAAATGACCTAAAAAGGCCAATTAGTCCTAGGACCCCCTAATCAAAGGGTGTGGGTCAGGGGCCAAATACCCCTGGAACATAAAATGACCCCCCAGGCCCAAAAAAAGTATTGGCCTGGGGTTTGGTGAGGTAAGGAATTGGCCAAAAGAACAGGATATATCCTGAAGGCCATGAAAGGTGGGTGAGGACCAAAGGCCAATTGGCCATAAATTGGGTTAGGCTGGAAATTTCCCTAAACACCAATTGTGAGGTTCTTCCCACAGTTTTGAAATTTTAAAATAAATCAAAATTCAAAAAGGTCTCTTGTTTGAGTAATATCCATCATAATTATTTTTGGATAGTTTATTGAGGTGAAATTCTTGTATTAAGCCCTATGGCCAAAAACTTTTATTATTCATGTTTTGTTTTCACTTTTATTTTTTCCTTCAAGGTTATTTTTAATTCATTTTAACTTGGTTTTTAATAATCAATTACCAAAAGAAAACATTTCTTTAGCTGATCTTAACATGATAAACTAAAATATTAAGTCTTTAAAGACAAAAAAGGAAATTTTTCAAAGTTAAAATCAGACTTCCTGGATATAGAAGTCATAAATAGAAAATTATTATACTTTATGGAATGATTTTAATTGGAATATCTATAGGAGAAAAATAAAATAAAGTTCTGATGTCTTGGAATGAAATTTGAAGAATGATTTAAAATTAAAATAAGAATTCCATTCAATTAACGGTATTAATTTTGAATACAATGAATCAAAATTATATCTTAATAATATTATCTTACTGAATAATTATTAATATGGGTTTTTAAAGCAAATTGATAAGAATATAGGCAATGATGACTACAGCCATGGGAATTTTCAGTTGATGAAGGATTCATTTTACATGACTGGTGGTGAGGGTTTGAAAAATTGATCAAAGATTCATCATATGAAGTCTGAGGTGAGATGGGTTTAATTGAATAAATATAGATATATAATTACATGCCTCTTTTGGTATTATTTTTTGGATATTTGAGATTTCAAAGGATATGAATTTAGACAAAATAGGCTTTAATACCTTGGGAGGCAAAGACTATTTTTATTTAGTTTTTAAATTAATTTTCAATTCAACCTCCAATGGAACACAATAATATAATCCTGAAGGAAAAACTGAGGAATCTCCTGGAGTAAACACATTAAATTAAGTTGATCAAGAAAAAAGACAAGTGAATGGAGTCCATGAAGGTAATGTTAACAAAGATGGTAGTGGATATTAGGAGGAAGTAAAAAGTTTAACATAATAATTTTATTTAATTCTGAATTTAACAATAAAGGCCACACATCTCTCCTCAAGAGGCCCTTTCATCAGGAATGAGAAGCAATTCTTGACCAAATAATTGGAAGCAGAGAAGTTATCTTCAATGAGTACAAATTATTTTTATCAGTTATTTTTAAGTCAATTAAAAATTAAGATGAACTTTATGATCATTTTTTTATTTTTTCCATGTAAAAATTTCACTATTTCTCTGGTGAGTGTTTCATGTGATTGGAAATAATGACAAGGGAGAGAAAAGAAGAAAGGAAGTTGCAACAAGAAGACAGAGAAAAATAAATTCATTGTTGATAGAAAGAAGAAGAATTCAAGGATAAGTAAACATTTCAGATTAATAAAATGAGCATTATGGAGAGAACATATAGGGTTAATCCTCCTAATTTTATTGATACCTTCCAGTAATATCTGATCCTAGAATATGCTTAACCAGTTATTTTTCAGCTTTGGTAAGAATTCTGGATTGTCAAGTTTTGTTAAAGAGTTTTGTATAGCTTATAATTGAGTATCTTATATCTCCTTTATCATGAGTATTTTTATTTTTTAGTTTAACCTCAAATCTACCATCTCATTTTTTTTCTATTTCCTTATCAGATTTCTTTGGAAAACTAGCTTTTTCTCATCATCCACAATCATTTCTTTTTTTTAAAAAAGTCTCAAAATTTCAAACCCTGATTTCACACTTTATCTATGAACATTATTGGATAAATTCAATTCATTATTTTAGGTGACAAATTATTCTTATCCAACTCTCAAGTCAGCCTTGTGGGACTCAATCTCTCTTTAAGGGGGATTAGTTTATCATCAGAATTATGACTGTGTCATTAGTATGTCATTTATTATTTTGTTATCATTTTCTATTTTAAGCTATTTTCATTCTTGGATTAATCCTAGGATTATTTTGGATGTTTCAATAATTTCAATTTTTCTTTGAGGAAGATTTGTATTTGTCATCAAGTAGCTCAATGACACTTTTCAGATTTTAAAACAATGAATTTATAATCTCCCAGAATTCAAGGGATATGTTTTTAAAGATTGTTTACTTCAATAAGCCATCTACTTTTCCTTCA
Organism: Austropuccinia psidii; assembly: GCA_023105745.1. NCBI lineage: Eukaryota > Fungi > Basidiomycota > Pucciniomycetes > Pucciniales > Sphaerophragmiaceae > Austropuccinia > Austropuccinia psidii. The sequence goes on from JALGQZ010000004.1 coordinate 48,635,141, forward strand.
AGCTATGAATAATCATCCAAAACTCATATATTATCTGTAAGGTTTGACTATGAAAAAATAGGTAAAAATTACTAATATTTTACTTATTGTACTCTGAAGGTCCTAATTTAAAATATTAATAAGATTCAGAATAATAATAAAGAATTATAATAATGAGGGCATAAAAATATTTATATTATTTGAATAAATAAAATAATATATTAATATTAAATAACTAATCTAATTATTTCAATTCATTATTGTTACCAACAAATAATGGAGGCATAAAAAATTTTTATTTAATAATAAAAAACAATTCATAACAATAATATTACTAATATTGAATCTCTATATTAATATAGATACTATTGATATTAATAAAAGGATTATTCAAAATAATAATAAATAAATAAAATATTATAATAAGAGAAAATAACCTAAACTTAACACTTAATATAATCATTTTAAATACTTTTATGCCTAAAAATATGAATTAAGCTTATTTAGATTGTATTCACAATGAAAAATAGAATATATTACAAATTTTGCCATTTTTTTACCTGGAATTAGATATCTTAAGAGAAATTAACAAATGACAATAAAAATTCAATGTGATAAGATATAAAATAGTGATTACAATAAGATAAATCTTTTATCTTTAAGGATATAAGAGCTTCATATTAAAGAGTAAATAAATTTACTTTTTATTCAATATTCTATTGTATTTGTAGCATCTGGGGGGAAATGGAGGAAGAAGGGGTCCTTTTATAGTAAATATCCTACCTTCTAGTAGATTTTTACTGATTTTACATACTGGAAATGATCAGTATTTTTAGTTTTGGTGATGATTACATCATTAGCAAACCTTTTTATCTCATTATTATGCGATTTTTAGAGTTATCAATGTAACTCTAATTTGATGACATTATAAGCTTGTAAAACAATTCATTTTTGTGTACTATGGTAGCTGTAATCATAAAGTACTATTATACACCAGTTTTATTGTGTATTCCACTGTTAAAATTACAATAATATTAGAGTTAATGATCATAAACTATCATTTTTAAGCCTCAACGTTGATCCTTAATAGCTTTTAAGTTATTCACACTAAAGAAGTTCATAAATTGAATTCTTATAGCTTTGAGTTTCCTTACTATGCTTCCAAGAGGATTTCATTACATAATCAAAACTCTATTTTTGATTATCTTTCTTGTAACTTATCTTTTCTGTCAAGTTTAATAATATTTGGAGCTTCAAACCATGATTTCATAGGTTTTTACCTTCAATATCATAATTGAAATTCCATTTTTCTTTCTTTATTAGCTGGGAGAATATTAATATACAATTTTTTAAGGTTGGGCCCCTTTTAATTGATAGTGGTCAACAGCTATTGCTATTTTGCCCAATATCCCCTTATAAGCTTCCATCCTTGATTATAAAGTGGCAAATAAAGTTTATATCTTTATTCTTACAGGTATTTCATGTTAATTTCTCCTTTGAATAAACTCTTTATCATGTGTAGTTGAACGTTTATGAGCTAAAAGCCATGAATTTATTCTCTAATCCTAAAAGTGCATATACACAGATTATCTCAGTAAGTATTGGTTTTACAGATATGGCATAAAAATTTTTGATATGTCACTTTTAATGGGGAATCCAATGGTGTGATTTTTTTCAAATTTTCATTAATTGGTTTCTGAGATAATCAAGAATTTATGCCTTTTCATGGCATTTTTACTTACTTTAAGATTATAATTTCAATTTTTAATGTTAAAATAATTTTTTTACAGTTTTTTTGTGACCTTCTTGGATATGTGGTCATATCTCAAAAGCTCAAATGATCACTTTTAAATATCCCAAGACAGAAATTATTTTCTTGATTAATAAACAAAATTCTTATTCTCATAAATCTAAATTTACTCCTGTTAGTTTTAGCTATTACTATTATTACTACCAAATTTAACACATGAGATCTTAGAACAATTAGGTTCTTGTACAAATATTTCATTTGTGTTAAATTTTGGTAATTTTTGAGTTAATAATTTGGTCCTTAATTTAATATGACTCTTAAATTTACTCCATTATTCCTTCATTCATATGCTTTAAATACAAATTAAAATGAAAATTAATTATATTATTTAGTATTTTATCTATACTACATACCAAGAAAATAATACAGTATAACCATAGCACTTTTTTTTTGAGTTTCTATGGACAAATCATTTTACAAAAACCAAAAGTTACTTTCAAAAAGTAGCTATGTCATTAGAATATCACCAAAAATGTATGTAAAAATCTCATTTTTTTAACCAATCTCAGGTGAATTTACCCACCTAAACCTATTTCAACCTGAAACTGTTAATAATTCCCCTTTTTTGATACTTTATGGGCACATTCTCAATTGAATTTACTTAAGAAACTCACATTTGGAAAATATCTTTTTTAGAAAAAACATCATTTAAAACTCACATAAATATAGTCTGATACCTTTTTTTCATATTTGAGAACGAAAATTTTTATTAATAAAGCAAATACTTAAAGAAGCTGGGGATAGTGCTTCAAATTACTTAAAAACCTCGAAAGAAGTAAGCTTCAAATCAAACTGATTTGAATAAATTTAATCTTGATTTTCCAGAAAAAAAAAGTGAATCAGATAGTTGAATAAGCTGGGGATAGTATCTTTAAATTCTTGGGAGCCCTTCAAAAATTAAGCTTCTGCATATATGACAATTTCAATTTACAGCTTTAGAGTTATAAATAATACCAATTTTTGCTGTATTTTCTGGAATTATCATTTGTGAAAGTTTTTGGTCTTTATTTAAGTATTATTTTCAATGAGGATGTAAAATTGAAATAAAATAGTCATTATTAGAATATTGGAAGCAATAGGAAAATCTGTTAATGAAGTCATTCTGTGAGTTTTTTATTTTTTACTACTTCAAAAAAAATACTATTCCAATATTAATTATCAAGTCATTTAATGTAATCAATTTTCTCATTATCCTTGTCTTAAATATCTGAAATATTAAAAATCACTCAAAAATGAATCCGTAGATGGCAGGAGAAGGAATCCAAGTCATTAAAGAAAAAAAGGCATAGAGATAAAATGGAAATAAAACAGTTATTATTCCTTTTTTTCAATCCAATTTTTTGAGCTGAATTTATTTTACATACAGAGGGAGTAGTCAGAAGTTTCATTTTACTTTATCTCAAATTTTCCACAAAGAATCCCAGCTAGGAGGAATTTTTTGAATAGGGACCATACTCAACAAGATTTTAATTGGAAGGGATTAAGAGGCTTTCCTCCACTTTAGCTGACAAGTCCAACAATTTTTCCAAATTGTCAGGAATTACATTTTGAGAGTGAAACAAATTTCCTATTTTGTTCCAATTCAAAAAACCATATTACCAATGATAAAACCCTCTCGAGGATTCTTTAGACTTAATATTCAACTTCTGGAAGTACAGAAATATTCAGGCCTTAATTAAAAAAAATATTATTAGATAGAAATCTTTCTTTTACTTCATTGCAAGTAAATTTAAACCACTGTTTGGCCAATTAAGGAATGGGAGCTTAATCTTTGTAATTAAATTCGGTTTTTCATCCTAGAACTTGGAAAGATTTCCCAAACAATTCTTATCCAAAGCTACTTCATCTTTACATATATGGCACAAAAGATGAGCTGAATGACAGTAATTATTTGGGGTGAAATTCTTGATTTGGACATAATAAAATATATTCAATCAATAATAAATTAACACAATCGCTCTTCTATTTATCTCAAGAATTAATCAGAGCTGATTGATATCGGGGAAATGTCAATTTTAATAAACACTGGTGCTTTCAATGTTTACAGGAAGGTGTATAATGAGCCTATTTTAGATCAGGTGTCTTTATTTTGGATCTTTGTTAGTTTCTTTTCTTTTTTTTCAGTAATATATGGCGAAATAAATTCTCTTAGGTAATGGGGGTGGAGAAATTATGTCTATGAAAATTATTATCCATCCCAGGGATGTTCCACTTAAAAAAATATCCGAAAAACATTAAGCTTATGATTCTCTGCATCATTTCTTATTACATCCTAATTTATAATTTGGATAGAGAACTGATTTGAATTAATCTAATTGAAAGTTTTTGTGTGCAGAGTATTATTTTTATTACTTGTAATTATATTGTACATTGGGTTGAAAGTTTTTTTGAAAAGTAAACTGTATATAGATATAATAATATTGAAACAGAGAGGTTTCAATAGATCCAAGATAGTAATAAGTAGATTTTATTACATAAATTTCATGGTGTGGTTAATTCCATTTATAATGGATTAATATTTGGTCAATATTTAGACAAAAATATGTTCTTTGCTGATTAATTCTTTTTCTCCCGAAGGGATATTGAGGCATACTATCAGGATTATATGTTTCTGATGCCTCAATTTGGAAGTCCCACACCTTTAATTACAATTAATTTCAACTCCGAATAGTGTGAAATAAAAAAATTAGTTACATCATGGTCAAAGTTCCTGAGAATTCCCTTATAACTTCAACCAGTTGTTCCATGAAAAATTAAGATACATGTTTTATAATTAATTCGAGATCAAGTTATTTGAAAGTTTTATGTAACATGAACATTTAATTCAATTTAAGGAGCACGGATTACCTCATGGATATATTCTTTTGATGCTTTAGCCTTCTTAAAGACCAAATTCAAATGATGAATACAGTATCTTCATACATTCTGAAATACCAGAAAAGGATTCTGAGACAAAATTGTATACAATTTTCAAAATAAACAAATGCTAAAAAAACGTTCAGCTATATGGAAAGGGATTAATCTGTAATTATCAATGAAAATTGTTCAAAGAAATACTAAAGCTCTTTCTGTGATCAAAATTCAACACTTTAATATGACCACCCCATTTATAAAAATGTTTAATAATAGAGTAACCTTCAAAAATGGACCGAATCATTTTGATAAATATTGATTTGCTACATAAAATAAATTTTTTTTGAAAAGCTCAATTTTTATGCAAATTTGGAAATTTTTTCTTGAATTATAGAAGTTAATTGTCTTTAAAACTTTATATTTAAGGGTCATTATAGAGTAGTTATTGAGATAAATCAGCTTGAAAATTAAATCAAAAAATCTCAAGCTTAGTTATTTCTCTTTGAACCGGAATCTTCATCGAAAATATATGGTTTTTGTTTAGGTATTTTTTCTTCATCATTAATACATCTTGACATCAATTTACCAAGTAATTGGTGTGTAAAATTTAAGGCAACTAAGAACCTTGAAAAATTTTCAGAAAAGGAAAATTAAGCTAATAAGAAACTTTTGAACAATATTAAATTTTGGAATCAGAATTACAAAGATTCTCAAAAGCTCAAGTACCAAGAATTCCCTCTTTATTCAGTATAGGGAAGAAAGGAAAAACTCTAGAGACAATGAAGGAACTGGGAAGTTATTGGCTTAATGTACACATTATATCTTTCATATTATGGAAATTAATTATTGAGATCAATCTTATCAAAGTAGTAGGTTTCATATTTTTTTGATGAATTAATAGCTGTAAATTGATTCATTTCTCAAATTTTCATATATGAAGCAGTGTCATTGGGTCTATTTCAGACAAATAGATATATTGAAAAAAGACTTACAGGAAGAATCTGAAAACCTTTCTTGAGTAACTCCAAGCCTTTAATGGTGAGAGATCAGGCCCTTGAGTTTTAAAAGATATTTTTTTATTAAATGGTGAAGATTTTGAATAGAACAGAATTCATTATTAATAGGTTAAATTTAACAAATTAATTACAAAAAAATCCTATTCTTCTTCAATATTTCCATTTAAATTAGAAAATTATTCCCATATTTTCAATATGATTCCTCTGTACCAGATCAAAGTAGAAAAATTGAGATTTTTTCCTGAAGCTCACTTTAACATTGAAGCACAAAAAAAGGATATTTGGATCAATTCAATTCAATAAATACCTCAAAAAAACTTGGTATTTGATACCATTATGGTTTTTCTATTTCAATATAATGAATTTTGTATCTTTTTAAATATGGTTAATGAAGAAATTTAAAAACAATTTTTTCTTTATTCCTCTTGCCTATAATTTTATTACTTTTTTTTTGTAGTTATTACATGCACTTCTTCAGGTGAGAGTTCTTTATAATGATAGTTCAGATTTTTTTGATTACTAATAAAGAATTTTTTTTTGATATTAGGTATATATTATATGATTTTTTTATGGAAAGAATTCCCACTCAAAATATTAAATCAAAAAACAACACCTTTGAAAAAAAACATTATTTTCTTATTTGGGATGAAGCACCCATGAATTTTGAATATGAATTGAAATGATTTCATAAGTTTTTTAAAGATATAATAAGCTCTAATCACCCTTTTTGTGGAAGTCTTAAGTTTTCTTGAGGTGGCTTTTGAAAAATAAATTTGGTTATAAAAAGAGCAACTCAAGCTGAAATTCTTCCACTAAATTAACTCAAAACATGATAGCTTAATAATTCAAAATTTTTAAAAAACAATTTCTGAAATTTTTCAATGGGAACTCTTAAAATCATAAATATTTAAAGTTTTCATCTCATATTCCCACGTAAAGGAGATCAGAGGGTTAAGAATTGGGAGAAACCATTAATAATACATTTCTGCAATTTACTAGGGCCACAAATAACACCTGGGCCTGGGATTCAAAAAAGATTGATTAAGTGGAGAGTGGCTGTGACTAAAGTTCAGAGGGCTCAGAATGAATAATGAAAGGGACACTTGATAGTATAAATTATGTAAGATTAATAATAATAATAAAATAAGGAAGTAGTAAAAAAAAAGGAGCCAATCACAGAAAGGTCCAAGTCCACTGTTTCAACCTGACATAAGGAAAGAGAGGGATTAATAAGTATATGGCTACTGTGGGATAAAATTAGGCAGTACCTGAAGGGGGAAATCACAGGTAACTAGTTTTTAATTTGTAATAAATCCTGTAACCAAGGGTGACAAGGTGTAATTTCTTCCCCTCTTAATATACTCAGAAAATCTTCTTGGAGCTCACAAATCCAAAAAGATTTGGTATGTAGATTTTCAGCTAGAGAAGAAAAAATTCAATAGTTTCTATTAGACATATCAACTATTACTTATTTGCAAAATATCCATAATCTTGGGGTACTATAGAAAATACGCTGAATTTTTTATATTTGTGATTAAATATTTTCAAGTATTTTTATACTAAATGAGGCTCTAAAGTACTATAAATATGCCTTAATAATTCTTTGTCACTGAGATTAGTTAATGAGTAAAAAATCAATCACTAAGACTACACTGAGCTTTAATACTGGGTAATTGAACCTACTAAATTACTAGGCTTCATTCTATAAAGGGGATGGATTGATAACTAATTCATATCCAGAGGTCCATTTTTAAAAGTAAATTTGGGGAAGATAAGATTCATATTTATAAAATTTGAAAAGCTATGTGTCTTTCATTGGAGGTCTCCTCCTTTACTAATCTTGCCTTTTGTTAAAATATTTTTGAGTCAATTATTCTAGTGAGTATTTTTTGTTTTATTTTTAATATCATGGTTTATTCAAAGATTTTAGATGTATATTCTAGTTGAAAGTTTACTAAAATGTTTAATCTGATTAATTATTTACCCTTTACTAAAAGTATTGAAAATCTTTGAGAAATTTATCTTATTGTGGGATTTCCATAAAAGTGTATCATATGACTTGGTTATGATATATTTGAGAAGTAAAACCAAATTAAGATACTTCTTACACTTATTGAGGTATTTTTGTTTTTTAGTATTCCTTTTATTTTACAGGTGAGAGGGTCATTAATACTTTTTAGTAACATATGTAGGTCATGTGGCTGGTTTTGATGAAGCTTCAATTAATGTCCAATTGAGGATTATGTTGTTTCTAGATTTGAAGCTACAAACTATGGATTTGTAAACATGTGGATTTTATTTAAATTAAATTTTATTAGTTGATTAATTGTTCAGAATATTTAATTTAATATTCATATTTTAATTCCTCAAAATGTTTTTTCAGGTCAGGTGAGGCACACCTTGCCATTTTGTGTTTGTTTGAAGTTTAATTTCAATACAAATTGCTTTGGCCATGTGACTGCATTTTTTGTACTGTATATTTACCTGCTATATATAAGAAATTCTTTAGAAGTTTATTATGTCTCCCATTCTCATAAAGGGTTAAGTAATTATTTGGCTATATTGATCATGATTTTTCTAATTGAATTTTTTATAAGAATTGGGCATAGAGATTTAATTCAAATTGGATAGATTATGTAAGTCCAGTTTTAAATTCGAGGTTTTGGTTATGTCTTTGATATTTAATATCCATGTTTTTGCTTAAAATATCATGAAATTTCATTTAATTTTTGTACCATTTTCAGGAATGTTTGGCTAAACTGGGAAGATTTACAGGTAAAATTGGACTTACAGGGTGCATTATTTTTGATTTTAGAGAGTTCTGTGAGATTAAGACCAAAAAAAGGTATGGAATACCACACCACCACAGCTCTACTTATGTCACAGCCATGGAGACAGGCAGGGAATTACAATTCATTACTAATTCAAGATCTTCTAACACCTAATCAGCAAGGGGGTTCAATCAAGCTTCACCAAATACAGTTTCAAACCTCAATACAGCTCAATACAGGCAAAACCAAAATACAGGATTCACCAAATACAGGCCTGGTCTCAATACAGGTGCAAACACCTGTATTGATTCAAATAACTGTATTGGAGACACAAATACAGTTTCACATCTTAAATACAGGTTCTTCAATCATACAGTCATGATTTCTCAACACTCAGATTCCAGGCTGGCATTTTTTCACATATACTAGCCCCCTTTCACCCACCTGGGGTGTTTTTCCCAATTAATTAAAATATTTGATTTATTTATTATTATTATTTTATTTCTTACTCAGAAGTATTATTTTATTAATTATCAAGTTAGTCTTAGCCTTCCTCCACCTCTTCAGTAGAGTCCTGGTGGTCATATCCTTATTAATCCTTTTCTCTTTTCTGAACAGGTTGAAACAGTGATTCAAGATTATTTTGTGGTTGGCTCTTTGTTATTGCTTTTTTTATTTTATTTCTTTAATTCTCATTCTTTATCAGTAGAAATTTTATACTTTATCTTATTGCTCTTATCCTTTGAGTTCTTTCCTTGAGCCCACCATAAGTAAGTCTATTCACTGAGTGCCAGGCCATCTTCATTTAGAAGAGCCCCTGTGACATTATTTTAATTAACTCATAATTTCTTCTTTTCTTTCATTCATTCTTATTAATTTCTCTCATTCTCAATCATGACTTTTATGATCTTATGATTTTTATCATTTCATTATCTCTCATCAATTTTCATCTCATTCATTTTATTCAAATGAAAATTGATTATCTTTCTCATTTCTTAAATTTTGCTGACTATTTCACTTTATTCTTAATTCTCAATCAAATTTTATTTTCATTTTCTGTCTGAATTCAGGTTCTTTTACCAGGTTTAACTGATTGGAATTCGGGGTTAATTTATTGATCATTTCAGGAGTTTTCATTGACTTGGGGTTTACCATTTTTTGCTTTTGAAATTTCGCAAGAATTATTGATTGATTGATTTGATTGTTCAAGAAATTGACTCTACCTCAAGATTCTGATTTGGCTTAATTGATTGATCTGATTTGATTCCTCAAAATAGCTTATTCATCCTCAATATTTGATTTAATTGATTTATTCAAAGTTGATTCCTGAAAAAATTGAATTTATTTTTGAAGATATTTATTCAATTCCTCAAGACATAATTGATTTTATTTTGAATTGATTTGATTGATTTGATTTTACTTATTGATTGAAATTAATTATTCATAAGAATTTTACTTTGTGATCTTCATTATTCAATATTTATTCATATTGATTCACTTCAAAACTTTTGATTGATTTCTCAAGTTCATGAGGATTCTCATTTGATTGATTTGGTCAAGCCTTGTTTCATTCTCAAGTAGCATCAAACTTTATTTTCTTTCTTTGACAAGGCCAGTTCAGAATAGCCCTCCAGCCAAGAATACAAGATCTCAAAGACATCAAGCTGTTCTCACTCCTATAGCAAGGGCTCCTCTTGACGGCACAACATTAGTTCATAAAATGAGTAGAAATTTGGACAGAGGACCACCAATGCAAGGAGTAGCACCCTTCAGAAGAGGAGGTGTGAATTCAAGAAAATCAAGGTCATTCTCTGCCTTGTTGGGTGGCTATCCAAGCATTTCTCAAGGGCCTAGAAGCAGATCAGGGGGAGGATTCTGAAGAAACTGAAGTAGCAGCTGCCTTGGCAGGTTGTCACAACCATGGCAATTCATCCCCTTGGACTTCAATATGGCATATCCATGCCACGTCCAATATATGGCAATTTGGCCATATCCATAAATCATTGACCAAATTGGCCATCTCACCTCATTTGGTCTTTTATGGCTACTTCATCATCTGGGCCCAGCTTGGGCCCTTCACCGTCATCAGGCCTTTCCTGGCCTTTCTCTACTTTTGGGCAATTTTGTTATTTCCCAGTCAACAGGGGAAATACAGCCCAAGAAGCTGTATTTGGCTTTAAATACAGTTTCTGCGCATTTGCGCACTTTGCGGAAATACAGTTTTAAGGCTCTATGAGCTGTATTTGGCCAAATACCTCAAAAGACACTCTGACACCTCTGAAGCCCTCCAAAACCAAATTGCACCAATATCCTCCTGGCGTCATCTCTAAAGACCTATGGCCATTTTCAACCTTCAATAACCAAAATGCCATATATGGTGTTATACACCATTATGAATCTTTTTTTAGCAGCGATCTACTGGCGGAAATATCATCTGGTTATTTCATCTTTCCATCAGGCCATCCAGTCACTTCATCAAGAGGATTCATCAAGGCTCAAGGGCAAGTGTCAACACCTCAAATACCAATGAGGCCATCAAGCAGTCATTGGTTATTCTCACTCCAAGTATTCCTTCCAAGGGAATACTGTCAATTCATTCTCAAGGTGTATTCAAGAGGCAGTGCCAAAAGGAGTTGTCAAGTGTCAAATCTCCACTCAATCCATCTTGGCAACCACCTTCATTTCAATACAGTCTGGATCCATCAAGAACTGTATTTCATTTTCAAGTGTGGGAAATTCATTCAACCCATTTCAATTTCAATATTAGCCAGCTGTATCAATTCCCAAAACAATCAATACAGCCTCAAGGATCAATACAGATCAGTTTTCAGCCTGAAGAACTCAAGCTCCCAGCTTTTCACATATACCAGCTACCCTTTCCACCCTGGGGGGTTTTCCCCAGTTAATTAATATAGTTTGATTTTATTTTATCTTTATTTTCTTTTCATTCTGTTAAAGAAAATACTGATATTATCAAGTCAGTCATTTAGCACCTTTTCTCTTTCTCTTTCTTTGCCTGTCAATGGATATTTGGTGGTCATATCCTTACTAATTCCATTATTCATTTTGGCAGGTTGAAACAGTGATTAAGGACTTACTTGGTTGGCTCTTTTGCCATTTGGCTTCCCTTTCCTCTTTTGCATCTCATCTTGTACCTGCATATCTTTAGAGGAATTCATTCTTATTATTTTTATTCTTTATTCTTTGGAGTCTCCCAAGTAAGTTCCCTGATTGCTGAGTGCCAGGCCACTCTTGTATTTCCACAAGAGCCCCTGTGACATTATATTAATTTACTCATAATTGCTTTTTCATTTTTTTCATTCCCTCTCTATAATTTCATTCACTCATTTCATCGAAATTATGATTCTTTTACACTTATGAACTTAATGATTCATTGTCACCTCTCAATTTTCTTTCATTCATTCTTCATTTTGAAAATTGAAAGCTGACCCATTTTTATTTTGTTATTTTTTTTAAAATCTTTTTCAAATCATCAAATTTTCATTTCATTCATAATTCAGGCATCATCTTGATTTTCTTTGATTTTCAAATTTTTTCATCAAGATATTCAGACACATTCTTCACATCAAGATTCATAATTGATTCATTCTTCAAGAATTTTGGTTTTTAAAGAAGAATTTCACTTGATTTTTATTGATTGATTGATTTTACATATTTATTATTGACCTCAAGAAAATTGATTGACCTGAAGATTTCATTGATTTTGCTTATTTTTCACATCAAGAATTTTGACATAAATTGATTTTGCCTCAAGAATTCATTTTGATTGGTTGATTTTCTGCAAGATTTTGATTTTGATTGATTTGACTCATTGATTTATTGAGTTGAAGACTTCATTTTGATTTGATTCACTGATTTACTTCAAGACATTGATTTGATTTTGACTTCAAGACTTCATTTGATTTTGATTTATTGACGTACTTGAAGATTTTTATTTGATTCATTGATTTTCCTCAAGATTTGATTGTTGCCTCTTTTCACTTCAAGCAAAAGGTTTGTGGCTGGTGCCTTGCCTTTGCCCTTGTTTTGAACTTGTGGCTGCTTTTTCACATTGGAATTGCTTCTGCTGGCTATTGGGGCTGTTTTTGGCACTTGCTTGGGTGGTGGAGAGTTGTTTTTCCTCCATTCTGCTGTTGAAAGAATCATGTTCTTCTTTTCCATCAATGGGTGCCATCCATTGAGTAACTTGCAAGTGTTGGGATGGCCCAGGAATTTCCTCACAGTCAGGTAAGAAATCTTGCAGTTTTTCCACAAATCTGCAAGTATCTGGTACTCTTTGTGCTGCAATGCATTGTTGTAAGCCTTCTGGCTGGCTTTTTAGATTCCCACTGAGGCTTCTTGTGGCAGTTTCAGCTCCTTTTGAAGGTAAAACAGTATTATCAGCTTCAGAATGGCATAATTTATCAATTCGGAAGTCATCAACTGACCCCTTTCCTTCTGTAACTGATTGGCTTCTGTCATAAGCATGTCTATGACCTTTTCAGGAGTTGCTTGAGGGGTTATAGCTGGCTCCTGATCTGGTTGAAGGCATATTGTATGATTAAGAAGATTAAAAATAATAATTTTACATCAAAAAAACTTACCATTGGCCAAATTCTTTGGTTTCTGAAGGGTATTACCTATATCCAAGTTGATTAATTCAGAAGAAATTGGTTCAGTTTGATTGTTTGGAGTTATAATAATTGTACTATTGTGGTCAGAATTCACAGTGCTTGCAGGAATAATTCTTGTTACTGTTGAGGCTGTTTCAATATTTTCTTGTCTTACCACATTTCCAGACACTAAAATTAATGAAAAAGCCAATTGATTAAGTAGAAAAAGATCCTTTCAAAAAGAAATGAAAAATAAAGCCTCACTTATAATATGAAAAAAAATATTTTTATGGATTTTTTGAATTATAAGTATTTTTTATATGTTTTTAAATTTTTAAATATAAGAAAAAAGATTTAAAAAGAGTAAAAAAATTATCTCATAGGTAAGATATCATGGCTGGGCCCCCAAATTTAAGGTGTGGATATGAAACTTTGATTAAAAATCAAGTACTTTTCTTGTCCTCAAAATTTGTATAAGGTGAGATATAATTAAAAATAGTAAGAAATAGTATTTTTGAGAGAAAACATGCCAAATTTATTGTTTTTAAATTTATAAGTATAAAAAAATAATATTATAAAGACTTATTGTTTTACCAACAATAAATATTTATCCAAAAATACTCTACAAGAGATATTTAAGGCTACAAAAGAAATTTCTTCAAGAGCAATTTCAATTGGAATTAATTGAGCAAAGAACCTCAAGCAATTAATTAAAGAAAAAATTCTTTAAAAAAGATATTTAAAGAGAAAACACACCCAAAAGTGATCAGAGTGAATTTGGAAACAAAGTGACAAAGCTAAAAGTGATGAAAGATGCTGTAATTCACTTTTGGGGTGGTTCACAGGGTAAAAATGATTATAAGAGTTACAAACAATGATTTTAATGATTTTTTAACGTGGTTAGAAATTTTAATAATGATTCAAAAAAGGGTGGTTTCAATATTTTACTGATTGGTTTAATAGTGTTTAAACTAATTATAAAAGGAAAAGATTCTAACATGAAGAGAAAAGTGGGGCAAAGAGGACATTCTTTTATAGCCATCAATTTTCTTACTCCAAAAGGAAAACTTACTCTAGTCAGTTGTAGAAAACACTCTGACATCAGAAAAGCCAATTATGGCATCATTGAATCCTGGTTTAGACAAAAAAAAGGGCTGGTTTTAGCCTTTTTTGCTATTTTTAGCCATTTTAGACCCTTAAATAAGCCATTACTATAGTAATACCTGGTCTAGAGCCTTCAAAACACTTCATAATGTGTGTAAGAGTCGTAGAAAGCAGTTAAAACTGCTCTTACTAAGATCTTTATAACTTAAGGGTAGTTTTACCCTCTTGGCAACAGTTAAAACTGCCCTGGTTGGTATCAAAACCTCATCATCAATTCAGTCACAGACCCTGTGACTCAATTCCAGGCCAAAAGTGATAAACCTTTGCGTGGAATTCGACATTCCATGCCTGTCAGCAGGGAATTCGGGGATCTGGCTCCCCCTTGGAGCTAGAGTTCCTTTTCTGCCCCAGAATTAATCTCTCCAATTTATTTTTTCTTTAATTCCTCATCATTTAATACACTTGTAATTTACACATATAATTCAATTGATTTTTTACAGTACACAACTGTAATAATTGATACCTCATATGTAAATTACAGTTCACTTATGTAATACATGCACACATCCTGACATTTCAATTGAAAATACTTCAATTCCTCATAGCTTCTAAACTACACATAACACCTCAATTTTAACACAAAAATTGATGTTAACACAACATTTGATTTGAACCAAATTAATGTTTTGAGGATTTTCAACTTTTGTACAGAAAATACTAAAAACTTAATTTAAGCTTATTTAGAGTTGAGTTACAGAAACTTTACCCAGAGGTGACCCCACCTTATTTTTTATGAGCAATCCAATGGTGAAGTAATTTTCTTAAGTTGATTTATTGACTAAAAAGTTATGATAAAGTTTATTTAAGTTTTTACCAAAAATATTTTAATTTCATTGATTTTATTAAAAATTCATTTTTACTTAATTTTTTCAAGTAAAAATGCATTTTCACAATTTCAAAATTCAATATAATTTTTCATTTTAAATTATAATTAAATTTTTATTTTTATATATAAATTTGTATTTATATTCTAATTTTTATTTTTATAATATAAATAAATTTATTTTATTTATATTTATATCTTATTTTGTTATTTGTGGTCTTTTGGGTATATGAAAACACCTCTAAGTCTCACAATTCACCTTCACACTTCAAAAGAATGATGAATGAAATCTTCCCTGAAGAACTTTCAAAAGGATGGTTAATCATTTACATTGATGACATTATTATCTGTTCCAAGACTTGGGAAGAACATATATACACATTATCCAGAGTTTTGACCAAAATTCAATTTGTAAATATGAAAATTTCCTTAAAGAAATTTCATTTTGGATTTAAAGAACTCAAAGCACTGGGAAATTTAGTAATTGGTTTATCCCTTCCAATTTACGAAAACAAGGTTTCAGCTGTATTGCTGAAACCCATGCCTCAGAACAAGAAAGAAATTCAGTCATTTTTTGTGTTTGCAGGGTATGACAGGCAAGATATTAAAGATTTTGCATCCATAGCAAGAACTCTTTATAAATTATGTGACAAATACACAGTATTTGAAATGACTTTTGACAGAGTCAAAGCCTTTGAATCTTTGAGACAAGCCATGACAACTGCTTCACTCTTACTGATGCCAGATTTTAAGCTGCCTTTTAAACTCTATATTAATGTATCAGGGGATGGGCTGGGTGCTGCACTTCATCAAGTACAGATTATAAATGATAAACCTGTGGAAGGACCCATATGTTTCATATCTAGGAAAATCAAACCAACTGAAACCAGATATGGAGCAAGTCAAATGGTATGTTTATGCCTTGTCTGGGCCTTGAAAAAATTAAATTATTTCTTGGGGGGATGTGGTTTTGAAGTGATAACAGATTTTACTGCTGTCAAATCACTTTCAAGCATGAAGACACTTAACAGACATATGCTCAGATGGCAAATAGCCATACAAGAGTTCAAGGGCAATATGACTATTGTTCACAAAGATTGGAATATTCATAAAAATGCAGATGGACTGAGCAGATGGCCATTAAAAAATAATATTTATAATCCTGCTTATGTTCTGGAGGAAGCTTCCCCACAAATCCCCATAGAAGGAATCAGTGTTACATACCTGAACACCATTTTCTTTGAGGAGGTAAGAAACAGTTATACTCAGGATGAAAATTGTAGCATTTTATGCCAATTACTTACTAAGGACTGTAAAGACAATTTTTTGATACATGCCTTAGATGAGATATGGGGAAAATCATATGATGAAGGAAGATTCCACTTACTTGATGGTATAATTTACCACAGAACTAAGCATGCATGTGTCATGAAGGTTGTGGACAGGTCCTTAATCAATATTTTACTGAAATAATGCCATTCCAGCCCTTTCTCAAGACATCTGTGTGAAGACAGAACAAGAGAAAAATTAAAAACTTGCATATGGTGTCCAATGTGGCAGAACAATGTTGCAGAGTATTGCAAAACCTGTGACAGATGTCAAAAGGCAAAAATGTCCACTGTCAAAAGACTTGGAAATATGATCAAGATCCAAGAACCCAGAAGACCTTGGGTAACTGGCCTACCACCAGGAGGTGACAGAAGTTATAATGCTTGCCTAGTGATTGTAGACAGATTCAGTAAGACTCCAATCTTTCTACCAAGTCACAAGGATGATACAGCCATGGATAAAGCTCTTCTGATATGGAATAGACCAGTATCATGGACTGGCATATTCACAAACATCATTAGTGACAGAGATCCCAAATTCACCTTAGCACTATGGACAAATCTTCACCAACGATTTGGGACAAAATTATCCTTCTCTAAAGCCTACCACCCACAAACTGATGGTCTGGCTGAAAGGATGATCCAAACCTTGGAAGATATGGTACAAAGATTTTGTGCATATGGCCTTGGATTTAAAGATTGTGATGGATTTACCCATGATTGGTGTACTCTTTTAGCAGCACTAGAATTGGCATATAAGACATCCATTCATGCAAGTACCAATCAAACTCCTGCTATTCTAGAAAAAGGATGGAATCCCAAATTACCTCAAGATTTCTTGAGAAAATATTTGGTTGAGATACATCCTACAGCTGCTAGCTTCAAAGGAATGCTAGACAAAGCTAGAAAGCATGCAGTAAGGTGTATGGAAGAATCTTTTGCCTATACTAGGGACAAATGGGACAAATCACATGCCACTCCAGATTTAAAAGTGGGGTATTTAGTACTTGTACCAGTCACTAACTTCAATAACATAAAAGGATATAAAAAGATCAAAGATTCCTTTTCAGGACCTTTTTTTATTAAGGCCCTCCATGGAGAAAATGCAATTGAAGTATAATTATCTGAAGAACTTAGCAATAAGCATCCTACATTTCCAGTGAGCTTGATTAAGCCATATAAATCTAGTGATTCTTAAATATTTCCCTTGAGGAATGAATTTCCCCAGCATATAGAACCTGTTGGACCATCAGGTATTAAGAAAGTAATCAAAGTTCTCAAAGAAAGAAATTTGAGAACCAATAAAGTTAGGGAATACCTTGTTAGGTACAGTGACCCAACTTGTGAAGATGAATGTTTAGCAGAAAAGGACATACCTGAAGCTACTAAACCTCTCAGAAGGTTCAGACACACTAGGAATAATAATATTGAAAAGTAATATTCTTTTTTAGGGGGAGTGAATGTGAGCCTTAAAGGTATTTTCATATACCCAAAAGACCAAAAATAACAAAATAAGATACAAATTTAAATAGGATGAATTTATTCATATTATCAAAATGAAAATTAAAATATACATAAAGAATTTTTATACAAAAATTCAAAATTTAATTATAATTTAAAATAAAAAATTACATTAAATTTTAAAATTATTAAAATACATTTTTACTTAAAAAAAAATTGATTAAAAATAAATTTTTAATAAAATTACTCAAAATAAAATAATTTTGGAAAAAATTTAAATAAAATTTATCATAAATTTTTATCTAAAAAAATAAATATATAAAATTTATTTCACCATTTGATTCCTTATAAAAAAAAAATTAAGTGGGGTCACCTTTGAGTGAAATTTCTGTAACTCAATTCTAAATAAGCTTAAATTAACTTTTTAGTATTTTTTGTACAAAAGTTGAAAATCCTCAAAAAAAAATTAGTTTATTTCACACCACATGTGGTGAATTAACCATCAATTTTTGTGTTAAAATTGAGGTTTTGTGTGTAAATTAGAAGTTATGAGGAATTGAAGTATTTTCAATTGAAATGTCAAAATGTGCACATGTATTACATAAGTGAACTTTAATTTACATATGAGTTTTCAATTATTACAGTAAGTGTATTGTAAAATTCAATTGAATTATATATTTAAATTACAAGTATGATACATGATGAGGAATTAAAGGAAAAATAAATTGGAAAGATTAATTTGGGGGGAAGGAACTCTAGCTCTAAGGGGGAGCCAGACCCCCAAATTCCTTGCTGACAGGTGTTAGATGTCAAAATCCATGCAAAAGCTTATCACTTTTGGCCTGGAATAGTGTCACAGGGTCTGTGTCTTGATTGATGTTGAGGTTTTGATACCAACCAGGGCAGTGTTAACCATTTCCAAGAGGGTAAAGCTACCCTTAAGTGAAAACAATCTTAGTAAAAACAGTTTTAACTGGCTTCTACAACTCTTACACACATTTGGATGTGTTTTGAAGGCTCTATACCAGGTATTGCTATATTAATGGCTGATTTAAGGGTCTAAAATGGCTAAAACCAGCCCTTTTTTGGTCTAAACCAGGATTCAATGATGCCATAATGGGATTTTCTGTTGTTAGAGTGTTTTTCATGACTGAAAGGAGTAAACTTTACCTTTGGAGTAAGAAAATTTATTACTATAAAAGAATGTCTTCTTTGCCCCACTTTTCTCTTCATTTTAGAATCTTTTCCTTTTATAATTAGTTTAAACACTGTTAAACCATTCAATAAAAGATTCCAACCACCATTTTCATATCATTTTGAACCTTTTAACCACGTGTAAAAATTATTATAATCTTTGTTTGTAACTCTTATAGTCCTTTTTACCCCTTGAACCACCCCATAAGTGAATTACAGCATCTTTCATCACTGTAAAATTTGTCACTTTCTTTCCAAATTCTCTCTGGTCACTTTTGGGCATGTTTTCTCTTTAAATATCATTTTTAACGACTTTTTTCTTTAATTAATTTCTTGAAGTTCTTTGCTCAATTAATTCCAATTAAATTATCTCTTGAAGAAATTTGTTTTGTAGCCTTAAATATCTCTTGTAAAATATTTTTGGATAAAGTTTTATTGTTGGTAAAATGATAAATCTTTATAATATTATTATTTTATACTTATAAAGTTAAAAACAATAAAATTGGAATGTTTTCTCTTAAAAAATACTATTTTTTAATCATTTTTTACCTTATACAAATTTTGAGGACAGGAAAAGTAATTGATTTTTTTATCAAAGTTTCATATCCAAAGCTTACAATGGATCCTTCATAAATTAGAAAAAAACAGGGCCAAAAAGGTTTCTGAATGAAAAAGACTAAGAAATTTGGATTTTTTTTATTACTCAAAGTTGACCAGCCTATTTGAATGAGATTTTAAGGTAAATTGTAAACAATGTTAGTAATTGAACCATCATTAAGGCAATACATTATCTTGGGAAGAGATTATTTATTTCCTTCAAGAAGCCCCTATATTTTCCAATAAGATTTTAAACAAATTCTCAAGTTTTCTCAGAATTTTGTTCATTGGACTATTAAATAATGAAATTTCAGTTTTTTTTGGACCAATGAATCCTTTTTTTTTTGAATTAGTAAAGAAAACCAATCAAGTTAAAATTTGTCAAATATCTCAAAAAAAAAAAAGAAATTTTTTTAGAAAACCTTCAAATTAATCATTTCTTGGGCTGACAATCACTCATGGTATGGGGGGCTTTTATTGGAAGCAAAAAAAAAAAGGCCCACTTCTGTTTTTAGATGGTACCCAAACAGCCCCAACTTCTATCAAGAAATGATATGAACCACAGTTATGACCATTTTACAACTAAATGGTCAAAAATCCTTATATTAAGACTTGAGATTGAATTGCTATTATGGAAGATGGAGTGCCAATTTACATGGCCCATATATTAACCAAATGGTGAGCTACCAATAAGATTGACAAGATTCCCTGGCCAAACCACTTCCAACACCTCAATGCAATTGAGAATTTCTGGAAAGTCTTGAAAACATGCATAAAAAAAACATCACCAGCCACACACAATGGATAAATTATTTGTGGCCATTCAGAGAACCTGGTACAATGTTTCACCCACCTTGTTTGAGAAGTTACTTATTGGTATGCATAAGCAAATGGAGGTAGTGATTGAATCCAATGGTGGACTCATTAGATGGTAGGACATTAATTCTTTTTAACCTGTAGCATAGCCACTATCAGTGAAATGGATTAATAAGGCTACACTTTCATCTCATATGAATCTTTTTGATGTTTTTTTTTGTTATTTTATAAAGATTATCCAATTTTTTATTTATATTTACTTTGACTCTATTATTAATTAAATCTTAGAATATGTAAAAAAGTTTTAAACATGTAAATAATACAAATTAAAATTTTAATAAAGGTTTCCTGTTTTTTTTTCATAATAATACTCATCACAAAAAGATAAGAGAAAATCTGAATAGCTGTTTTAGGCACTGACATGTCTTTTCAAAAATAAAAACATATGTGAGAATTTTTTTTTTCTCTTGAAAAAAAAGTACCTGAAGAAATGTTTTGGGTCACTGTACATGAATCTCTCAAAACATTAGCACACTGTCTTTGACCTAAATACCAGAAACCTATGAGCCAATAGTTACTTAAATTTTGTAAATTTTTTTTTTTTCAAAAAAAAAAAAAAGCAGCCTCAGAACCTTTACAAAAGATTTTATGGTCATGCTATATTATCTTTTGTTATTACATAGTTTAGATTTATAATTAAAAAAGATTAGATTATTTTCTCAGAAAGAGAAATATTGAAACTCAGAAATATCTATTTAAATTTAAAAAAAAAATCATGAATAGGCTTCTTGGAAAGAAATTTACTTACCCCAATTTTGAGTTAGTTAAAAGTTTAACCCTCAAAACCCTTTATTAATAATGATTCTTCCAATTTATTAAAATTTCTGGTTTTTTTTTGACTCATTTTTTAAATATTAAAAAAAGTTTTTCCAATAATTATTTTATGAAATATTGAAAATAAAAAGAAAAATAGTTTGAAATGATAATGGTTTGATATGCATATCTTTTTGGATATCACATCATTTAAAGAGAGAGATATTAGTTGGAAGCTATAAAGTGGATATTTTCTATATATGTTTCCTTTAACTGGTCACTAATACTAATTCTTCAGGATTTGAATTCTATTATTATTATTTTTTTACATGGTAAGCTCTATGAAAAGATTTTTTCATTAAATTCTTTTCTTCTTTTGATTTAAATTAATGATTATTTTTTTAATTCAAGATTAGCTTTAATTTAAAAATTCTGTTGAAATTTTTGATAAGAATATTAGATATATAATTCTTAGTTTAATTCTTTTTATGAATTTTTTTTAGTAATGGATCATTAAAAAAAAAGGTACCAATTTACTTTTGTGAGAATCTATGCAGCTGAGCTAGAGGTCCAAGTGTTTTTTGTGAACCTAGTAAGCTACTATGACCCTACTATGACTTTAAATATTTAAGTTTCAATAGATGCCTTCAACTATTCTTTTTTTTACTTATAGCCCATCCCATAAAGATCTTATTAAAGCAATAAGTTTGAGTTTCCAAAATTTTGTCTACATGATAAAAGTTTCTTTTTAAGTCAACTTGTAGATAAATTTGAAGGCTTTTTTAATTTATTTTTATTTCTTAAATGATGATTTTCATTTGACTACTAATCTCATCATCTACTCTACTCCAGTGCTCTACTCTATTGGGCTCATGGAGACTCATAAGCCTGATCAACTTATTCTCGAGACATCGCCCATTCAGATGGTAGAAATCGGTTGATTGCTAAAGCCTTCTAGGAATTTTACACTACTCTACTCTACGCCTAGATGTGTACTGTACTCATACTGTCACATTCAATCGATACATTCAGAAGCTTCAAGAATTTCCTCCTTCGTTCCTAGAAAAAACTGGTCAGGAGCTCCATTCACTTGGCTCATCCAACTCATCGAACCATTAAACGTTACATTTTGGAAACTTTTGGCTATCAATTCAAGATTAGTGAATCACCACTCCCTGGAAAATCGATATCCGTTGAGATTTTTACCATCGTCAGTCATCAATCAATTAATCCTAATCTCGGCTACATGCCCAATTAACTCTTCTTCCTTCGTCCATTGACCCTTATGAAACTTCGCAAGATTGCAATCTCATAAATCGATATCATGCCTCAAAATCAACTTGTTTCCGCCCCCACTAGAGATCGCATTTATATCGGATTCTTTTTAATCCATTTATTCTTCACCATCTCCTTAGGTAAACAAGTCTCACTCTAGCTTCTTGACGATAAACTCTCAAACTATCTATTTGAAAGACTGACTTGATTGAAATTGGGCTCATCATTCTCGGCCCCAAATTTAGATCAACAACCCCTCATCCCTAAAACTTTTCGAATTCCAATATTCAACTATTTTCTCAATTGTAGGTCATCAGTGTCTTTTCTAGTCTTTGAAACATTAAACCTAAAATGAATCATGAAATAATACACTTTGCTTTGTTTTAAGGGTATGTGCAAAACTTCAAGGATCCTTTCATGGCTGGCGTTCTATCTGGAGACCCAAACTATTTGTGGTTTCGCTGGCTTTTGATTCATGAGGGTTTATTCTTCATACCCACCTTCGTTCTGGGAATCCGTGGTTTATTGAAAGGTAATCTTTAACTCGAGATATCCTTTTGTATTAGCTCAAATTTTAAACCTCACCCAAACTGAGTTTTAAAAGCTTTCACCCATTTTCGTTAGGCTCACGTCACATCTATCCGGTTCTGTTAGCCTACGGCGCAGCCGCAGTAACCACTACTTCAACAGTCGTTGTAGTCCTCATTTGGGGCAACTTTAAGATGTCACAGGCTCAATTTCTCATCGTGCTTGTTTCAAACGGTCAGTGTCTTGGAATACTCAATGATTTCAAATTGTCAGATCTGACCTCTTCTTTTTGATCGTGACCGGAAACCTGGAATTCTTCTCCTTTGGTCTTCAACAACCTCCTGATGTTGAAATGATTAGTCATCTTTTTGATAATTCCGTTCGTCATCATGGTCGACATGTACCATCGAATTAACTCTTTGATGGATTTTAATGCAAGCCAGGTTTCCAATAAAAAGCTCAAGTAGAGCTCTACTTACGTTACCAAAGGGGCTCATGATTGAAAAAAACTTGGAACAGCAACGATTTGATGCCACATACCTGTTCTTGGGAAAATGATTTTTTTTGTACTGCTTTACATTCACATGCTTGTTTGCTTAAGATTCAGAAATATTGTGAACGTCAACGTGATTTTCTATGCTTGCATTATGAAAAAACATGGGTATTGCTTCATTAGCCTCTTGACAAATAAAAATGCCCAAAGGCTTCCTTGAGAGGCACGTAGAAATGCCAATTGTGATCTATTTGTTATTACATTGTTGTGAACTGTTTCTTGTCTTTCTGATTCATTTTATATCATCCTTGCCAAAAATAAATAAATAAAGGCTGGATGACATTCAAAATTACATTTACGATTTGTTAAAAATGAGTTTGAATGCATAGACATATCAAGTCACACTACATTGGTTTATCTTAAATAGACCATGTTTTACTGATTTAAGGGTTTAGTTAAGATAAAACATTCATGGTTTATTTAATATAAATCATTCTTGGTTTACTTAATATAAACCAGTAGTGGCTTATGTAATATAAACCATTAATAGTTCATTTAATATTAACAAGTCATGGTTCCCCATGATGAGAAATTGATTACATATCACGAGGAATTGATCAAAAATGGATCATACATGATGTGGAATTGATTATCCATCATTGGGAATTTATTACCCACCATGCGTAATTGATTACCCATGATAAGGAATCCATTGGGTGGTTTATATTAAATAAATGATGACCAGTTTATATTAAATAAACCATGAATGGGTTATGCTAAATAAACCATCAAATCAGTAGAACTTGGTATATTTAGAATAAACCCAAAGTAATGTAACTTAATATCACATAGGTCATGTTTTAAACTTCTTTTTTGAATGAGTACTTATTTCATTTTACTCATGATAAAAAAAAAAAAAAAATTTAAAAATAAGGAAAAAAATTTTATACAATGAGAAAATTTTAAATTAAAAATAAATTAAAAATAAATTAATCAATTTAAAAAGTCTTTTTTTTTTTTTTTTTTTTTTTTTTTTTTATTAAAAAATTAATAAATAAAATTATTAATTTTTATTTTAAAATTTTTCATTTTTTTTTCATTTTTTTTTTCATTTTTAAATTTTTACAATTAGTGATATAGTATTTATTAAATCTTTTAAATATTTAAATATTTATATATTAGGGGAATTTAAATTTGACAAATCACAAAATTTCCAAAAAAAACTTTTTTTTTTTTTTTTTTTTTTGTTTTTTTTTTGAAAAGTGATACCTCAAACTAAATTCATTTATGAGAAAATTATTTAATCCTTAAAGAATTTTTTTTTTTCATTTGAAATATAAAATGGGAAGAAAATAATAATAATAATAAAAATAAATATTAATATATTAAATAAGACAAAAAAATTGAATTTAAAATTAAAAGTTTTTGAAAAAAAAAAAAAAAAAAAAAAAAATTCATTTTAAATATGAAAAACATAAAATTTTAATTTATTCTCTTAAATATTATTATTTTAAAAGGTTAGTAAAATCTAAATAGCTAAGAAAAAAAAAAAAAAAGACATTTAAAAGGATAATTTGAATTAAAAATTTATTTTAATCTTTTTTTTTTATTAATTAATATCATGAAATTTGAAAATAAAATTAATATTTGAGGTTGTTTTTTTTTTTATAGAATTTCATATGAATATTAAAAATTTAAAAAACTAAGTTATAGATAAAAATATAATTTATAAATAATAAAACTAAAAAGTATTTTATTTTGAATTATTTAAATTAATGAAGTATAGTATCAATTACTTTAAAGAAATTTCCTCAAAATATTAAAAAAATTATATTAAATTAATTTTTATTTATTAATTTTTTTTTTTTTTTTTATTAAGTTAGGTATAAAATAACTTTTTTTTTTTTATTCTTAAATTTATATCACTTATTTTAAATTGAAAAAAAAAAACCTTACTTTTAATTATAAAAAAAATTATTACAAAAAGGTTTTTTTTTTAAAAAAAAAAAAGAGAAGGTACACATTTAGTAAATATCATCAAGATTTTAAAATATTGATTTATGTAAAGACAATTTTTTTGCACTTATAGCTATTATTTATAAAGATTTAAATTAAATTATATTTCTTTAATCTTATTATTATTATTAATTTTTTTTTTTTTTTGTATTATAAAATATTAAGGTTTAAGTTAATTTTTTTTTTTTTTTTTTTTTTTTTGGATTTTAATAATATAATCATGAATTTATAATATCATATCTAATTTAATAATCATTAAAAAACTTCAATTTATTTAGTTTTTTTTTTTTTTTTTTTTTTTTTTTTTGAAAATTTGAATTTTTTTATTTTGGAATTTAAATTTATTTATTAATTAATATACTACTATAATAAAAAAAAATTTAATTATTTTAAATTTATAATATTTAATTAAATGAATATTTTTATATATATATATATATATTAAAGCAAAAAGTAATATTACCAAAAAAAAAAAAAGTTTTTGATTTTTTTAATTTATAATTTTAATAAAATTAAGGTAAATTTTATATATATAAAGAAATTGAATATAAATTTAATCAATAATATTTATAATTATTTTATAAAGTTGATTAAATTATATAAATTTTTTTAAATTTTAATAAATTTAAATTTAATTTATTAATTTAGTTAAAATTAATTCTTAAAAAAAAAATTTCTTTTAATTAAAAAATATTTCTTTTTTTTTTTTTTTTTTTTTTTTTTTTTTCTTAATTTTAATTTTGATTTTGATTTGAATATATTAATTATATTTAATAGGATTTTTTTTTTTTTGGTTTAATTATTAGTTTTAAATCTTTTTTTTTTTTTTTAATAATTAAGATTTATGTAGTGTTTTTTTTTTTTTTTTTATTTTTTTTTTTTTGAAAATAATAAAAAAAAATTTATTTTCTTTTTTTATTTTATTAACTTTATAAGTTAAATTATTCCTTATTATTATTATTATTATTATTATTATTATTACTATGTAAATTATTTCCAAAAAATTAAATTAAATAGAATATTCTTATTGAATATTTATTTGGAATAATATAAAAAAAAAAATATTTAATTTTTTAATAAATAGGAATTTGTTTTTATGATTGGTTTTAAATAATTACAATTTATATAATATTAAAATAAATTTTTTTTGGAATAAAATTATTTTTTTTTTTATTAAATTTATTTCTTAATTGTCTCTTTATTAAGATTTGAGTGGTTTTCTGAAGGTTTTTTTTTTTTTTTTCAATTTAATTAAATTATTAAACTTTAAATAATAATAAATATTTAATCATCAGATATTTTTAAAATTGAGTTAATAGAATTATTTATAAATATAATTTGTAAATTTTTTTTAAGAGAAAATAAAAAAAAAGGGGTTTCCTTGTGTAAGATTCTTATCTTTATGTTAAGTAAAAAACTATAATACTAATTAAATTTAAATTTCATAATTAAGGAATCAAGGAAATAAGCTGAAAGCTCTTTGAATAAAATACTTAAGTTATTCAAAAATCCTTTAATAATCATATTCAAAAAGATTCAAAACATGATCAAAATAAACTTCAAAATTTTCAAACTTAATTATTGACAAGATAAATAAGGGCTTTTCAATAGATTTTTGACAATTTCAAATGATAAATTATCAAAATGTTACTGTAATAAATATTTAAGATCTCCAAAGAAAATCAATTTTAATATTATGAATTGATAAGATTTTGTAAATGAAAAGAAAAAAAAAAAAAAAATCAAATTTGTAAAAATTTTTTTTTTTTTTTTTTTTTTTTTTTTTTTTTTTTTTAAAAAAAAATTAAAGAATTTTATTTAAATTTCAAGAAAAAAAAAAGTAAAAAAATTAAACTATAATTTTTTAAATTTTAAATTAATTTTAATGGTATTAAAAGTTAAAGAATTTTTTTTTTTTTTAAAAAAAAAATCTTTTTTTTTTTTCTTTTGACTCAATAATATGAAAAAAAATATATATTAAGTTAAAAATAATTTTTTTTTTTCAAAAAATTTTTCATTTAATTAATTTTAAAATTGAAAAAAAAAAAAATTAATATTTAAAATAAATAAAATGAAAAAACTATTTTCTTTTTTTTTTTTTTAAAAAAAAAAAAAAAAAGAGGATTTTTTTTTTTTTTAGGATAGGAATTTATTGAAGATTAAATTTCAAAGTTGAAAATTTAAATGAATCTTATTGTTAGGTAATAATAAGTATTTAATGAAGTAAAATTAATTTTTTTTTAAAACACTGGAGCTTAATTGTTAATTCCTCAAAAAATAGATACAAGTTCTAACACTCAAAAAATATATATAGGTTGAAATATATATATTAGTTAATACCTTAATGAAGATAAAGATATGATTGAAAGGATTTTTTTTATCAATTGAAATATATTTTAATACTTTATATCATATAATATAAATTTATTATTTAAAATAAAAAAATGAAATTCTTGGAAGTTCTGTGATATTATAGTGGCTTGTAAGAACCTGGAATATAACCAAACATTGAATTTCTGGGTACAACCCAGTTCAGAGGAATGATCCAAGCTAATTTTCAATGGCAAAAGCTGCTTTCAGGTGAATTAAGTTTCTAATTTTCTATAGCTCTTTGTCTCTCCTTATATGTTGAAAGAGAATAATCTGGAAAATGTCACTCATAGAAAGCTCAAGAAGTTATGTCATAAAGCATATAGCTCATTTCAATCTTTAATATCTCTTATTGAAAAAGGATAAAATATTTCACAAAAAATTTAAACTAA
The DNA here is from genome assembly GCA_023105745.1 of Austropuccinia psidii. Taxonomy (NCBI): domain Eukaryota; kingdom Fungi; phylum Basidiomycota; class Pucciniomycetes; order Pucciniales; family Sphaerophragmiaceae; genus Austropuccinia; species Austropuccinia psidii. Next base: position 48,663,453 of record JALGQZ010000004.1, read on the forward strand.
AATCAAATGGAACCAGAAACTTAAATGGAAGTGGCCCTTTCAAAGACTTGGTTGAAATGGTAATAGTTTATTGGCTAAGAAGGTTGAGGAAATATTGGGTATCAGAAATTTTCTGGTTTTTTTTATATACACAAAGGGTAATTTTATATTTAATAAAGTTTCATAGAAAATAAATCTCATGGAAAAATGAGAAAGAAATGATTGAAATTTTTAAATTTAAAAAAGATAAAGGATTTTCCCTGGTTTTGTTGATTTTATTTATAATAGTAAAATTTAATTATCTCAAAGGCCATAAAATGATGGAAAACTTTTCTTATTATTGTAAAAAAGAATTATTTTTTTACATCTTATATGACTATTTAATAAAATATAAAATATTATTTCTTTGGATAAAGGGTATGATTGAAACTAATTATGGCTTTCCATTTAGCTAATCAATGTCAGTACAGCTGGTAAGTGATGTAAATTGTTGTTGAATTTAATTTTATTTCTTGTTGGATTTCAAGGTAACAAAATATCAGGATTAATCAAAGATCTGAAAGATATTTTTCCAAAAAGCAATATCTTTTTGGGCTGACTAAGCCTATGGAAGCTCAAAGACAATTCTTTCAGAAGAATGAAAAACATAATACAGATAATATTAAATTAAACTTCTACCTTGAAAAATCACAAGTAAGAATTGAAAATGAAATTGAAATACTTAAAGTTCAATGGTAATACCTCAGAGAACTTCAAATTGAAATTTAAAATATAAATTAAATTCAATTCTAAATTAATTGGTTTTTTAAATTTTTAATTATTTAATAAAATTTTGACAAAGATTGAAGATTAATGGGAAAAGCTTTATGGGAAGAATTATTTTTTTTGTGCTTGAAAATGTAAACTATTTTGTCCATAATGGGAAATTTTTTAAGATGTGGGAGTATATCAACCCTTAAAAAGCTTAATTGATTAATAGTATTAATCAAAGCAATTGAAACCTTTTGAAATTTATTTTTGGAATCAATTAAAAAAAAAAATCTTAAATTTAAATTTTTATTTAATTTTAATGTTTATTTGAATTATTTAACAATTTTTTTTGAAAAGAAATATTTTAAATAAAAATTATTAATTAAATTTATATTCTTAATTTTTAAGAGAATTTATTTAAAATTTAAATTTTTTTTCTTCATTTAAAATTTTGAAAATTTTTATTTATTTATTTAAGTCTTCAAGATAAATGTTCTATTTATTATTAAATTTTTGAATTATTAAATAATAATTAATATATTGATTTTTTTCTTTCTATATTTTTATTTTTAATATTTGATTTTAAAAGAATTAATAGAAATAAATTAAAATAAAAATTAATCTTATTTATAATAAAATTTTGATTATAAAGATTTAATTTGAGAACTATTGACTAATTATTAAGGTTCTTGGAAAATACTGAAGGTTTTTTATTTCGAATGTTTGAATTGAAATTGAGAGACTCAAAAAGATTCCACTAGAGCTTCCTTAGGAATATAAAGTGAAATTTTCATCTTTTTAAAATTCCCTACCATTTGAAAAATTCAAGGACTTTGACCAGTAATATTAAAATTAAAAAGAAGACCTGGAAGAAAAAAAAACATTCATCAGATAAATCTTAATACTTAAGAAAAAGTTAACTAGTGTTTATATTGATATCAATGGAGAGAAAATTACAAAGCTGAGGCATTATTATAAATTTGAGGAAGCTTATGAAATTTATCAAGAGTAGAATTCAAGCTATTAGAGAAAGCTTCATCATCAAAGAGTTGAGAGAAATTAAGTTCTTAAAATCCAGGTATTTCATAGTTTAACATTTTTTCTTTATTTTTGTTTAATAATTTGAGTGATTTTTTTTTTGAATTAATTGTTGAGAATAAAGAAGGCCTTTTGGGTGAAAGAATTAAAACTTAATAAACATTTATATTTGTATTAATTTTCTTGGAGAATAAATATGTACCAATATTGAATTCAACATCCTGGAGAGTGTGCCATCCTATTTAATGAATGGAACCATGAATCATTTTGTTAAATGGTTTAAATATACCAAGACCTTTTGTAAGGTGTGGATATGAAACTTTGATTCAAAATCAAGTACTTTTCCTGTCCTCAAGATTTGTATGAGGTAAAAATCAATTAAAAATAGTGAGAAATATTACTTTGAAGAGAAAACACACCAATTTTATTGTTTATAACTTTATTAGTATAAAAAAATAATATTATAAAGATTTATTGTTTTACCAACAATAAAAATTTATCCAAAAATACTCCACAAGAGATATTTAAGGCTACAAAAGAAATTTCTTCAAGAGCAATTTCAATTGGAATTAATTGAGCAATGAACTGAAAGCAATTGATTAAAGAACAGAGTCTTTAAAAAGAATATTAAAGAGAAAAAATGCCCAAAAGTGACTAGAGTGAATTTGGAAACAAAGTGACAAAGCTAACAGTGATGAAAGATGCTTTAATTCACTTTTGGGGTGGTTCAGGGGTAAAAATGATTATAAAAGTTACAAACAATGATTATAATGATTTTTTAACGTGGTTAAAAGGCTTAAAATGATTTAAAAAATGTGGTTGAAATCTTTTATTGATTGGTTTAACAATGATTAAACTAATTATAAAAGGAAAAGATTCTAACATGAAGAGAAAAGTGGGGCAAAGAAGACATTCTTTTATAGCCATCAATCTTCTTACTCCAAAAGTAAAATTTCCTCTTCTCAGTCGTGAAAAACAGTCTGACAACAGAAAAGCTAATTATGGCATCATTGAACCCTGATTTAGACCAAAAAGGGCTGGTTTAAGCCACTTTTAGCCATTTTAGACCCTTAAATCAGCCATTACTATAGCAATACCTGGTCTAGAGCCTTAAAAACACGTAAGAATGTGTGTAAAAGACGTAGAAACCAGTTAAAACTGTTTTTACTATGATGGTTTTATCTTAGGGGTAGTTTTACCCTCTTGGAAACAGCTAAAACTACCCCAGTTGGTATCAAAACCTCATCATCAATTGAGTCCACAGACCCTGTAACTCAATTCCAGGCCAAAAGTGATGAACTTTTGCGTTAAATTTGACACCACACGCCTGTCAGAAAGGATTTTGGGGGTCTAGCTCCCCCTTTGAGCTGGAGTTCCTTTCCCCCCCCAAATTTAATCTTTCCAATTTATTTTTCCTTTACTTCCTCATCATGTATTATACTTAAAATTTACATATGTAATTCAATTGAATTGTAACGTAGAATACAGTAATAATTTATACCTCATATGTAAATCAAAGTTCACTTATGTAATACACGTGTACATTTTGACATTTCAATTGAATTCAATTGAAAATACTTCAATTCCTCATAACTTCTAATCTAAACACAACACCTCAATTTTAACACAAAAATTGATGGTTAACACCACATGTGGTGTAAATTAAATCAAAGTTTTGAGGATTTTCAACTTTTTTATTGAAAATACTAAAAACTTAATTTAAGCTTATTTAGAGTTGAGTTACAAGAATTTCACTCAGATGTGACCCCACCTGATTTTTTATGAAGAATCCAATGGTGAAATAATTTTTATATGTTTATTTATTGGATAAAAAGTTACAATAATTTTTATTTAACTTTTTTCCAAATTTATTTATTTTTTTACAATTTTGTTAAAATTTCATTTTTACTTAATTTTTTCAAGTATAAATGTAATTTTATAATTCTAAAATTTAATGTAATTTCATTTTTAAATTGTAATTAAATTTTTTTATTTTGAATATAATTTCATATTTATATTTTGATTTTTATTTTAAGAATATAAATAAATTTATTTTACTTATATTTATATGTTAATTTTGTATTTGTGGTCTTTTGGGTATATGAAATTACCTCTAAGGCTCACATTCCCTCCCCCTAAAAAAGAATATTACTTTGCAATATTGCTATTTCTAGTGTGTCTGAATCTCCTGAGGAGTTTGGTAGCTTCTGGTATATCTTTTTCTTCTAACCATTCATCTTCACTAGTTGGGTCACTGTACCTAACAAGCTATTCCCTTACTTTCTTGGTTCTTAATTTCCTTTCTTTAAGAACTTTGGTAATTTTCTTAGTACCAAATGTCTCAATAGGAGGTATAACTTGGGGAATCTTATTCCTCAAGGGAAATTTCTCAGCATCACTAGCTTTATATGGCTTTATCAAGCTCACTGGAAATGTAGGATGCTTATTTCTAAGTTCTTCAGATAACTCTACTTCAACAGAATTTTCTCCATGGAGGGCCTTAATCACAAAAGGTCCTGCAAAGGAGTCTTTCAACTTTTTACATCCTTTGATGTTATTGAAGTTAGTGGTGGATACAAGAGCTAGGTTCCCCACGTTGAAATCTGGAGTTGCATGTGATTTATCCCATTTGTCTCTTTAGCATATGCAAAAGAGTCCTCAATGCATCTTACTGCATGCTTTCTAGCTTTGTCTAGCATTCCTTCTAAGCTAGAAGCTGTGGGATGTATTTCAATTAAATCTTTCCTCAATGAATCTTGGGGTAACTTGGGGTTCCATCCTTTTTCTAGAATAGCAGGAGTCTGATTGGTACTGGCATGGATTGATGTTTTATATGCTAATTCCAGTGCTGGCAACAGAGTACACCAATCATGGGTAAATCCATCACAATCTTTGAATTCAAGGCCATATGCACAAAATCTTCTCACCATGTCCTCTAAGGTTTGTATCATTCTTTCAGCCAGGCCATCAGTTTGTGGGTGGTAGGCTGTAGAGAAAGACAGTTCAGTGCCAAATAATTGGTGAATCTTTGTCCATAGTGCTGAAGTGAATTTGGGATCCCTATCACTAATGATATTTGTAAATATCCCAGTCCATGACACTACCCTATTCCATATCAGAAGAGCTGTATCCATGTCTGTATCATCCTTGTGACATGGTAAAAAGATTGGAGTTTTACTGAATCTGTCCACAATTACTAGGCAAGCATTATAGCTTCTGTCACCTCCTGGTGGTAGGCCAGTTACCCAATCCATATGGACAATTTCCCAAGTTCTGTTTGGTTCTTGGATTTTTATCATATTTCCAAGTCTCTTGCCAGTGGATTTATTTGCCTTTTGGCATCTGTCACAGGTTTTTCAATACTCTGCAACATCTTTCTGCCACATTGGCCACCATATGCAGGTCTTTACTTTCTCTCTTGTTCTGTCTTCAGACAGATGTCCTGAAAAGGGGCTATCATGGCATTCTTTCAGTTCAAGATTGATTAATGACCTGTCTACAACTGTCATGACACATGTGTGCTTGGTCCTGTGATAAATTATACCATCCAGTAGGTGAAATCTTCCTTCATTATAAGATTTCCTCCATACTTCATCCAAGGCATGAATTAGAGAGTTGTCTTTGCTGTCTTTGTTAAGTAATTGGCATAAGATGCTAAAATTCTTATCTTTAGTGTAGCTATTCCTGACTTCTTCAAAGAAGGTGGTGTTCAAGTCTGTAACACTTATTCCTTCTATTGGGATCTGTGGTGAAGCTTCTTCTGGAACATTAGCAGGATTATCAATATTATTTGGTAATGGCCATCTGCATTCTTATGAATATTCCCATCCTTATGAACAATAGTCATATTGCCTCTGTATTATTGTATGGCTATTTGCCATCTGAGCATCTGTCTGTTGGGTGTTTTCATGTTTGAAAGTGATTTGACAGCTGTACAATCTGTTATCACCTCAAAAACACATCCCTCCAAGAAGTAGTTTAATTTTTCCAAGGCCCCAACAAGACATAGAAATTCCATTTGACTTGCTCCATATCTGGATTCAGTTGGTTTGAGCTGCCTGGATATGAAACATTTGGGTCCTTATACAGGTTTATCATTTATGATCTGAACTTGGTGATATGCAGCACCTAGTCCATCCCCTGATGCATCAATATACAGTTTGAAAGGCAATTTAAAGTCTGGCATCAGTAAGAGTGGAGCAGTGGTCAAGGCTTCTCTTAGAGTGTCACAGGGGCTCTTCAAAGTGAAGAGGGCCTGTCACTCAGTAAACCGGGACTCACTTATGGAGGGCTCAAGGATATGGAAAGATTGAATACACTTAAGAGTGTAAGGAATGAATTACTATAATGAAAGATATGAGAAAAGCAGCAACAAAGAAATAAGAATAAGAAATAGAAGAGCCAACCACAAACAAGTCCAAGTCCACTGTTTCAACCTGTCAGAATGGAAAGAGAAGGGTTAATAAGGATATGGCCACCCAACTCATACTGTGCAGGCGAAGAGAGAAATGCAAAGACTAACTTGAAATTGAGTAATTATAATACCCAAAATAAGGATAAGAATAATTATGAAATAATAAAAAAACTAAATCAATTAACTGGGGAAAAGTCCCCAGGGGGGAGAAAGAGGGGCTGGTATATGTGAGAAACACCAGCCCTGATCCAGAGGAAGAATTTTCATGAGAGGATTGAATTATTGAATTGAGTCTGGCCAATACAGGTCCTGTACAGCTGTACAGAACCTGTACAAGAGGTATGGTGTATTTGAGTGATCATACAGCTTCATACTGGTGTACTGAAACTGTATTGGGTGAATCCAACCTGTACAGGTATTGACAGGCTGTATTGATGTACCAAGCTGTATGCATGTTTCAGAATGAAGATTGCTGAAACTGAATGCTGATGCAGATACTGGATTTGCTGATTTGAGGTGTTTGAGTGGGTGTATTGATTAATACCCTTACCCCTGGTGAGTGGTTGTTACAGTATCCCCCTCTTGAAACTGGTGGGCTCCTGAACACCATAATACCCTGCCACTGTTGAGTGGCATCTCAATATCCCCACATTTTTTCAAAAATTTTCTTTTTAATTTTCTTTTCCTCTTGACCATTATCCTGAAAATCCTTCTTCACTTCTTCCCTGTCAAATTCGATTGATTCCCCCCTTTTTTTCAAGTTTTGAGTAAGTATTCCACTTCGAAATATGCTTTTCTTTTCTTCTGATTCAATCAACCTTGCCCTTGGGATGTGGCCTTGGAATATATCCCAGAATAAGGGCCACGGAGCTCTTGTGCTCAAAAAATGATGCTCAATGAGTATATGAAGTGTACTCATTGGGCAAGGCTTAATCCAATGAAATGTTGAAAAAATTTCCTCCAAGGGGTCTTGTCCCCATCGTCCATGGAAATGGCCTCAAACAGCCCTCAAAAGTGTTTTTGGGCTGTGGCCTCTACCCTGATGAATCTTGATATTTTTGATTTTTATGGCCTTTTTGGGTGCTTTGGTGATTTTGGTCATTATTGGCCATTTTGGGTCTTTGGGGTCCTACAGTCCGTGGGGGCTATTGGAGGCCCCCAGGACCAAAATGGAGCCCCTGGGCCCAAATTTGCTGGGGATCCAGGGTGACCAAGGGGCCCAGAATTGGCCCAATTTCAATTTTCACCATACATGGCCTGGACCCATTGATGGGGTCCAGGACCATCAAGATCCTGGCCTCCCCAAAGTTGCAGGGGAGGCCCTGGGTGATGAGTTCAGCCCCAAAGGGGTATGAACCTACACCTTAGAGGCTTTGAGGGGGGGCATAATTGAGTTATGGCCCCATTTCCTTGAGGTCAAATTCTTTTTCTTGATATGGAGTGGATTGATTCTGACATCTTGAATCTTCTGCTTGCATATTATTCAGTTATGAGTTCCAAACTGACTGAACTCACTGAATCTTCTTCTTCTGAACCGCCACCATCTGTTCTTCATGGTTCTGGCGTCTTCTATCAATTGTCCTCCCCTTCCATGGCGTCTTCTGGTCATTTTGATCCCTCCCAAACCTATGATGGGTTTTGAGCAGTTGAAGCTCTTGATCCTGCCTGTACTGAATGTTTGACCAAGGGTAAGGATTGCTTTCAACATTACAATCCTCGATCGTCAAAATGCCACTTTTGCTTTGTTGGGAAGAAGCCATGTTGTTGTACTGGGTCAACTTTGTCCAAGGTCAGGAGGCACTTATGGAGCAGGAAAGATGGGCATTATGGGCAGGAATTCCCCATTCTTGAGGAACCTACTCCTGATGCAACCTCAGGATTTTCTCAATGTGAGTGATTTGCATATTTTGATTGAATTGGTACTGATATTTTGATGTAGTGACTGGTTCCAGGCAGAGGGATGTGTCCAGGTGGACTAATGTTTGAGGGTCCATTCCAATTGGTGGTAGGCCCATACACTACAGCTCCAAAATCCCAATCTCAAGGACCAATACTGATGGAGTAGTGAAGGTAGTGAAAAAACTAAGAAGAATTGTTGATTCCCCAACAGATCCAGATGCTGAAGGAAGTGATGAGTTGGATGGTGAAGAAGTTGAAGTTGTTCCTCATTCAGTTGGCCATCCATCCAGCAATTCCTCTTCTCAACCTCTTGCCAACACTAGATTCCAAAGCGGAGTTATTCCCAGCACTCCAAGAACCTTCCAACCAATGCTTGCTTCCATTCATACAACCCTTCCTCCTCCTTCACCAACTACTTCCCACACCACCAGGCCTGCCTTGAATCCAGCAGTAAGACCATCACCAGTTCAACAGTCCAGAAACTCACCCATAACCACCTCCCGTCAACTCCAGCAGAAGAAGAGATGGATTGTCCCCTTTGCCATTTCCTGCCGCTCAAGTTTTTCAAAGAAGAGAACGTTGGCCTATCCGGGTTACCAGAGAAGATCCCAACGCGGCTAGTGAAAATCAAGATTCTGTGGCCAGATTATTCAGGAGGGTTGATAGAAATAGCAGAGAGGTGATTATGTATGCCAATGACAGGACTATTCCAGGTACTGCTTCTGAAGAGATGGCTGCAAAATTTGCCTGGTATGAAGATGAGTTGATAAATGATTTCCAGAGAACTTTTGATGATTTGGGTAGAGATGACTAGTTTTCCTTTTCCTTGTTTGTGTTTGGTTTGACTTCTATCCCCACTCTTATAAATACTAAAAAATGAAAAAATAATGGAACCTCCCAATACATGATTTGGGAGGGGATGCTGCTGCTTTAAAGAAATAAAAGAAAGAAAATTATACAAGTAAAGAAAGAAAGAAAAAAAAAGAATAAGAGAAAATGAGAGTAAAGGAAAGAAATAAAGAAAAATCCTGATGGTTGGTCCTTCTTGTGGTGAGCTGCTTGATTCTGGCCAAGAAGTGTCTAAAAAATGAAAACCAAGCATTTGATGCTCACAGAGGGGCCAAGGTAATGTTTTACAAGAAGTAGAACCCTCAGGGATGCATACCAGGAGTTTGAACTTACTTTCATAACTTCCACTCCCCACCAAGCACCATAAAATTGAAAAGAATTTGCCATAAATGACTTCTGACATGAATTGCCATAAATGACTTCTGAAATGAATTGCCGTAAATGACTTGAAGTAATGAATGTCTTGAATTATGTTGATTGGCATAAATTGAAGTGATAAATAAGAGAAAAGAAAAGAAAATAAAGAAAGAAACATTTGGCCATATCTTGATAAGGTCCAAATTGGAGGGTATTGGTGTTGTATGCTTCCTGAACCTGTCCAAAGAATTGACAAGTGCTCACAAAGTGGCCAAGGTGATGCTTACAACAACATTTGGGTATAATACCCCCTTAAAGGTGCATGCCAGGAGAGGAACTTACTTTCATAACTTCTTCTCCCCACCAAGCACCATAAATCAAACTCTTGGGGTATTTGGACCAGGCTTGTCTGGATACAATGAATGGAGATCCTTGAAAAGATCTGGTGAGTTGGTAAGGCTTGAAGCTGGTTCCCAAGTGGTTCTTTCTGGGTCTTCACTGAATCCTTTCCACTCTACAAGATACCATAATTTACCTCTTTTGAGTTTTGAGTCCAGAACCTGAGCCACTTCCCATTATTCTTGCTCCTCCACTAGGATTGGTGGTGGTGGCAATTGATGCTGATTTGGGATAGTTGAATGCTTGACTGGTTCTAATAAGGACACATGAAAGACAGGGTGAACTGACTTCCATTGCTGAGGCAACTTGAGGTGATATGCATGGCTTCCAATCTTCTTCAGAACTTCAAAAGGTCCCAACCATCTTTCTGATAGCTTCTTGGTGGGTCTTGTGGTCTTGATGTTCTTGGAGGATAGACATACTTTGTCCCCAGGTTGCAAATCAGGTCGAATTGCCCTATTTCTATCTGCATACTTCTTGAATCTCCTTATTGCTGACTCTAATTCCTCTTTGACAACTTTCTGTACTGATTGGAGTTTTGTTGATAACTTTCCAGCAGGTGAGTCTTGAGAAATATGGATTGAGTCAAAGCTGGGATTTCCTCCATAAATGGTGAAAAAAGGTGATTGCTTGGTTGATGAATGTTCTGCATTATTATAGGCAAATTCAGCCAGAGGGAGCCAGGTGTACCAGTCATCTTGATGATAGCTGACATACATCCAAAGGTACTGTTATAGTATCTGATTTACCCTCTCTGTCTGTCCATATGTTTCGGGGTGAAAGGAAGTTGAAAGATCTCTTGATATCTTGAGCTTCTGACACAATTGAGTCCAAAATGATGAAACAAATAAGGATCCTCTATCACTGATGATACTGACTGGAAGGCCATGCTTGGAAAATACATGACTAATGAAGATTTGAGCTAAGTCCAGAACAGTGATTGCTCCATAAGTTGGAATGAAGATTGCCATTTTTGAGAATCTGTCCACAACTACTAAAATTGAATCAAAGTTGTTTGACAGTGGCAATTGAGTGATGAAGTCCATTGATAATGAATTACAAGGACCAGACGGAATTGAAAGAGGCTTGAGTAATCCAAACTTCTTGTGATGAATGTTCTTGTTTCTTGAACATTGCTGACATGAGGACACATAGTCCTTGATGAATTGATTCATGCCAGCCCAATAAAAATCCCTCTTGATGAGCTTGAGGGTCTTCTCTTGGCCAGGATGGCCAGCCAATGGTGAGTCATGACGCTTTTGAAGAATATTTAGTTGAAGTTCTTCATTGCTTGGGATTACCACTCTATCTTTGAATAATAATAATTTGGGTTGAGGTTCAAGAGAATAATCTGGAATTGATTCACCTCTTGCTAGTTGCTTGAGTATTTCTTTATAGTCTTTGTCTTTCCATACTTCTTTTTGAATCTTGTCCACTAAATCTGAGAAAAACTCCACTTTGATTGAGAAGAATCTTGACTCTTGAATTCCATCTTGCTTAAGTAATTGATGAAAATGTTGAGGATTCTTGCTGATTAAGTCCACCCCCCTCTCTGGGTACATGTGGTCCCAACGTGACAAGGCATCTGGTAAAGTGGCCAGCCTGCCTGGGCAGTAAGTGATAGTGAAATGAAACTCGAAGAGAAATTCAGCCCAACGGGCCTGACGACAAGTAAGAACTTTGGAAGACATGAAATACTGCAAGGAAGAGTGGTCTGTCAAGACCTCAAAGGAATTGGAAAGAGAAAGAAGAAATGCTCTCCAGCGCTTGAGAGCCCAAACTATGCCAAGGAGTTCCTTGTCATGAATTTCATAGTTCAGCTCAGCTGGGAGAAGCTTGCGACTATCAAATTCAATGGGGTGCTTTCCTGAGTAATTCACCTGACTCAGTATGGCGCCCAATGCATAATCAGAAGCATCAGTCTCTAAAATAGTAGGTAGAGATGGATTGAAATGAGATAAGATAGGAGTATAGGTGAAAGCTTCTTTGAGTTCTTGAAACTGACTAAGAGCTTCCTTATTGAAGATGAAAGGAGAATCTTCTTTAAGGAGGGAAGTGAGAGAAGTGATTTTTTGAGAATAATGTTTAATTAAACGGCGATAAAAATTGGCAAAGCCAAGAAAAGATTGAAGTGCTTTGATGTTTCTGGGCTGAGGCCAATCAAGGATCTGCTGAACTTTTGAAGAATCCATCTTGAGGCCATCACTTGAAACAACATAGCCCAAGTATTCCACACTGGAGGCATGGAATACACACTTGGAGGCTTTGACAAACAGATTATTGTCCCTCAGTCTTTGGAGGACAGAGGCCACATGTTTGACATGTTCCTCCTCAGAACTGGAAAAGACCATAATATCATCTAAATAAACCACAGCAAACACATCCAAGAAATATGCAAATATATCATTTACTAGATTCTGGAAAGAAGAAGGAGCATTGGTCAAACCAAATGGCATGACCAAATACTCATAACTACCATATTTGGCTCTAAAGGCAGTTAAGTGCTCACCCCCCTCTTTGATTCTCAGAAGGTTATATGCACCACGCAAGTCTATCTTGGAGAAGATGGTGGAACCGTTGAATACGGTAAGGAGCTGGTTCATAGGAGGAACAGGATACCTGTTCTTCCTAGTAACAGCATTGAGTTTGCGGTAGTCAACACACAAACAAAGACCTCCATCCTTTTTCTTAACAAAAAGGACGGGTGCTCTTGTTGAAGAGGAGCTTGGTCTAATGAAACCTTTCTCTAAATTCTCTGAAATGTAGGCCCGCAGTGTTTCTGACTCTTGATTTGATAATGGGTAGATAACACCAATTGGAGGTAGAATACCCTCCAATTCGATATGGTGGTCACAGGCGCGGTGTGGAGGAAGTTTCTCTGCTTTCACCTTGGAGAATACATCCAAATATTGGTGATAAGAAGGAGGGACTACCTTCAACACAGTTTCAATTTCTTCTGGCTCTTCCTCCTCATCCCACTGCTCCTCCAGGGAGTCATGAAAAGATAAGGAAGGAAGGTCCATATCCCCTTGAAAGAGATGAAGTGAAGATATGGCAACATCTTCTCCAACATCCTTTATCTCTTTAAAGACTTCATCTCTTAATGGAAGTAATGACTGAGAGGGAATGATGGAAGGGATATGGACAGAAGAAGGAAGGGAAGGTGTCTTAAGTTCACCAGCCAGAGCAACACTGTTGACAGCAGTGGCTAAGTCATGACTAGTAGAAGGAATAATACCACTAGAATCCTTATGACTAGAATCATAGGTGATCAATCCATTTTTCCAATCAATAATGGGATTAAAATGGTAAAGGAAATCATAGCCCAATATCAGGTCTTCTCCCTTGGGTGAATCTATGATAAAGAAGTCCCATTCAAAGGTTGGGAAGGAAGGAAAGTCAACTACCCACTTGGTATAATGAGTGATGAACAAGGCAGGGGATTCATTAGAATCCAGAATGAAAAGAGGAATCTTTTCAGGGAGCTCTGACAGAGTCAATGAGTACTTGAGAACAAAATTCTTTGCAATAAAAGAGTTTGTAGCACCAGAATCAATGAGAATACCATAAAAAATATCAGAGACGTAAGAGAAAATAAGAAATTTTAAAGATTTCTTGACACTAGCATTCAGAGTGCACAATTTTGCTCTTGAAGGAAATAAGTGAGAACCATTGAGCACATCATGATTCCCACTCAGGCTTTTCCCTGCTTGCTAGGGAAGCCTCTTGATGATGACCCAGGCTTGTTCTGAGGTCTCTTGAAGCATTTTTCAATTGGGTGCTTTCCACCTCAATAAGTACACAACCCCTCTTTAATCCTCCTCTCCTTTTCAGAACCAATGAATTTATTGTCCTTATTGAGAAGAGAAGCATGAGGCTTGTCCTTTGAATATTGAAACTGCTTGCCCTTCTTATTCTTCTTCTGGTGACGCCTCTTTGAAGATGAGTTTTGAGGAGGCCTAGATTGATTGGATCCATTGACTGGAGGCTTCTTCTCTTGATTTCCACCCTTTTCTTTTTGCCTCTCATGATACCTTGTGTCTAACTCTAAAGTGACATCCATAAGTTCTTGAAGAGTATCAAGATTTCCAGGGTGAGAAGCCAACTGATCCAATAATCTTGATGCCAATCCTCTTCTGTAAACATGGATATAAGTTCTTTCCCCCCGATCTCTAATTCTTGACATTAAGATTCTGAAATCTGCAATGTACAAGGAAACATGACCACTCTCCTTCATCCTCAAATTGTCCAACTCTTGTTCAGCTTTCCTGACTTGATTGGGGTCACCAAACAGAGTGAATAATTGAGATTCAAATAATGGCCAATTATTGAGGAGGTAGGAAGGGTCTTCATTGGAAATATTTGAGAGATAGGGTTCAATCCACTTTCCAGCTCTACCAGTGAGAAAAGAAGTTGAGTAAAGAACTTTCTTCCTGTCAGAGAAGAAATTTGCTGGATCATTATGAAAGATTAATTGACAGGATTGGATAAATCCTCTCAATTTATGAGCTTGAGTACCATCAAAAGAATCAGGTGCCTTCATGGATGGAGTCTTGAAAGCAGGGGCTTTGGAATTGTCCCTGGGAGCAACTGCTTGAGTGAGTTTCCCCATGAATTGAGTCATCTGCTCCATCATCCTGAGGAGACTTGGATCAGTTTGAGAGACAAGAGGTTGACTAGAAAGGGCTAGATTAGAACCCTGAGGCACCTCTGGAGCATTTGCCAAGGCATCTGCCACTTCAGTTTCCCCAGAATCATACTCTTCAACAGACTCTTCCCCCTCTTCATCTTCAACTTCCCCTTGTCTTGCTCTTGCACCTTCAGACATGCCAGGATAGCCACCCAAAAGTCCAGAAAAGGATCTTGATATTCTAGATTTCATTCCACCTCTTCTTGAGGGTGCTGCTCCTTCCATTGGTGGTCCTCTGTCCAAGTTTGCACTCAGTTGATGAACTGATGGTGTGCGGTCAAGAGGAGCCCTTGCTGTAGGAGTGAGAACAGCTGGAATTTTTTGGTATCTAGTGCTCTTTGCTGGGGGGCTATGCTGAACTGGCATTGTAAATAAAATGAAATAAAACTTGATGGTATTGAGAACAGAAATCAAAACTTGGCCAAATCAATCACAATAAAAGCTTGATGAGTCTTGAGGAATCAATTCAGATCTTGAGGTGAAATCAAATTCAGTCAACAGTCAAATCAATTCAAACAATCAACAATCAGTTCAAATCAAATATCAATAATATTGAGTAAATCAACAATCAATAAATAAATCAGTGTCTTCAATATGAAATCAAGGTCTTGAGGAATCAATTAATCAATTTAAAATCTTGAGAAATCAATTAAATATCTTGATGAGTCAAAATCAGTCAATAATCAAAATCAATTCTTGAGGATCAATAAAATATCTTGAATATTCAAAGTCAATCAATAATCAAAATCAGCTCTTGAGGATCAATCAATATCTTGAGAAGTCAAAATCAATCAATCCAATCCAAAGAAGAATCCTGAATCGCTGAATCAATAAACCAATGAATCCCAATGAATAATCCAATCAATAACTCCTAAAAGAACCTGAATAAGAAAACAGGAAAAATTTGATTTGATAAAATGAAATGAAGTGAATGAAATGGTCAGCAATGATTAAGAAAGAAGAAAAATCAATTTCATATAAATGAAATGAATGAGATGAAATTGATGAGAGAGAAAAATCATAATCATTAAAGATCATTAAGTCATAAAAGAGATCATAATTGATGAATGAGAGAAAATGAATGAAAAGAAAGAATCAAATATGAGTTAATTAATTTAATGTCACAGGGGCTCTTCAAAGTGAAGAGGGCCTGGCACTCAGTAAACCGGGACTCACTTATGGAGGGCTCAAGGATATGGAAAGATTGAATACACTTAAGAGTGTAAGGAATGAATTACTATAATAAAAGATATGATAAAAGCAGCAACAAAGAAATAAGAATAATAAATAGAAGAGCCAACCACAAACAAGTCCAAGTCCACTGTTTCAACCTGTCAGAATGGAAAGAGAAGGGTTAATAAGAATATGGCCACCCAACTCATACTGTACAGGCGAAGAGAGAAATGCAAAGACTAACTTAAAATTAAATAATTATAATACCCAAAAAAGGATAATAATAATTATGAAATAATAAAAAAACTAAATTAATTAACTGGGTAAAAGTCCCCAGGGGGGAGAAAGAGGGGCTGGTATATGTGAGAAACACCAGCCCTGATCCAGAGGAAGAATTTTCATGAGAGGATTGAATTATTGAATTGAGTCTGGCCAATACAGGTCCTGTAAATCTGTACAGAACCTGTACAAGAGGTGTGGTGTATTTGAGTGATCATACAGTTTCATACTGGTGTATTGAAACTGTATTGGGTGAATCCAACCTGTACAGGTATTGACAGGCTGTATTGATGTACAAAGCTGTATGCATGTTTCAGAATGAAGATTGCTGAAACTGAATTCTGATGCAGATACTGGATTTGCTGATTTGAGGTGTTTGAGTGGGTGTATTGATTAATACCCTTACCCCTGGTGAGTGGTTGTTACATAGAGACTCAAAAGCTTTGACTCTGTCAACAGTCATTTCAAATACTGTGTCTTTGTCACACAATTTATAAAGTGGTCTTGCTATGGATTCAAAATCCTTAATGTGTTGCCTGTAATATCCTGCAAAACCTAAGAATGACTGAATTTCCTTCTTGTTCTGAGGTGTGGGTTTTAGCAATACTGCTGCAACTTTGTTTTTGTCAATTCCAAGGGATAAACCAGATACAACATGTCCTAGTGCCTTAAGTTCTTTAAATCCAAAATGGCATTTCTTCAAGGAGATTTTCATGTTGACTAATTGAATTTTTGTCAAAACTCTGGACAATCTGTACATGCGCTCCTCCCAAGTCTTGGAACAGACAATAATGTCATCAATGTAAATGATTAACCATCCCTCTGAGAGTTCTTCAGGGAAAATTTCATTCATCATTCTTTGGAAGTGTGAAGGTGCATTTTTGATAACAAAGGGCATCCTCAAGTATTCATAAACTCCACAATGAACAATAATTCTTAAGTATTTTCTTGCTCTTGGTGTCACCACATTTTGATGGAATCCTTTAAGGGAATCCATAGTGGTTATATACACTGCTTGAGATATTTGAGTAAGGGCAATTTGGATTTTTGGTATTGGGTATCTGTCTGGAACAGTGTAAGTGTTCAGAGCTCTAAAGTCCCCAACCATTCTGGATTTTCCATTATGCCATGCCACTATGACTGGTGTAGGTATTTCTACTTCTTCATTGTGGGCTACTTTTCTTATTACACCAAGGTCCAGAAGTTCTTTGATATGAATTTCTAGAGCTTCTCTTGATTTTGGACTTGCTGGATATGCAGGTCTTCTTAAGAGTGGTGGATAAGGTCTCTCAATGTTAATAATGATATCAACTTCATGACCAATAATTGCTCCTAGAGGTTCTTTGTCTGAAGCAAATGCTCCTCTGTGGTCATACAAAAGGGAAGAAAGTTCATTTTCTTGTTTATCAGTCAGATGAAGGCTTATTTCAGCCTCATTTAACTTTTCAGACTTGAATTTATCTAACTCTAAGTTGACTGGTGATACTTTCTCTACTGTAATTTGTCTTTTAAATGGTAAAAAGGCAAATTTTTGGCGCTTATTGTCTCCAATAGTGAAGTATCTGTCTTTGTTATTATGTAAATCTATCCCATACATGATGAAATAGTCATTTCCCAATATAAAATGGGTACTAGAGCAATTTTCCATAACAACAATTTCAACTTTGATTCTTAAATTCCCATTTATGTGTGGGAATATGACATTGGTCTCAAATATTCCTAATGCTTTCATTGGATTACTTGCACTGTTGAATCTTATACCATCAATTGGTAACAATTGTTCTTCAAAATTTGGTACACAAGTCTTAAGAAAATATTGTCCAAAACAAGAGCAGAAGGCTCCTGGGTCAAGCAAAAGTTTGGTGGGCTTGTCATCAATCACCACTTCTGTTATACAGGAGTTACCAGCTGTATAACCTTTTCCCCTGTTTGGTTTTGTTTTCATAAGTTGTGCATCTTGAACTTTTGATAAATCAAGTTGACCATTGCTTAATTGTGGCAAGTGGGAATAAGATGTCATGATGTCAAAAGTGGCATTGATATTTTCTATATCTTTTGAAGATTCAGAAAATATTGATGATTTATCATCTGAATTGTCTTCAATTATTTCATCTTTTTCAACATCAGGTTCTTTTTCAATATCAATTTCATTGATTTTTCCCTTCTTTGGACATGTATTGGCTAAATGGGTGGTGCTTTGGCAAATATGGCACTTTCTGACTGTATCTGCAGATTTATACTTAATATTATTAGAATTTTCTTTGGCGGTTTTGTCCACAGAATCTTTCCAAGGTGTATTAAACCTCGTTTTGAGATTCACCCTACTAGAACCAATTTTGGTTCTGGTGGTTACTTCTTCTAGTATATTGATAATATCCTCTGCTGAAGATTGTTCAGTAGTCCTGCTTTTGACAGCATGCTCCAAGTCACCTCCACATTGTTTCAGAATCTTTCTGTGCATCATAAATTCTGACATGTCAGGATACAATGCTGTTAATCTGTCTTTTTGTTGGCAAAACCATGGTAAAGCTTTGTCTTTATCAGCATTAAATTTGGCAGATTCAAAGGCTGTTTCAACCTTAAACCTCCAAGCATCATTTTCCCATTTGTTGATGATTTGGGTTTTCCGCCAAGTCCAACTCTGGTGTCCATGTGCTTGTCTTATTTTGATGTACCATCTGTGAGCTGATTTGGTAAACAAGATGTTAAATCTGCCTGTTACCAGTCTGTCTGTCAATGCAAAATCCTCTTTGATCATGTCAATACCTCTAATGAATTCCATATGGTCATACTCTCCTTCACCACTGAAGTGAGGCCATTCTTTAAGCTTTGAAAGTTCTTTCAAGAGTGCGTGGCCCATTGATGGTTCTAAGTTATGAAAAGAAGTAGAAAATTAATTTTTTAACTGTGAATTTTCAATATCCAATACTTGTGGATTGGTAATTCTTGCATCTTCATTTTGATTCAGAGGTGTAGACATTTGTGGTAGAGTGTTTAGCAGTTGTTCAATATCATTCATTTTACTGTTATTACACCTTTGTGAATTTCTTAACTCATGTTGTAAGCTTTGTATAGAGTCTATGACATTCTTTTTATGATCATCCTCTTTATATGTAAGCTCATTCCATAATTCTGTTTGTTTAGTATTATGAGATATAAATTCATTTAGCTTTATTGTTAATTTTGATATTTCTTCTCTTGAGGTATCAAAATGCTTTTTCAAGGAAACTGTATTTGTCTTTACTTCTGCAAATTACTTTGAAATATCATCAAGAACTTTTTTATTATCTTCTTTGATAGTATTAATAGCTTGTTTTAATTTTGTTTCAATTATTTCATCAATATTGAATTTAGAATATTTGTCTGTTAATTCTTTAATAATGGCAGATTGTTCATTTATCTTAATGCCAAAAGAATTATCATTATTGGCAGTTTTGATTGTTCTTAAAACTCTTTCAAAGCATTTAATTGTATCATTTATTTGATTTCAGATTGTCACAAATTGATGTATTTTTATCAGAAAGATGACCTTTTACGTCAGAAATAGCTTTATACAACTCTGGAATACAATTAGAAGTATCAGAAATTATTTTTGATATTTTAATCTGGCTTCCTCCTTCTTTTGTAATTCCATCATGGTTCTGGCCATCTGAAATACATTTTCCATGCCATCCTGTTGAATCTTTGGGATTCTGTAGCCCTGGCTGTAAGGTTTTGGGGCTGGTGCCTTCCCTTTGCCCTTGTTTAGAGTTTGTGGCTGCTTTTTCACGTTGGAATTGCTGCTGCTGGCCACTGGGGCTGTTTTTGGCACTGGTTTGGGTGGTGGAGGGTTGTTTTTCCTCCATTCTAGTGTCAAAAGCATCATGTTTTTCTTCTCCATCAATGGATGCCATCCTTTGAGAAATTTTCAAGTATTGGGATGGCCCAGGAATTTTCTCACTGTCAGGTAAGAATTAATGCAATTATTCCACAGGTCTGCAAGGATCTGGTACTCCTTGAACTGGAGTGCATTGTTGTATGCACTGTGGCTGGCTTTGTATATGTCCACAAAGGCTTGTTGTGGCAGTGTCAGCTCTATTTGAAGGTAAAATGGTATTATCAGCTTCAGAATGACCCATTTTAGTTGTTTGGAAGTCATCAACTGACCCTTTTCCTTCTGTACCTGATTGGCCTCTGCCATGATCACATCTATTACCTTTCTGGGAGCTGCTTGAGGGGTTATAGCTGGCTCCTGACCTGGTTTAAGGCATAATTATGGTTAAAAAGGCTTAAAATAGTAATTTTACGCCAAAAAACTTACTATTGGCCAAATGTTTGGCTTTCTGAAGAGTATTACTTATTTCCAAGCTGACTAATTCAGGAGAAATTGGCTCTGGTTGAATATTCTGAGTCACAATAATAGTACTATTATGATCAGAATTAACAGTACTGGCAGGAATAATGCTGGTTACTGTTGAGGCTGCTTCAATGTTTTCTTGTCTTACACCGTTGTCAGACACTAAAATTAATGAAAAAGCCAGTTAATTAAGTAAAAAAAAGGTTATTTCAAAAAAGAAATAAAAATATAAGCCTCACTTATAATATGAAAAAAAAATATTTTTTTTATTGATTTTTTGAATTATAAGTATTTTTTATATGTTTTTAAATTTTTCAATATAAGAAAAAAGATTCAAAAAGAGTAAAAGAAATATGTCACAGGTAAAATATCACGGCTGGGCCCCCAAATGTAAGGTGTGGATATGAAACTTTGATTAAAAATGAAGTACTTTTCCTGTCCTCAAAATTTGTATAATGTAAAAATCAATTAAAAATAGTAAGAAATATTATTTTTAAGAGAAAACACGCCAATTTGATTGTTTATAGCTTTAGCAGTATAAAACAATAATATTATAAAGATTTATTGTTTCACCAACAATAAAAATTTATCCAAAAATACTCTACAAGAGATATTTAAAGCTACAAAAGAAATTTCTTCAAGAGCAATTTCAATTGGAATTAATTGAGCAATGAACTGCAAGCAATTAATTAAAGAACAGAGTCTTTAAAAAGAATATTAAAGAGAAAACACTCCCAAAAGTGACCAGAGTGAATTTGGAAACAAAGTGACAAAGTTTACGGTGATGAAAGATGCTTTAATTCACTTTTGGGGTGGTTCAGGGGTAAAAATGATTATAAAAGTTACAAACAATGATTATAATGATTTTTTCACGTGGTTAAAAGGTTTGAAATGATTTAAAAAAGGTGGTTTGAATCGTTTATTGATTGGTTTAACAATGATCAAACTAATTATAAAAGGAAAAGATTCTAACATGAAGAGAAAAGTGGGGCAAAGAAGACATTCTTTTATAGCCATCAATTTTCTTACTTCAAAAGTAAAATTTACGCTTCTCAGTCGTGAAAAACAGTCTGACAACAGAAAAGCCAATTATGGCATCATTGAACCCTGATTTAGACCAAAAAGGGCTGGTTTAAGCCACTTTTAGCCATTTTAGACCCTTAAATCAGCCATTACTATAGCAATACCTGGTCTAGAGCCTTAAAAACACGTACGAATGTGTGTAAGAGACGTAGAAACCAGTTAAAAATGTTTTTACTATGATGGTTTTATCTTAAGGGTAGTTTTACCCTCTTGGCAACAGCTAAAACTACCCCAGTTGGTATCAAAACCTCATCATCAATTGAGTCCACAGACCCTGTAACTAAATTCCAGGCCAAAAGTGATGAACGTTTGTGTGAATTTTGACACCACACGCCTTTCAGAAAGGATTTTGGGGGTCTAGCTCCCCCTTAGAGCTGGAGTTCCTTTTCCCCCCCAAATTTAATCTTTCCAATTTATTTTTCCGTTAATTCCTCATCATGTATTATACTTATAATTTACATATGTGAGTCAATTGAATTGTACAGTACAATACAGTAAGAATTGATACCTCATATGTAAATCAAATTTTACTTATGTAATACACGCGCACATTTTGACATTTCAATTGAATTCAATTGAAAATACATCAATTCCTCATAACTTCTAAACTAAACACAACACCTCAATTTTAACACAAAAATTGATGGTTAACACCACATGTGGTGTGAATTAAATTAAAGTTTTGAGGATTTTCAAATTTTTTACTGAAAATACTAAAAACTTAATTTAAGCTTATTTAGAGTTGAGTTACAAGAATTTCACTCAGAGGTGACCCCACCTGATTTTTTATGAGGAATCCAATGGTGAAATAATTTTTATATGTTTATTTCTTGGATAAAAAGTTTTAATAATTATTATTCAATTTTTTTGCAATTTTGTTAAAATTTCATTTTTACTTAATTTTTTCAAGTATAAATGTAATTTTATAATTCCAAAATTTAATGTAATTTTATTTTTAAATTTTAATTAAATTTTTTATTTTGAATATAATTTTATATTTATATTTTTATTTTTATTTTAATAATATAAATAAATTTATTTTATTTATATTTATATGTTAATTTTGTATTTGTGGTCTTTTGGGTATATGAAATTACCTCTAAGGCTCACACCTTTTTTATGATTTAAGAGGAATTTTGAAAGGAACTGGATTTAATATATCTTCTTTGAGCTCAATTGAATAAAAGGTTGAAATTCTAAAGACAAAAAACATTCTCAGAAGAAATATGGGATACTTAATCATGTAAATAAGTGAATCCATGATCAATGGTATGAGAATTGATTTGATTTGGTCATAGCAATAAGAAAGAATTTTCCTCTTGTTTTATCATTTTTAGGAATTGAATCACAAGAATTATTATAGGAATATGTTCTTTTTATATTATATGAAGATTTCCTTTTCCTTGTATTTAAATGGGTTGAGTTCATTAAGCTTATTTAGATGCCACCAAGATCATTTGGTTTAATTATCATTGTATCTATGAATTAATTTAGAATAAAATTCAGGTTAAATATTTGAATGTAATTATCAATAAGGGATACCAATAATAAATACTAAAAATGTGAAGTTTTTTATCTTTATATTTGGCTTGTTTGCATAATGATTGTTTTGAAACAATTTGAAAAAATTTAAAGTTACCAGAAATAATTTAGCCCAATATATATTAGTTTATAAGCTATATCACAAGAAACACTCATAATATTAACATGGAAAAAATATTTAGCAATAATAATTACTAAATAAAATAGTAATATAAGATATTTAGTATATAGAAAAAATGAAAGCAAGGTTTCAACCCAAAAGCAGTTATAGAAGGAAAAGAGGTAGAGTGAAGTTAATTCAATAGTAAATGTAGCCCTTTATCCTGGCTTGAAAAAATATAAATGTAAAACGGCGGAATTAGAAATCAGAACAGGGGTTAATTTGTGATTGAAAAAAGATGATATTTTTCAAATGTTGGAGGTTATAATTAATATTATGGAATTAGTTCAGACAAATGATTTATTTTTATTATATATTTTTTAATGACTCTTGTTGAATTAATATGATATTATTGGTGAAAATGTATTTTTAATTGATTGAATCTTATAGCTTGAAAATTGAAATAAATCAGAACTCTTGAGATTTAATCTCATAATGTATCTATTGTTTAAGCAATAAATAATTGCAGTATCATAATTAAATAATAATTTAAATTTTTCTTAAGAAACATTTTTGAAGATAACTTGAGAAATATTTAAACAATTCATCAATGACTCATCATAAATCAAAAAAAAATTCACATACTAGGAATAATTAATAAGCCTCATAAATCATCCAATCTCTTATTCAGACCTTCCTGAGGTCACAATTGTCACTGTCAAATATAGCTTTCATTAGTTTTGCTTTAATTACAGTTCCTTATCCTAATAATCCTTCTCAAATCTCTTCCAAATTTGTAATTTGGATTCTTCTGATTTCCTCTGTGAGATCATTTCCTTTTAATTAAAGCTCAATTCCTTTTTTCTTTCTCTCTCTTACATGAGATATCCAATATTTTTTCCTGTTGATCTTGATTCATTTTAAAAGAAATTCTACTTCCTTTTCATCCCATTCCATGCATGAATTGAAGTTTTTATCATGTACAAAGTTCTTCCAAATCATATTCTGTTTATAAGCTTATTAAATAATCTAAAAAACTAATAATCACTTTTTACTGGAGTTCATTAGATGGGTATATGTTTGTGACAATGGATCATGTGATTATTTTTGTGACCCACTAAGATATTCAAATTCTCAGAAGATCTTCCTGATTAATTGGTACTTGGAAAGTTTCTTTCTAAATTATT
Organism: Austropuccinia psidii; assembly: GCA_023105745.1. Classification (NCBI taxonomy): domain Eukaryota; kingdom Fungi; phylum Basidiomycota; class Pucciniomycetes; order Pucciniales; family Sphaerophragmiaceae; genus Austropuccinia; species Austropuccinia psidii. Next base: position 48,687,528 of record JALGQZ010000004.1, read on the forward strand.
CTCTAATGATAGTTATTGGACTAAGGATCTTTCATTGAGATATTAGCCATATTTTTCTCAGTATTTTAGGTGTGCATATTAAGCTTTGATTAAAAATCAAATAATTTTTCTTCCCTAAAAATTGGTATGAGGTGAAAATTAAGTAAGAATAGTAATCTTTACAAGTTTCAAGCAAACAAAATTTCAAATTTACTGCCTTTAACCATATTAGTATAAATAATATACTTATGAAGATTCATTGTTTAACCAAGAATAGAAATGGTTCAAAAATAATCTACAAGAGAAATCTCAATTGGAATTAATTGATAAAAAGAATTCAGGAAATTAAAATGATAAAAGAGTATATAAAAAAGAATATGAAAAATTAAACACACCCAAAAGTGACCATAGTCAGTTTGGAAACAAAGTGACAAAGTTTGAAATGATAAAAGGGGATTCAATTCACTTCTGGAGTGATTCAAGGGTAAAATTATTATAAATAGTTACAAAATAATCTTATAATAGCTTCTTAAATTGGCTAAAAGATTTATAATTATTCAAAAGAGGTGGTTGGAATTTCTCATTTACTGGTTGAACACTGTTTAAGCTAAGTATAAGAGGAAATGATTCTGAAATGGAGAGAAAAGTGGGGCAAAGAAAAAGTCCTCTTATAGACAGCAATTTTCTTCCTCCAAAAGTAAGCATAATTTTAATCATTAATGAGAAACACAATGATAAACAAAAATCCAATTATGGCATCATTGAACCCTGGTCTGGACCAAAAAAGGGATGGATTTAGCCATTTTACTCCCTCATACCAGCAATTGCCATGGTAATAGTTTTTTTTAAGTCTCAAAAGCATGTCAAAATGTGTATAAGAGACCTTCAAAGAAGTCAAAAGTGTTTTTATGAAGTTTCTTCCAGCTTAAGGGGAGTTTTACCCTCCTTTAAACAGTTGAAACTTCCCTGTTTGGTATCAAAAACTCACCATCAATTGAGTCATAAACCCTGTGAATCAATTCCAGGCCAAAATTCATGAGCTTTTGCATTGAGTTTGACATCTAATAGCTGTTGGAAAGGAATTTGGGAGATTCTGGCACCCTTGAATTCAAAATTCCCTTTCCCCTCAAAGCTTAATCTTCCCAATTTATTGTTATTTAACTCTTCACCATGTATTATGTTTAAAATTTTACACATGTAATTCAATTAGAAAATTACAGTTCAAAAATTCAGCTATAAGTTCTGCATCTGTAAATTAAGTTCACTTATATAATAATTTGGGAGCCTTGAGCTATATTTTACATACCCAAATAGGCCACAATAAACATAAAATTAACTTCAAAACTATGCATAACCCATAAGTCATGAATATATCCAGAATTCATCATTTTTGATTTAAGAAAGGGTGAAGAACCCTTTTTGTGAGTAAGTAAATCCATGGATTTAAGGTTAGATTTGGATTCTACACCAACGTTTGCCTAGGGTAGATCCATATAGTGAATAAGCTTAAATTAACTCTATGAGGTGGTAATATGGAAAATAGTTAAACACCACATCATCAATAAAACATAAAAGAATTGTGAAAATTTTTGTTTTTCTCAATTAAATGCCAAAATAATGGAAATGTGATGAATACCAGGTTAAATATACACTAAAATTCCTGTTATGTATGTTTGTGGCACTTAAAAATACAGTATTCTTACATAAAGGTTTGGTACACCCATAGTTGATATCAGTGTTTTAAGCCTGACTTACTATTTTTGACATGAAAATAGCTAAGGGGGACAAAAGACATCAAAGAGAGCCAGGGCTCCAACTTCTGAAGCCTCTGAGGTGTGGATAGCTCTAACACTTGGATGCGTGGCTGATAATGGCCCAATTGGTACACTGAAAACTTCTGGAAACTTGGTTACCATGTTAAAGTCCCATTAAATCATAAGAAGATAACAAATAAGCTACTATATTTATGTGAAAAGGAGGTAAACAGCAACTATGACTCCTGTAACCATGTCAATTCTTACCTTCAAAGAGTAATTAAAACCCTTTTTGGACTAGTATCTATTAATTTACCTCATGGCAAACAGCTGTTATTGTGCTATTTGCAATTCTACATAGAAATAAGGTTAAAAACTTCAAAAATTATTTAGAAATAAAATTTGTAATTAATATTTTTGAAACCTTTAGGAAAAATGAAGAAAAGGATAACACATATAAAAACCAAAAAGAATTATTACTTTATAATTAAAATTAAAAATTTTACCCACAGTCCATTTTTGATGATTCCACATGAAACACTGAATCTTCAAAAATTCACAGAAAATACAACCTTTGATGAAATCAGAAATGACGTTGATATATTTGAGAAATTAATGTTTATTTTGAAATGAAAGAAAATTCACAGTTTTTAATCCTTTTATTCTTAACCATAAATGGGTTGGTAGTCACATAAAAGGACTTAATTAAGTAATTATGATAATCTTACATTACAATAGATGATGCAATAAATAATCCAAAGAGGAGAATTGACTTTTAACTCACTGGTCTTTCAATTCTCTCCATGGAACACCTCTGTGAGCTGTTATTGACTTAAAAGAGGCCGCCTCTTGCTGTTTTTTCCAAATCATCTTATTATCCAATTATATTTTTTAGTACCAGCAAGCAAGTATTAGCTAAACCTTTTCTTAAGTGTTTTAATTCTTTCAGAATCAATAATAAAGATTTGACATCATAGTAATATACCATTTATAACTGTTATATTTTTTGTATTACTGTATAATACCATTTTGATCCTTTAAATCCACAATTAATCTGCCAAAATCACTCTTCCAATTCTTTACAAGGTATTATTGGAGTATTAGTGAGTGTTTTTATTTAATTCTTAATTTTTTTTTCTGGTAATTGTTTTCTTCAAGAATTATCTCTATAATTCTTCTTGCAAAAGATAATCATAAATTAACATAACTTATATTATCATAATAAGGAAGTTTTATTATTATATACTTCTTGTAATTAATTCTTGTGGACAGCTAATTCTTACTGTTATAGCTACTAGTAGTGTTTAACAAGTAAAAGAAATAATTAATTGATGAATTATTTAATTGTTGCTATAATAAATTTATTTATTATATGTCATAAGAATTGTCATAGAAATGTTTTTCAACATCACTATTATCAACATTTTCACAGACACATCCTACATTTAGGGGACCTGTCTGTGTTTCTTCAACCTTGTACCCTCAATAAATATATTTTTAAGCTCCAAAATATATTAATTTTAAGAATTTTTTTCCTTCATTTGAAAGTTAAAATTATTTTTATTTTTGAAATTTTCTTATAAATCTTCTTTCATTGAGGAATTTGGGTTAATTTTATATTTTTTTACACATGGCTTTTCACATCCAAAAACTTAAATTCATCTTTGAGTTACTCTGAATTGAATTTTGATTCAAAATCAAATTTTTAATCATTTTTTCTTTAAAAATAATAATAAGCTTGTAAGAAAAATCTTTAAAATATCTTAAAAGTATAAAATAATAATTTTTCTCTTATCAATATTTTTCAAGCATCTTTAATCAAGTACATTGCAGCTGGTAATAAACTTAGTAAGAGATCAATTACCAGTCCAGAATATTCAGAAGCAAAATCTGAAGAAAGAATTGAAGTGAAAATTGCTAAAAGGGGCACTTTATTTGAAGCAGAGTTATCCAAACAACCACCAAAAGGTGTGTGTTCTCTGTCTTTATTCTTCATTTTATCTTAAATTGACTTGAAAATGGTGCATACCAGGAATGGAAACAGCTATTCAGTTCAGCCAGATGGATCTGAACAGGAAAGAGGCAAGACCAGGACCAGATCTGGCATTCCTTCCTCAAGAAAGGCACATTTGAAGGATGACAGGGTTTCCTCCCATTCCCCAAGGTCTGTACCAAAAACCTTTGACATTAACTCTGAGCCTGAAATTATTCAAGGTAATGTTTCAAGGGTTGAAACACCTCCAAGTGGCAGCCATAGACATATATCAGTCCCAGTACAAAGACTGGTACAGAGAAGCCAAGGGAGAGAAGTGGAAAATTTTTCCAAGCCTTTGTCATAGGCCCATTAACTCCTACTTACACATCAAGAGATTTCTATATCAGGAGAAGAACATAGAGCTCTTAGGAGGATGGTGTCCCTTGTTGTGCAAGGACAAGGTCAAAGAGATAAATAAATGGTTGAATAACCAAAGTCTTTTATCCATAGACCAGAAGAAATATTTGGAAAAGACCCCAGATTTGGAGAAAGAAGGACCAGTAGTTTCAACAAGCTCCAAAACAGCTCCAGAAAAGTCCAAAGACAAGCTCAAAGGACCCCAGAGAAACAGAGAGGTCCCAGAGACAATGAAGGAAAAGCCAATTGGCACAGACCTTACCCACAAGGGTAAAGGATTCCCAAATTGGAGCCTTCACCCATGGAAAGTGTATTCAATATGGTCAGAACCCTTATGGAGCTCACAGCCAAGGAAAAGGAAAGGATGAACAGGAACATTCAACACAAATAATAGATGAAATTAGATATATCCAGTCTATTATGGATGTAAAATTTAATATATTTGATACAGAATTAAGGAAATTAACATCCAAAGTACATTAATGGAGAAAAAATGACAGAACTTTCACTGAATGATGCAAAGTAACAAATGCCAGACTTGAGTAAATTTCCAACACATGTGACATAATTGAGAGAAAATGACAAGTCCAGGATGATTAATTGGAAAACAAAATTGATTAACAACTTAAAACTCCAAAAGAAATTGTTTTAGAAATAGTTGATAATACCAATCTTTTTGCCACATATTTGGAAAGAAGTGACAGTAAAAGGTATAAATTGAAGAATGATATAATTGCACATGTGGGAAAGATTTGTGGGAATTATGAACCAAATTCACATATTCCCAGAAACTCTACAACTTTAACTGAAGAAAAACATTCTGTGAAAGAAAGTTTGACCCCTTTTCTAGGAGAAAATGTACTCTCTGCAAGAGATATTCCCAAAATAGAAGAATGGAAATAATCCTCTGGTGAAGTTGAGTATAGCCATATTGAGCTCATTAGAACAATTGGTTTGTTTCAGGAAGATCTTCATATACCTGATGAAATGATAGTGGGAAAATTACACTCCTTGTTTACCATAACTTCAAATAAATGGAATTAAGAAATGAGACAAGAACATGAAAAGCATGATTGGCTTTGGTGGAGATCTGATATAATGACCAAATAAGCCAACAAATCCTGGATATTCCAAATGTAAAATGATTTTGAGAGTGCCATTTTTAACTCAGAAAAGTATAAACAGCTTATTTGGTTCCTCAAAAGAAAAGACAGACTATCTGCTTTAAACCCAGATATGTCTGACTCAATGATTAATATGAAGATATTAAGAAAATGTGGAGGAGAGCTAGAACATGCTATTAAGTTCAGATGTGTAGAGCCCTGTTAAACAGAGTACTTTATTAATGAAATGGAATATATCATTACTAGGACAAGTGTGAGCCTTTGAGATATGACCACATACCCAATAAGGTCACAAGAAAGACTAAGAATAATTATACCTTTAAGATAATTATACTAAAATTACTTAGAATAATTATACATTAAAAATAATTACTTCAAAAATACAAAAATACCATAAATTGGTACAAAAATTGGTTTAACTTACAAACCAATGAATCAAAATGTGAAATAAATTATACCATTGGATTCTCCATGGTAAAATACACATATACCATTTTTATGGCATATCTGTAAAGTCAATATTTAATGAGTTATAAGGAATAATAGCTTATAAAAACCATAAATCCTTATTTATTTCAATAACCAATGAATCAACATGTAAAAAAAACTGTACCATTGAATTCCCCATGAAAATTCACACATAAAACAATTAATGAGCTAATTTCCAAAGTCAATACTTAAGGAATGAACCTGAATATATGCACTTTTTTGGTCAATGCATATATTCAAGGATCATAGCTAATATCTCTTAAACTATACAAGATAGAGTGATGAACCAAAAATAAAGTTACCACGTAATTACTGGAAGAGCACAGATATAAACTTTATTTTACAAATTATAATCAAGGTTAAAACCTATGATGAAATATTGATAAAAATCAACTGAGCTCTTGACCACTTTGTTGTGAAAGTGGTCCAAACTTAAAAAAAAGTACACAGTTGGATTCTACTAGTTCATTCGTGAATAATGATGTAATTTTTAATATTAAATTCAGGGTATAACCCCCTGAAATCATGGTTTGAAGTTTGAAATATTGAATTTTGACAGAAAAGATGAGTTACAAGAAAAATCCTCAAAATTAGAGTTTTGATGATGTAATGAAAAGCTCTTGGAAGCATAATAAGGTTATGTCAGGCTATCAGAATTCACTCTCTGAATTGCTGTAGCGTGTAAAACTTAAAAGTTATCAAAGATCAAAGTTTGAGCTTAAATTGAGCAGTTATGATCACCTACTGTAACCTTAAATTAAGTTTAACAGTCATATGAGTAATAAAATTGGTTAATACTATTAGTTTATGATTAAAACTAGTAAGATCCACGAAATTTGGGGTTCTGCCAAGCCTCTGATATCATCAAACTTAGAGTTATAGTGATAACTCTAAAGAATGGCGTAATAATGATGTAATATGGTTTGATCATGATGTAATCATCCTCAAACCTTAAAATATTTATCAATTCTAGTGGATATGATTAGTACACATCTACTAGAAGCCTGTTGGACTCTAGGAGGGAGGTATTTACTATAAATAGAGTTCTTTTTACTCTGTTTTCCCCTCAGACGCATCAAAAACATTAAATAAATACAAACAAAAAGGTAATATCTTTATTCTTTAAATTTGAAACTTTTATATTATTAAAGACCAAAGTTCATCTTTATTATAATCATCAATTTTGACGTGATTAAATGATTTGTTTAACTGTTTTTGTTAAAAATCTCTCTAAAACTCATTTCCACGTAAAAAATCAAGAATATTTGTAATTTCTCTATTTTTTATTGTAAATACAATTTGTATAAGTTGTATTTATATTATTTGGCGTAAAATATCTCAAAATTATTATATTAAGTGTTAAAATTAGGTTATTTTCTCTTATATTGATAATTTTCTCTATATTATTCTTTTAATAATTCTTTAATTAATATAAATAGTCTTTATATTAGTAATATTATTATTATTAACTGTTTTTATTAATAAAAAACAATTTTTTACGCCTTTATTATTTGTTTGTAACAATAATAAAGTGCTTTTAAATATATTAATTATTTCATATTAATATATTTATTTTATTATATTATATTTTATAATATAAATTATATTATTATATTTTTATTAATAATATAATTATTTTTACGCCATAATTATAATAATTATTTATTATTATAATTATTTTTATCTTATTTATTTCATTCATAAGGACATTCATAGTACAATAAGTAAAATATTGATAATTTTTACTTATTGTTTCATAGTCAAACCTTACAACAAGAATTGGTAAAACCTGGACTAGAAACCCCATGGAGTCCAAAATAATCCAATAGAATTCTATAGAGAATAGAAGACTTGAAAGACCTGTATTAAAGTTTCATAAATGTGGGAGCACCTCACATTTAGCCAAACCCTGTACCAAGAAGACTAAGGTGAATTAATTTAAAGTCATTGAAGAAGTTAAGCTTTCTGAAGAGAAAGAAGAATTGGACAAAGATTATGCAATCTCTGATGAAACACCAGCAGAGGACTATCCTATTGAAAACATTACAGCTTTATTTGAATTCACTGAATTACATACTCACTTGCCACAATATAGTGAAGATTGCTATAGCCTTATAAATACTCAGGATTCCAGAATTTGTAAGACTAAACCTGCTAAAGGAAAAGGCTACACTTCTGGAGCATCTTTTATTACATCAATCGTGATGAATGATGTTGATGCCAAAGTAAATTTGGACACAGGAGCGTCTTGAACTTGTGTAGGAAAAGACTACCTCCAAGTCATACTTTCTGAATGGAAAAGCCATTTATTACCAATAGAAGGTGTGCAATTTAGTAGTGCCAGTAATAATATGTACCATTCAGGAATATTGGACACTAATCTTGTATTTCCACATCCTTCAGGAAGTGTGATAATTAATACAGAGATAGTAGTAATAGGAAATTGTACATTCCACTTTATATAACTGAAAAATTTCACTAGAAGGAGTTTTCTAATCCTCCTTTGAGTATTTAAAAGCTTAGAGACATATGATTATATTAAATGAATTTTCCTACTTCATCTTGAAGAATGTCAAAGTAAACTATTTAGCAATTTGTAAAGGAAAATGATCATACATGTCCCTGATTAAGATATTTCATCAGAATTATTATTGATATTGCACCGCATGGGTTCCCATTCCTGGCGCCACCTTCAGAGAAAAATACTATACTATTAGTGGATCCCAATAATTAAGAAGTTGAAACAAATTATTCTTCCCTTTAGATTCAATTTTTAGAAGAGAACTATTATGGATTAAGAATTCAAATCCTGGGGAGTACCAAATCCAAATTCACTTCTTAAATCACAATAATTTTTTATCAGAATACTTCCTTTCATTTGAATATGAAGCATTTCACATCATAGGATAATATAATCCTTTTACATATTAAAATCACTTAGCTAATTCCATTTTCTAAAGCTCTATCCAAGTATACACCTATCAGCTCAAAGTTACTCCTTGTAAAATAAATATTTCAAAAAGCCTTCCCTCTAGTGATTGTTTCTGTGAGACTGAGGAGGATTTTGAAGGATATAATTATTAAAGAATAATCCCTTGGAGGACTTAGACAGTAAGATTAAGTTTCTCAAACTTTTATTCTCATTAACTAAGTTATTTATATTTTTTAAAAGTCAAAAGAAATTTGAAAGAAGTAATTAATATAACCAAAAACATGTCAAAAATGTTGAAATAATCAAGAATTCCAATCATTTCCTGAAAATTTCTCCAAAAATGAATATTAGAAATAAATGTGTAATACTTGAATGATGTTTCTTTCCTTTCACCCAACATGAAATAATTATCAATCTTATGAATTGTTTATTTCTCCCAATAGGTATATATACATGGAAAATATATCTATTAAGTAGTTTTAAGACAAATAATCCAGTTCCACTTATTGCAGAAACCAAGATTCTTTAGATCTATATAATTTCAAAACATATAGATCAAAACAGAACCCCCAATTTTTGAGGATATTTATAGTTTCATTTTAATTTTCAATTTTAATCTTTGTTTTGGTAATATTTATCACTATAAACCATATAAATTCAGTTTCTCCCTTGATAAGGAGGAATATAAATGGAGATTAATCAATAGTTGTATGTTTATTTCAAAAGGAGCTATTATCTTTCCTCCCAAGTAATAGATTACATCAGAATCGTGTTTTATAAGAATATGATTTCGTAGCTTTTAGGTTTCCTGCACAAATTAGTATTAATATCATTAAATTAGCAATAATTGGAAATATTCAATGATAATTTTGAGCTAAAAACAATTAATTCATCAAATGTTCATTTTGAAATGTAAAGAAGGCTTTTATCTTATTTTAAAAACATATCATTTTTTTAGTAGAAATATAGTTTCCAAATGGCTATTAGATAATATAATTTAGAGTGTTTTCAAAAATAGTTTAAAATTTGAATTATTTTTAATTGAATTTTTTATCTCAGCTCATTTATTTGGAAAAATAAATTATGCTATAAAAAGTTAACAAAATCAAAACCTTTGTGTTATTCAATCTATTTAATATGCTTCAATAAAAATCTTACAATTGGTTTAGTTTCTCATATTATTAATGAGAATTGAAAACATCATAAATGATTTCTCATAAAACTCTAACAAAGATAACTGATATCATAAATATAAAAGGGAACAAATTGAAAATATTGAGATAATGACAGAAATCCTAAAAGATAAGACCTGTCCTGGAATCCACAGTACTTTATATTATCATATTTAGGAATTTCTCAATATTTTTCATGTAGATTATACTTTGATCCCTTTGAGCTTTTTCTTTGCTATATAATGCCCATTTTGGAAAAAAAATCAATTTTTCAGTTCATACAAATTATAAGAAATGTAAATAAAGAAATCAAATAATTTGTGAGATATCAATGTGTAATAAATTCAATAAAGCTGATATTTTGTGAAGCTAAATGAATATATTTCAAATTTATTAATTAAAAATATTATATTTGAAGCTTTTACTTATACTTTATGTAAGGTTTGGATATGAAACTTTGATAAAATATCAAGTACTTTTCCTGTCCTCAGAATTTGTATAAGGTAAAATTATTTAAAAATGGAAAGAAATAGTATTTTTAAAGATAAAACAAACCAATTTCATTGTCTTCAACTTTTCAAGTATAAAACAATAATATAATAAAGATTTATTGTTTTACAAACAATAAAGATTTATTCAAAAAGAGATATTTAAGGCTACAAAAGAAATTTCTTCAAGAGCAATTTCAATTGGAATTAATTGAGAAAAGAACTGCAAGCAATTAATTAAAGAACAAAGTCTTTCAAAAGATATTTAAAGAGAAAACACGCCCAAAAGTGACCAGAGTGAATTTGGAAACAAAGTGACAAAGTTAACAGTGATGAAAGATGCTTTAATTTACTTTTGGGGTGGTTCAGGGGTAAAAACGATTGTAAGAGTTACAAACAATGATTATAATGATTTTTTCATGTGGTTAAAAGGTTTAAAGTGATATAAAAAGGGTGGTTGGAATCTTTTATTGATTGGTTTAACAGTGTTTAAACTAATTATAAAAGGAAAAGATTCTAACATGAAGAGAAAAGTAGAGCAAAGAAGACACTCTTTTATAGCCATCAATTTTCTTACTACAAAAGTAAAATTTACTCTTGTCAGTTGTGAAAAACAGTCTGACAACATAAAAGCCAATTATGGCATCATTGAACCCCGGTTCAGACCAAAAAAGGGCTAGTTTAAGCCATTTTAGACCCTTAAATCAACCATTACTGTAGTAATACCTGGTCTAGAGCCTTCAAAACACATCATAATTTTTGTAAGAGGCATAGAAACCAGTTAAAACTGTTTTTACTAACATTTTTTCAACTTAAGGGTAGTTTTACCCTCTTGGCAGCAGTTAAAACTACCCTGGTTAGTATCAAAACCTCATCATCAATTGAGCCACAGACCCTGTGACTCAATTCCAGGCCAAAAGTAATGACCTTTTGCATGAATTTTTACATCCCACGCCAGTCAGAAAGGTCTTTGGGGGTCTAGCTCCCCCTTAGAGCTAGAGTGTCTTTTCCCCCCCAGAATTAATCTTTCCAATTTATTTTTTCTTTAATTCCTCATCATGTAATACAATTAAAATTTACATATGTAATTCAATTGAGTTTTTAATTACACATCTGTAATAATTTATACCTCATATGTAAATGAAAGTTCACTTATGTAATACACACACACATTTTGACATTTCAATTGAAAATACTTCAATTCCTCATAACTTCTAAACTAAACACAACACCTCAATTTTAACACAAAAATTGATGGTCAACACCACATGTGGTGTGAATTAAATGAAGGTTTTGAGGATTTTCATACTTTTGTACAAAAAATACTAAAAACTTAATTTAAGCTTATTTAGAGTTGAGTTACAGAAATTTCATCCAGAGGTGACCCCACTTTATTTTTGATGAGGAATCCAATGGTGTGATAATTTCTTTGTGTTTATTTATTGGATAAGAAGCTATAATATATTTTAAATAACTTTTTACCAAAAATATTTTAATTTCATAATTTTTATTAAAAATTCATTTTTACTTAATTCTTACAAGTAAAAATGTATTTTCATAATTTTAAATTTTATTGTAATTTTATTTTTAAATTATAATCAAATTTTGATTTTTAAATATAAATTTGTATTTATATTTCACTTTTTATTTTTATAATATAAATAAATTTATTTTATTTATATTTGTATCTTAATTTATCATTTGTGGTCTTTTGGGTATATGAAAATACCTCTAAGGTTCACACTTTAGATGATGACAACTGCCTAAGATCTTTTAAATCCATTTAAAAAGGTATTATACAAATGAAAAACCCAAATCTGTATTTCATTTATATTCCCCAACATCACAAAACAAAATTTGGGATTTTATCTTAATCAAAAAAAACTAATAAAATATACCATGGTAGATATTTCTTATTCAGTAATAAACTAAGGAATTTCAAAAAATCTCTTAAATATCTAGAAACCTTCTGATCCTATTACCTTAAGATGAAGGTATACAAAGCTAATTATATTTATTTAAGATAGCTTAATTTAATTCTTGGAACATTTTATGAAATAGTCAAAATATATATATCCCAATTGAGATTTTTTCTTTAGTTGTGAAAGATTTAATCTTTAATAGATTCAAGTAACTACTCAGGCTATACAAGCTAACAAAAAGGTAGTGATAATACGAATATCATCAAAAATGATTTTTTTTCTTCATTAAAAGAGTGCTCCTACATATAATACCCATGGCTTTTCTAGTGTTTAATTTATGCAAAGTGGCTGATTGTGAATGTTGGAATGTTATCAGCTATTCAAAGAAACAGATTGAATTAATGTATATATATATGGGGGGACAGAGGGAGGAAGAGACGGAGATATAGTGATGAAGAAAAATGTCTGTTCCAAAGGCATTAAATAGGAAGTATTTTTTCGTCTTTAAACTGAAAATTTTGTCAAAATGAGAATATGCATAATAAATCAAGCTCAAAGAGTCGATATTTATAGTAGAAATAAAGACAATTATAGAAAAAAGTGGTAATTTGACTCTTACTCCTACAAGCCCTCAAGCTACAAAGATTAACTTCAGATCTTATCTGCCTTGAGAATCTTATACCCATAGCAAAGATATATTGAAATCCTACTTGGTAATTTTTGGCCAACAAACCAGACTCCCAAAATTGAGTTACCGCTCTAAAATGCTACAATTTATATAAGTATTGGTTATTTTAAGTATTTTTTCAAATAGACTTTCCAACACTATTACTTAAGTAGATCTTCCTTCCAAAATATGAGTTTTTGGACTTCAAAATTGCTCTTCTCAATTCAGAAAGCTGTATTGTAATTGAGAAAAAGTTAAAGTAGTGGGAAAAGTATTATTTTCTATTGAAAAAAAAGTTAAATTTTAATGAAAAAATTGAAATTCGAATCCAAGAACTGAGAATATAAGAAATTAGGGTATGTGCAGGAGTTACATAACCAAAATGAGAAGGTAACTTTATTCATGTAAAGAGTTCAAATTAATGACAGAAAAAAATTATTGAAATTTCTAGTACATTATTGTAACTAAGAAGAACTGGGAATTTGACAAAACAAAAATATCCTGGGTTCAACCCATTTCAGGAGAACAGTCAAAGCCCAGCCTGATCTGTGTTCGAACTAATTTCCAAATGGTGCACCTACTGGCAAGTGTAGCCAATTTGCTCATGATGAATATATCTTATAATGCTTTGGAAAATATTTCCCACTAATAAAATCTAGGGTCAAAAATCATTTGGAATACAACGGATGAAATTACAGGTGTTTTTGGGAAAAAATAATCACAGGTAAAAGGGTAAAAAATTGTAAATTTGGAAAGAGTTTTGGCTCGATTCTTATTCTCACAGTAACTACTGGAAAATGCCGCCAAAAGTTTCTTCTGTTGTAAAGGTAAAGGCTAGAAATCTTTCCCTTTATAAATTTGAGCGATTTTCTGGCACTATTGAAGCTTTAATTGTTAATTTTTGAGTGATGATCATTAATCTTACTTGTATTTGGCCCCAGATTAGCCGTAATCAACCTTTCCAATAAATCCTTTTTAACAATTACTCAGTCCTTCGAGGAAATACTGCGCCAAAAAAATCTTACATGGTTCAATTTTACAAGATGGGGTAACTTCATGAATTTGTAGCTAATCCTGGCCCTTTTCAAGAAAAACCACTAAATTCTCCTCAGCTAACCAGCTTGAAAATCATCCCAGTGGCTAATTAAAGCCCAGGCTTGGCTAGTCGAATTAGCGCGGGTCCGGAAGCGGATGGATTTAACACAGCCACCACCTGTCCTCCAAAATTTTCTCGGTTGAATAATCTCAAGTGCCACGAAATCGTTGTGATCTCATCAGCATCAGTTCAAAAATGGATCATTCTAACCTCACCCGAAAATCTTACACTGAACGAGCATCGGGTCATTTGAACACTTTATGCGGCCGCATTTTGCGCGCAATGGATTCCAAAAAGACCAATTTGTGTGTGTCGGTCGATGTTACCAGCAAAGCTTCATTCCTCAGGATCGTGGAAGCTGTTGGGCCGCATGTTTGTATGATTAAAGTGAGCGACAAACCAAGCCTGAGCTCATCTTGATCATTTGTTCGATAATCTTTTTCTGATCACAAGCACAGTCCATTAGCTGAAAAGATTCGATAGTGATATTCTTCATTTCTGTTAAAGTGATATGAAGATATCCAAGCAGGCCAGTCTAATATCTGGTTGTTAGCACGCTCTATTCAAAACTTTTGTACTGTATATTCTTACAAGTTTATGATGATAAAGATACTGACCCAAAGTAAAATCTCTTCGGATTATCACAGACGCATATCGACATTATCGAAGATTTCGATTGGGATCTCATCAAAAAGCTTTTAGAACTCGCTGCAAAGCAGAATTTCTTCATTTTTGAAGATCGTAAATTTGCTGATATTGGTTAGCATTTCGAGTATTTTTATATAATCTTCTTTCTCTTACCCAACTCATTCATCGCTCCGTCAAATTTCGATCAACTTGCACGTCTTCTCATAGGAAATACGGTCAAGTGTCAGTATTCCAAAGGAATTTACCAGATAGTCAAATGGGCAGACATCACCAATGCTCATACTGTTCCGGGAGAAGGTATCATCACTGGATTGGCTGAAATTGGTATTCCCAAACAAAGAGGATTGTTATTGCTGGCCGAAATGTCCAGCAAAGGCACCTTGGCCACTGGTGATTATACTACTGAAACAGTTAAAATGGCAAGGCGTCATAAAAATTTCGTTTTTGGCTTTATTTCCCAGAGAAGATTGGAGGGAGTTGGGTTAGATCCTGCCGATAAGCAATCTACGAATAATGCATCCGAAGATTTTTTGGTCTTATCTCCTGGCGTTGGGCTCGATGTAGCGGGTGATTCACTTGGTCAAAACTACCGGACACCATATCAAGTTATATTTGAAAGCGGCGCAGATGTAATTATTGTCGGTCGAGGAATTTATGGTCAACAAAACACATCTGGAGATGCAACCGAACACATTGTCGCTCAAGCCATTCGGTATAAACAAGCTGGGTAGGTCATTTCACCTCTGGCAAAAGATTCCCTTGCTTATGCCATTGAGATTTTCACATAGGTGGGAAGCTTACGTGAAACGCCAAAAATTGTAATGGGTACGAATCATATTAAGCAATTGGCTTTCGTTATGTCACTGTAAGCTTGATCAAGATGATGATATAGCAAGAAATCTTTCTAGCCGCTGATAAAAGTTGTCGTTTAGGGAGCCGGAAAATTTGCTTTCTACTCAACTTCCTTGTACATTTCAAGTTTTTTAAAAAATCAACCTTGTGACCCGTTAAAAAAATACATGATGGATTGGATGCACAAGCTACCTTTACTATCGTGGTGAATATTGTGGTTTTTTCTTTGAAAAACGTCTTGCAAAACATGCCAAAAGATTCATCAGTTACTCTTGTCCTCTACCGAAAGTGACTTCCTGATTAGTTTTGTGGTAATAAACGGTTTTGTCACACAATAAGCGTCGCTCAACTGCTGAAAATCAGGAACAAAGTTATTAATAGTTTAGAGTCGGCTTGACCGTCGCGCGGGATTCGAAGTGACATTGCTTGTATGGTGGTGTACTACTCAATAAGATTTTGAGACCTCGAAAGAATAATCAAATCGTAGATCAGTAAGCCATTTAAATGAAGCAAGAGGTTGGCCTTGGGCCATTAGTCCCATGGTTATACAGTGATATGCGGTGCTTCTGAAATTTCAGAATTTATTTAAGCTCATAAATAATACTCATGTGAAAAGCTAGGCGAGTTTAACATGCTTCTTTAATGGAAACTTCCAAGTTGCACTATGCATGTTACTGCTCTGTCAAATTGCATTTTTGAGGATATCTTTTCATGAAAAAAAGTAGGAATATTCCATTGACCAAATGGTTCGTTTTTCTCCGAAAACCATCAATCAGTAAGAAACACAGAAAAAAATTAGCATTGAACAATGCCTTTCTCTACCTAATTCTTTGAGCAGAATTATTTTAAAAAAGTTTCATAGCGCTTTGAACTTGCAACATTGTTTACTCACTTGGTTTGAACTAAATTTCTCTAAAACTTTACAAAAAAAATTGTTGGTTTTCCAGCTTTAATTTTTCTTATTCTCTTTGAAAGGATGTTTTTTACTCCGATATACTATTACCTTAATACTTTTTTCTTTTTTAAAAACGCTTTTTTTGTTATTATCATCTCATGATATTTCTGAGGGGCTGGGCAATACAAACCTAAGAATTTTGTGAAATCATGTAAGTTCCTATGGGAATTGAGATAGTTAATGCGTTCTTGCCAATATCATTGTAAATTCATGTAAGGAGCCTCCCATTTGCAGAATATGATAAAAATTGGATGTTGCTAAAGTGACACCAGCAATTTGCTAAATCAATAACGCAATATGCCAAACACAGCATTGATTTAGCAAAAAAGTTGTATTTAAAAAAAAGCTTCCCTTAATTTTTGTTTGAGAAATTGATTTTGAAATGTATTTTACTGTTCAAAGCCCTACATAATGAAAATAATGATAATAATAAATTTCAATCTTTCTTAATTTTTTTCTCTCAAGTTCATTTTAAGTTTTATTGAATTATTTTGAATTTTGATTATTGTAATTTATTTATTTAATGTAAATAAACAAAAAACAAAACAAAAATCATTATGTTTGATAAGAAAATTATTTTAGTAATTAATATTTTCTTAAGAAAAAAAACTTTGAACAAAAACAAAAAAAATTAACACCTATGAAGTTTTATGTTTTTTGATAAAGTTTTTTTTTTACTAAATTAATTCTATATTTGTGTCACAGTGGCTCTTCTTAGCAAACTCAGAAGGAATACAAAGAAGGACACTTAAGTAGTTTAACTAAAATGGGATTGCTAATAAGAAAGAAATAAGAAAGTAGCAATAAACAATAAGAAAGAAGAAATCAAGGAGCCAGCCACAAACAAATTCAAGTCCACTATTTCAACCTGTCAGAAGGAAAGAGAAGGGTTAATAAGGATATGACCACCACAACTCCACTGAACAAGTGAGGGAAATGCAAGGAATATCTTAATATTTGTAAAGAAGAGATTCCAAATAAATAAGAATAAAATACTTGATAATAATAAATTTAATATATCAAATAACTGGGGAAAAGTCCCCATAGGGAAGAAGAGGGGCTGGTATATGTGAGAATCCACCAGCCCAGGACCAAAGAGTAAATTTCTTGAGATGATTGATTGATTTGAATAATACAGGCCCTGTATGGATGTACAGTGACCAGAAACATGTCTTTGGACACCATCTGCACGGATGCACCATGAGCGATCCACGCGCGATCTTTTTTTTAGCGACTTAGGGTTTTTTTTTTTCTTAAAACAACTCATGTTGTGTTAACCCCCTTTCCCTTACAACTTTTCTTTTTTTTTTCCTAATTGATTTGCCCAACTTCTATCTTATTCTTACTATTTTTTGCTCAATCCAAATCATATTCTTGGGTCATTTGGATCATCTTTGATTGAACCAATCAACAATAACTTTTAAAAAGGTTTTTTTGGGTGGCTGTTCTTTCATTCGGTATGTATTTTCTCTTTTTGATTATTCACTAATGCTAGCATTGGTTTTATCCCTGCCAAAGAAATTGATGCCCAAAAATCTCGGAGTGGAGCAACGCAGCCAGATTGTAGGGATGTCGCAGGCTGGTTTATCACTCCGAACGATTGCGTTGTGCATGGGGGTCCCCAAATCGACTGTGCATGACACAATCAGACAATTTTGAGAGCATGGAACCTGTGCTGATCGGCCGAAAACAGGCCGACCCCCGTTGTTGAATCAAGCTGACCAAAATAATCTGGACGAGTTTATTACTCACAACCGAAGAGCGAATTTAAACGAAATTTCGCAAGCTATTCCAAACACTGTGAGCAATCGAACAATCAGAAAGGCTATACATGATCTTAGCAAGTGGTCATGTATTGCCCCCAAGAAGCCTTACCTTCGCCAATTGGACTTCAATCAAAGACTCACCTTTGCCCAGCAGTTTGGACATTGGACTCTTCAATCATGGGCTCGCATCATTTGGACTGATGAATCGTCCTTTGAATTGGGCAAGAAGGCTGATCAGGTGCGGGTTTGGCGAACACCTCAAGAAAAGTACCTATTACAAAATCTTCAAGTTAATCATTGTTTGGGCTGACGATCACTCATGGTATGGGGGGCTTTCATTGGAAGCATGAAAGGCCCACTTGTTTTTTTAGACGGTACGCAAACGGCTGAAACATTTATCCAGCAAGTATACAAACCACACTTGCGACCGTTCTACAACTACATGGTCAATGCACCCTATATTCGGACTCGCGATCACATTGCAATGATGGAAGATGGCGCCCCAATATCAAACAAATGACAAGCCATCAATCAGATCGACAAGCTGCCTTGGCCAGCCCACTCCCCAGACCTCAATCCGAACAAAAATGTCTGGAAAGTTTTGAAAACTCGGGCAACAAAACATCACAAGCCCCGCACAAGGGACAAATTACGTGTGGCCATTCAGAGCGCTTGGGATGATCTCTCACCAGCGTTCTTTGAGAAGCTGCTCATCGGTATGCAAAAGCGATTGGAGGCAGTGGTGGGATCCCATGGTGGACCAACATGATGGTAGGACTTTTAACCTTATCAGGATTCACAAGGCAGCATCTTCATTCCTTATGAATCAGGCTAATATTATTTGCTGTTTTATCATATTGACTCCATTTTTTATTTATAACTATTTTCGTTCTATTGTTCATCAAATCAAAGCATCTGTACTAATACGTCAAATATGTAAATACACAATAAATGTCATTAAAAAGTTAGGTTTTATTATCACAACAAGTTGAGCAAATAAAGATCCCATTGTGCTTTTGCCATGTGTCATCATGATTCTTAGGAGCAAATCCGCATAACTGTTTTACACACTGACATGTTTTTTAAAAAAAAAAAACTCGTGAGAATTTTTTTTTTGCTTGAAAAAAAGTGTCCGAAGACATGTTTTGGGTCACTGTACAGCATTTATACAGGAGGTGTGGTAAAGTTGGGTGATAATACAGTTTCAGATTGGTGAAGCCAGCCTGTAAAAGGAATGACAGGCCATATTGGTGAACCCAGCCTGTACAAGAAATGACAGGCTTTATTGGTGAATCCAGACTGTATGAGTGTTTCAAAAGATGATTGCTGAAACTTGATGCTCATACAAAGCAGTAAATTTCTGGTTTGGTGAGTTTGATTGGGGATAAGGTTGTATATGACTTACCCCTGATAATGTCTGTGACAGCATCCCCCTCTTGAAGCTGGTGGTATCCTGAACACCATAATAACCTGCCACTCTTGAGTGTCACCCTCTTTTGCTCACATTTCCTTAAAAAGTTTGAATTTATTCAATCCTTCTCCTCTTTATCATTATCCTGAAATTACTCCAATATTCCACTCTTTGATATCCTTAAATAAAATTTAAAATCACCACAAGCTTGAGTAACTCTTTTCTTTTGGTATTGAATCTTTCCTGAAAAAATAGTCAAAATCAAAATTTTTCTTCAGGAATATCCCAAAATTAATGCTGTAATTTTTCTCAGCACAAACTTTGGTGCATAATTTCAATATTTATGTAATATGCATTGTATTGGCCCAAATCTTCCTTCCTGGTCCTTCTGGGCTAATTGGAAGGTATGGACAAATTTTGGAAAATATTTGAAACTTAAGAAATTTGATGCTTGAGGCCATGTCCTGAAGGTCTTTAACAATGGCTGATTTTAGAAAATTTTGATAATTTTATGGTCCATGGTCTGTAGGGGCCACAGGGAGCGCCATGGCCAAATTACTGCAGTTCCAGGGGGTCAATAGGGTGAATTTCAGGCTGAGTGTATGATAAGGTTGTTGAATAGTATATAAAAGCTTAACTAGGACTGTGAAATTGATAATAAATGATAATAAAGATGAATTATAATGGTTTTGGAGCTTTACTAATGAAGATTAGAGGTGGTGACTCCTACTGAAAGTCCTGGGTTCAGTGGTTATCAATTGATTAACTGCAATAATAATAATACCTTGATTATACCTGTTTCTAAACAGGCATACTACATAGGAATTCAAGAGAAGGATGGGTATTTTTCTTTTGGGAAGAGAAAGGTCCCATTTTATCTTGAAAATGGGTAGGAAGGACCTCTGGTTCCTTCCACAAAGAGAGAGTGAAGAATTTCACGTTTTTAAGGGAAGGCTTGTGGTTTATACAGCCCTGTACAGCCTGTATTAGGCTCAGATGTGGTTTTGAAATGACATCTGGTAATTTTTCCCCAAAATAAAAAAGGTTGCATTAAGCTTTGAATTACTAACAAAAAGTTAATTTTAAATGAAATTATCAAAGTTGGAGTGTTACAATTAGTTACATGGCTAATTATTCACAATAATTATGTGTTTTTTATTTATGCATATAGATAACCAATGGTAATTTCTCCTCATATATATATCATCTTGTATAAAGAATTTTTATCTGATTAATGAAAATTCCCTTGAGTAATTTCCTTCAGTATCTAGTGACTCCATAGATAAGACTGGAAAATGCAGAATTCTTGAAACATACAATGGAGTAATATTACTTTTATCTCTGAATATTCACCATTGAAATTATGATCTTATATAATTAATAACTATAGAATAGAAATTTTACATGAAATAAACTTGCAAAGTTTTCCAAACAATGTCCTGAGACTAATGATATTTTAATATCATCATATGCATATCTATATATCTGTAAAGTGATAAACTATATGCTTTTATTCAACCCTGAAGAGAAGGGTCAAAGATGTTATTTATTCACTTGCACCACAAACCTTATTTTCTCAAAGTCTCAATAGAAATTTGAAAAATATATAGCACATGACCCCTCCAATTTTGAAGATACTGACAAATCTAGTTTCAAAGAAATATGAATTAATTTTGAGCTTTGAATATATAACCCAAGTCAGTGAAGTATCTAATTTAAAATAAAAAAAGCATTTGGGGTGAATGGATGCAGTTTTTCCTGTCAAAAATAATCAAAATCTGTGATAAAAATTCTTCATAATTCCTTTTTTCTTATGGGAGAGAAACAGAATGTTGACACAATCTTTACATGGCTCAATGTAAAAAAAAAGCCATAATGAACCATTCATCAATATTTCAAGGGAAATATCTTCTTTGAAAAATATTCCAGAATGAGGTGTTACAAGTTTCCATGAAAAATAATTCACAATTCTTTGGAAATCTGAAAATAATTTCAAATATATTCTCATTATATTGAGGGAAATTTCCTATTAATTATAATTTTCTCTAAACCTTAGGAAATTCATCTTTGATACAGTTTTTTTTGTTATTTAAAACTCCACCAAAGATTTCAGCTCATAAAAGGTACTTGCCAATATGCATGCAATTCTAATTCCATTTTGAATTACCTCAAAAAATGATACTGTAAAATTGTGTGATCCAGCTACTAATAGTAATAAGCCAAGCAGAATTCCTTCCATATCAATGGTTTTGAAATAGATAATAGGAACTAAAACTGAATATTTAATCCTCCTCCTTCCAAAAAAAAAAATTTTAACACACTGGATCAAATAAAATTCCTTTCTTCAAAACCTCTGAAACAAGCATTATAAGTTCCTGGCTCCACCAATATTCATTCAAATTACTTTTCCCAAATCTGTGCACTAATTATTAAAATTATAAATATTTTTTTTTCTTAAACTTTATCCTTGAACATTTTCCCTCTAGAAAGATTATTAGGAATACATCATTATTGTATTCAAAAAAGTATTAAATCCACAGAAAACAGTGTTGTCAAAGTACAAAATTCAATAAGCACCCTAATATTGTTTGTCCCTACCAATTTGTGATTTCAAGAGACTATTTGGATTCAATCTGAAAAAAACTGAGATGATATTGGTTTGGAGAAAAAAGAAATCAAAAAGGAAATTCTTTATGCCAATTTTTTGCACATTGTAAAGTTCTCTTTGGATAAAAGGTTCTAAGCCCTGAAGAAAATTAGTATCTTTTTCACCAAAAAACCTGATGAATAATGTATTATTTGAAGAAAATTATTTTCTATACTTAAAATGAAAAATAAATTTTTAATTTGATTTTTAAGTCCTCAATGTTTTTTATGAAAATATCATTTTTGAAGAAATCTCCCAGCTCCCCTATCAGATCCATGAGATTCCTAAGTCCCATAATAAATAAAGCTTAAAAATATTTATTGAATATTACAAAAGGTTTTTTGAAATTTTATGGCTCCGCAATATTCTAGTAGCTGAAGCAAAATGCATATTTATATCCTTAGGTGTATGACTTGAATT
This sequence comes from Austropuccinia psidii, assembly GCA_023105745.1. Lineage (NCBI taxonomy): Eukaryota > Fungi > Basidiomycota > Pucciniomycetes > Pucciniales > Sphaerophragmiaceae > Austropuccinia > Austropuccinia psidii. Next base: position 48,710,242 of record JALGQZ010000004.1, read on the forward strand.
TATGCAACATTAATTTTCCATTGAAACACAATAGTTCAGTTTATTATATTTTTGATCTTAATTCTGTACCTGATACAAAATTTATTAAGTTTATTCTCTTAAACTCAAAAAATTTGGCATTTGACTCAATTTAATACTATCATTGAAGAATTTAAAAAATTATCACTTTCTCCTTCCGTTAATCATTTAAAGCTTATCACCCCAATTGCATGTGATATTTGAATATAATTATCAAAAAAAAAATATAAATAATTAATTTTTCTTCAAATTTTGAACACCTTACACATATATATTAAATCATATATATCTGAATGCCTTTCTTGAAAATTTGAAATTTATGGATGTGTCAATGCACTGAGTGTGAAAAGAAAGAATGCCATTATTGCAACAATGTATAAAAAGACATTGGAAGATCAGAAAGGCAACATAAAAATAATGTCAAAATCTACCATCATGATACAAATTTGAGAAATATTTATTTACTTTACCTCTTATATAAATCAAAATTCACATCAAAAGAAATTTGATATACTATATTTTGCCTTCTTGAACTGAAAATCTGACTAGAATAACACTTCATCATATTTTCAGGAAGCCATAAAATTTATGATTTCAGTTTAACCTAAGTCTTACTCAATATATATGGTGAGTAATATTTCTCAATAATATCTAATTTCTTTCTCAAATCACATAAATATTATACAATAACACTTTTCTATTGCTATTTTATATGTAATACTGAATTACCAAGAAATGCAAAGGAAATCATCTCAAAGTAAATGAAAGTATCTAATAGAAACTATCTCATCAAATTTTGAACAGCAGATACCTTCAATTTTCAATCTTTCAGGAATATAACAACCAAAATTTCATTTTCATCATCCATATGCACTAATATCCCTTATTCAGGCTTCTCATGATAGCATTCAAAAATATGTTAGTGATAATTTATGTAATCAAAAAATAAAGCTGTACCATGAGAAGATACTCCTCAGCTTTATGATGGAGAAGAAGCTTCATTTTGGTCACCAAACACCAAAATAAGCTACAAGTGTGAGCAAAATCCTTTTCACAAATCCAACTTTGATAGAAAATATTTTCTCTCCCACTTGTGTTTCACTCTTTCAACCTGCAATTTTTCCTTTAAATAACCCCCCAACAAAATGATATTTCTGGTACCCTTAATTTTCACAACATATTTTTGAGGAATTAGGCAATTAATCAAGCTTGAAGCACTCCTAGCTCTAAGAAAGACCAAATTAATGGTCATATTATCCCCATCAGAAAATTCAACCACCAGAGCTTGAAGATCTGGATTTCAACAAAGCTACTAATACCAACATTTTAAGACCAATTATAAGCACCTTGTATTTCTAAAGCAAATTCAAGGATATTATATCAGAAAATTTGGAAAGCCCATCAGGATGATAATAGAAAAATGTTTACCCAAAGAGATGGAAATCTTGTATTTGGACTTTATTTGTATGAGATGAATCATCATGGGCTAAAAGAAGATCTAAAAGTGGTTTATTAGGTGTTATTTCTCTCATTTTCTTCAATATACCTCCCACTATTTGTTACAAGCCTTATAATTTATTTTTGTATGTATTTAAACCAACTCCACAGGAATCAACTTAATCTCATATTCATAATATCCTAAATTCTTTAGTAGAAGAGTTTCCAGAACTTCATAATGAAATTCACTACAAAAAGACCTTTGAATAACCAAATTTCCATCCAGTTAAAGCCACACTTATACTTATTTTTGGTGATACAGTTTCACTATGTAAAATTGGTGTTTATGCCTCTCATTCAGAAAATGTATTAAATTGTCACTGAAACCTTCAACAAAAGTATTAGAAATTGAGATAAAACCTCATTGCCCTTGAAGTCCTTTAAAGATCATCTTGAGTGGTCAGAGAAATGAAAAAGGTTTGAAGACCTTTCTCAGAAAAAGAATGTTTTATAAAATCATGGTGAAAGATATTCCATATTGAAAAAATCTCTCATATTGGCATAGAATATGGCCTATTAAAACTTCTTTCATTCCCACATTTCTTCTAGGAACCCTGATGTTGTAGCACCACATAACTTTATATTCCCCTGGAAGTAAAAGAAACTGAAAGAAAGAAGAATAATTTAGTCAGCAAACAAGTTATCAGAAAATTCATTCCACAAAGAAAAAAGATGAGAGAAGAGATTGTCAAAATGTAAAAGAAATATCAAAATAGAAAAAGAAGATACTGTTGCCTTCATCTTGACCACTCATAATATTTGAACTGCCAAATCCTTTGGATGAGGTATCCCAATAGAAATCCCAGAAGAAAATTTAAAGGGAAGGACACGATAGCAGAAGATGAGGGTTCATATATGGAGGCAGCTCAACATTCAACATCATTATATAGCTCCAAAAAAAACATAAGGGAGAAATATAATTTCCCATGATGCTGATCTGAAAGACTATCTTCACAAAGCTCTACCCCAAGCACACACCAATCCCTTGAAATGACAAAAATAAAAGGAAAAGGAAAGGAAGTATAATTGGGATTTATTCATGAAAAGGAAATCAAATTTATGTCACAAACTACTCAAATTAGAAGCTCATCTGTAAAGCCTCAAACTTCCCATGAAGAACAAGGTGATCTGGAGAGGGAAGAAAGATCAAGAGCTAGCTTTAATATTTTGAGTTCCCTGAAAATTATTCATACTGAACTTGAGATTAAGTGTTAATTTCACCTCAAGATCCCCAGCTTCTCTAGTTTTTATAAGCAAAAATACTGGCTTTGACCTCACTTGATAGGATATCATAAAGCTTTGGTATTGAATCATCAGGAACCCCAACAGAAGCTAAATGGCTATTCCCTTCACCATAGATTTACCTCTGATCATATTTCTCATTGAGACTGGGCTGAAACAAAGGAAACCACATTTTCAAAGGTTGATTTCAGCCATATAAAAACTAATAAGAATAATAAACACATTAATTGCTCACACTTTAGATAGTAGTCAAATATCAAGCCTTGATTAATCTCTAAGAGAATATAGAGAAGAGTTATTGTAAATTAAGGACTACAATATTAAGGAAAATAAAACAATAACTTTTAACAACATAGTGCTGGATAATTCCTCCTGTTCTTTCCCCATTGGTTTATTCCTGTTGTTCTGGAAAGATTTCGGAAAAATTTGTGAAATTAATAAACAAAATCAACATTAAAGTGTGTAAATATTGGAATAATTTGATTAAATGACAAATAAATGATTTGAACCATTTTTGGAAATAATGACTTGAAAAATTTCTCTTTATTTAAGTTTTTGAAATGGCTCATCTAGAAGCCTTCGTAAAAATGCTTTCCTCAATATGAATTTCATAAAATCTTCTCAAAGAGAGACTTCTTCATCTGGCTGGAATGTTCTCTGAAAACATGAATATTCTGCTGTAGCAAAGATTTGCCTCATATTAGATGAAGTGGTATCTTTTCAGTACTATTTTCCTTCTCAAAGAAAATTTTAATCTTAAAAAAAGAATTTTCAATGAGATGGTCAAATCAAGACACAATAAATATCCAAAAAAGGTTTATTCCAATTTCAACAGGACATATAGTAAACTCACAAATTTTTCTTATGAATAAAAGCTCAAATATAGAAACAATTGAGTTTAGAAAGGTTAGAGAAATTACAATGGAAGAAAATTTCAAAAAGACTAGTTCACATTGGAAAATCTTTAAAACTGAATGAAAAAGATTGAAAGGTGTGGATATTAAACTTTTATTCAGAATAAAGTACTTTTCCCATCCTCAAATTTGTATAAGGTAAAATTTCATTTAAAGTAGTCAAAGTTAAGAGTTTTAAGAGAAAGTCCGCCAAGATTATTGTTTTTGAGTTTTTTAGTATAAAAAAATAATATTTGAAACATTCATTGTTTTTCCAACAATAAAATTTTGTCCAAAAAATACTATACAAGAGATATTTATGGCTAAAAAAGAAATCTCAATTGAAACTAATTGAGAAAAGAGCAACAGTGGCACAAACACAGGAAATAACTCCCAATGGGTGTTTATGGAAATTCTCTCCTTCAACCATTTATGGCCAATTTACCATAATATCTAGCTTATGGCAAATTGGTCCCCTTTATGATATCTAGTAGCCTCTGGGAAACACCCACCATCCCTGGCTATATCCTGATTCCAAGACCCTTTGGCCCAATTCCATCACCTGTGAGCCCTGGGCCTGGGGGTATTCTCAGATTTCCAGGGGCCTAAGGACCCTTCTGTAAGATTTTTCTATGAAACTGTTGATAAAATTACTATTAATCAAAATTAATATGATTTTTCTTATGAAATATAATAAGTAAATTTAGGGTATTGGTAAAAACACATAAGAGCTTACATGTTTTTACTAAAAACTTATGTGTTTTTACCATCAATTGGTAAAAACACGTAAGGGATGGTTTTTAAATGAAATATGGCTATTTATGGAATTTATGATGCCATTAATGCCATTTGTGGCATTAAAAATTCCATTTATGGCATTAACAGTGCCATTAATGGCATTATCAACACAATATTTCTGATGCCATTAATGCCATTTATGGAATCAACAATGCCATAAATGGCATTAACAGTGCCATAAATAACATTAAAAGTGCCATAAATGGCATTAACAGTGCCATTAATGGCATTATCAATGAAATATTATTGATGCCATTAATGACATTTATGGCATCAACAATGCCATTTGTGGAATTAAAAATGCAACATTTCTGATGCCATTAATGCCATAAATGGCATTAATAATGCCACATTAACAATGCCATTAATGGCATTACTAATACCATTAATGGCATGATCAATGCAATAAATGGCATAATTCCATTTATGTAACACCATAAATGGCATTGTTAATTCCATTTATGTAATGCCACAAATGGAATTTTTGATGCCATTTATGTTATAGTTAAGGCCATTAATTCCATTTTTAAGGCCATTGATGCCATTTTTAAGGCCAATGTTAAGGCCATTTATGGCATTGTTAAATGCATAAATGGCATTGTCAAGGCCATTAAATTCAATTTATGGCATTGCTGTAATGCCATTTATGCCAATTTTCTGGCCATAAATGGCATCTGTATGTCATTCTTGATGCCATTTATGGCATTATTATGTCATTAGTGATGCCATTTATAGCACTTTGGATATGATAAATGGCAATGTTAATGCCAAAAATCAAATTTTAACTTCCAATCATCATAAATTACATTTTGAATTCAATTTATGTCATAAATGGCATTTTCAATTTAATTACAAACATGAACAAAAAAACATAAAAAAACATGGACTTTTTGGGCCTACAAATGTTCTTTCAAAAAAAATACCAAAATGTTGGGCTTCTGGTTTATTATTCTCAACATTCTGCCCTTCATTTTAAAAAAAAAATGGAAATTCATAAGTGGGAACATTTTTAATGAATTTTTTCAAAAAAATGGGCCATTTTACCAAATTTCCCAAAATAGACAAATTGGGCAAAAAAAAAAAATTGAAAAAATTTGGGGACCTTCACATCCCATGTCGGAAAAAATATGGCAAAAAAATTGTTAAAAATGCTCAAAACTGAGCCTGAGGAATTTTTAAAAAAATTAGGTTGTACATGTTTTTACTACAAGCTTACATGCTTTTACCAACACCCTAAATTTATTATAACCAAAATTAAATAATTAATTACTTGATTATTTCTTTTGATTTTAATACACTACCAGTTATTATAACTGTAAGCAGTAATTTTCTGAATAAATCAATTAGAAGAAGTATTTAATAATAAAGCTTCTTTATTATAAGAATTAAATTATTTCAATATATAATTAAATTATGCAACAATAATTATAAAGATAATTCTTGAAAAAAACCATTACTGCAGAAAAGCTTTGAGAATTGATAAAAAAAGCTCACTCATACTCCAATGAAACCTTGAAAAGAATTGGTAGAGAGATTTTACAGACAAATTGTGAATTTAAAAGATCAAAATTTCTTAATAAAAATAATACAACAGTATGATAGCTAAATGCTATTGGGAATAGTATATTTATATGATTTCATGTCTTTATTATTGATTTGGAAAGACTTAAAATGCTTAAGAAAAGAATTAACTAATACTTACTTGTTAGTACTAAAGATATAATTTGATAATAAGATGATTTGGAAAAAACAGCAAGAGGGGTCCTCTTGTAAGTAAAAAACAGCTCACAGAGGTTTTAAATGGAGAAAAACAAAAAAAAGTGAGTTAGAAACCAATTATCCTCTTTGAATTATTGATTGCATCATCTGTTGTCACATAAGATTATCATAATTACTTAATTGAGTTGTTTATGTGACTACCAACCCATTTATGGTTAAGAATAAAAGGAGTAAAAAATTTAAATCTGCTTTTATTTCAAAATAAAAATCAATTTCTCAAAGCTATCAATTTTATTGGAAATTTTATCCCAGGTTGTATTTTCTGTGAGTTTTTGAATATTCAGTGTTTCACATGGAATCATCAAAAATGGACTGTAAGTAAACGATTTAATTTGAATTATGAATTCATAATTATTTTGAGTTTATTTATTAATCATATCATTCTCCATTGGTCCTGAAAGTCTCAGAACTATGAATTGGGAATTGTATTTTTAATGAATTTTTGAGGTTTTTACCTTATTTCTATGTAGAATTGCAAATAGCACAGTTTAGCTGGTTGCCATGAGGTAAATGAATGGATACTAGTTGAAAGAGGGTTTTATTAAATCTTTTAAGGTTTATCCATTGAAAATAATAAAGAATTGACATTTCTACAGCAGTCAGAGTTGTTCTTTACCTCCTTGTCATATCAAAATAGCAGCTTATTTGCAATTTTCTTCTGATTTAATGGGACTTTAACTTGGTAACCAAGTTACCTAAAGGTCTTAGTGTACTAATTGTTTCATGATCAGCCATTTATCAAAGCTTTAGAGCTATTCATGCCTCTTTTGTCCCCCTTAGCTATTTTCATGTCAAAAATAGTAATTTAGGCTTAAAGATCGATATCCACCATGGGTGTACCAAAACCATATGTGAGAATACTGTAGATTTAAGTGCCACAAAAATAGATAGCACTAATATTAATGTATATGTAACATGGGATTGCTCACATTCCCATTAATTTGATGTGAAATTGAGAAAAACAAATGTTTTAACAATTCTTTTGTGTGGTATTGATGATGTGGTGTTGAAGTCTTTTCCATATTATCACTTCATAGAGTTAATTTAAGCTTATTCACTCTAAGGAGATACCTAGGTGAATTTTTGTGTATAATCCAAATCTGGCCTTAAGCCCATGGATTTCCTTACAAGAAAGCTATTCATCTTTTCTTAAATTAAAAATGATGAATTTTGAATATATGCATGAATTATGGGTTATGCATAGTTCAGAATTTATTTTGATATTAATTGTGGCCTATTTGGGTATGTAAGATATACCTCAAGGCTGGCACCTTCAACCCATTTCAGGCACCCTGGCCTTCCCCCTTTTAGGCCCCCTGAGCCCTGCAGTCTTCAGTTTGTAGACCCCCTAGGCCACTTTTGGCTATTCCTCTGTCCCCCAGTCCCAGGTGTGTTCCAAACCACATTTTGGACCATCAATCTCTAAGGGCCAAAATGCCATATGGATCCCTTGGTCCCCATACTAAATCCATGGGCTCTTGAAGTCACCAGAGACCTCAAGCCATCATTTTGGGGATTTCCCCTCAAGAATGGGGAAGGCCTTCCAAAACCTTGGACCCAAAACCTGCAGGAACTTAAATGGGCAATATATGGTATTATATACCATTATGCACCATTTTCCCTCAGAGTTTCAATTTTAATGCTTTCAAGGCATCAAGAGCTCCCACACCCCTTGGAAGACTCAAACTATCCATACACACAGTATTCAAGCAGCCTGTATGGCATTGACCCTTTTGGGTAAATTCATGTGTTTCCTGTGGAAATTAAGGCACAGAGTTTTGTTTCTCAAGACAGCAAAGATGTATTTTCCAAAAACGTAAATAAAGCTGGGGCTTCAACCCTCCAGGATCAGTATTTCAGATTTTCACATATGTGGGCCACTCTTTCCATCCCTGGGGACTTTCCCCCAAGTCAATTTATCTATTGGATTTTTGTTTATTAATATTTTATTTTAATCCTTGGAAGTAAATACTGATGTTCATAAGTCAGTAATTCTCACCTCCTTCTTTTCCTGTCAGTCAATATTCGTGGTCATACCTTGACCAACTCCATTGTTCTCTCTGAGAGGTTGAAACAGTGAATTGAGGATTTATTTGGTTGGATCTTTGGCCTTTGGATTAATTTCTTTACTTCTGCATAATTGTGCTTTCTCTTATTCCTTCTTAAAGAATTATATTATTCATTTATTTCCCTTATTATTTTGGAGCCCTTCAAGTGAGTTCTTGATTCCTGAGTGCCAGGCCAATATTGTTATTCCCAAGAGCCCCTGTTACATTGGATTAATTAGCTCATAATTGATGCTTTCATTCTTTATTATATTAGTTTACATTGTAAAATAATTCCTTCATCAATTATGATGTGTTTATGATCTTAATGACTTTTCATAAAATTATCTCAATTTTAAATCACTCTTTCACTCTAAAAAATTTATTTCCTTCTTATAATATTCTTCTTCAATCTGTATCAAATTTCCCTTATTGTTCATACTTTTTTGGCTGGAAACTCTTAGTAATTCTTATTCCATTCAATTTGAATTCAGGTCACAGGTTAATTAGATTTTGAAATTGGTTTCAGAATTAATTCATACAAAATACTAAATCATCAAGATTAATTCTTATCTATTCTTCAGGAACGTTTATTCACAGAAAAAATCCATTTTAATTTTTTTTGATTGACTAAAATGACATAATTTTTATTTGACCTCAAGAATTTGATTGACCTGAAGATTTCATTGATTTTGATTTGATTTTCCTCAAGAATTCCTTTAATTTACTGATATTCCTCAAGACTTATTGATTGAATTACTCAAGATTCACTGATTTGTTGATATCAATTTTCCCTCAGGATATTGATTATGCTTTTGACTTCAAGCTTTAATTTTGATTTGCCTCAAGTGTTCATACTCCAATTTCGATTTTAGATTAATATTTTATTTCATTCCATTCTGAAGATCATGCCTGTCCAACTTTCACCTCCTGCAAGAGAGACAATATCTCATTCTAGAACTAAAGCTTTTTTTACTCCAAAGCCAAGAGTTTGTCTTAATGGCACCCCAGCAGTGACTCAACTGAGAACCCACTCAGACAGAGAAGAGCCATCCAGGAAGGAAGGAAGAGGGCCAAGAAGATCAAATCAATTTCCAGGATTAGTTGGCGCTTCTAAACCTGTTACTCAAAACCAGATCTGTAAGGTTTGTCTATGAAACTCTTGATAATAGTAACAATATCAAGAGTACTATGACTGTCCTCAGTAGAAAAATATAATATAATGAAATATTATAACCACAAATTTAAATATAATTATTAAAAATAATTATATAAAAAAATAAATTTAATTATTATTATAATAATATAATAATAAAAAAAAATATAATAATTATAATAAATTATAATTATTCTATTATTGTTATAGTCACTGACAGTTATAACAATAAGAAGTGTAAAGCTCTTAATGAGACAATTACACGTGGAAAATAAGAATATTAACCACTTATAAATAATATAAACATTATTTATAAAAAGAATTAATCACACACTGTGCAGAAATAATTCTTTATAGAATAAAATTCTATATAAAAAAAACTATTACTAGATAAAAAAATATATAGAACTTTTAGAGAAAACTTACTTATAAGATTTATTTAATACAACAAGTTATAAAACAACAGTTATTATATTAAATAATGATTATAAGTTAAAAACACGCCAAAAATCAATAAAATCAAAGATAAAACAACTTTTTATACTAAAATTTATGATTAAAGAGTTTTTGAGAGGAATTTGTGGATTTTAAAAGATATTTAAGATGATAATTTTATATAATAAAATTTATTATAGATGATTACAACAATAATCTGAATTCTATGACTTCAATTCTTTAATTTAATAAATAAAGAATAAAAATAACTTAAGAATTACTTTTAATAATAAGATTTTATATTTAATAAAACTTTACCTGTTTAAATTTCTAATATGATTGGATTGATTATGAATTATGGACAAAAACAGTGATGAAAAGACTCTTTTTATGTCTACAGAGCAGCTCTCATGATTCATAATGGATGTAGAGGGCGTGCTCAGGTCAAAACTGAAAAACCATGCTTAAAAATTAAGTTCTTAACTTAAGGCAACTTATTTTTACTTCCAATTTAAAGTTATCAGTGTTATTCTTAACTCCAAGTAACTTTAATCCTCATTTAGTTTAATTATTTTAAGTTTTAATATAAAATAAGTTTATTTATATTAAAGTTCATCACATGAACAACATAAAATTAGAGTTTCAAGCAGAAATCTCTTAAACTGAATTTTTAATTAATTTTTAAAGAAATCATAATTTTCTTTAAGCTTAATTAAAAAAGTAATTTTCCAGGCTAATTACCCAGGAAACCTATTAATAAAAGATACTTAAAATTTAATTTATATATTGATAATATTAAATTCTAAGCTGTGTGAAATTTTCAAGCAAATCCATTAAGATTTGGATTTTTAATGAATTTTTGAAGTTATTACTATTTTTCCACGTAAAATAGCAATACACACAAAACCTTAAGTTTTGATAAGGTTTTGATGATTGAAACCTTAAAGTTTTAAGCTTATTTAAGCTTTTTAAGCTTGATTAAGCTTTGACAGTTCTTAAAACCTTGATTCCAAGCCTGCTTATTGGGATTTACCCTCTTGGCAGCTTGAAATTCCTGTCCAATTTAGGATAAAACCAGTTTAAACCTTAAGGTTGGATCAAAGTCTAATCTTAAAGTTTAAATAAGGTTGAAAATCCTCCAATACAGGTGGACAACCTTAATTGAATCCTTGCAGATCCAAAAAGTTGGGTACCCCAGCTCTATTTGGTCTTTTTCCTTTGTCCCACCTTTTTGCATGGATTTTGCCCTTTTATTTATTTAAAGCCATACTATGGCCTTAAACCCTTTTAAATTGAGCTCACGCAGGATTTACATCCTGTATGGCAAATCCTTAGCCAATTCAGTAAATATACACCACACCTCAATTTTAACTAAAATTTTGGTAAAGTTGCATAAACCTTATGTAACTTTAAATTTAAGCTTAATTAAGCTTAAATTTAACAATTTTAAAAAAATGTTAAAAAGTTACATTAGTACTGTGAGATTCTTAAATCTTCTAATAACACAAGAAATAAGTGTTTTTGGGTATAACACCCTATGGGTGTACCCTAGGTTATTTTTGGTGTAGAATCCAAAAATGACATAATAATTATAACTTTGTTTATCCAAAAAAAAGTTATACTTATTTTTTATTATTTTTTATTTTAAATTCAACTAAAAAGTCTGTTTAAGACAAATTTAATTGTTTATAAAATCATTTGTGGCCTTATGGGTATGTTAAACATACCTCACAGGCTCACATTCCCTACCACCAAAAAAAAAATTGTACCACAATTTTCCTTTAGTGTACCCCCAAGTTATTCGGGGGGGTATAATCCACTGTCCAACCTCTCTACTTATACTGTTCAAGTATGTAAAGCACACAATTCAAACTTTTATTGAGGAATTGGTCTTCTCTCATGTCTGAATCTTCTGAGAAACTTTTGGGAATCAGGTATCTTACTTTCTTCAACCCACTCATCTTCATGTTGTGGATTTCTGTACCTGACTAAATATTCTCTTTCATTTTTACCCCTAAGTCTTCTTTCTTTTAAGACTTTCAGTACTTTCTTTTCCTCACTTGGTTCAAGTGGGGGTACTTCTAAGGGTGTTTCATTTCTCAAAGGAAATAATTCCTTATCACTTGATGTGTAATGCTTTACAAGACTGACAGGGAAAGTTGGGTGTTTGTTTCCTAACTCTCCTGACAGTTCTACTTGTACTGCATTTGTCCCATGGAGGGCTTTAATAATAAATGGTCCTGCAAAGGAATCTTTCAATTTCTTTGGACCTTTAATATTATTAAAGTTCAAGGTTGAAACTAGTATTAAGTCCCCTACTTTGAATTCTGGTGTCTTATGACTTTTATCCCATTTCTGCTTAGCATATTCAAAGGCATCATTCATGCTTTGATTTGCATGATGTCTCACTTTATCAAGCAGCAGCTTAAAGCTTGAAGCAGTTGGATGAATGTCAACCAAATCTTTTTTCAAAGTATCAACTGGAAGTTTGGGGTTCCATCCTTTTTCCAACATTGCAGGAGTCTTGCCTGTTGAAGCATGGATGGAGGTCTTGTAGGCTAATTCCAATGCTGGTATAAGAGTACACCAATCATGGGTAAAGCCATCAGAATCTTTAAACTCCAGGCCATAAGCACAAAATCTTCTGATCATGTCCTCAAGGGTTTGAATCATTCTTTCTGCCAGTCCATCTGTTTGTGGATGGTAGGCCGTTGAAAATGATAATTTTGTACCCAAAAGCTTATGTAGATTAGTCCATAAGGCTGATGTGAATTTTGGGTCTCTATCACTAATGATATTTTTAAAGAGACCAGTATGGGATATGACTCTGTTCCAAATTAGAAGAGCTGTATCCATAGCTGTGTCATCTTTATGGCATGGTAAAAAGATTGGTGTTTTGCTATATCTGTCCACAATAACAAGACATGCATTGTAACTTTTATCACCTCCAGGTGGTAAAGCAGTTACCCAATCCATGTGAACCACTTCCCATGGGGTACTTGGTTCTTGAATATGGATCATTAAACCAAACCTTTTCCCAGTAGCTTTATTGGCTTTCTGGCATCTATCACAACTATGACAGTACTCAATGACATCTTTTCTCCAAGATGGCCACCAGGCACATGTCTTAATTCTTTCCATTGTTCTGTCTTCAGACAGATGTCCAGAATAAATGTTATCATGGCATTCTAGTAGTATTGTGTTAATCAACATTCTACTACATAGGACCATGACACATGTGTGTTTAGATCTATGATATAGTATACCATCAAACAAATGAAATCTTCCATTATCATAAGATGTTTTCCAAATATCATCCAGAGAATTAGCCAAGGCTACATCTTTACAATCTTTGTCAAGTAGAGCAGTAAGAATATGACAATTCTTATCTTGCCTGTAGCTTTCTCTAACCTCGTCAAAGAATTCTGTTCCAACATCTGTGATATTGATTCCTTCAATTGGGATTTGAGGTTCTGCACTTGTAGGAACATAGGCAGGATTATCAGGTGTATTGGGTAATGCCCATCTACTTAAGCCATCAGCATTCTTATGAATATTTCCAGCTTTATGTACTATGGTCATGTTGCCTCTATACTCCTGTATAGCAATCTGCCATCTTAACATGTGTCTGTTTGGAGTCTTCATGTTAAGAAGTGATTTTACTGCATTACAATCAGTAATTACTTCAAACACACTACCATCAAGATAATAATGAAGTTTTTCCAGAGCCCAAACAAGGCAAAGGCACTCCATTTGGCTAGCTCCATATCTTGCCTCAGTAGGTTTAATTTGTCTTGAAATAAAACAAACTGGACCTTCATAAGGTTTGTCATTGACAATTTGAACTTGATGAAGAGCAGCTCCTAAACCATCACCACATGCATCAATATACAGCTTAAAAGGAAGTTTCCAGTCTGGCATCAATAATAATGGTGCATTGGTCAAGGCATGCTTGATTTTATCATATGCTTGAATTCTCTCCTGTGTCATTTCAAAAACAGTCTGTTGATCACAAATTCTGTATAATGATCTGGCATGGATTGCAAAATCTTTAAGGTGTTGCCTGTAATAACTGGCAAATCCTAAGAAAGACATCATCTCTTTTTTGTTCTGGGGCATTTGTTTCAGTAAAACTGCAGCCACTTTGTTTTTGTCAACACCAAGGCTTAGTCCTGATACTACATGTCCCAGAGCTTTCAACTCATGAAACCCAAAATTACATTTTTTAAGAGAAATTTTCATGTTCACTTGTAGAATTTTCCTAAGTACTAATGAAAGTTTCTCTAAATGTGATTGCCAGGTTTCTGAACAAATGATAATGTCATCAATATAAATGATTAACCATCCCTCTGATAATTCATGTGGGAATATGGTATTCATCATTCTTTGATAATGAGAGGGTGCATTTTTAATACCAAAAGGCATCCTCAAATATTCATAAATACCACAATGAGCTATTATTCTCAATAATTTCCTTGCATGAGGTGTTAACACATTCTGATGGAAGCCTTTAAGAGCATCCATGGAAGTAATAAACTTTGCTTTGGATAATTGAGTCAAAGTCTCATGGATTCTAGGGATTGGATACCTGTCTGGAATAGTATAGGTGTTCAATGCCCTAAAATCCCCAACCATCCTTGACTTATCATTATGCCAAGTAATGATTACTGGAGTTGTGACTTCTACTTCCTCATTGTGTCCAACTTTTCTAAGAACTCCCAGTTTCATTAGTTCATGAATATGACTTTCTAATGCTTCTCTAGCCCTAGGGCTAGCTGGGTAAGCTGGTCTTCTTAATAGTGGGGGATAAGGTCTCTCCACGTTAAGCATGATATCCACTTCATGGCCTTTTATAGCCCCAAGTGGTTCATCATCAGAAGCAAAGGCTTTTTGAAATTGAAATAAAATTTCAATAAGTTCTTCCTTCATTTCTGGTGTTAATTCAGGACTAATTTGTGCTTCACTTAATTGATCTGACACAAATTTTTCTTTATTAACATTTTTTACTTGTTGAATGACAGTAATTTCTTTTCTTTCTGGAGAAAAAGCAAATTTTTGCCTTTTATTTTCCCCTATAGTGAAATATCTGTCCTTATAATTATTAATATCAATACCATAGATATTGAGATAATCATTCCCAAGTATAAAGTGTTGTGAAGTACAATTATTCATAACAACAAATTCAGCTTTCAATCTCATACTTCCTGCAGGGTGAGGAAATATTATTGTAGCTTCAAATATACCCAAAGGATGCATATTCTGGCTAGCACTGCTGAATTTTACACCTTCAATTGGCATCAGCTTGTCTTGCCAATTGGTATAAATTTTGTCAAGATAATCTTTCCCAACACAAGTGCAAAAAGCACCTGAGTCAAGATGTATCTTGGCTTCTGTGTTATTTATCACAATATTAGTGATACAAGATGACCCAGCTGTATAACCTTTACCTCTGGCAGGTTTGGTTTTTTGCATTCTGGCATCTTGCACATGTATGAGATCCATACATTCATCACTGTACTGTGGTAAGTGAGTATGTACCTCAGTGACCTCAAAAGAAACATTAATATTCTCTATACTAAGTTCTTCTGATGTTTCTTCTTCTTCTGAAGGTTCAGAATCACTTTCATGTAAAGCTACCTCAGTTTCTTTTGTGTCTTCCGCTTTTTCTACACTTATCTCATTGACTCTTGTCTTTTTTGGACAAGTGTTTGCTAAATGAGATGTGCTTCCACATTTATGACATTTCAAAGGAGGTCTGTCATGTGGTTTATTTGGTTTTGAAATTGGTTTCCCACTAGTCTTGTTGTCTATTGGGGGTTTATACCAATTTCTTCCAATTTTTGTTCTAGTAGTGATATCCTCCATAGCATTGATATAATCTTCTGTAGAGCAAGGCTCAATACATCTTCTTCTTATAGCATGCTCAAGGTCACCACCACACTTTCTTAATATCCTTTTATGTACCATTGGTTCAGACATATCAGGATGAAGGGCAGTTAATCTGTCCTTCTGTTTAAGAAACCAAGTCATGGGCCTGTCCCTCTCAATATTAAAAATGGCTTCTTCAAAAGAATTTTCCATTCTAAATCTCCAGGAATCATTTGCCCATTTGGAAATAACTTGTTCTTTCCACCAAGGCCAGGAATGTTTTCCATGGTCTTGTCTCATCTTATAATACCATTTCTTAGCTGATTTGGTAAATAATGAGTGTAATCTGGCACTTATGTATTCATCTGGTATGTTAAAGTCTTCTTTGAACATATCAATTGTTTTCATAAATTCCATATGATTATATTCTCCTTCACCACTGAAGGTTGGCCATTCCTCTAATCTTGGAATGTCTTTGTAATTGCAAGCAGTTTCCACATCATTACTTGAAATTGTATGATGTAAATCATTATTCAAGTTAAGATCATTTCTGTCAAGAAATGGTGTGGATTGCCTTGGCAATTCATTTTTTAGTGATATATTATTAATACTTGATTGAATATCTTCTTTCAATTCAAGTCTTGCTTTATCACTTTTTTCCAATTGTTCTTGAAAAAGAGCTGCATTGTGGCCAGTTGAATTTTCCAAGTTTTGAACTTGTATTTTCAATTCTCTTAACTGTCCAGTTATAAAAGAAATTGAATTCTCATCTGGTTGATTGAGTAAGGTAACTTTATGCTCAAGTCTTTCACAAATTTGCGTCAAAGACAAAATATTTGCCTTATTAACATTTTCAAGGCCAATAATGGTCTTTTGTTGGTCTTTAACTTGTACTATCTCATTGCCCAGCTTTTGTTGGACATGATCAAATGCTTTAAATTTTGCCATAATTTCTTTATTACAAGATTCAAAGTAAGTTACAAGCTTTACAGGGTCTATTTCTTTGGAAAGGATTGGTTCAATCTTTCCTCCTCCTTGTTTTTGAATTCCATCAAAGTTCTTGCCATATTGAACACATTGTCCATGGCTGTCTTTTCCTTCTTTGGAATTCTGTAATTCTGAGGGTAGGGCTTGTTCCACTTGGGCTTTGCCTTTCCCTTTGCCTTTTGCTTGCCCTTCTGGTTGGTCTTTGGGGCTTGCTTGGGCTTGTTTGGCACTTGTTGAGGCGGATTTTTGCTGGTGGATGCTTGAGGAGCTTCCACTTGGCTGTTGTCCTTGCCCTGGGCCAACTTCTTCTTCTGGTCTTCTGATAACATGCTTTGGTTTTTCAACCAAGCTTTTATCTGTTGGACTTGTCCTTTGACAGACATTGGTGTCCAACCCAATAGAAGATCTTCTGTCTTTTCTGGCCCCATGAGCTTCTTCACTTGAAGATAAGAGTTCATGGTGCCTATCCAAAGACTTGGAAGGAGTTCCCACTCTTGTTGTTTTGACGCCAGGAACCAGTTTTTCCATTGGGATTGATAAATTTCCACAGTTGCCTGTTGGAAATGGTTCAGGTCTAACAGCAATAGCAGTTATGTCAGCTTCTGGACTCTCAATAAGAGGTTCAAAGGTGCTGGCTAACCTTTGGGAACTGGTGGAAGTTCTGGCATCCTCCATTTGTGCCTCTCCTCTGGGAGGACATTCTTGCCTTTTGGATTTATGGCTGGAATGTCCTGGTCCAGATCCATTTGATTGGATGGAGTAGTTGCTTCCACTTCTAGTAGGAGTCATTTTACGTCAATTTTAATAAAAATTAGAGTAAAAGTGGATTGAATTCACCTGCAGGACCTTTAAAGGGCTCTTTGGTTATTAAACCCCTTGGTGCTGGGCTGGTTTGAATTTCAATACTGGACTCTGAGGCTTCAGAGTCTGAAGAACTTTCTCTGATGGAAGACACTAGAGAAAATTTAAAAATATAAGTTATTTTATCAAATAATAAAAATAACTTATAAACTCAACTTATTGAATAAAGTTGTTTCTATGTAATTTATGGCAAATTACGTCAAAAATAAAGAAAAATGTCTAAGATAAAAGAAAAAAATATTTTTAGTAAAGATTTTTATTTTTAAAGAATTTTTATTTGATTTATTATTTTCTTTAAAGAAATAATAATTATGCAATTAACAAGTTAATTAATCAAAATTATATTATTATTCACTTTATACTAGAATAACTCAAAGAATAAATTTCAAGTCTGTGATGTGAAAAAGCCACTAGTTAGACAAAAGAAATTTATTCCAAGTCACTCAATAGTATATTGTTTCAAACAATATTCTTAAGAAAAAAATAACTTTATTAATATTATAAAGATTATTTATAAGGGATAAGTCCCAAAAAAGCCAATATTAAGACAAATATGGCAATTTTACGTCAAAAAACAGTAAAATAAGGTCTAGAATATGATTTATGTCCCAAAAATTGGTTTAAAATCACGGCCAGGCCCCCAAATGTAAGGTTTGTCTATGAAACTCTTGATAATAGTAACAATATCAAGAGTACTATGACTGTCCTCAGTAGAAAAATATAATATAATGAAATATTATAACCACAAATTTAAATATAATTATTAAAAATAATTATATAAAAAAATAAATTTAATTATTATTATAATAATATAATAATAAAAAAAAATATAATAATTATAATAAATTATAATTATTCTATTATTGTTATAGTCACTGACAGTTATAACAATAAGAAGTGTAAAGCTCTTAATGAGACAATTACACGTGGAAAATAAGAATATTAACCACTTATAAATAATATAAATATTATTTATAAAAAGAATTAATCACACACTGTGCAGAAATAATTCTTTATAGAATAAAATTCTATATAAAAAAAACTATTACTAGATAAAAAAATATATAGAACTTTTAGAGAAAACTTACTTATAAGATTTATTTAATACAACAAGTTATAAAACAACAGTTATTATATTAAATAATGATTATAAGTTAAAAACACGCCAAAAATCAATAAAATCAAAGATAAAACAACTTTTTATACTAAAATTTATGATTAAAGAGTTTTTGAGAGGAATTTGTGGATTTTAAAAGATATTTAAGATGATAATTTTATATAATAAAATTTATTATAGATGATTACAACAATAATCTGAATTCTATGACTTCAATTCTTTAATTTAATAAATAAAGAATAAAAATAACTTAAGAATTACTTTTAATAATAAGATTTTATATTTAATAAAACTTTACCTGTTTAAATTTCTAATATGATTGGATTGATTATGAATTATGGACAAAAACAGTGATGAAAAGACTCTTTTTATGTCTACAGAGCAGCTCTCATGATTCATAATGGATGTAGAGGGCGTGCTCAGGTCAAAACTGAAAAACCATGCTTAAAAATTAAGTTCTTAACTTAAGGCAACTTATTTTTACTTCCAATTTAAAGTTATCAGTGTTATTCTTAACTCCAAGTAACTTTAATCCTCATTTAGTTTAATTATTTTAAGTTTTAATATAAAATAAGTTTATTTATATTAAAGTTCATCACATGAACAACATAAAATTAGAGTTTCAAGCAGAAATCTCTTAAACTGAATTTTTAATTAATTTTTAAAGAAATCATAATTTTCTTTAAGCTTAATTAAAAAAGTAATTTTCCAGGCTAATTACCCAGGAAACCTATTAATAAAAGATACTTAAAATTTAATTTATATATTGATAATATTAAATTCTAAGCTGTGTGAAATTTTCAAGCAAATCCATTAAGATTTGGATTTTTAATGAATTTTTGAAGTTATTACTATTTTTCCACGTAAAATAGCAATACACACAAAACCTTAAGTTTTGATAAGGTTTTGATGATTGAAACCTTAAAGTTTTAAGCTTATTTAAGCTTTTTAAGCTTGATTAAGCTTTGACAGTTCTTAAAACCTTGATTCCAAGCCTGCTTATTGGGATTTACCCTCTTGGCAGCTTGAAATTCCTGTCCAATTTAGGATAAAACCAGTTTAAACCTTAAGGTTGGATCAAAGTCTAATCTTAAAGTTTAAATAAGGTTGAAAATCCTCCAATACAGGTGGACAACCTTAATTGAATCCTTGCAGATCCAAAAAGTTGGGTACCCCAGCTCTATTTGGTCTTTTTCCTTTGTCCCACCTTTTTGCATGGATTTTGCCCTTTTATTTATTTAAAGCCATACTATGGCCTTAAACCCTTTTAAATTGAGCTCACGCAGGATTTACATCCTGTATGGCAAATCCTTAGCCAATTCAGTAAATATACACCACACCTCAATTTTAACTAAAATTTTGGTAAAGTTGCATAAACCTTATGTAACTTTAAATTTAAGCTTAATTAAGCTTAAATTTAACAATTTTAAAAAAATGTTAAAAAGTTACATTAGTACTGTGAGATTCTTAAATCTTCTAATAACACAAGAAATAAGTGTTTTTGGGTATAACACCCTATGGGTGTACCCTAGGTTATTTTTGGTGTAGAATCCAAAAATGACATAATAATTATAACTTTGTTTATCCAAAAAAAAGTTATACTTATTTTTTATTATTTTTTATTTTAAATTCAACTAAAAAGTCTGTTTAAGACAAATTTAATTGTTTATAAAATCATTTGTGGCCTTATGGGTATGTTAAACATACCTCACAGGCTCACAAGATCACAAGCATGACAGCAAATACCAAAAACCAATGGTAAAGCTAAGATACCACCAAAACATGGATCTGAGCCAAATTAACTCAAAAGGTATCAAAGGAAAGAGGAATACCACCAGTTTCCAAATAAACAAGTCCCATAATCACAGGAAAAGGAATAACAAAGTTATTCCTGCTCAAAGATATTGCTGAGCATAAACCTTATTTTTCACCTCTCATCTGAAATCCAGAGGAGGAGGCTTAACACAATAACATGGGCATTTTAATTGAACCTCTAGATCAGGGCTATCAAATGGTACTAGCCAAATGGAGCTAGCATCAAAATTACAGGAGCTATAGCCAAAATAAGGTCAAATAAAGGTGAATAAAATATTCACCTCTCATCCAACTTCTACAGTTTTAGTGTGAGATACCTAAAGTGGGGTCTTTTTGGAAAGAGCACTATCAGGGCTATTGGATGGTGCTATGCTTTTCCCCATATCTCATCTAGAACAAAAGGTACGGGAAAACAAGTTCCATACAGATTTCGAGATAATCATATATCTGGATAACTAAAATTGAACATGGCATAACCTTTCCATATTTGATGTTAGTTGTGAGCCTTGAGGTATATTTTACATACCCAAATAGGCCACAATTATCTTAAAAATAAATTTTGAACTATGAATAACTCATAAGTCATGCATATATACAAAATTCATCATTTTTGATTTTAGAGAAGATGAATGACTTTTTATTGAGGAAGTAAATCCATGGATTCAAGGCCAGATTTGGATTCTACACAGAAATTCACCTAGGGTAGCTCAATAGAGTGAATAAGCTCAAATTAAATCTTTGAGGTGGTAATATGGAAAATACTTCAATACCACATAAAATATCTGTGAAAATCTTTGTTTTTCTTAATTTCACACCAAAATAATGGGAATATGAGAAATCTCATGTTACATATACACTAAGAATAGTGTTATGCATATTTTGGGCACTTAATATCATGGTATTCTTACATGGACTTTTGGTACACCCATAGTGGATATCTCACTTGAAGCTTAATTTTCTATTTTGACGTAAAAAATAGGCAAGGGGGACAAAAGACATCAAAGAGAGCCAGGGTACCCAACTTCTGAGGCCTCAGAGGCGTGGACAGCTCCAAAGATTGGATCCATGGCTGATCTTGGCCTAATTGGTAAATTAAAACCTTTTGGGAACTTGGTTACCATGTTACAACTATAGTAAATCTTAAGAAAATAGCAAATAACCTGCTATTTTGACGTGCCAAGGAGGTAAAGAGCTACTTAGACTCCTGTAACCATGTCAATTCTTAATAATTTTCCATGGATAAACCCCAAAAGAGTAATTAAAACCCTTTTTGGACTTTTATCCATTGATTTACCTCATAGCAACCAGTAAAACACTGATATTTGCAATTCTACGTAGAAATGAGGTAAAAACTTCAAAAATTCATTAAAGATACAATTATTAATGAATCTCTCTGAAACTTTCAGGACTAATGGAGAACTGTATTATATATGGTACAACCAAAAAGAATTATAGTTTTACTAGTAAAATTAAAAGTTTTACATACAGTCCATTTTTGGCTATTCTATGTGAAACACTGAATCTTCAAAAATTAACAGTAATTACAACCTGTGATGAAATTGCAAATAACTTTGATAAATTTGAGAAATCAATGATTCTTTTAGAATAAAAGAAGATTTACAGATGTTACTCCTTTTATTCTTAACCATATTGGGGTTGGTAGTCAAGTAAAAGCATTAATTAAGTACTTATGATAATCTTATGTGACAACAGATGATGCAATCAATAATCCAAAAGGGATTATTGTTTTATCACTCACTGGTTTTTAGTTTGCTCCATGGCACACCTCTGTGAGCTTTTGTTGACTTAAAAGAGGCCTCCTCTCTTTGTTTTTTCCACATCATCATCATCTTATTATCATTTAAATCATTGTTACCAACTAGTAAGTATTAGTTAAAGCTATTCATAAGTGTTTTAAATCTTTCAGAATCAATAAGAAAGACGTGAAAACATAGAATTCAACTATATATTGTTGTAACACTGTTATAAATACATTTTGATCCCTTAAATCCACAATTCTACGTCAAATCTGTCTGTCTTATCTTTCAATAAGCTCTTTGGAATATTAGTGAGTGATTTATCCTTAATTATTAAAGTTTTTCTCTAAATAATTAGTTTTATTCAAGAATTATCTTCATAATTATTCATGAAAAAGATAATTATATATTAAAACAATTTTATTATTTTAATAAAAGAAGTTTTATTATTGAAATCTTCTTGTAATTGATTCTTGTAGACAATTACTGCTCACTGTTAAAATCACTAGTAGTGTTTAACACATGAAAGAAATAATTCTTTAATTATTGAATTGTGGTTTCAATGATATTTTATTATTATATTTCATAAGAACATACATAGTACTGTTGATCAATAGTAATATTATCATCAGTTTCATAGTCACATCTTACATTTGGGGGCCTGGCCATGTTTTTTGAACCTTGTACCCTTAATATATCTTTAAGTACTAAAATGTATTAATTTAATCATATTTTTTCTTTCATTTCAAAGTTGAAATAATTTTTTTTTTTGAAATTGTTTTGGGAATCTTTTTCATTGAGGAATTTGGTTTAATTTTATCTGTTTTTACACGTGGCTTTTTCACATCCAAAAACTTATAAAATTATTCTTTGAGTTACTCTGAGTTAATTTTCATTCAAAATCTTAGATTTTTATTTTTTTCTTCAAAAAGAATAATTTTTTTAATATTAAAAAATATAAAACTTATAAAAAATCTTCAAAAATATTTTAAAAAGTATAAAATATAATTTTTTCTCTTTTATAATTTTTCTAGTGTCTTTAATCAAATACTGTGCAGCTGGGAACAGACTCAGTAAAAGATATATCACTAGTCCAGAATCTTCAGAAGCAGAATCTGAAGACAGTATTGAGGTGCAAATTGCTAAAAGAGGCACCTTATTTAACTCAGAAAAGAATAAATTACCACCAAAAGATGTGTCTTTATATTATATTTTCACCTTTTTATCTTTGAATTGATTTGAAAATGGTGCATACAAGAAATGGAAGCAACTATTAAGTCCAACCAGATGGATGTGGACAAGGAAGAGGAAAGACCAAATTTAGGAGTGCCAAGTCTTCCTCAAGAAAGACACATTTGGAGGATGCCAGAGTTGCCCCCCATTCCCCAAGGTCTGTTACCCACAGATTTTGATGTGAATTCTGAGCCTGAACTGATTCATGATAATATTTCCAGGGCTGAACCATTATCAAGTGGAAGCAATAGAAATATATCAATGCGAATACAAACTTGGTTCAGAGCAGCCAAAGAAGAGGAGTGGGAAATATGCCCAAGCCTTTGGCAGGGGGATATGAACTCCTACTTACACATCAACAGCTTTCTGGGTCAGGAGAAGACCATAGAACTCTTAGGAGGGTGGAGTCCCCTGTCTTGCAAAGACAAGGTCCAAAAGATAAACAATTGGTTGAAGAACCAAAGTCTTTCATCCATAGACCAGAAGAAGGAACTGGCAATGACTCCAGCTATGGAGACAGATGCCCCAGTGGCATCTACCAGCTCCAAACCAGATCTAGAAGTGTCCAAAGACAAGCCCAAACGACCTCAGAAGAAACAGACAGGTCCCAAGAACCATCAAGGCAAGGGAAAAGGCAAAGCCAATTGACACAGACCTTACCCACAGGGATACAGGATCCCCAAATTGGAGCCTTCAGCCATGGACAGTGTGTTCAATATGGCCAGAACTCTAATGGAATTCACAGCCAAGGAAAAGGAAATGATGAACAGGACTTTTCCACGCAAATAAATCATGTACAAACTAGTATTAATGTAGAAATTGGTAAACTTGATACAAAGTTAACTAAAATAACATTGGATATGAGTGATTTAAAAAGACATGAAAAAAATATACTGAATGGTATATATTGACAAATGCCAGATTTGATTCAATTATCAATGCATGTAGCAGAATTGAAAGTACATGTCAAGTTCAGAATGATGAAATGGAAGATCTTTCTATTTTTAAAATGAATGATCAACTTAAAATTCTACAAGATCATGTCTTAAAGATAGTTGAAAATACCAATCAGTTTGCTACACATTTAGAAAAAAGTGACAGTGAAAGGCAGAAGTTAAAAAATGAAATCATTGCAAATGTAGAACAAATTAATAAGAATTATGAACCACATATGCCAAGACACTATACACCTTTGACTGAAGAAAAACTTTCTGTTAAAGGAAGTTTTACCCCACTTTTAGGAGAAAATGTTGTCTCTGTTAAAGATATTCCCAAATTGGAAGAATGGCCAACATTCTCTGGTGAAGGAGAATACAACCATATTGAGTTCATCAGGAATATTGATATGTTACAAGAAGACTTTAATATACCTGATGAAATCATAGTGGGTAAATTAAACTGTCTGTTTACCAGGACTGCAAAGAAATGGTATTACAAGATGAGAATAGATCATGGGAAACATGATTGGTCTTGGCGGAAATACAAAGTGATTACCAAATGGGCCAATAATTCTTGGAGGTTTAAAATGGAAAATGCTTTTGAAAGTGCCATTTTTAGCTCAGAAAAAGATAAACCACTTACTTGGTTCTTCAAGCAAAAAAGACAGATTATCTGCTTTACACCCAGATATGTCTGAAACTATGATTAATATGAAAATATTAAGAAAGTGTGGAGGAGAGCTGGAATATGCTATCAAGAGCAGGTGTGTAGAACCTTGTTCAACAGAGGACTACATTAATGCAATGGAAGTTATCATTACCAGAAAAAGAATTGGTAAAACTTGGACTAGAATCCCTATGGAATCCAACATGGTCCCAAAGATTCCCAGAGAGGATAAAAGACCAGAAAGACCTGTCTTGAAGTGTCATAAATGTGGAAGCACTTCACATCTAGCCAACACTTGTACCAAAAAGACAAAAATCAATGAAATTCAGGTCATTGAAGGAATTCAGTGTACTGAAGGGAAAGAAGAATCTGATGAAGATTCTGCAGTCTCTGAGGATACACCAGTAGAGGACTATCCCATTGAAAACATTACAGCTTTCTTTAAGGTCACAGAAGTCCATAACCACTTGCCAAAGTACAGTGAGTATTGCTGCAACCTGATCAATATCCATGATTCCAGGATGTGTAAAACAAACCCTGCTAGAGGTAAAGGTTACACTGCTGGAGCATCCTGTATCACATCAGTTTTGATGAGTGATATTGAAGCAAAAGGAAATTTGGATACAGGGGCATTTTGCACTTGTGTGGGCAAAGATTATTTACAAGTTATACTTCCTGAATGGAAAAACCATCTATTACCAATAGAAGGTGTGCAATTTTGTAGTACCAGTAACAATATGTACCCCTTGGGTATATTGGACACTAATCTTGTATTTCCACACCCAGCAGGAAGTGTGAGAATGAAAACTGAGATTGTGGTAATGGATAATTGCACATCTCAGCAAATCATTCTTGGAAATGATTATTTAAATATTTATGGTATTGAAATCAATAACCATAAAGACAGATATTTCACAATTGGAGATAACAAAAGAAAAAAATTTGCTTTTTCCAATATGCCAAAACAAATATCTGTGGTATCTTCTGTTAGAGATACTTATAAGAATGAATTTGTGTCTAATCAGCTTGTTGAAGCACAAATGAATTTATCATTGTCACCAAAGATGAGGAATGAACTTATTGAAATGTTATATAAATACAGTAATGCATTTGCCTCTGATAATGAACCATTAGGTGCTATAAGAGGACATGAAGTTGATATTACTCTTAATATTGACAGACCATATCCTCCAGTACTTAGAAGACCAGCTTATCCAGCCAGTCCCAGAGCTAGAGAAGCCTTGGAGAAGTATATCCAAGAGTTGATCCAACTTGGTGTACTAAGGAAAGTGGGCCATAATGAGGAGGTTGAAGTGACAAAACCTGTTATTATTGCTTGGCATAATGATAAGTCAAGAATGGTTGGAGATTTAAGAGAATTGAATACCTACACAGTTCCAGATAGGTATCCAATCCCTAGAACTAAAGAAGCCTTGACTCAAATTTCTAAAGCCAAGTATATAACATCAATGGATGCATTGAAAGGCTTTCATCAAAATTTTTTGACGCCTAAAGCTAAGCAATTACTTAGAATTATCACTCACTGTGGTATTTATGAGTATCTTAGAATGCAATTTGGTATTAAAAATGCTCCATCCCATTATCAAAGAATGATGAATACCATCTTTCTGATAGAATTTTCTGAACAATGGCTTATCATTTATATTAATGATATTATCATATGTTCTTATTCATGGTCTTTGCACCTTGAAAGAATTGCAAGAGTACTTCACAAGGTTGCAGAAGTGAACATGAAAATTTCACTTAAGAAATGAAAGTTTGGGTTTGAAGAATGAAAAGCATTAGGACATGTTGTTTCTAGTTTAAGCTTGGGTATTGACAAAAACAAAGTAGCAGCAGTGTTACTTAAGCCAAAACCCCAGAATAAGACAGAAATGATGTCTTTTCTTGGGTTTGCCAGCTATTATAGGCAACACTTGAAAGACTTTGCAATTCTAGCCAAGTCACTATATAGAATCTGTGATCAACAGACTGTATTTGAGATGACACAGGAGAGAATTAAAGCTTATGAGAAGATAAAGAAAGCTCTTACAGAAGCACCTTTACTCCTCATGCCTGACTGGAATATTCCTTTTAAATTTTACATTGATGTATGTGGAGATGGATTAGGGGCAGCCCTACATCAAGTCCAAATAATTGATGACAAACCAACAGAAGGACCAGTTTGTTATATCTCAAGAAAAATCAAACCAACAGAGGCCAGATATGGTGCAAGCCAGATGGAGTGCTTATGTTTGGTATGGGCACTGGAGAAATCACACTATTATCTTGATGGCAGTGTTTTTGAAGTAATAACTGACTGTAATGCCGTGAAATCACTCCTTAACATGAAAACTCCCAACAGAAATATGTTGAGATGGCAAATAGCCATTCAAGAATATAGAGGCAACATGACTATAGTCCACAAAGCAGGAAACATTCACAAGAATGCTGATGGACTTAGCAGGTGGGCATTAGCCAACACTCCTGATAACCCAGCTTATGTACCTTTGGAAGCTGAACCACAAATTCCAATTGAAGGGATTAACATAACTGATATTGGGACTGAATTCTTTGAAGAAGTAAGAGAATCTTATAAGCAAGACAAGAATTGCCATATCTTGACTTCTTTGTTATATAAAGACTGCAAAGATACATCTTTAGTCAATGCACTGGATGAAGCTTGGATAAATTCCTATTCTGAAGGAATATTTCACTTGTTTGATGGGATTATTTACCACAGAACCAAACAGTCTTGTGTAATGACATTATGGAGCAGATTGCTTATCAATACCATTCTGAATGAATGCCATGATAGCATCTACTCTGGACACCTCTCAGAGGACAGATCACTTGAAAAAGTGAAGAACTGTACATGGTGGCCATCTTGGAGAGAAGAGACCATTGTATACTGCCATACCTGTGACAGATGTCAGAAAGCAAATAGGAGTACAGGCAAGAGATTTGGACTTATGATCCATATTCAAGAACCAAAATACCCTTGGGAAGTTGTTCACATGTATTGGGTCTCAGCAATTCCTCCAAGTGGTGACAAAAGCTATAAAGCTTGCATAGTCATTGTAGACAGATATAGCAAGACTCCCATATTCTTACCGTGTCATAAAGATAACACAGCTATGGATACAGATCTTCTTCTATGGAGTAGAGCTATATCTCACACAGGATTATTTAAGAATATCATAAGTGACAGAGATCCCAAGTTCACATCTGCACTTTGGACCAATCTTCATAGATTGTTTGGGACTAAGTTATCATTCTATACAGCATACCATCCTCAGACAGATGGACTAGCAGAGAGAATGATTCAAACTTGAGAAGACCTGATCAGGAGATTTTGTGCTTATGGGTTAGAACTCAAATACTAAGATGGCTTTACCCATGACTGGTGCACTCTTATACCTGCATTAGAATTGGCATATAAGACATCAGTCCATTCTTCCACAGGACAAACTCCTGCTATGTTAGAAAAAGGATGGAATCCAAGACTCCCAGAAGACACACTGAGGAAAGACTTGATTGACATTCATCCAACAGCTTCCAGCTTCAAGATAATGCTTGATAAAGTGAAACACCATCCAAAACAAAGCATGGATGATGCTTTTGATTATGCAAAACAGAAGTAGGACAAGAGTCATAAAGTACCAGACTTCAAAGTAGGGGACTTAGTTCTAGTTTCAACCTTGAATTTTGATAATATCAAAGGCCCCAAGGAACTTAAAGATTCTTATGTAGAACCTTTTGTTATTGTTGCCTTACATGGAACAAATGCAGTTCAAGTGGAATTGAGTGGTGAATTGGAAACAAAACACCCCACTTTTCCAGTAAGCTTGATAAAGCCTTATCAACCAGCTGACAAAGAATTGTTTCCTTTAAGGAACCCAACTCCTTTAACTGTGCCACCAGTGGAACAGAATGAAGACAAAAAGATAAAGAAAGTCATTAAAGAAAGGAGACTTAGGGGCAAAAATTAGAGAGATTATCTTGTCAGATATAGAAATCCAGTACATTAAGATAAATGGCTGGCAGAATCAGAAATACCTGACTCAGATAAACTCTTAAGAAGATTTAGAAATGAAAGAAGGCCACAATCCTGAATATGTATATAAATGTGCTTTAAATTACTTGATCTGAGTGATGTAAAGAGGTTGGACGGTGGACATTAACCCCCTTTGGGGCTTTTATTCTTCATACCATTGATAAAATTGTAGTACAATTTTGTTTTTTGGTGGGAGGGAATGTGAGCCTTGAGTTATATTTTACATACCCAAATAGGCCACAATTATCTTAAAACTAAATTTTTAATTATGCATAACACATAAGTTATGCATATATCTAAAATTCATCATTTCCGATTTTAGAAAAGATGAATAACTTTTTATTGAGTACGCAAATCCATGGATTTAAGGCCAGATTTGGATTTTACACAAAAATTCACCTAGGGTAGCTCCATAGAGTGAATAAGCTCAAATTAACTCTTTAAGGTGGTAATATGGAAAATAATGCAATACCACATAAAAGATGCGTGAAAATTTTTGTTTTTCTTAATTTCACACCAAAATAATGGGAATGTGAGAAATCCCATGTTACATATACACTAACAATAGTGTTATGCATATTTTGGGCACTTAATATCATGGTATTCTTACATGAACGTTTGGTACACCCATAGTGGATTTCTCACTTGAAGCTTAATTTTCTATTTTGACATAAAAAATACGCAAGGGGGACAAAAGACATCAAAGAGAGCCAGGGTACCCAGCTTCTGAGGCCTCAGAGGTGTGGACAGCTCCAAAGCTTGGATCCATGGCTGATCTTGGCCTAATTGGTAAACTAAAAACTTTTTGGGAACTTGGTTACCATGTTACAACTACAGTAAATCTTAAGAAAATAGCAAATAACCTGCTATTTTGACGTGCCAAGGAGGTAAAGAGCTATTTAGACTCCTTTAACCATTTCAATTCTTAATAATTTTCCATGGATAAGCCCCAAAAGAGTAATTAGCACCCTTTTTGGACTTGTATTCATTGCTTTACCTCATAGCAACCAGTAAAACACTGATATTTGCAATTCTACATAGAAATGAGGTAAACACTTCAAAAATTCATTAAAAAGACAATTCTTAATGAATATCTCTGAAGCATTCAGGACTCATAGAGAACTGTATTCTATATGGTACAAACAAGAATAATTATAGTTTCACTAGTACAATTAAAAGGTTCACTTACAGTCCATTTTTGGCTATTCTACGTGAAACACCAAATCTTCAAAAACTCACAGTAATTACAACTTGTGATGAAATTGCCAATCACTTTGATACCTTTGAGAAATCAATGATTATTTTAGAATAAAAGAATATTTACAGATGTTCCTCCTTTTATTCTTAACCATATTGGGGTTGGTAGTCACATAAAAGCATTAATTAAGTAATTATGATAATCTTACATGTCAACAGATGATGCAATCAATAATCCAAAAGGGTTTATTGTTTTCTCACTCAGTGGCTTTTTTAGTTTGCTCCAAGGAACGCCTCTGTGAGCTGTTGTTGACTTAAAAGAGGCCTCCTCTTGCTGTTTTTCCACATCATCATCATCTTATTATCATTTAAATCATTGTTACCAACAAGTAAGTATTAGTTAAAGCTATTATTAAGTGTTTAAATCTTTTGGAATCAATCAGAAAGACGTGAAATCATAGAATACAACTATATATTGTTGTAACACTGTTATAAATACATTTTGATCCCTTCAATCCACAATTCTACATCAAATCTATCTGTCTTATCTTTCAATAAGCTCTTTGGAATATTAGTGAGTGATTTATCCTTAATTCTTAAAGTTTTCTCTAAATAGTTAGTTTTCTTCAAGAATTATATTTATAATTATTCTTGCAAAAGATAATTATATATTAAAATGATTTTATTCTTTTAATAAAAGAAGTTTTATTATTAAAATCTTCTTGTAATTGATTCTTGTACACAATTACTTCTTACTGTTAAAGTCACTAGTAGTGCTTAACACGTGAAAGAAATGATTCTTTAATTATTTAATTGAGGTTATAATAATATTTTATTATTCTATTTCATAAGAACAGACATAGTACTGTTGATTAATAGTAATATTATCATCAGTTTCATAGTCACATCTTACATTACCCATGTCAAATGAGATACCATTTTGTAGACCTCATTCAGGGCTACAAAATGAACCTACTTTGAGCGCAATATCTTAAAAAATGAAAAAGCTATAGCAGTTCCAAAGTCAAAGTCCCACACTTGGACCAATACAGCTTTACTGTGGGATAATATCCTATAAGTATGATTATGAGGTGTGAAATAGACAATTAAGTCTTCTTATACTTCAATACCTCATAGTTAAGTCGAATAACGGGATCCATACAGGTTCTGTACAGCTTATGATGCGTCAGAAGCACCAGAACACACTTGTAAACTCCATTGGTGAAAGTTTCCAACCTGTATAGGGTAAAAATGACAACTTGTGGTTCTAAAACCACATCCCCACGAGATAAAAGTCTGTATTGAGTGTGTAGAACCACAAAACAGCCTACAGTAGTGAAACGTTTCACTCTGTGGTCGTGTGCAGAGGTAAACAACCTCCCACTACCCCAGAAAAAGACAAAAGGAGGTATTGCCTCACCAGAAGGCTAATCCAGAATCCTGTTCTTAATATTGTTACGTGGTATAACTTCCTGAAAGAAGTGGTACCCTTAGAGTTTAATGGGTTATAATGATAAGTTGTAGTTATTGTAGGGTTTGTTATTGTAAACCAACAGGCACACACTGCACCCAGGGCTATCAGCAGAACTCACCATCACTAAATTATTTTAGCATAGCCCTTTTACTCATATTCTCACTTGAATATCATCATTATTTTTGTGTCACACTCAGAGTTATAGGTTTTATTCTCATTTTCAAGCTATATCATAGAGTCACCCTGACAGCACTTTTCAAGGTATTTCAAGGACCACTTTCAAAGGCCTTGGTGCAGATGATTCAGAGGAGGAGGAGTCTGATGGTACTGAGGCTTTCCCTGCTTCTGTGGGGCATCTCAAGGTACTGAAAAGGTCAAATCTAGCCCATTCTAATCAGCATGAACCAGCGTTAATTGCAATCATGCTACAAATGACCCAAATTATGGCCAATCTTCAGGAAGCTTCATCTTCTGAAGTTTCAAGACCACCATAATTCAGGACAAAATCTATGAAGGCACCAGACTGCTTTGATGGGACTCATCCCTTCAAAATCAGAAGTTTTGTTCAGTCCTGCCAGCTTATCTTTCACAATGAGAAGGCAAATTTCTCTTAATAAAAGAATAAAGTTCTCAATGCCACTGAATTTCTCACTGGCAGGGCTGCAAAACAGATTTAACCTTATATTTCCAATCTCACCAATAAAGAACCAGCTTACCTCCTCATGAACTGGGCATTATTTGAATACCAGCTCTCTACTTTTGTGAACCTTTGAGATATGACCACATAACCAAAAAGGTCACAAGAAATATTTAAAATAATTATACATTAAAAATAATTACCTTAAAGCTACAAAAATTCCATAAATTGGCATAAAACTTGGTTTAACTTAAAAGACAATGAATAAAAATGTGAAATAAACTATACCATTTGATTCCCCATGGTAAAATACACATATACCATTTTTATGGCATATCTGTAAAGTCAATATGTAATGAGTTATAAGTAATAATACCTTATAAAAAACATAAATCATTAATTATTTCAAATAACAATGAGATAGCATGTGAAATAAATGGTACCATTGGATTCTGCATAAACATTCACACATAAAACAATTAAGAAGCTAATCTCCAAAGTCAATACTTAAGGAGTTAAGCTGAATATATGCACTTTTTTGGTCAACGCATATATTCATGGATTTTAGCTAATATCTTTTGAAATATGCATGATAGAGTAATGAACCAAAAATAACGTCATCACATAATTACTGTAGGAAGACAGGAGTGAACTTTATTTCACAAGCTATAAACAAGGTTAAAACCTGTAAGGGATTATTGATTAAAATCAATAGAGCTGTTGAGCACTTTGTTGTGAAAGTGGTCCAAACTTAAAAAAAGGTAGACAGTTGGACTCTACTAGTTAATTCGTGAATAATGATGTATTTTTTATTATAATATTCAAGGTATAACCCCTTGAAATCATGGTTTGAAGTTTAAAATATTGAATTTCAACAGAAAAGATGAGTTACAAGAAAAATCATCAAAAATAGAGTTTTGATTCTGTAATGAAATGCTCTTGGAAGCATAATAAGGTTATGCCAAGATATTAGAATTCACTCTATGAATAGCTTTAGCATGTAAAACTTAAAAGTTATTAAGGATCAAAGTTTGAGCTTAATTTGATCATTGATGATCACTCACTGTAACTTTAAATTAAGTTTAACAGTCATATGAGTGATAAAATTGGTGAATACTGTTAGTTTATGATTAAAAATAATAAAATCCCCGAAATTTGGGGTTCTGCAAAGCCTTGACTTCACCAAAATTAGAGTTATAGTGATAACTCTAAATAATGGCGTAATAATGAGATGATATGGTTTGATGATGATGTAATCATCACCAAACCTTAAAGTATTGATCAATTTCAGTGGATATGATTGGTGCACGTCTACTAGAAGCCTGTTGGACTCTAGGAGGAAGGAATTTAATATAAATAGAGCTCTTTCACTCTATTTCCCCATCAGATGCTTACAAAACATTAAATCATTAAATAAAAAGGTAATTTCTTTATTATTTATATATAAAACTTTTATATTATTAAGGACCGAAGATAATCTGATAATAATCTTCATCTTTGACATGATTATTGCAATTACTTAATTGTTTTGTTTAAATTTCTCTTAAACACCTCAATTCCATGTAAAACCAAGAAAATTTGTAATTTCTGCTAAATTTTATTGTAACTACAATATAAATAAGTTGTATTTACATTTCTAGGAATAAACGTATTCAAAATTATTATATTAAGCATTAAAAGTAGGTTATTTCTCCTATTATAATAATTTTTCTCTATTATTTTGAATAATTGTATAATTGATATAAATAGTATTTATATTAATTTATAACTTTAATATTGGTAATATTATTGTTATTAATTGTGTTTTATTAATAAGAACAAGTTTTTATGCCTTTATTATTTGTTGGTAACAATAATAAAGTGCTTTTAAATATATTAATTATCTTATATTGATATATCTATTATATATATATTATTTTTTATAATATAAATTATATTATTATATTTATTCAATAATATAATTATAATAGTTTTTATCTTATTTATTTCATTTATAAGGAAATTCATAGTACAATAAGTCAAATATTAGCAATTTTTACTTATTGTTTGATAGTCAAACCTTACATTTGGGGGCCTGGACGTGATATTTACTCTAAAAGACCTTTAAAAAGATTCTAATTGGGTTTATCCAGCAATAAATTATAATTATAATCATAAAATTATATAATAATTTTATATTTTATTAATTTTAAAAGCTATTTAGGCATTTGGAAAGCAATTGTACTGTCTTACATGTGGTTTTTCACATCCTTAGACTTGCAGAAACTTTCTTTGAGTGACTCTAATGATTAAAAAAGATATTTTATGAATTAAAAATGATTTTATATTATAAATTAAGTTTAAAAAGAATCATATTCATTTTTATTTTATTATTTAAAAATAAAAACATAAAAAATAATAAAAATATTAAAAACCAATAAAAAAGTTATTTTATTCATTTTAATTTCATTTCTTTAATTATTTTCACTTTTTAAAAAGATATAAAAGCAATTTTTACATGAAAAATTGCCATATTGTACCAAAAATAACACTTCTTATAAAAGACTTATACTTATTTGTCTTTTTTAGTGTTTGAAGACAATCCAACAGAGGACAACCAAGCCACTGTTGAAAGATTGGTGGAAGAAACTTGCACAAGTTCTCCAACACCAATTGTCACTAAGAAAAAGAAAGCTAAGAAATTAGACTTTCCAGGACCCACCATTCAGGACTCTGAAGGTAAGTACCCCATTTATAAATTGCCATAGGAAGAATTCCTGTTCTGAAATCCTCTTATTTTCTTATTTTCCTTAAATAATGACTACCAGAAGAGGATCCCAATACTCCATCCAATCAGATGGAGCTGGACTCAGAGGTAGAATTGATTCCTCAAAAGGGAAAAGGAAGGGCAATATCCCCAGTGGAACAGAATCCACACAAGGAAGTGCCTTATCCCAAAGGCAAGTCCCAGAAATGCCCATGATATCTGAGCCAGAGTTAGAACTAAGTATGAGTAACTCAAACAGGTACAAACCACATTCAGAGGGCTCAGATAGACATCTACATGAGCCAGTACAAACAGTACTACATGGTGTACAAGGACAAAGATTGGGAAATGTTGCCCCAAGTACACCAAGGAGTGATGAACTCCTGGCACATCCTCAAAAAGCTCCTCAAGGAGGAGGAAATAGTGAAATACTCCAATGAATGGAATCCACTATAATCCAAGCATCAAATCAAGAATATCAAGGAGTACCATACCAAAAAGAAAGAGGAAAGCAAGGAAGAAGCCCCAGTGGCTTCTACCAGCAAGCCTCAAGTCAACCAACCTCCCCAAGAAGGGAGGAAGAACAAGAAAAGGAATTGGAGGAAACCATATTCCCCAAGCTACAGGATCCCAAAAATCCAAAAAGATTCCATGGACAATGTTGTCAACATGGCCAGAACCTTGATGGAATTCAAAGAAAAAGAGGAGCAAAGAATGAGACAACTCCATTTCTCAAAGAAATAACCTTGTCTCCTGATGTTGTAAATACTTTAACAGAGCTTAAAAATAGTATTTTACCTCTTAAAGACATTAAAAATAGTTTATTATCTTTAACAAAACTTGTTGTACAAAATGAAAAAGAAATTGATAACATAAAATTTATGATTGAAAATAACAAACCAAAAGTATTAATTGATAATACTCAGAAATTAATACAAGGACAACAAGAGTTGTACAAATACATAAGTGATATCAAAGAAAAAACTTTGGCAATCAATTATGACATGAGTATTGATAATCTTACAGAAAAATTAAACAAATTGAGCATTTCTGTAGAAAAATTTGAAGAAAAGACTTCATCACACCAAAAATTACTTTTGGACCATGAGGAAATGAGTGATGAAGCAAGAATGCATCTGAAAGATGACATTCAAAGTGAAATAAGGCTTATCACTGATAAAATGGATAAAGTTAATGCGGCTAACTCAAATATGCCAGAGCTATCAACACCATTTTCTCACACAAGAAGCCCTGTTAAACCAAAAGAGGAATTAACAAACCCATTCATAACAGACTTAAGTCACTAAGACAATAACCAAGTATTCATGAAGGAAGCACCTCAATTAAAAGAATGGCCAACATTCACAGGAGAAGGTGAATATGACCACATGTCATTTATCAAAACAATTGACATTATACAAGAAGATTATGCCATACCAGATGAATTAATTGGTGCAAGATTACATTCATTGTTTGAAAAATCTGCAAAAAGATGGTATTATGGCATAAGGCAAACAAATGGGAAAAATACCTGGTCTTGGTGGAAACAAGAAATAATCACCAAGTGGGCTAATGATTCCTGGAGGTACAAGATAGAAAATGCATTTGAAAATTCTTTATTTGACCCAGACAAAGACAAACCTTTAACTTGGTTCTTAAAAAAAGTTGAAAGACTCAATGCATTGTACCCAGTAATGTCACAAAAAATGGTGCACATGAAAATAAATAAGAAATGTGGAGGAGACCTAGAACATGCCCTAAGAAGCAGGTGTATAGAGCCATGCTCCACAGAAGAGTCTATCAATGCACTAGAAGACATAGTGACAAGAACAAAAATTGGCAGAACTTGGAAGAAATTGGACATTAAAAGTCCAAATAAACCATTTATCAAAAAAGATGAATCAAAAGAAGCTTTCAAGCCCAATACATCCAACAATAATGAGCAAAGAAAATGCCATAAATGTGGAGGTATTGGACACTTAGCCAATAATTGCCTCAAAAAGGCAAAGATTAATGAAATTGTGGAAACAGAAAACCACAATGACAAAGAGGAGGAATCTGACTCTGAAAAAGAAACAGAAGAGTCAGAAAGTTCTGAAAGTGATGAAATTAATATAATTAATGCACAAATTAATAATATTGATATGATTTATGAAGTACTAGATGTTAACTCAAACTTACCACAAGTTGGAACATCTGACAAAAACCTGAAAAATATACAAGATGCCAAAATGTACAGAACCAAACCTGCAAAAGGAATGGGATATACAGCTGGAAAATCAAATATAAGTATTGTTATGTTTGATAACCAAGAAGGAAAAGTGAACTTGGATACAGGAGCATATTGCACCTGTGTTGGTAGAAGTTATTTAAGAAACATTGTCCCAGAATGGAAAAAAAAACTTATGCCAATACAAGGTGTCAAATTTAGTAGTGCAAGTGAGAGCATGAAGCCCCTTGGAATAATTGATTTAACACTAATTTTTCCTCACCCCTCACAATGTGTCAGAATTAAAGTAGAGTTTGTAGTAATGGACAACTGTACAAGTAATCACTTCATACTTGGAAATGACTACTTATCAATTTATGGTATAGATATCTCTAACCAAAAAGATAGATATTTTACCATAGGAGACAACAAAAGACAAAAGTTTGGCTTCTTAAATAACAAAAAACAAATCACAGCTATTCAGAATGAAGAGAAAATTCCAGAAAAGGAACTTTTTATATCTGAACAACTCAAAGAGGTAGAATTCAATCAAGAATTAACAGAAAAAATGAAAGAAAAATTGGTTGACCTCTTATTTAAGTACAAAACTGCCTTTGCAACTGACAAAGAACCACTAGGTGCCATAATTGGGCATGAAGTGGATATAATTCTTAATGTGGAAAAGCCTTACCCACCTTTACTAAGGAGACCTGCTTACCCAGCTAGTCCAAGGGCTAGAGAAGCCTTGGAGGTACACATTAAAGAATTAATGGACCTTGGAATATTAAGAAAGGTCGGACATAATGAACAGGTAGAGGTCACTACACCTGTCATTATAACTTGGCATAATGGAAAATCAAGGATCATAGGAGACTTTAGAGCCCTGAACGACTATACCATTCCAGACAGATATCCAATACCCAGAATCCATGAGACATTGACACAATTGTCACAAGCTAAGTTCATTACAGCCATGGATGCCTTAAAGTGTTTTCATCAAAATGTCTTAACAGACAATGCCGAGAAACTACTGAGGATAATAGTCCACTGTGGGATTTTTGAATACTTAAGAATGCCATTTGGCATAAAAAATGCATCTTCCCATTATCAAAGGATGATGAACACCATATTTCCTGAAGAATTATCAGAAGGATGGTTAATTATCTATATTGATGATCTCATAGTTTGCTCAGAAACCTGGGAAAATCACCTTACAAGACTAGAAAAGGTACTACAGAAAATAGTGCAAGTGAATATGAAAAATTTCCTTGAAAAAGTGTCATTTTGCATACAGTGAACTAAAAGCACTAGGACATTTTGTATCTGGACTTAGTCTAGGAATAGACAAGAATAAAGTAGCAGCAGTACTACTTAAGCCAATGCCTCAAACCAAAAAAGAAATGCAATCATTTCTAGGATTTGCTGGTTACTATAGACAGCATATAAAGGACTTTGCAAAAATTGCTAAATCCTTGTATAAGCTATGTGACCTACAAACAGTCTATGAAATGACAGAAGGAAGAGTCAAGGCATATGAAGAATTGAAAAATTCCTTAATAAATGCCCCATTTCTTCTAATGCCAGATTGGAAACTACCCTTCAAACTTTACATTGATGCTTGTGGAGAAGGACTAGGTGCTTCACTACACCAGACACAAATTATCAATGATAAACCAGTGGAGGGACCAATTTGTTTTATTTCAAGACAAATAAAGCCAACAGAAGCAAGATATGGAGCAAGCCAAATGGAATACCTCTGCTTAGTGTGGGCTTTAGAAAAAATTCCGGTATTACTTGGATGGAACAGTATTTGATGTGATTACAGACTGTAATGCTGTAAAATCTCTATTAAATATGAAAACTCCAAATAGACATATGCTGAGATGGCAAATTTCTATCCAAGAATACAGAGGAAATATGACTATTGTTCATAAATCTGGCAATATTCATAAAAATGCAGATGGTCTTAGCAGATGAGCTCTAGCAAATACCCCTAACAATCCAGCATGGGTACCACAGGAAGAGCACCATATAGAAGGAATATGTGTTACAGACATTGGCACATAATTCTTTAGCCAAGTTAAATAAAGCTATAAGATAGACAAGAATTGCCATATCTTAAGCCAACTTCTAATGAAAGACTGAAAAGATCCATCACTTTCATCAAAATTAGATGAAACATGGAAAAAGGCATATGATGAAGGAAGATTCCACCTCCTTGATGGAATCCTTTACCATAGAACAAAACACACATGTGTTATGGCCTTCACAGATAGAACCCTGATAAACACTATTTTACATGAGTGTCATGATAGTGTTGCAGCTGGACATCTTTCAGAAGACAGAACACTAGAAAGGGTGAAAACCTGCTCTTGGTGGCCAAATCAGAAGAAAGATGTTGCAGAATACTGCTAAACCTGTGACAGATGTCAAAGGGTCAACAGAGCCACAGGAAAGGAATTTGGAATGATGGTCAAAATTCAAGAACCAAAATCCCCTTGGGAAATAGTTCATATGGATTGGGTAACAGCATTACCTCCAGGAGGAGACAGAAGCTATAATGCATGCCTAGTATTAGTTGACAGGTATAGCAAAACTCCCATGTTCCTACCATGTCACAAAGATGACACAGCTATGGACACAGCCATAATGATATGGAATAAAGTCATCAGACATACAGGCTTATTCCAGAATATTATAAGTGACAGAGACCCAAAATTCACTTCAGCATTATGGACAAATCTTCATAACTTGTTTGGGACAAATTTATCATTCTCAACAGCTTACCATCCTCAAACTGATGGTTTAGCAGAAAGAATGATATAAACCTTGGAGGACATGATCAGAAGATTCTGTGCTTACGG
Source organism: Austropuccinia psidii (assembly GCA_023105745.1). Classification (NCBI taxonomy): domain Eukaryota; kingdom Fungi; phylum Basidiomycota; class Pucciniomycetes; order Pucciniales; family Sphaerophragmiaceae; genus Austropuccinia; species Austropuccinia psidii. Next base: position 48,750,532 of record JALGQZ010000004.1, read on the forward strand.
ACTAGAATTCAAAGATTCTGATGGTTTTACCCATGATTGGTGTACACTAATACCAGCCCTTGAACTGGCATATAAAACATCAATACATTCTTCTACTGGCAAAACACCAGCAATTCTAGAAAAAGGTTGGAATCCAAGACTTCCTTATGATACCCTCAAAAAGGACTTAGTGGATATACATCCAACAGCAAGCAGTTTTAAGATAATGCTTGACAAAGCAAGACACCATGCAAACAGATGTATGCAAGATTCTTTCAAATATGCAAAAGAAAGGTGAGATAAAAGTCATAAGCCACCTGACTTTAAAATAGGAGACTTGGTCCTAGTATAAACCCTTAATTTCAATGACATAAAAGGTCCAAAGAAATTGAAAGATTCCTTTGTAGGACCATTTATGATAAAAGCACTCCATGGACCCAATTCTGTGTAATTCGAACTGACAGGTGAATTAATGAACAAACACCCAGCTTTCCCTGTAAGTCTGATAAAAACTTACAGCTCAAGTGACAAGGCACTATTTCCACTAAGAAATAAACCCCCACTTGAAATTCCCCCTTGGAAGAAGGAGAAGAAAAGAAAATTGTAAAAGTCCTTAAAGAAAGAAGGACAAGAAACAAAAAAAGAGAGAGAATACCTTGTAAGGTATAGAAATTCAACTCAAGAAGATGAATGCTTACTTGAGAAAGATATAAAAAATGCTGATAAACTACTAAGAAGGTTCAGAAATGAAAGAAAACCTAAAGAATAGAGAAGTTACGCATTATTGAGCTTCAAGACTAACAAAGTCTATTGAAGAGGTAGGACAGTGGATGATACCCTAATTACACATATCAGATTGTGGTACAATCTTTTTTGGTGGTAGGGAATGTGAACCTTTAAGATATGACCACATACCCAAAAAGGTCACAAGAAATATTTAAAATAATTATACATTAAAAATAATTACCTTAAAGCTACAAAAATTCCATAAATTGGCATAAAACTTGGTTTAACTTAAAACCAATGAATAAACATGTGAAATAAATTATACCATTGGATTCCCCATTGTAAAATACACATATACCATTTTTATGGCATATCTGTAAAGTCAATATTTAATGAGTTATAAGTAAAAATACCTTATAAAAAACATAAATCCTTAATTATTTCAAATACCAATGAGACAACATGTAAAATAAATGGTGCCATTGGATTCTCCATAAAGGTCCACACATAAAACAATTAAGAAGCCAATCTCAAAGTCAATACTTAAGGAGTTAAGCTGAATATATGCATTTTTTTGATCAACGCATATATTCAAGGATTTTAGATAATATGTTTTGAAATATGCATGATACAGTGATGAAAAAAAAATAAAGTCATCACATAATTACTGTAGGAATACAGAGATGAACTATATTTCACAAGTTATAAACAAGGTTAAAACCTGTAAGGGATTATTGATTAAAATCAATAGAGCTGTTGGCCTTAGTTGTGAAAGTGGTCAAAACTTGAAAAAAGTAGACAATTGGATTCTACTAGTTCATTAGTGAAGAATGCTTTTTTTATTATGATATTCAAGGTATAACCCCTTGAAATCATGGTTTGAAGTTTAAAATATTAAATTTCGACAGAAAAGATGAGTTACAAGAAAAATCATCAAAAATAGATTTTGATGATGTAATGAAATGCTCTTTGCATCATCATAGGGCTATCCCAAGCTATCAGAATTCGCTGTTGGAATGGCTTTAGCGTGTAAAAATTAAAGGTTATTAAGGATCAAAGTTTGAGCTTAATTTGATCATTTATGATCACTCACTGTAACTTTAAATTAAGTTTAACAGTCATATGAGTGATACAATTGGTGAATACTTTTAGTTTATGATTAAAACTAATGAAATCCACAAAATTTGGGGTTCTTCCAAGCCTTGATGTCACCAAACCTAGAGTTATAGTGATAACTCTAAATAATGGCGTAATAATGAGATAATATGGTTTGATCATGATGTAATCATCACCAAACCTTAAAATATTGATCAATTTCAGTGGATATGATCAGTGCACATCTACTAGAAGCCTGTTGGACTCTAGGAGGAAGGAATTTAATATAAATAGAGCTCTTTTACTCTGTTTCCCCCTCAGATGCTTACAAAACATTAAATCATTAAATAAAAGGGTAATTTCTTTATCCTTTATATATAAAACTTTTATATTATTAAAGACCAAAGATAATCTTATAATAATCTTCATCTTTGACCTGATTATTGCAATTATTTAACTGGCTTGTTTAAATTTCTCTTAAAAACCTCAATCCCACGTAAAACCAAGAAAATTTGTAATTTATCTCAAATTTTATTGTAACTACAATTTAAATAAGTTGTATTTACATTTATAGGCGTAAAATTATTCAAAATTATTATATTAAGCCTTAAAAGTAGGTTATTTCTCTTATTATAATAATTTTTCTCTATCATTATTTTTAACAATTCTATAACTGATATAAATAGTATTTATATCAATTTATAACTTTATTATTGGTAATATTATTGTTATTAATTGTTTCTATTAATAAAAAACAATTTTTTACGCCTTCATTATTTGTTGGTAATAATAAAGTGCTTTTAAATATATTAATTATCTTAGATTAATATATCTATTTTATATATATTATTTTTTATAATATAAATTATATTATTATATTTATTCAAAAATATAATCATTTTACGCCATAATTATAATAATTCTCTATTATTATAATTATTTGTATCTTATTTATTTCATTTATAAGGACATTCATAGTACAATAAGTAAAATATTAGAAATTTTTACTTATTGTTTCATAGTCAAACCTTACAGCTTTTTTTGGGGACTTGGAGGAAGTTAGAAAAGCTGGAGAAGGGTTGTATGGCCTAAAAATGAAGGAAGGAGGTCATTTTTCATTATATATTTTTGTTTTAGAAGTTTGGTGTCAAAAATGTGAGATTGGGGGAAGAGGGCTTATGTGAGCCTTGAGGTATATTTTACATACCCAAATAGGCCACAACTATCTTAAAAATAAATTCTGAACTATGCATAACTCATAAGTCATGCATATATTCAAACTTCATCCTTTTTTATTTCAAAAAAGATGAAAAAGTTTTATTGAGTAAATAAATCCATGAATTTAAGGCCAGATTTGGATTCTACACAAAATTTCACCTAGGGTAGCTTCATAGAGTGAATAAGCTCAAATCAACTCTTTGAGGTGGTAATATGGAAAATACTCCAATACCACATCATCAATACCACATAAAAGATCCAGAGAATAATTTTTTTTCTCAATTTAACACCAAAATAATGGGAATGTGCAAGATCCCATGTTACATATACACTAAGAATAGTGTTATGCATGTTTGTGGCACTTAATATTATGGTATTTGTACATGCACCTTTGGTACACCAATAGTGAATATCTTACTTGAAGCTTGAATTTCTATCTTGACCTGAAAAACAGTCAAGGGGGAAAAAAGACATCAAAGAGAGCCAGGGTACCTAGCTTCTGAGGCCTCTGAGGCATGGAAAGATCAAAAGATTGGATCCATGGCTGATCGTGGCCCAATTGGTAAACTAAAACCTTTTGAGAACTTGGTTACCATGTTACAACTTCAGTAAATCATAAGAAAGTAGCAATTAACCTGCTATTTTGATGTGCCAAGGAGGTAAAGAGCAACTTAGACTCCTGTGACCATGTCAATTATTAATGAATTTCCATGGATAAAACCCAAAAGAGTAATTAAAACCCTTTTTGGACTAGTATCCCTTAATTTACCTCATAGCAACCAGCCATATACTGCTATTTGCAATTCTACATAGAAATGAGGTGAAAATTTCAAAAATGCATCAAAAATACAATTCTTAATTAATCTTTCTTAAAATTTAAGGACAAATTGAGAACTGTATAATTCATCTAAAAACCAAATAGAATTATACTTACATGTGTAAAATTAAAAGGTTTACTTACAGCCCATTTTTGAAGATTCCACGTGAGACACAGAATCTTTAAAAATTTACAGAAAATACATTCTGTGATGAAATTTCCAATAAAATTGATACCTTTGAGAAATCTATGATTTTTTTAATAAAAGAAGATTTGAATTTGTTACTCCTTTTATTCTTAATCATAAATGGGTTGGTAGTCACATAAAAGCCTCAATTAAGTAATTATGATAATCTTACGTGACAACAGATGATGCAATCAATAATCCAAAAAGGTTTATTGTTTTTTCACTCACTGGTTTTTCAGTTTGCTCCATGGCACGCCTCTGTGAGCTATCTTAGACTTAAAAGAGGTGTCCTCTTGCTGTTTTTTCCAAATCATCACATTATTCAAATATACCTTTAGTACCAAGAAGTAAGTATCAGTTAAAACTTTTCTTGAGTATTTTAGTCTTTCAGAAATAAATCAGAAAGAAGTGAAATCATAGAAATCAACTATATATTGTTGTATTATTGTTATACATCAATTTTGATCCAGCAAATCCACAATTTTATGTCAAATCTCTCTACTATTATCTTCTAAAAGGTTCATTGAATTAATAATGAGTTATTTATCATAATTCTTAAAGTTTTTCTCTAGTAATAGCTTTCTTCAAGAGTTTTCTTTACAATTATTCTTGTAAAAGATAACTATATATTAAAATAATTTTATTATTTTAATGAAAGAAGTTTTTATTTATAAATTCTTCTTGTAAGATGTGACTATGAAACTGATGATAATATTACTATTAATCAACAGTACTATGTCTGTTCTTATGAGATATAATAATAAAATATTATTATAACCACAATTAAATAATTAAAAAATTATTTCTTTCACGTGTTAAGCACTACTAGTGATTTTAACAGTGAGCAAGTAATTGTCTACAAGAATCAATTACAAGAAGAATTTAATAATAAAAACTTCTTTATTAAAATAATAAAATTATTTTAATATATAATTATCTTTTGCAAGAATAATTATAAAGACAATTCTTGAAGAAAACTATTACTAGAGAAAAACTTTAAGAATTAAAGATAAATGACTCACTAATACTCCAAAGAACTTATTGATAATAAAAGTAGAGAAATTTGACGTGGAATTGTGGATTTAAGGGATCAAAAGGATTTATAACAGTATTACAACAATATATAGTTGGATTCTATGATTTCACGTCTTTCTGATTGATTCTGAAAGAATTAAAACACTTAAGAATAGTTGAACTAATACTTACTTGTTGGTAATAAAGATTAATAAATTGATAAGATGATGATGATAAAACAGCAAGAAGAGGCTTCTTTTAAGTCAACAACAGCTCACAGAGGCGTGCCATGGAGCAAACTGAAAAACCAGTGAGTGAGAAAACAATAAACCTTTTTGGATTATTGATTGCATCATCTGTTGTCATGTAAGATTATCATAATTACTTAATTGATGCTTTTACGTGACTACCAACCCCAATATGGTTAAGAATAAAAGGAGTAACACTTGTAAATCTTCTTTTATTCTAAAATAATCATTGATTTCTCAAAGTTATCAATGTTATTGCCAATTTCATCACAGGTTGTAATTACTGTGAATTTTTGAAGATTCAGTGTTTCACGTAGAATATCCAAAAATGGACTGTAAGTAAAACTTTTAATTTTACTAGTAAAACTGTAATTCTTTTTGGTTGTACCATAGATAATACAGTTCTCCTTTAGTCCTGAAAGTTTCAGAAAGATTCATTAAGAATTGTATTTTTAATGAATTTTTGAAGGTTTTACCTCATTTCTACGTAGAATTGCAAATAGCAGTGTTTTGCTGGTTGCTATGAGGTAAATCAATGAATATGGTTCCCAAAAGGGTTTTAATTACTCTTTTGGGGTTTATCCATGGAAAGTCATTAGTAATTGACATGGTTACAGGAGTGTAAGTAGCTCATTACCTCCTTGGCACGTCAAAATAGCAGGTTATTTGCTATTTTCTGATGTTTTACAGTAGTTGTAACTTGGTAACCAAGTTCCCAAAGAGTTTTAGTTTACCAATTGGGCCAAGATGAGCCATGGATCCATGCTCTGGAGCTATCCACGCCTCTGAGGCCTCAGAAGTTGGGTACCCTGGCTCTCTTTGATGTCTTTTGTCCCCCTTGCCTATTTTTTACGTCAAAATAGTAATTTAAGCTTAAAGTGAGATATCCACTATGGGTGTACCAAAAGTCCATGTAAGAATACCATGATATTAAGTGCTCAAAACATGCATAACACTATTCTTAGTGTATATGTAACATGGGATTTCTCACTTTCCCATTATTTTGGCTAAAAATCAAGAAAAACAAAAATTTTCACGGATCTTTTATGTGGTATTAATGATGTGGTATTGAAGTATTTTCCATTTTACCACCTCAAATACTTAAATTGAGCTTATTCACTCTATGGAGCTACCCTAGGTGAATTTTTGTGTAGAATCCAAATCTGGTCTTAAATCCATGGATTTACTTACTCAATAAAAAGTTATTCATCTTTTCTGAAATTGAAAATGATGAATTTTGGATATATGCATGACTTATGAGTTTTGCATAATTCAAAATTTCTTTTTTAAGATAATTGTGGCCTATTTGGGTATGTAAAATATACCTCAAGGCTCACATTCCCTCCCACCAAAAAATAAAATTGTACTACAATTTTATTAGTGATAAAAAGAATAAGGCCCCAAAAGGGGGTTAATGTCCACTGTCCAACCTCTTCACATTACTCAGATCAAGTAATTTAAAGCACATTTATAGACATATTCAGGCTTGTGGCCTTCTTTCATGTCTAAATCTTCTTAAGAGTTTATCTGAGTCAGGTATTTCTGATTCTGCCATCCATTCATCTTCATGTACTGGATTTCTATATCTGACAAGATATTCTCTTTGATTTTTACCCCTAAGTCTCCTTTCTTTAATGACTTTCTTTATCTTTCTGTCTTCATTCTGTTCCACAGGGGGCACCGTTAAAGGAGTTGGGTTCCTTAAAGGAAACAATTCTTTGTCAGCTGGTTGATAAGGTTTTATCAGGCTGACTGGAAATGTGGGGTGTTTATTTTCCAATTCACCACTCAATTCCACTTGAACTGCATTGGTTCCATGTAAGGCAACAATAACAAAAGGTCCTACATAAGAATCTTTAAGTTTCTTTGGGCCTTTGATATTATTAAAATTCAAGGTTGAAACTAGAACTAAGTCCCCTACTTTGAAGTCTGGTACTTTATGACTCTTGTCCCACTTCTGTTTTGCATAATCAAAAGCATCATCCATACTTTGTTTTGCATGGTGTTTTACTTTATCAAGCATTAATTTGAAGCTGGAAGCTGTAGGATGAATGTCAATCAAGTCTTTCCTCAGTGTGTCTGCTGGGAGTCTTGGATTCCATCCTTTTTCTAACATAGCAGGAGTTTGTCCTGTGGAAGAATGGACTGATGTCTTGTATGCCAATTCTAATGCAGGTATCAGAGTGCACCAGTCATGGGTAAAGCCATCTGAGTCTTTAAATTCTAATCCATAAGCACAAAATCTCCTGATCATGTCTTCTAAAGTTTGAATCATCCTCTCTGCTAGCCCATCTGTTTGAGGGTGATATGCTGTAGAGAATGATAACTTAGTCCCAAACAATCTATGAAAATTGGTCCAAAGTGCAGATGTGAACTTGGGGTCTCTGTCACTTATGATATTCTTAAATAACCCTGTATGAGAAATAACTCTACTCCATAAAAGAAGAGCTGTATCCATAGCAGTGTCATCTTTATGACATGGTAAGAATATGGGAGTTTTGCTATATCTGTCTACAATGACTAAACAAGCATTATAACTTTTGTCACCACTTGGAGGAAGTGCTGTGACCCAATCCATGTGAACAACTTCCCAAGGGGATTTTGGTTCTTGAATATGGATCATTAATCCAAATTTCTTGCCTGTACTCCTGTTTGCTTTTTGGCATCTATCACAGGTATGGCAATATTCAATGGTTTCTTTTCTCCAAGATGGCCACCATGCACAGTTCTTCACCTTTTCAAGTGTTCTGTCTTCTGATAGGTGTCCAGAGTAAATGCTATCATGGCATTCATGAAGAATGGTATTGATGAGTAATCTACTACACAATGTCATCACACAAGAATGTTTTGTTCTATGGTAAATAATCCCATCAAACAAGTGAAATCTTCCTTCAGAATAGGAATTTTTCCAAACTTCATCTAGTGTATTGACCAAAGATGTGTCTTTGCAGTCTTTATCCAATAAAGAAGTCAAGATATGGCAATTCTTGTCTTGTTTATAAGACTCTCTGACCTCTTCAAAGAATTCAGTCCCAATATCAGTTATGTTAATCCCTTCAATTGGAATCTGTGGTTCAGCTTCCAAAGGTACATAAGCTGGGTTATCAGGAGTGTTGGCTAAAGCCCATCTACTAAGTCCATCAGCATTTTTGTGAATGTTTCCTGCTTTATGAACTATAGTCATGTTTCCTCTATATTCTTGAATGGCTATTTGCCATCTCAACATATGTCTGTTGGGAGTTTTCATGTTAAGAAGTGATTTCACGGCATTACAGTCAGTTATCACTTCAAAAACACTGCCATCAAGGTAATAGTGTAATTTCTCAAGTGCCCATACCAAACATAAGCACTCCATTTGGCTTGCACCATATCTGGCTTCTGTTGGTTTGATTTGTCTTGAGATATAACAAACTGGTCCTTCTGTAGGTTTGTCATCAATAATTTGGACTTGGTGTAGGGCTGCCCCTAATCCATCCCCACATGCATCAATGTACAATTTAAAAGGAATATTCCAGTCAGGCATGAGGAGTAAAGGTGCTTCTGTAAGGGCTTTCTTTATCTTCTCATAAGCTTTAATTCTTTCCTGTGTCATTTCAAATACAGTCTGTTGATCACAGATTCTATAAAGTGACTTGGCTAGAATTGCAAAATATTTCAAGTGTTGCCTATAGTAACTAGCAAATCCAAGAAAAGACATCATTTCTTTTTTATTCTGGGGTATTGGCTTAAGTAACACTGCTGCTACTTTATTCTTGTCAATACCCAAGCTCAAACCAGAAACAACATGTCCTAATGCTTTGAGTTCTTCAAAACCAAAATTGCATTTCTTAAGTGAAATTTTCATGTTCACTTCTGCAACTTTATGAAGTACTCTTGCAAGTCTTTCAAGGTGCAAAGACCATGAGTCAGAACATATAATAATATCATCAATATAAATGATAAGCCATCCTTCAGAAAATTCTGTGGGGAAGATGGTATTCATCATTCTTTGATAATGAGATGGAGCATTTTTAATGCCAAATGGCATTCTAAGATACTCATAAATACCACAGTGAGTGATAATTCTAAGTAATTTCCTAGCTTTAGGCGTCAAAGCATTTTGATGGAAGCCTTTTAATGCATCCATTGATGTTATATACTTGGCTTTAGACAATTGAGTCAAGGTTTCTTGGATCCTAGGGATTGGATACCTATCTGGAACTGTGTAGGTATTCAAAGCTCTAAAATCTCCAACCATTCTTGACTTATCATTATGCCATGCAATAATAACAGGTGTTGTCACTTCAACTTCCTCATTATGGCCTACTTTCCTTAGCACACCAAGTTGGATCAACTCTTGGATATGTTTTTCCAAGGCCTCCCTAGCTCTGGGACTGGCTGGATAAGCTGGTCTTCTAAGTACTGGAGGATATGGTCTATCAATATTAAGAGTAATATCAATTTCATGTCCCCTTATAGCGCCTAATGGTTCATTATCAGATGCAAATGCATTATTGTATGTATATAATACATCAATAAGTTCATTCCTCATCTTTGGTGACAATGATGGATTAATTTGTGCTTCAACAAGTTGTTTAGACACAAATTCATCTTTGTAAGTATCTTTGACAGAAGATACTACAGATATCTGTTTTGGCATATTGGAGAAAGCAAATTTTTGCCTTTTGTTATCTCCAATTGTGAAATATCTGTCTTTATGGTTATTTATATCAATACCATAAATATTCAAGTAATCATTTCCAAGAATGATATGCTGAGATGTACAATTATCCATTACTACAATCTCAGTTTTCATTCTTACACTTCCTGCTGGATGTGGGAATACAATATTAGTATCCAATATGCCCAAGGGGTACATATTGTTACTGGCACTACTGAACTGTACACCTTCTATTGGTAATAGATGGTTTTTCCATTCAGGAAGTATAATTTGGAGATAATCCTTGCCAATACAAGTGCAAAATGCCCCTGTATCCAGATTTACTTTGGCTTCAATATCACCCATTAGAACTGATGTGATACAGGATGCTCCAGCAGTATAACCCTTTCCTCTAGCAGGTTTTGTTTTAAACATTCTGGCATCTTGGATATTGATCAGGTTGTAGCAATCCTCACTGTACTGTGGCAAGTGGGTATGGACTTCTGTGACCTCAAAGAAAGCTGAAATGTTTTCAATGGGATAGTCCTCTACTGGTGTATCTTCAGAGACTGCAGAATCTTGATCAGACTCTTCTTTCTCTTCAGTACACTGAATGTCTTCAATGATTTGAACTTCATTGATCTTTGTCTTCTTAGGGCAAGTGTTGGCTAAATGTGAAGTACTTCCACATTTATGACACTTCAAGACAGGTCTTTCTGGTCTTCTTTCCTCTCTAGGAATCTTTGAGACTATTTTGGACTCTATTGGGTTTCTAACCCAAGTTTTACCAATTCTTGTTCTGGTAATGATATCTTCCATAGCATTAATGTAGTCCTCTGTTGAACAGGGTTCCACACATCTGCTTTTGATAGCATGTTCCAGTTCTCCTCCACACTTTCTTAATATTTTCATATTAATCATAGTGTCAGACATATCTGGGTGTAAAGCAGATAATCTGTCTTTTTGTTTGAAGAACCAAGTAAGTGTTTTGTCTTTTTCTGAGTTAAAAATGGCACTTTCAAAAGCATTCTCCATTTTAAACCTCCAAGAATTATTGGCCCATTTGGTAATCACTTCAGATTTCCACCAAGACCAGTCATGTCTTCCATGATCCATTCTCATCTTGTAATACCATTTCTTTGCAGTCTTGGTAAACAAACAATGTAATTTTCCTACTATGATTTCATCAGGTATATTAAAGTCTTCTTGCAACATATCAATAGTCCTGATGAATTCAATATGGTTGTATTCTCCTTCACCAGAGAATGTTGGCCATTCTTCTAATTTGGGAATATCCTTTGCAGAAATAACATTCTCTCCTAAGAATGGAGTCAAACTTTCTTTGACAGAAAGTTTTTCTTCAGTCAAAGGTGTAGAATGTCTTGGCATATGTGGTTCATGATTCTTATGAATTTGCTCCACACTTGCAATTATTTCATTCTTCAATTTCTGCCTTTCACTGTCACTTTTTGCTAAATGTATAGCAAATTGATTGGTGTTCTTAACTATTTGTAAGACATGGTCTTCAAGAGTTTTAAGTCTATCATTTACTTTAAAGATGGAAAGATCCTCTGTGTCATTATTTTGACATTGGTTCTCAATTCTTTCACAAGCATTGCTAATTGACTCAAGGGTGACAGTTGTCAATTTATGCCAATCAGAATGTTGCTTGTCATTTTTCTTTAAATCATTGATGTCTAATGTAATTTGCTTTAACTTTGACTCAAGTTTTCCAATTTCTACACTAATACTTCTATGTACATCATTTATTTGCGTGGAAAAGTCCTGTTCATCCTTTCCTGCTCTTTGGCTGTGAATTCCATAAGAGTTCTGGCCATATTGAAGACACTGTCCACGGCTGAAGGCTCCAATCTGGGGATCCTGTACCCTTGTGGGTAAGGTCTGTGCCAATTGGCTTTGCCTTTGCCCTTGCCTTGATGGTTCTTGGGACCTCTCTGTTTCTTTTGAGGTCCTTTGAGCTTGTCCTTGGATGCTTCTGGAGCTGGTTTGGAGCTGGTAGATGCCACTGGTGCCTCTGTCTCCAAAGTTGGAGTTATTTCCAATTCTTTCTTCTGGTCTATGGATAAAAGACTCTGGTTCTTCAACCAATTCTTTATCTTTTTGACCTTGTCTTTGCAAGACAGGGGGCTCCAACCTCCTAAGAGTTCTATGGTCTTCTCCTGACCCAGAAAGCTCTTGATGTGTAAGTAGGAGTTCATGGCCCCCTGCCAAAGGCTTGGGCAGATTTCCCACTCCTCTTCTTTGGCTGCTCTGAACCAATTTTTGTACTGGCTCTGATATATTTCTATTGCTGCCACTTGAAAATGGTTCAGCCCTGGAAATATTATCATAAATTAGTTCAGGCTCAGAATTCACGTCAAAATCTGTTGGTACAGACCTTGGGGAATGGGGGGCAACTCTGGCATCCTCCAGATGTGCCTTTCTTGTGGAAGATTTGGCACTTCTGGATTTGGTCTTGCCTCTTCCTTGTCCACATCCATCTGGTTGGACTGAATAGTTGCTTCCATTTCTGGTATGCACCATTTTCACGTCAATTTAAAGATAAAAGGTGAAAATATAAGATAAAATACACACCTTTTGGTGGTAATTTAGCTTTTTCTGAGTTGAATACGGTGCCTCTTTTAGCAATCTGCACCTCAATACTGTCTTCAGATTCTGCTTCTGAAGATTCTGGACTAGTGATATATCTTTTACTGAGTCTGTTGCCAGCTGCACAGTATTTGATTAAAGACACTAAAAGAAATTATAAAAGAGAAAAAATTATTTTTTATACTTTTTAAAATATTTTTTAAAGATTTTTTATAAGTTTTATATTATTTTTTTTTTTTTTTAAATATTAAAAAAAAATTATTCTTTTTAAAGAAAAAAAATTAAAATTTAAGATTTTGAATGAAAATTAATTCAGAGTAACTCAAAGAATAATGTTATAAGTTTTTGGATGTGAAAAAGCCACGTGTAAAAACAATATAAAATTAAACCAAATTCCTCAATGAAAAAGATTTTAAAACAATTTCAAAAATAGAAATATTTTAACTCCAAATTGAAAGAAAAAAAATTAATTAAATTAATATATTTTAGAGCTTAAAAATATATTAATTAAGGGTACAAGGTTCAAAAAACACGGCCAGGCCCCCAAATGTAAGATGTGACTATGAAACTGATGATAATATTACTATTAATCAACAGTACTATGTCTGTTCTTATGAGATATAATAATAAAATATTATTATAACCACAATTAAATAATTAAAAAATTATTTCTTTCACGTGTTAAGCACTACTAGTGATTTTAACAGTGAGCAAGTAATTGTCTACAAGAATCAATTACAAGAAGAATTTAATAATAAAAACTTCTTTATTAAAATAATAAAATTATTTTAATATATAATTATCTTTTGCAAGAATAATTATAAAGACAATTCTTGAAGAAAACTATTACTAGAGAAAAACTTTAAGAATTAAAGATAAATGACTCACTAATACTCCAAAGAACTTATTGATAATAAAAGTAGAGAAATTTGACGTGGAATTGTGGATTTAAGGGATCAAAAGGATTTATAACAGTATTACAACAATATATAGTTGGATTCTATGATTTCACGTCTTTCTGATTGATTCTGAAAGAATTAAAACACTTAAGAATAGTTGAACTAATACTTACTTGTTGGTAATAAAGATTAATAAATTGATAAGATGATGATGATAAAACAGCAAGAAGAGGCTTCTTTTAAGTCAACAACAGCTCACAGAGGCGTGCCATGGAGCAAACTGAAAAACCAGTGAGTGAGAAAACAATAAACCTTTTTGGATTATTGATTGCATCATCTGTTGTCATGTAAGATTATCATAATTACTTAATTGATGCTTTTACCTGACTACCAACCCCAATATGGTTAAGAATAAAAGGAGTAACACTTGTAAATCTTCTTTTATTCTAAAATAATCATTGATTTCTCAAAGTTATCAATGTTATTGCCAATTTCATCACAGGTTGTAATTACTGTGAATTTTTGAAGATTCAGTGTTTCACGTAGAATATCCAAAAATGGACTGTAAGTAAAACTTTTAATTTTACTAGTAAAACTGTAATTCTTTTTGGTTGTACCATAGATAATACAGTTCTCCTTTAGTCCTGAAAGTTTCAGAAAGATTCATTAAGAATTGTATTTTTAATGAATTTTTGAAGGTTTTACCTCATTTCTACGTAGAATTGCAAATAGCAGTGTTTTGCTGGTTGCTATGAGGTAAATCAATGAATATGGTTCCCAAAAGGGTTTTAATTACTCTTTTGGGGTTTATCCATGGAAAGTCATTAGTAATTGACATGGTTACAGGAGTGTAAGTAGCTCATTACCTCCTTGGCACGTCAAAATAGCAGGTTATTTGCTATTTTCTGATGTTTTACAGTAGTTGTAACTTGGTAACCAAGTTCCCAAAGAGTTTTAGTTTACCAATTGGGCCAAGATGAGCCATGGATCCATGCTCTGGAGCTATCCACGCCTCTGAGGCCTCAGAAGTTGGGTACCCTGGCTCTCTTTGATGTCTTTTGTCCCCCTTGCCTATTTTTTACGTCAAAATAGTAATTTAAGCTTAAAGTGAGATATCCACTATGGGTGTACCAAAAGTCCATGTAAGAATACCATGATATTAAGTGCTCAAAACATGCATAACACTATTCTTAGTGTATATGTAACATGGGATTTCTCACTTTCCCATTATTTTGGCTAAAAATCAAGAAAAACAAAAATTTTCACGGATCTTTTATGTGGTATTAATGATGTGGTATTGAAGTATTTTCCATTTTACCACCTCAAATACTTAAATTGAGCTTATTCACTCTATGGAGCTACCCTAGGTGAATTTTTGTGTAGAATCCAAATCTGGTCTTAAATCCATGGATTTACTTACTCAATAAAAAGTTATTCATCTTTTCTGAAATTGAAAATGATGAATTTTGGATATATGCATGACTTATGAGTTTTGCATAATTCAAAATTTCTTTTTTAAGATAATTGTGGCCTATTTGGGTATGTAAAATATACCTCAAGGCTCACACTTCTTGTAATTGATTCTTGTAGACAATTAGTGCTTACTGTTATAATCACTAGTAGTGTTTAACACATAAAAGAAAAAGTTCCTTAATTATTTAACTGTGGTTATAATAATTTTTATTATTATACTTCATAAGAATGGTCATAGTACTGTAGATTAATAGTAATATTATCAACAGTTTCATAGACACATCTTAAATTTGGGCGCCTGGCCGTGTTTTTTGAACCTTGTACCCTTAATTAATATGCTTCTGAGTTCTAGAATATATTAATTTAATAATTTTTTTCTTTCAATTTGAAGTTGAAATCATTTTTATCTTTGAAATTGTCTTAAAATATTTTTCATTGAGGAATTTGGTTCAATTTTATACTGTTTCTACATGTGGCTTTTTCACATCCAAAAACTTATAAAATTATTCTTTGAGTTAATTTGAATTAATTTTGATTCAAAATATTAAATCTTAAGTTCTTCTCCTTCCAAGGAATATTGTTTTTTAATATTAAAAAATAAAAATTTAGAAAAAATGTCAAAATATCTTAGAAGTATAAAAAAAATAATTTTTCTTTTATCAATTTTTCTCTAGTGTCTTTAATCAAGTACTGTGTGGCTGGTAACAGAATCAGTAAAGGATACATTACCAGTCCAGAATCTGAAGACAGTATTGAAGTACAAATTGCTAAAAGAGGCACTTTGTTCAAGACAGAACAATCCAAAAAACCACCAAAAGGTGTGTGTTTTCTGTTTTCAATTCTTATTTTATCTTGAATTGAAATGAAAATGGTGCATACCAGAAATGGAAGCAACTATTAAGTCCAACAAGATGGATTTGGACAAGGAAGAGGCAAGACCAAATCCAGAAGTGTCAAATCTTCCTCAGGAAAGACACATATGGAGGATAACAGAGTTGCCCTCCATTCCCAAAGGTCTGTACCCACAAAAATTGATGTGAATTCTGAATCTGGACTGATTCATGATAATATTTTAAGGGCTTAACCACTTTCAAGGGGAAGCAATAGAAATTTATCAATGCGAGTACAAAAATTGGTTCAGAGCAGCCAAATAAGAGGAGTGGGAAATATGCCCAAGCCTTTGGAAGGGGTCCATGAACTCCTACTTACACATCAAGAGCTTTCTGGGTCAGGAGAAGACCATAGAACATTTAAGAGGTTGGAGCCCATTGTCTTGCAAAGACAAAGTCAAAAAGATAAATAATTGGTTGAAGAACCAAAGTCTTTTATCCACAGACCAGAAGAAGGAGTTGGAAATGACTCCAGCTTTGGAGACAGAAGGACCAGTGGCATCTACCAGCTCCAAACTAGCTCCAGCATTGTCCAAAGACAAGCCCAAAGGACCTCAGAAGAAGCAGAAAGGTCCCAAGAACAATCAAGGCAAGGGAAAAACATAGCCAATTGGCACAGACCGTACCCACAAGGGTACAGGATTCCAAAATTGGAGCCCTCAGCTGTGGACAGTGTCCTCAATATGGCCAGGACTCTTATGGAATTCACAGCCAAGGAGCAGGACAGGATGAACAGAACCTTTCCACCAAAATAATACAAGAAATACATTTTTTTAAAACTAGTATTAATGTAGAAATTGGTAAAATTGATTCAAAGCTAACTAAAATGACTTTGGACATCAATGACTTGAAAAAGAATGACAAACATTCTTCTGACATGCATAAGTCTGTAATTGCTAAACCAGAATTACTTACCAATACATGTGACAGAATTGAGAGTAAATATCATGTCCAAGATGATGAAATGGAAGATTTGTCCACAAGAAACATCAATGATCAACTTAGAGTTCTGAAAGACTATGTTTTGGCAGTGGCTGAGAATACAAGTCAATTTGCCACAAATTTGGCAAGCGGTGACAGTGAAAGGAAGAAATTCAAAGAGGAAATACTTGCAAAAGTGGAGCGAATTCATAAGAACTATGAATCAAATCTACATATGCCAAGACATTCCACACCTTTGACTGAACAAAAGCTTTTTGTGAAAGAAATTCTGACCCCTTTTATAGGAGGAAATGTTATTTCTGAAAAAGATATTCTTAAATTGGAAGAATGGCCAACATTCTCTGGTGAAGGAGAATACAACCATATTGAGTTCATCAGAACTATTGATATGTTGCAAGAAGATTTTCACATACCTGATGAAACTATAGTGGGCAAATTACACTCTCTGTTTACCAGAACTGCAAAGAAATGGTATTACAAGATGAGACAAGATCATGGAAAACATGGTTGGTCTTGGTGGAAATCTGAAGCTATTACCAAATGGGAAAATAATTCTTGGAGGTTTAAAATGGAGAATGCTTTTGAAAGTGCCATTTTTAGCTCAGAGAAAGATAAATCACTTACTTGGTTCGTCAAACAAAAAGACAGATTATCTGCTTTACACCCAGATATGTCTGACACTATGATTAATATGAAAATATTAAGAAAATGTGGAGGAGAACTAGAACATTCTATTAAGTGCAGATGTGTAGAACCTTGTTTAACAGAGGATTACATTAATGAAATGGTAGATATCATTACTAGAGAAAGAACTGGTAAAACTTGGACTAAAATCCCCATGGAGTCCAGGATGGTCCCAATGATTTCCAGAGAGGACAGAAGACCTGAAAGACCTGTCTTGAAGTGTCATAAATATGGAAGCACTTCAAATTTAGCCAACACTTGTACCAAAAAGACAAAAATTAATGAAGTTCAAGTAATTGAAGAAGCTCAGTGTACTGAAGAGAAAGAAGAATCTGACCTAGATTCTGCAGTCTCTGAGGATACACCAGTAGAGGACTATCCCATTGAAAACATTACAGCTTTCTTTGAGGTCACAGAAGTCCATACTCACTTGCCACAGCAAAGTGAGGATTGTCATAACCTGATCAATATCCAGGATGCCAGAATGTGTAATACCAAACCTGCTAGAGGTAAAGGATACACTGCTGGAGAATCTTATATTACATCAATCCTGATAAATGATATTTCAGCCAAAGTAAATTTGGATACAGGGGAATTTTGTACTTGTGTAGGAAACGATTATCTTCAAGCCTTACTCCCTGGATGGAAAAATCATCTATCACCAATAGAGGGTGTACAATTTAGTAGTGCCAGTAATAATATGTACCCTTTAGATATATTGGACAATAATTGTGAATTTCCAAACCTAGCAGGAAGTGTTAGAATGAAGACTGAGATTGTAGTAATGGACAATTGCACATCTCAGCACATCATTCTTGGAAATGATTACTTGAATATTTATGGTATTGACATCAATAACTATAAAGACAGATATTTCACAATTGGAGAAAACAAAAGACAAAAATTTGCTTTTTCCAATATGCCAAAACAAATATCAACAGTATCTTCTAGAAAAGATACTTATAAGGAAGAATTTGTGACTAATCACCTTGTTGAAGCACAAATCAATCCATCATTGCCACCAAAGATGAGACATCAACTTATTAATGTGTTATACACATATAATAATGCATTTGCCTCTGATAATGAACCATTAGGCACTATAAAAGGGCATGAAGTAGATATTACTCTTAATATTGACAGACCATATCCTCCAGTACTTAGAAGACCAGCTTATCCAGCCATTACCAGAGCTAGAGAGGCCTTGGAAAAACATATCCAAGAGTTGATCCAACTTGGTGTACTAAGGAAAGTAGGCCATAATGAAGAGATTGAAGTGACAACACCTGTTATTATTGCATGGCATAATGATAAATAAAGGATGGTTGGAGATCTTAGAGAATTGAATACCTACACAGCTCCAGATAGGTATCAAATTCCAAGAATTCAAGAAACCTTGACCCAATTGTCTAAAGCCAAGTATATAACATCAATGGATGCATTGAAAGGCTTTCACTAAAATGTTTTGACACCTAAAGCTAAGAAATTAGTTATAATTATCACTCACTGTGGTATTTATGAGTATCTTAGAATGCCATTCAGTATTAAAAATGCACCATCTCATTATCAAAGAATGATGAATACCATCTTCCCCACAGAACTATATATGAAGGATGACTTATCATTTATATTGATGATGTCATCATATGTTCTGATTCATGGTCTTTGCACCTTGAAAGACTTGAAAGAGTGCTTCAAAAAGCTGCAGAAGTGAATATGAAATTTTCACTCAAGAAATGCAATTTTGGCTTTGAAGAACTCAAAGCATTAGGACATATTGTTTCTGGTTTAAGCTTGCGTATTGACAGGAATAAAGTGGCAGCAGTGTTACTTAAACCAATACCCCAGAATAAGAAAGAAATGATGTCTTTTCTAGGATTTTCCAGTTATCATAGGCAACATTTGAAAGAATTTGCAATTCTAGCCAAGTCACTCTATAGAATCTGTGATCAACAAACAGTATTTGAGATGACACAGGAGAGAATTAAAGCTTATGAGAAGATAAGGAAAGCTCTTACAGAAGCACCTTTACTTCTAATTCCTGACTGGAATATACCTTTTAAATTGTACATTGATTCATGTGGAAATGGAGTAGGGGCAGCCCTACATAAAGTCCAAATTATTGATTAAAAACCTACAGAAGGACCAGTTTGTTACATCTCAAGACAAATAAAATCAACAGAAGCCAGATATGGTGCAAGCCAGATGGAGTGCTTATGTTTGATATGGGAACTTGAGAAATTACACTATTATCTTGATGGCAGTGTTTTTGAAGTGATAACTGACAGTAATGCTGTGAAATCAAATATGTTGAGATGGCAACTAGACATTCAAGAATATAGAGGTAACATTACTATAGCTCATAAGGCAGGAAAAACTCACAAGAATGCTGATTGACTTAGCAGGTGGGCATTAGCCAATACTCCTGATAGCCCAGCTTATGTACCCTTAGAAGCAGAACCACAGATTCCAATTGAAGGAATTAACATAACTGATATTGGGACTGAATTCTTTGAGGAAGTCAGAGAATATTATAAGAAGGACAAGAATTGCCATATCTTGACTTCCTTATTAGAGAAAGACTGCAAAGATACATCTTTAGTCAATACAATGGATGAAGTTTGGAAGGATTTGTATTGTGAAGGAAGATTTCACTTGTTTGATGGGATTATTTACCATATAGCTGTCACAGGGGCTCTTCAAAGTGAAGAGGGCCTGGCACTCAGTAAACTGGGACTCACTTATGGAGGGCTCAAAGATATGATAAGAAAGAGTACACTTAAGAGTGCAATAGATGAATTACTAGAATAAAGAATATAAGAGAGCAGCAACAAAAGGAATAAGAGTAAAGAATAGAAGAGCCAACCACAAACAAGTCCAAGTACACTGTTTCAACCTGTCAGAATGAAAAGAGAAGGGTTAATAATGATATGGCCACCCAGCTCATACTGTACAGGCGAAAAAGAGAAAATGCAAAGACTAACTTAATATTAAATAAATATAATACCCAAAATAAGGATAATAATATTCATAAAATAATAAATAAGCTGAATTAATTAACTGGGGAAGAGTCCCCAGGGGGGAGAAAGAGGGGCTGGTATATGTGAGAATCACCAGCCCTGATCCAGAGGAAGAGTTTTCATGAGAGGATTGGATGATTGAATTGAGTCTGGCCAATACAGGTCCTGTACAGCTGTACAGAACCTGTACAAGAGGTGTAGTGTATTTGAGTGATCATACAGTTTAATGCTGGTGTATTGAAACTGTATTGGGTGAATCCAACCTGTACAGATGTTGACAGGCTGTATTAAAGTACCAAGCTGTATGCATGTTTCAGCAAGGAAGATTGCTGAAACTGAATGCTGATTCAGATAGTGGATCTGCTGATTTGAGGTGCTTGAGTGGGTGTATTGATGAATACCCTTACCCCTGGTGAGTGGTTGTTACAGTATCCCCCTCTTGAAACTGGTAGGCTCCTGAACACCATAATACCCTGCCACTGTTGAGTGGCATCCCAATATCCCCACATTTTTTCAAAAAGTTTTCTTTTTAATTTCCTTCTCCTCTTGACCATTATCCTGAAAATCCTTCTTTAATTCTTCCCTGTAAATTAAATTGATTCCCCCCTTCTTTCAAGTTTTGAGTAAGAATTCCACTTTGACATATACCTTTTCTTTTCTTCTGATTCAATCAATCTTGTCCATGGGGTATGGCCTTGGGATGTATCCCAAAATGATGGCCACTGAGCTCTTGTGCTCAAAAAATGATGCCCAATGAGTATATGAAGTGTACTCATTTGGCAAGGCTTAATCCAATAAAATCTTGAATAATTACTTCAAGGGGTCTTGTCCCCATTGTACTTGGAAATTGCCTCAAACAGCCCTCTATAATGTTTTTGGGCTGTGGCCTCTTCTATGATGAATCTTGATAAAACGTGATTTTATGGCCTGTTGGGCCCTTTTGGGGTTTATGGTGATTTTTGGTGATTTGGTGATAAATGGCCATTTTGGCCATTTTTTGTCTCTTGGGGTCCTACAGTCTGGGGTCCGTGGGGGCTACTGGAGGCCCCCAGGATCAAAATGGACCCACTGGGCCCAATTTTGCTGGGGACCCAGGGGTACCAAGGGGCCAAGAATTGGCCCAAAACCAAACCTCACCCTATATGGCCTGGACTCATTGATGGGGTCCAGGACCATTAAGATCCTGGCCTCCCAAAGTTGCAGGGGAGGTTCTGGGTGATGAATTCAGCACCAAAGGGGTATGAATCCTCACCTTAGAGGGTTTGAGGGGGGGCATAATTGAGGTATGGCCCCCATTCCCTTGAGGTCAAATTTTTTTTTGATATGGAGTGGATTGATTCTGATGTCTTGAATCTTCTGCTTGCATATTCTTCAGTTATGAGTTCCAAACTGACTGAACTCACTGAATCTTCTCCTTCTGCACTGCCACCGTCTGTTCTTTGTGGTTCCGGCATCTTCAGTCAATTATCTTCCCCCTCCATGGCGTCTTCTGGTCATTTTGATCCCTCCCAAACCTATGATGGATTCAGAGCAGTTGAAGTTCTTGATCCTGCCTGTACTTAATGTTTGGCCAAGGGTAAGGATTGTTTTCAACACTACGATCCCCAATCTTCAAAATGCCATTTTTTCTTCATTGGAAAGAAACCATCTCATTGTACCAGGGTGACTTCTTCTAACGTCAGGAGGCATTTATGGAGTAGAAAGGATGGGCCTTTTGGGCAAGAATTCCCCATCCCTGAGGAGCCCACTCCTGATGCAACTTCAGGATTTTCTCAATGTGAGTGATTTGCATATATTTTTTGAATTGGTGCTGATATTTTGATGTAGTGACTGGTTCCAGGCAGAGGGATGTGGCAAGGTGGACTAATGTTGGAGGGCCAATTCCAATTGGTGGTAGGCCCATATATTCCAGCTCAGAGGTCCCAATCTCAAGGACCAATACTTAAGGGGTAGTGAAGATAGTGAAGAGAGTAAGAAGGCTTGATGATTCCCCCACTGATCCAGATGCTGAAGGCAGTGATGAGCTGGATGGTGAGGAAGTTCAAGTTGTTCCTCCTTCAGTTGGCCATCCATCCAGCAATTCCTCTACTCAACCCCTTGCCAACAGATTTCAAAGCCAAGTAATTCCCAGCACTCCCAGAACCTTCCAACCAATTCTGGCTTCCATTCATACTACCATTCCTTCTCCTTCACCCAGTACTTCCCATGCCAGGCCTGCCTTGAATCCAGAAGTAAGACCATCTCCAGTTCAGCAGTCCAGAAACTCACCCATAACCACCTCCCACCAAATCCATCAGAAGAAGAGATGGATTGTCCCCTTTGCCGTTTCCTGCCGCTCAAGTTTTTCAAAGAGAACATTGGCCTGTCCGGGTTACCAGAAAAGATCCCAACACGGCTAGTGAGAATCAAGATGCTGTGGCCAGATTATTCAGGAGGGTTGATAGAAATAGAAGAGAGGTGATTATGTATGCCAATGACAGGACTTTTCCAGGTACTGCTTCTGGAGAGATGGCTGCAAAATTTGCCTGGTATGAAGATGAGTTGATAAATGATTTACAGAAAACGTTTGATGAATCAGGTAGAGATAGCTAGTTTCCTTATCCTTGTTTGTGTTTGGTTTGACTTCTATCCCCACTCTTATAAGTACTCAAAAATGAAAAAATAATGGAACCTCCCAATACATGATTTGGGAGGGGATGCTGCTGCTTTAAAGAAATAAAAAGAGAACAAAATTATACAAGTAAAGAAAAGAAAGAAAATGAAAGAAAAAGAGAGTAAAGAAACAGAAATAAAGAAACTCCTGATGGTTTGTCCTTCTTGTGGTGAGTTGCTTGATTTTGGCCAAGAAATTTCTGAAAAGATGAAAAACAAGCATTTGATGCTCACAGAGTGGCCAAGGTAATGTTTTACAAGAAGTAGATCCCTCAGGGATGCATACCAGGAGATGGAACTTACTTTCATGACTCCCACTCCCCACCAAGCACCATAAAGCTGAAATAAATTGCCATAAATGACTTCTGAAATGAATTTCCATAATGACTTCTGAAATGAATTGCCATAATGACTTCTGAAATGAATTGCCATAAGTGACTTGAAGTAACAAATGTCTTGAATTATGATGATTGGCATAAATGAAATGATAAATAAAAAGAAAAGAAAAAGAAAGAAAGAAACATTTGGCCATATCTTGATAAGGTCCAAATGGAGGGTATTGATGCTGCATGCTTCTTGAACCTGTCTGAAGAATTTACAAGTGCTCACAAAGTGGCCAAGGTGATGCTTACAACAACATATGGGTAGAATACCCCCTTAATGGTGCATGCCAGGAGAGGAACTTACTTTCATAACTTCTTCTCCCCACCAAGCACCATAAAATCAAACTCTTGAGGTATTTGGGCCAGGCTTTTCTGAATACAATGAATGAAAGTCCTTGACAAGGTCTGGTGAGTTGGTAAGGTTGGAAGCTGGTTCCCAAGTGGTTCTTTCTGGGCCTTCACTGAATCCTTTCCACTCTACAAGATACCATAAAATACCTCTCTTGAGTTTTGAGTCCAGAACCTGAGCCACTTCCCATTCTTCTTGCTCCTCCACTCAGACTGGTGGTGGTGGCAATTGATGTTGATTTGGGATAGTTGAATTCTTCACTGGTTCTAACAAGGACACATGGAATACAGGGTGAACTAAATTTCATTGCTGAGGCAACTTGAGGTGATATGCATGGCTTCCTATCTTCTTCAGAACTTCAAAGGGTCCCAACCATCTTTCTGATAATTTCTTGGTGGGTCTTGTTGTCTTTATGTTCTTGGAAGCTAGCCATACTTTGTCCCCAGGTGGGAAATCAGGTGGAATTGCTCTATTTCTATCTGCATACTTCTTGAATCTCCTTATTGCTGACTTGAATTCTTCTTTGACAACTTGCTGTACTGATGGGAGTTTTGTTGATACCTTTCCAGCAGGAAAATCTTGAGAAATATAGATTGAGTCAAAGCTGGGATTTCTTCCATAAATGGTAAAAAAAGGTGATTGCGTTATTGATGAATGTTGTGCATTATTATAGGCAAATTCAGCCAGAGGGAGCCAGGTGTACCAGTCATCTTGATGGTAACTGACATACATCCAAAGATACTGTTCTAGAATCTTATTTACCCTCTCTGCCTGTCCATCTGTTTCAGGATGAAAAGCGGTTGAAAGATCTCTTGATATCTTGAGCTTCTGACATAATTGAGTCCAGAATGATGAAACAAATAAGGATCCTCTATCACTGTCAATACTGACTGGAAGGCCATTCTTGGAAAATACATGACTAATGAAGATTTGAGCTACGTCCAGAGCAGTGATTGTTCCATAGGTTGGAATGAAGATTTCCATCTTTGAGAACCTTTCCACAACTACTAGAATTGAGTCAAAGTTGTTTGACAAGGGCAATTGAGTGATAAAGTCAATTGATAAGGAACTCCAAGGACCAGATGGAATTTGAAGAGGCTTGAGTAATTCAAACTTCTTTTGATGAATGTTCTTGTTTCTTGAACATTGATGACATAAGGACAAATCGTCCTTGATGAATTGATTCATGCCAGCCCAATAAAAATCCCTCTTGATGAGCTTGAGGGTCTTCTCCTGGACAGGATGGCCAGCCAAAGTTGAGTCATTACACCTTTGAAGAATATTGAGTTGAAGCTCTTCATTGCTTGGTATTACCACTCTATCTTTGAATAATAACAACTTGGCTTGAGGTTCAAGAGAATAATCTGGAATTGATTCACCCCTTGCTAGTTGCTTGAGTATTTCTTTATAGTTTTTATCTTGCCATACTTCCTTTTGAATCTTGTCAACGAAATCTGAGAATACTTCCACTTTGATTGAAAAGAATCTTGACTCTTGAATTCCATCTTTCTTGATTACTTGATGAACATTTTGAGGATTCTTGCTGATGAAGTCCGCCCCCCTCTCTGGGTACACATTGTCCTGACATGACAAGGAATCTGGTAAAGTGGCGAGCCTTCCTGGGCGGTAAGTGATAGTGAAATGAAATTCCGAAAGAAACTCAGCCCAACGGGCCTGACGACGAGTAAGAACTCTGGAAGAAATGAAGTACTGCAAGGAAGAGTGGTCTTTCAAGACCTCAAAAGAATTGGAAAGAGAGAGAAGAAATTCTCTCCAGCGCTTGAGAGCCCAAACTATGCCAAGTAGTTCCTTGTCATGAATGTCATAGTTCAGCTCAGCTGGGAGAAGCTTGCAACTATCAAATGCAATGGGGTGCTTTCCTGAGTCATTCACCTGGCTCAGTACGGCACCCAAAGCCTAATCAGAAGCATCAGTGTCTACAATAGTAGGTAGAGAAGGATTTAAATGAGATGAGATAGGAGCAGTAGTGAAAGCTTCTTTGAGTGATTGAAAATGGCTAAGAGCTTCCTCATTGAAGATGAAGGGAGAATCTTTTTTGAGGAGAACGATGATAAAAGTTGGCAAAGCCAAGAAAAGATTGAAGGGCCTTGATGTTTTTGAGCTGAGGCCAATTGAGGATTTGCTGAACTTTTGAAGAATCCATCTTGAGGCCATCACTTGAAACAACATAGCCCAAGTATTCCACACTTTATTCATGGAATACACACTTGGAGGCTTTGGAAAAAAAATTATTGTCCCTCAGTCTTTGGAGGACAGAGGCCACATGTTTGACATGTTCCTCCTCAGAACTGGAAAAGACCATAATATCATCTAGATAAACCACAACAAACACATCCAAGAAATCTGCAAAGATATCATTTACTAGATTCTGGGAAGAAGCAGGAGCATTGGTAAAACAAAATGGAATGACCAAATACTCATAACTACCATATTTGGTTCTAAAGGCAGTTAAGTTCTCATCCCCCTCTTTGATTCTCAGAAGGTTATATGCACCACGCAAGTCTATCTTGGAGAAGATAGTGGAATTGTTGAAAACGGTAAGAATCTGGTTCATAGGAGGAACAGGATACCTGTTCTTCCTAGTAACAGCATTGAGTTTGCGGTAGGCAACACACAAACAAAGGCCTCCATCCTTTTTATTAACAAAAAGGACAGGTGCTCCGGTTGAAGATGAGCTTGGTCTTATGAAACCTTTCTCTACATTCTGTGAAATGTAGGCCCGTAGTGCTTCTGACTCTTGATTTGAGAATAAGTAGATAACACCAATTGGAGGTAGAAGACCCTCCAATTCGATATGATGATCACAGGCGCAGTGTGGAGGAAGTTTCTCTGCCTTCACGTTGGAGAATACATCCAAATATTGGTGATAAACAGGAGAGACTACCTTCAACACAGTTTCAATTTCCTCTGGCTCTTCCTCCTCATCCCACTGCTCCTCCAGGGAGGCATGAAAAGATAAAGGAGGAAGGTCCATATCCCCTTGAAAGAGATTAAGGGAAGATATAGCAACATCTTCTCCAACATCTTTTATCTCTTTGAAGACTTCATCTCTTAATGGAAGTAATGACTGAGAGGGGATGATGGAAGGGATATGGACAGAAGAAGGAAGGGAAGGTGTCTTAAGTTCACCAACCAGAGCAACACTGTTGACAGCAGTGGCAAAGTCATTACTAGTAGGAGGAATAATACCACTAGAATCCTTATGACTAGAATCATAGGTGCTAAATCCATTTTTCCAATCAATAATGGGATTAAAATGGTAAAGGAAATAATAGCCCAATAACAGGTCTTCTCCCTTGGGTGAATCTATGATAAAGAAGTCCCATTCAAGGCTTGGGAAGGAAGGCAAGTCAACTACCCACTTGGTATAATGGGTGATGAACAAGGCAGGGGATTCATTAGAATCCAGAATGAAAAGAGGAATCTTTCAGGGAGCTCTGACAGAGTCAATGAGTACTTGAGAACAAAATTCTTTGCAATAAAGGAGTTTTTAGCACCAGAATCAATGAGAATACTATAAAAAATATCAGAGACAGAAGAGAAAATAAGAAGCTTTAAAGATTTCTTGACACTATTATTCAGAGTGCACAATTGTGCTCTTGAAGGAAATAAGTGAGAACTATTGAACACATCATGATCCCCACTCAGGCTTTTCCCTACTTTCTAGGGAAGCCTTTTGATGATGACCCAGGCTTGTTCTGAGGTCTATTGAAGCAGTTTTTAATTGGGTGCTTTCCACCACAATAAGTACACAACCCCTCTTTAATCCTCCTCTCCTTTTCAGAACTGATTAATTTATTGTCCTTATTGAGGAGAGCAGCATGAGGCTTGTCCTTTGAAGATTGAGACTGCTTGCCCTTCTTGTTCTTCTTCTGGTGAGGCCTCTTTGAAGATGAGTTTTGAGGAGGCCTAGATTGATTGGATCCATTGACAGGAGGCTTCTTCTCTTGATTGCCACCCTTTTCTTTTTGACTCTCATGATATCTTGTGTCTAATTCTAAGGTGACATCCATAAGTTCTTGAAGAGTATCGAAGGTTCCAGGGTGAGAAGCCAACTAATCCAAGAATCTTGATGCCAATCCTCTTCTGTAAACATGGATATAAGCTCTTTCCCCCAATCTCCAATTCCTGACATTAAGCTTCTGAAATCAGCAATGTACAAGGATACATGACCACTTTTCTTCATCCTCAAATTGTCCAATTCTTGTTCAGCTTTCCTGACTTCACTGGGGACACCAAACAGAGTGAATAATTGAGATTCAAATAATGGCCAATTATTGAGGAGATAAGAAGGGTCTTTGTTGGAAATATTTGAGAGATAGGGTTCAATCCACTTTCCAGCTCTACCAGTTAGAAAAGAAGTTGAGTAAAGAACTTTCTTCCTGTCAGAGAAGAAATTTGCTGGATCATTATGGAAGATTAATTGACAGTATTGGATAAATCCTC
Organism: Austropuccinia psidii; assembly: GCA_023105745.1. Lineage (NCBI taxonomy): Eukaryota > Fungi > Basidiomycota > Pucciniomycetes > Pucciniales > Sphaerophragmiaceae > Austropuccinia > Austropuccinia psidii. The sequence continues at coordinate 48,778,824 of JALGQZ010000004.1, forward strand.
TCAATTTATGACCTTGAGTACCATCAAAAGAATCAGGTGCCTTCATGGATGGAGTCTTGAAAGCAGGGGCTTTGGAAGTGTCCCTGGGGGCAACTGCTTGAGTGAGTTGCCCCATGCATTGAGTCATCTGCTCCATCATCTTGAGGAGACTTGGATCAGTTTGAGAGACAAGAGGTTGACTAGAAAGGGCTAGATTAGAACCCTGAGGCACCTCTGGAGCATTTTCCAAGGCATCTTCCACTTCAGTCTCCCCAGAATCTTCCTCTTCCACAGACTCTTCCCCCTCTTCATCTTCAACTTCCCCTAATCTTGCTCTTGAACCTTCAGACATGCCAGGGTAGCCACCCAAAAGTCCAGAAAAGGATCTTGATCTTCTAGATTTCATTCCACCTCTTATTGAGGGTGCTTCTCCTTCCATTGGTGGTCCTCTGTCCAAGTTTGCACTCAGTTGATGAACTGATGGTGTGCGGTCAAGAGGAGCCCTTGCTGTAGGAGTGAGAACAGCTGGAATTTTTTGGTATCTAGTGTTCTTTTCTGGGGGACTATGCTGAGCTGGCATTATGAACAGGATTTGAATAAAAGAAACTTGATGGTATTGAGAACAGAAATCAAAACTTGGCCAAATAAATCACAATAAAATCTTGATGAGTCTTGAGGAATCAATTCAATTCTTGAGGTGAAATCAACTTCAATCAACAATAAATCAATTCAATCAATAATCAAAAATCAATCAAATTCAAATCAAATATCAATAATCTTGAGGAAATCAACAATCAACCAATATTCAATCAATAAATCAGTGTCTTCAATTTGAAATCAGGGTCTTGAGGCATCAATCAATCAATTCAAAATCTTCAGAAATCAACTCAAATATCTTGATGAGTCAAATCAATAAATAATCAAAATAAATTCTTGAGGATCAATAAAATATCTTGAGAATTCAAAGTTAATCAATCCAATCCAAATGAAAAGTCCTGAATTGCTGAATCAATAAACCCAATGAATCCCAATGGATAATCCAATCAATTAAACCAATAAATAATTCCTAAAAGACCTGAATGAGAACACAGAAAAAATTTGATTTGATAAAATAAAATGAAGTGATGAAATGGTCAGCAATGATTAAGAAAAAAGAAGGAATCAATTTTCATATGAATGAAAGAAATGAGATGAAAATTGATGAGAGAGAAAGTCATAAAATCATTAAAAAGTCATAATTGATAAATGAGAGGAATGATTATAAAAGAATGAAAAGAAAGAATCAATATGAGTTAATTAATTTAATGTCATAGGGGCTCTTCAAAGTGAAGAGGGCCTGGCACTCAGTAAACTGGGACTCACTTATGGAGGGCTCAAAGATATGATAAGAAAGAGTACACTTAAGAGTGCAATAGATGAATTACTAGGATAAAGAATATAAGAAAGCAGAAAAAAAAGAAATAAGAGTAAAGAATAGAAGAGCCAACCACAAACAAGTCCAAGTACACTGTTTCAACCTGTCAGAATGAAAAGAGAAGGGTTAATAAGGATACGGCCACCCAACTCATAATGTACAGGCAAAAGAGAGAAAATGCAAAGACTAACTTAATATTAAATAAATATAATACCCAAAATAAGGATAATAATATTCATAAAATAATAAATAAACTAAATTAATTAACTGGGGAAAAGTCCCCAGGGGGGGAAAGAGGGGCTGGTATATGTGAGAATCACCAGCCCTGATCCAGAGGGAGAGTTTTCATGAGAGGATTGAATGATTGAATTGAGTCTGGCCAATACAGGTCCTGTACATCTGTACAGAACCTGTACAAGAGGTGTGGTGTATTTGAGTGATCATACAGTTTAATGCTGGTGTATTGAAACTGTATTGGGTGAATCCAACCTATACAGATTTTGACAGGCTGTAGTGAAGTACCAAGCTGTATGCATGCTTCAGCAAGGAAGATTGCTGAAACTGAATGCTGATGCAGATAGTGGATCTGCTGATTTGAGGTGTTTGAGTGGGTGTATTGATGAATACCCTTACCCCTGGTGAGTGGTTGTTACAAGAACCAAACATTCTTGTGTAATGACATTATGTAGCAGACTGCTTATCAATACCATTATTCATAAATGCCACGATAGCATCTACTCTGGACACCTGTCAGAAGATAGGACACTTGAAAAGGTAAAGAACTGTGCATGGTGGCCATATTGGAGAAAAGAAACCATTGAATATCACCATACCTGTGACAGATGCAAAAGTGCAAACTGGAGTACAGGAAAGAAATTTGGACTTATGATCCATATTCAAGACCCAAAATCCCCTTGGGAAGTTGTTTGCATGAATTGGGTCACAGCACTTCCTCCAAGTGGTGACAAAGGCTATAATGCTTGCTTAGTCATTGTAGACAGATATAGAAAAATTCCCATATTCTTACCATGTCATAAAGATGACACTGCTATGGATACAGCTCCTCTTCTATGGAGTACATTTATTTCTCATACAGGGTTATTTAAGAATATTATAAGTGACAGAGATCCCAAATTCACATCTGCACTTCGGACCAATCTTCACAGATTGTTTGGGACCAAGTTATCATTCTCAACAGCATATCACCCTCAAACAGATGGATTGGCAGAAAGAATGATTCAAACTTTAGAGGACATGATAAGGAGATTCTGTGCTTAGGAGTTAGAACTAAAAGATTAAGATGGCTTTACCAATGGCTGGTGCACTCTGATATCTGCATTAGAATTGGAATATAAGACATCAGTATATTCTTCCACAGGTCAAACTCCTGCTATGCTAGAAAAAGGATGTAATCCAAGACTCCCAGAAGATACACTGAGGAAAGACTTGATTGACATTTATACTACAGCTTCCAGCTTCAAAATAATGCTTGATAAAGTGAAACATCATTCAGAGAAGAGCATGAATGATGCTTTTGACTATGCAAAGCAGAAGTGGGACCAGAGTCACAAAGTAGGGGACTTAGTTCTAGTTTCAACCTTGAATTTTAATAATATCAACAGCCCAAAGAAACTTAAAGATTCTTATGTAGGACCTTTTGTTATTTTTGCCTTACATGGAACCAATGCAGTTCAAGTGGAATTGAGTGGTGAATTGGAAAATAAAAACCCAACTTTCAAGTCAGCTTGATAAAACCTTATCAAACAACTGACAAAGAATTGTTTCCTTTAAGGAACCCAACTCCTTTAACTGTACCACCAGTGGAACAGAGTGAAGACAGAAAGATGAAGAAAGTCATAAAAGAAAGGAGACTTAGGGGTAAAAATCAAAGAGAATATCTTGTCAGATATAGGAAGCCAATACATGAAGATGAATGGCTGGCAGAATCAGAAATACCTGACTCAGATAAAGTCTTAATAATATTTAGAGATGAAAGACAGCCACAAGCCTGAATATGTCTATAAATGTGCTTTAAATTACTTGATCTGAGTAATGTAAAGAGGTTGGACAATGGACATTAACCCCCTTTGGGGCCTTTTTATTCTCTATACCATTGATAAGATTGTAGTACAATTTTATTTTTTGGTGGGAGGGAATGTGAGCCTTGAGGTATATTTTACATACACAAATAGGCCACAATTATCTTAAAAATAAATTCTGAACCATGCATAACTCAGAAGTCATGCATTTATTTAAAATTCATCCTTTTGATTTCAGAAAAGATGAAGAACCTTTTATTGAGTAAATAAATCCATGGATTTAAGGCCAGATTTAGCTTCTACACAAAATCTCACCTAGGGTAGCTTCATAGAGTGAATAAGCTCAAATAGACTCTTTGAGGTGGTAATATGGAAAATACGTCAATACCACATAAAAGATCTGTGAAAAGGCTTGTTTTTCTCAAGTTCATGCCAAAGTAATGGGAATGTGAGAAATCCCATATTACATATATGCTAAGAATAGTGTTATGAATGTTTTTGGCACTTAATATTATGGTATTGTGACATGCAATTCTTGTACACCCATAGTGGATATCTTACTAAAAGCTTGGTTTTCTATTTTGACATGAAAAACAGTCAAGGGGGACAAAACACATCAAAGAGAGCGAGGGTACCTAACTTCTGAGGCCTCTGAGGCATGGAAAGCTCCAAAGCTTGGTTCTATGGCGGATCTTGGCCCAATTAGTAAACTAAAACACTTTGGGAACTTGGTTACCATGTTACAACTACATTAAATCATAAGAAAATAGCAATTAACCTTCTATTTTGATGTGCCAAGGAGGTAAAGAGCAACTTAGACCCCTGTAACCATGTCAATTCTTAATTAATTTCCATGGATAAACCCCAAAAGAGTTATTGAAAACCTTTTTGGACTAGTATCCATTGATTTACCTCATAGCAATCAGCCATATACTGCTATTTGCAATTCTACATAGAAATGAGGTAAAAACTTCAAAAATTAATTAAAAATATAATTATTAATGAATATTTCTGAAACTTTAAGGACCAATTAAAAGCTGTATAATTCATATGAAAGCAAAAAAGAATTATACTTCTATATGGATAATTAACAGCTTTACTTACAGTCCATTTTTGAAGATTCCATGTGAAACAAAGAATCTTTAAAAATTTACAGAATATACATTCTAGGATGAAATTTCCAATAATATTGATAACTTTGAGAAATCTATGATTATTGTGTAATGGAAGAATATTTACAGTTGTTACTCCTTTTATTCTTAAACATAAATGGGTTGGTATTCACATAAAAGCTTCAATTAAGTAATTATGATAATCTTACATGACAACAGATGATGCAATCAATAATCCAAAAATCTTTATTGTTTTCTCACTCACTGATTTTTCAGTTTTCTCCATGGCATGCCTCTGTCAGCTGTCTTAGACTTAAAAGACGTCTCCTCTTGCTGTTTTTTACAAATCATCACATTATTCAAATATACCTTTAGTACAAACAAGTAGGTATTAGTTAAAACGCTTGTTAAGTATTTTATTCTTTCAGAAATAAATCAGAAAGGGGTCAGATCATAGAAATCAACTATATATTGCTACATTATTGTTATAAATCAATTTTGATCCATTAAATCCACAATTCTACGTCAAATCTCTCTACCATTATCTTCTAAAAGGTTCATTGGATTAATAGTGAGTGATTTATCATAATTCTTAAAGTTTTTCTCTAGTAATAGTTTTTTTTCAAGAGTTATATTTATAATTATGCTTGTAAAAGATAATTATATATTAAAATAATTTTATTATTTTAATAAAAGAAGTTTTTATTATTAAATTCTTCATGTAATTGATTCTTTAAGACAACTACTGCTTACTTTTATAGTCACTAGTACTGTATAACACGTAAAAGAAATGATTCCTTAATTATTTAGCTGTGGTTATAATAATTTCTATTGTTATAATTCATAAGAACAGTCATAGTATGGTAACTTAATGGTAATATTATCCACAGTTTCATAGACACATCTTACAGCTTATATTCATCATTTAAGGAAGGGATTGGTGTCCAGAATTCTGAATAAATTGGCCTCCAATACTTCAATCATCAATTATCTTCAAGAATTAATGAATGATACCCTAGAACTTGATACCAAGTACCATGAGAGGTAAAAATAAAATAATCATTCTCAAGAAAAGACTGAAGCCTCAAAGTCAAGTTCTCCACACCCTAAGTATTCTTAAAGCTCAAGGAACACTAGGAAGAAGAAATATAACTTCCAGAAGAGGGACAAGCCCCATTCTTCTTTGTTGAAAAGAGATTAAAAGATTATGGGTTCTGAGGAATAAAGAATATTGATGGAAGTTATGTGTGCCTATTGTGGTGGGAAGCATAAGATTGAGGCTTGTGTCAAAAGGCCTTGAAATAGGCTCACCCAACCAGGGAAAATCCTGAGTGAAGAATCATATTGTGTTTAATAGTCTTCACCATTTTCCACCCAGAGAAAAATTTTTCATTCTGCATACTGGTGTCAAAAAATCCCTTAATTTCTTGGTTTTTCTTCTCTTTCTGATGTGTTTTACCATATTCTTATTGAAATTTGTGCTACCAACTAATTTATTGCAAAGAAGTTTGTTCACATGTATTATTTGACCATGTAAAGACTCCTAGAGAAGGTCCCTCTTATAATTTAGGACTCCTCTTAGTCTCCTTCTTTATTTGTGACTCACCATACTAAATATATGGCTAAAATTCCTTCCCTCACAAGTTTTGAATGAGTTGTTTTAGTCATTGATACTCCCAAGGCAGAAGACCTCATATTGGGCTTTTACTTACTCAATAATTTTAGTCCATTTATTGATTGGAGGAGAGGGTTGATAAAATTGAATACTGATAATAAGGACTATAATAATCCTTTCAAATATTTCAGTAATGACTTTGCTTCTGCTGATAAATTTGCAGCTCTGGTTGGTGATCCTAGAACACCATAATTACCAACTTCTGTCCATAAAACCTCTCCCAATTCCCCTAAGTCATTGCCACTCTTGGGAAATGAATTCTTAAAAGCAATAAAAGATGTTGAAGATAGTTATACATCTTCACTTAATCTCTTCCATGGGAATGTGTACCTTCCTGCTTCATCTCACCATTACGTTCTGGAGGAGTTGTGGGATGAAGAGGAAGAGCTAGAAGAAATTGAAACCACAATGAAGGTTGCTTCTGCTTATCACCACCATTTGGATTTATTATCAAAATTGAAAGTAGAAATTTTTTTTCCTCATCATGCCAGTGATCATAACATCAAACTAGAAGGGTCTCTACTCCTTATCAAACAAAGAGTCAGAGACACTCAGGGTGTATATTTCAGAGGATTTAGAGAAAGCTTTCATCTGCCCAGATCCTCTCAAACAGAAGAACCTTTACTCTTTTCTAAAGAAAAAGATGGTGGCATTTGTTTGTGTGTTGATTACCTCAAATTCACGCTGTTACTAGGCAGACCAACTATCCTGTTCCTCCTATCAATAATCTTCTCACCGTTTTCAGTGGCTCTTCTATCTTGTTGAAAATTGATTTGCATGCTGCATATAGCTTGCTCAGAATCCAGGAGGGTGATGACCACTTGACAGCTTTTAGAACCAAATATGGCAGTTATGAGTACTTGGTTATGCCATCTGGGCTCACCAATGCTCCTGCCATTTTTCAAAATCTTTTCAACAATAATTTCTCTGATCTTCTGGATATTTATTTTGTGGCTTATCTGGATGATATTATGGTATTCTCCAAGTCTGAGGAAGAAAATCCCATTCATGCATGCACTGTTCTTTCAAGACTCAAGGCTAATAACCTTTTTTCCAAGGCTTCCAAGTGCATATTTAATACTTCAGGTTATGAATATCTAGGTTATGTTTTTTCTTCTGGAGGCCTCAAGATGGAGCAATAAGAATTCCATCAGATTCTCAATTGACCTCCTCCAAGAAACCTCAAGGCTCTTGAATTGTTCCTTGGCTTTGACAACTTTTACCACTGTTTCATAAATAATTATTCAAAGATAATCAATTCACTAACCAAATTTGTCCAGAAAGATTAAATTTTTCCCTTCAATGACGAAGCTCTCAGCCATATTCATCAACCCAAGGAGGCTTTAACCACTGATCCCATTGTTCTCTACCAGCTATTGTAGAGACTAATTCATCAGATTATGCTTTGGGTGCTGCACTAAGTCAAGTCACTGACTCAGGAAGACATCCCATTGCATTTAATGGTTGCAATCATATTTCAGAAGCAATAAACTATGAGCTTAATGACAAGAATCTCCGTGGCATATTCTTAGCTTTTCTTATTTCTCCTTCTCACCCTTTCAAAGTTCTTACCAATAATTCCACTCTTCAATACTTAATTACTTCAAAATTCCTTACTTTCTGTCAAGCCTAATGGGCTGAATCCCTCACTGAAATTCATTTTTCAATAACTAACTTCCTTGAATTCCTGGATACTGTTCCTGGATCTTTGTCACTTTGAGATGATGTTTACCAAGAGAGGGGGGTGGATTTTGGCAGAAATAATAAAATGCGCTTCCAACAACTAACTAATCAAGATAAAATCCAACCCTGAAGATTCTTTGCTGTAAAGGTGGATTATTTTTCAAATTTAATTGATTCAATTAAGAAGGCTTTATGGCCAGATACTCAGTATAGAAGTATTCTTCAGGACTTGGGTAAAGGTAAATCTGTGGAATATCATTCTCTTGATTCCTATTCCAACTTCTTCTCTTAAAAGATTAGGTGGTGGTCCCAAATGACTCCAAAACAAAACTCAGTATACCTCAAAATTTCCATTACTCTCCTGTAGGTGGCCACCCTAGTCAAGAGAAGACTCTAAAGCTTGCCAAGCAGGCTTTTCACTGGTATGGCATGGCCCAATTCAACAAGAGCTATGTATCATCCTCACAACAGTGTTCAAGAAACAAAAACAACCATCACAAGAAGATTGGCCTCCTCAAAACTGTTTCAATTACAAAGGGTCCTTGGATTTGTCTCTCAATAGATTTTATCACTCAACTACCACTTCTGAATTCTTTGGGCACAATTCTGGTCATAGTGGAAAGGTTCTCAAAAATGGAAGCATTAATTCCAACAATGTCTCCAATAAATTGAATTGATTTTTCCCATTTAATCATCAGGAATATTTTATCAAAGCATTGCCTTCCTTCAAGCATTTTCAGTGATAGAGGTTCACTTTTTCTTTTTAGCTTCTGAAAGAGACTTTTTCAGAAGCTCAAGATTTCAAGATATCTTTCAACTGATCAACAGAGAGAGAGGGTAAATCATATACTAAAACAGTACCTTTGGATTTATTTTAGTTATCACCAAGATGATTGGAATATCTGGCTCCCTCTGGCTGAAATTTCTCAAAACAAATCTGACCACTCTTAAACAAAACAATCACTGTTTTTCACTGTTTATGGAAGAGATCCTCAATTTGACTCAGTTCACATCACTCAAGATAATACTTCTGGAAAGTTATCAACCAAAGTACAATCAGTAAAGAAATATTGCAAGAGGGAACTTGAAGTTTCCATAAACAGGTTTAAGAGGTATTCAGATAAGATTAGATCAAGCACACAATTTTCAATACTGATTACATGGTATGTGTTCCCTTCAAGAACATCAAATCAACAAGACCTAGCAAAAACCTTTCAAAATGATGGCTGGGTCAATTTCAAATCTTGAAGAAAGTCATTAATAATGCCTACCACCTCAATGGAAGTCCATCCACCCAGTCTTCCATATTTCCCTCCTTGAACCAGTCACTACATCAACAATCCCAAAAATGCAACAAGATAGTCCTCCTCCAATCACTATTGAAAAAGAAGAGGAATGGGAAGTCTCTCCAATACTATATTAAAAGATCAAGAGAGGAAAATAATGGTATCTTATGGAATGGAAAGGTTTCAGTCAAGACCCAGAAAGATCCACTTCGGAATAAGCCAAAAACCTCAGAAATTTCCCCAAACATGTCAAGTATTTTCATTCTTTGTACCCTGATAGGCCAGGAAAACCTTCTCAAACACCTTTATTTGTTATGGTGATTGGTGTGGAGAGGAATTACAAAAATTAGGCCCCCCTCCTGGTATGCACCTTTAGAGGTATTCTACCCTTTGTTGTAAGAATCACCTTGGCCATAGTGTGAGCACTTGTAAAATTTGGATAAAGGACTCTACCCAAATACTTAAAAATTAAACTTCATCTTCATGGCCATTTCACTTGGTAAAATGGGCTATCCTTTCATATTCAAATCCCAAGCTTTCACCTTTCAAGTCAACCCCTATTTTTTTAAAATTTAAGTCACTGGCTGGATTGGTAACTATCAAAAGTAAGTTCCTCTCCTGGTGTGAACTTTCCTGAGGGGTATACAATCTTTCAAGAAATCACCTTGGCCACCCTATGAGCACCTTGAATTATTTTCTTCCAAGGCCATTTGCCAAAGAATTTCAGCATTCAACTCAATGACAAAAATTGGAAATCTCCTCAACAACACTCTTCATCTCTTTCCTATTTTCTTCTTTCTATTTTTATTTAATTTTCTCTTCACTATATTTTATAAGAACTTCTTTTTCTTTCATAAAGATAACAAACATTGTATTTCAGACCCAAATATCCCTCAAGTACAAAGACAAATTTCAAAAGAAGACCAAATCATTCCCATGTCATATGCCAACATCATCAGTTTGAAATTTAGTTTTTAAAAATTTCAAAACCTCTGAACAAAGCACATTGAATCCATCTCAGAAATCTGAAACAGGATTTTACATTGTCTTAGTGTTCAGGAGCTCACCATTTAAAGGTGGAGGTACTGTCACAACCATGGGAAATATCCCCAAATGGGTGTTTATGGAAATTCTCACCCTAACCCATTGATGGCCAATTAGCCATAATATCTAGTTTATGGAAAATCGGTCCCCTTTATGGTGCTTAGTGGCCTCTGAGATATACCCACTATCCCTGTCCATATCCTGATTCCAAGGCCATTTGGGCCAATTCCCTCACCTCTGGCCTCGGACCACCCACTAAATTTGGGCCTGGAGGGTGTTCTCAGTTTTCCAGGGGCCTATGGCTCCCTGGCCTTTCCCCTTTGATTAGGGGGATTTGGGCCATGTAAGTCCCTATGACCCGCAGTCCATAGACCCCCTAGGCCCCTTTTAGACCAACTCCAATGAGCCTTACCTCTGTCCCCCAATACCAGGTGGGTTCCAAAAAACATTTTGGACCATTGATTCCTGAGGGTCAAAATGGCCATATGGAACCCCAGGTCCCCAAACCTCAATTCATGGCCTCTTATTCAGAGGCCTCCAGTCATTATTTTCAGGGCTTTCTCCAGAAGACTGGGGAAGGCCCTCCAAAATTTTGGACCCAAAACCTGCAGAGCCTAAAATGGGGCATATATGGTATCATATACCATTATGCACCATTTTTCATCAGAACTCCAATGGTGAATTTTGCAAGGCTTAACACTCACATCTTGAATCAAGTTGCCAGTCTACCAGCCCATTTTTGAAGGAATTTTTCCAAACACCCAAGCTTGTTCTCAACAGAGACACCCAAGACCATTTTAGGACACCAATGACCTGGCCCTTCAGGTATTGGTCATTTTCAACTCAACAGTATTCCTTCAATGGAATACTGGCCAAGTATTATTTATAGGAAAATTCAAGAGGATTCTACTTACAAAATAAGTTGTCAAGGAATCAAGAGCTCCCACACTCCTTGGACAACTCAAACCATTCATAAAGGTGGTATTCAAGCAACCTGTATGTCATTGACCCTTTTGGGTCAATAAATTTATTCACTGTGAGAATCAGGGAATCTAGTTTCATCAAGCTGTATTTCTCCAAAACAGTAAATACATTTGTATAACAATCCTACAGCTGAATTTTCAGCCCTCTAGGATTTTTCTTTCAGCTTTTCACATATACTGGCCACTCTTTTCATCCATGGGGACGTTTTACTCAATTAATTCATATATTATATTTATTTTTATTAATATATTCTATTAACCATTGGAAGTAAATGCTGATTGTCATAATTAAGTCATGTGCACCTTCTTCTTTTCCTGTCAGTGGATATTGGTGGTCATATCCTTTACTGATTCCATTGTTATTTCTGGAAGGTTGAAAAAGTAAATTGAGGAGTAATTTGGTTGTCTCTTTTGCCTTTTTCTTCCTTTCTTATATCCTTCATAATTGTACTTTCTCTTATTCTTTCTTAAAGAAATATACTCTACATTTCTTTTCCTTATTCATTTGGAGCACTCCAAGTGAGCTCTTGATTCCTAATGGCCACACTACTCTTGTTATTCCCAAGAGCCCCTGTGACATACAGGCAGTTAATATGGGAACATAGTCTTTAAAACAAATAGTAAATAGAAAAAATTCCCAAAAGGGACCAGAGTGAATTTGGAAACAACATGACAAAGCTAAAAGCAATTAAAGATGTGCTAATTCACTTTTGGGGTGTTTCAAGGGTAAAAATGATTATAAGAGTTACAAAAAATCATTATAATTATTTTTTAGCTTTCTTTGGAGGTTTAAAATGATTTGAAACGGGTGGTTGGAATTTTTTATTAATTGATTTATCAGTTTTAAACTAATTATAAGAGAAAACTATCCTAACATGAAGAGAAAAGTGGGACAAAGAAGAAATTCATTAATAGCAACCAATTCTCTTACTCCAAAAGTAAAGTATACTCTAATATGCTTTAAAAAACAAAATGACAACAGAAAAGCGGATTATGGCATCATTGAGCTATGGTTTAAAAAAGGGCTGTTTTCAACCCTTTTAGTCCCTTAAATCAGCCATTTCTATCGTAATACTTGGTTCAAAGCCTTCAAAACACGACACAATGTGTGTAAGAGACCTTAAAAAACTTCAGAAACGTTTTTAATACATTTTGTGTATCTTAAGGGTAGCTTTTTCCTTTTTGAAACAGTTAAACCTTCCCTGGTTGGTATCACAACCTCATCATCAATGGAGTCACAGACCCTGTGACTCAATTACAAGCCAAAAGTGATGAATGTTTGTATGAATTTTGACATCCCATGCCTGTAAGAAAGGAATTTGAGGGAGTCTGGAAACCGTGGAACCAAGATTCCTTTCCCCTATCAGAATTAATATTTCCAATCTATTTTTTCCCTAATTCCTCATCAAATATTATACAAGAAAGTTACAGTATACAACTGTAATTATTAATCTCACATATGTAAATTCAATTTCACTCATATAATACACATGCATATTTGGACATTTCAATTGACAGTAATTCAATTCCTCATAACTTCTAAACTACAAAATACACCCCAATTTTAACACAAAAATTGATGGTTGACATGCTATGTGGTGCAGATGAAATTAAGGCTTTGAGGAATTTCATAATTTCATACATAAAATACTCAAAAACGTAGTTTAAGCTTATTTAGAGTTGAGTTACAGAATTTTCACTCAGAGGTGATCCCACCTTATTTTTTACAAGGGATCCAATGGTGAAATAACTTTCATAAACTTATTCATTGGAAAAAAGGTTAAAATAGTTTTCATTAACAATTTTCCAACAAATAGTTGAATTTTAATATCTTCAATGAAAATTTTATTATACTTTATATTTTCACATTGATAAATTTTAGTTTTAACTTGTGATTACAAATTAATTTTATATTTAAAAGTTTTGTTATTTTTAATTATAACTTATCTACATTCTTTTTTGTCTTTTGGGTATATGATAATAACTCTAATGCTCATATTCCTTCCCCCTAAAAAACATAATATTACTTTTTAATATTTCCATTTCTAGTGTGTATCAATCTCCTGAGAAGTTTGGTGGCTTCAGGTATGTAATTTTCCGCTAACCATTCATCTTAACATGTTGGGTCACTGCAGCGTACTGGGTGTTATATCTGCTGGGGAGCTTTATTCCTTAAGGGGGATCTCACAGCATCACCAGCTTTTCAAGGTTTTATCAAAGTCAGTGGAAATTTAAGATTCTCATATATACGCTCTTCAGATAATTCTACTTCAACAGAATTTTCCCCATGAAGGTTCTTAATGATAAAAGGTCCTGGAAGTAAGTCTTTCAGCTTCTTGCATCTGTTGATGTTATTGAAGTTGGTAGTGGATACAAGTACCAAGTCTCCTGTCTTAAAGTTTTTAGTAAAATATGACTCATCCCATTTGTCTTTGGAATCTGCAAATGACTCCTCTATGCATCTAACTGCATTCTTCCTAGCTTTTCACAGCATTTATTTGACGCTAGCAGCTGTGGGATGTATTTCAACCAAATCCTTTATTAAGGAATCTTGGGGCAGTCTAGGATTTGATCTTTTCTTTAGAAAAGAAGGAGTTAGATTGGTACTGGTATTGATAGATTTTTTATATTCTAGCTCCAGTGTAGGTAGAAGGGTAAACCAATCATGGGTTAATCTATCAAAATATTTGAGCTCTAAGCAATATGCAAAATTATTCTGACCATGTCTTCCAAGGTCTTGATCATTCTTTAATCTAGGCCATTAGTTTGTGGGTGGTTATCTATAGAGAAGGATAATTTGGTACCAAATAATTGGTGAATATTTGTTCATAGTGCTGAGTTAAATTTGGGATCTCTGTCACTACTAATTTTTGTTAATATCCCAGTCCATGATACTACTATATTCCATATTAGAAGAGATGTATCCATGGATATCTAATAATTGTGGCATGGTAAAAAGACTGGATTATTAACAAACCTGTCAACAATAACTAGGCAGGAATTATAGCTTCTATAACCTACTGGTTCTAGACCAGTTGCCCAATCCATATGGACAATTTCCCATGGTCTACTGGGTTCTTGAATTTTGATAACATTTCCAAGTCTTTCTCCAGTGTGTTTATTTGACTTTTGACATCTGTCCCCGGTTTGTCAGTATTCTGAAACATCCCTTTGCCACATTGGCCACCATATTCAGGGCTTGAATTTATCTGTTGTTCTATCCTCAGATAGGTTCCCTGAGGAGGGCTTGTAATGGCATTATTTCAGTAAAAGATTGATTAAGTACCTGTCCACAACTTTAATGACACATGGGTGCTTTGTCCTCTGGTAGATCTTGCAATCAAGTAGATGAAAGCTTCCTTCATCATATGAAATTTTCCATATTTCATACAGGGAATTTATCAAAGAGCTATCCTCAGAATCTTTAGCAATTAATTGGAATATTATTCTGAAATTCCTATCTTTATTATAGCTTTTCTTTACTTCTTCAAAGAAGGTAGTGTTTAGGTCTTTAACACTGATTCCTTCTATTGGGATTTGTGGAGAAGCTTCTTCCGGCACATAAGAAGGATTTTCAATATCAGTTAGTAATTTCCCTCTTCTTAGCCCATATAAAGCTTTGTGAATATTTAGATCTTTATTTATAATAGTCATATTGCCTCTATATTCCTGTATGGCTATTTGCCATCTGAAAATATGTCTGTCTAGTCTTTTCATGCTCAGACATGATTTAAATGAATTAAAATAAGTTATTACTTCAAAAAAAATCCTTCAAGAAAATAATCCAGCTTTCCCAAGGCCTAAGCAAGAGATAAACATTCTATTTGACTTTCTCCATATCTGGCTTCAATTGGTTTGAATTTCCTACATTTAAAACATATGGGTCATTCCACAGGTCTTTCATTAATAATTTTGACTTGATAAAGTGCAGCTCCTAGCCCATCTCCTTATGCAGAAATGTAAAGCTTAAAGGGAAGTTTAAAATATATAGTTAGTAAAAGTGGATCAGCTTTTAAGGATTTTCTCAGGGATTGAAAGGCTTCGACTCTATCAATAGCTATTTCAAAAACTGTATCTCTGTCACACAACCTCTAAAGAGGTCTTGCTATGGATACAAAATCTTTAATATGCTTTCTGTAGTATCCTAAAAGCCCTAGGAATGACTTGATTTGTTTTTTGCTGAGGAATAGGCCTTAATAGTACTTCTGCAAATTTATTTTTGTCTATTCCAAGGGATAGACCAGATAACACATGTTGTAGGGCTTTGAGCTCTTTGAATCCAAAATGACATTTCTTCAAAGAAGTCTTCATAGTTACTGTTTGGACTTTCCCCAAAAATCTATAAGATCTAGATATATCTTATTACCAAGTTTTAGAATAAAAAGTAATGTCATCAATATAAACAATTAATCATCCTTCTGAAATTTCTTCAGGAAATATTTGATTCATCATTCTTTGAAAGTGTGAAGGTGAATCTTTGATACCAAAAGGCATCCTCAAGTATTCATACACTTCAAAATTGAAGATAATTCTCAAATGTTCTCTTGCTATTAGTGTTACTACATTCTGGTAGAATCCCTTTAGTGAATCGATATTGCTGATCTAAACTGCTTGAGATATTTGAGTAAGGGAAATTTGGATCTTTGGTATGGGATACCCATGTGGGACAGTGTAAGTATTTAAATCTCTCAGATCCCAAATCATTCTGAATTTTCCATTATGCCATGCCACTATGAAAGGTGTAGTTATTTCTACCTCCGCATTGTGGCCAACACTTATTATTACACCAACGTTCAAGAGTTCTTCAATTTGAAGCTTGAGGGCTTTCTGGGTATGCAGTCCTTCTTAAGATTGGTTGATAAGGTCTTGCAATGTTTAAGATAACATCAGCTTAAGTAGCAATAGTTTCCCCAAATGGTTTTTTATCTGACGCAAATGCTTTCTTGTGGTCATATAAAAGGGAAGAGAGTTCATATTCTTGTATTTCACTGAGATGATGACTGACGTCAGCTTCATTAATTTTTTCTACTTCAAAGTTTTCTCACTCCAAGTTGACTGCTGATACTTCATTTAATTTAATTTGTATTTGAAAAGGTAAAATAAAAAATTTATGATTCTTATTGTCACCAATATTAAATTACCTGTCTTTGTTGTTACGTAAATCCATTCCATACGTGATCAAGTAATCATTTCCAAATATAAAAGGGTACTAGAGAGGTTTTTCATAAAAAACCCTACAGTTATTCTCAAATTACCATTGATATGTGTAAATATTACAGTGGCTTCAAATATTCTAAATCCTTTCATTAAATCTTTTGCACTGTTGAATTTTATGCCATCAATTGGGAATAATTAATCTTCAAATTTTGCAACACAATTCTTAATGGAATATTTTCCAACACAAGATAAGAAGGCTCCTGGGTGAAGTAACATCTTAGTGCGTTTGTTATCAATTGCCACTTCTGTTATACAGGAATCTCAAGCTGTATAACCTTTCCCCTTGTGTGGTTTGGTTTTCATAATTTTTGCATCTTGAATTTTTGATAATTCAAGTTGACTATTACTCAACTGCGGTGTCAGGCTGAGTCTATGATGAAGGCATAATAATGCTACTTAAAACTTCAACTATGACTGTGAAACAGTAAAAGTACTTTAAAAATGGCTAGATTAGAGATAATAAAGGTTTAAAATAAAGTGGTAAGGGCTTTACTATTCTAAAATAGTGGTGGTGAGCACTGTTGAAAGCCCTGGGTGCAGTCTTACCATTTGGGTTACTATAATAAGATCTACAATACTGAATTTTTAGGTATAACCTGATCATTTTCCAAGAGTATAACTGTTTTTTACAGTTGTAGTACATAGGAATTCAAGAGAAGGCTGAGGGAACCTTTTCTGGTGGAAAAAAGGCCTCCTTTTATCCTGAAATGGGGTGGAATGGCCCTCTACACCATCCACATAGAGGAAGTGAGGGGTTTTTCACTTCAGAGTATTGTCTTGTGGCTTCCACAAAGCCTGTATACAATCTATTGAGCTCAGATGTGGCTTTAAAACAACATCTGGGCAGTTTTCACCAATAAAGGGTGAAAAGTTTCATCTGGGGACCACACAGCCCTCTTCTGACATGTATAACATGTAGAATTATGTACAGAACCTTTGTAGGACCCCATTATTGAATGAACTATGAGGTATTGAATTATAAAAATGCTTCTTTGTCTACTTGACACCTCATAATCATGGTTGTGGGATATTATCCCACAGTAAAGGTGTATTGGCCCAATTGTGGGATTTCAACCTTAAAGCTGCTATACCTTTGTCAGTTTTTGAGATATTGAGCTCAAAGCTGGCTCTTTGTGTAGCCTTTATGGGATCTACACAATGGTACCTCATTTGGTATGGGTAACATTCAATATGGCAAAGTTATGCCATGTACAAGTTTTGGTATTCATACATATGATTTTCTCAATATCTGTATGGAGCTTATTTGCTCCATAACTTTTTTATAGATGAGATATGGAGAAATAAATAGCACCATAAGATAGAACTGATTGTTCTCTTTCCAAAAAGAACCCACTTTAGGTATCTCACACTAAAACTGTAGAAGTTAGATGACAGGTGAATATTTTGTTCACTTTTATTTGACCTTATTTTGGCCATAACTCCTGTAATATTGATGCTAGCTCAGTTTGGCTAGTACCATTGGATAGCCCTGACCTAGAGCTTCAATTTAAATACCCATTTGATTGGTTTAAGTCTTTTCCACTGGACCTCAAAGGAGAGGTGAAAAAGAAGGTTTATGCTCAGCAACAATTTTGTTATTCCTTGTCCTATGATGGTAGGACTTGTGTATTTGGAGTGTGGTGGGTTTCCTCTTTCATTCGATACCTTTTGAGCTGATTTGGTTCAGCTCCATCTTTTGGTGGTATCTTGGCTTTACCATTGGTTTATGGTATTTGTCTGTCATGCTTGTGCTCTGGTTTTGAGTCACAGGCTGACATGTGGTAAGTGGGAGTAATATTCCATTACGTAAAATATGAAATTTATACTTCCTATATCTTTTAAATATTCAAAAATATTGATGATTTATCACCTTAATTTTCTTTGTTCACATAATTGTTTTCATCATCAGGTTCTTTTTCAATATTAATTTCATTCATTTCCCCTCTTTTTGGACATGTATTGGCCAAATGTGTGTTGCTTTTGCAGATATGGCATTTTATGATTGTTTCTGCAGATTTATATCTCATATTAATAAAATCATCTTTGAGTTTTTTGTACAAAAAGTCTTTCCAAGGAATATCAAACCTTGTTTTGAGATTCATCATACTAGAACCAATTTTGGTTCTGCTGGTTACTTCCCCTACTATACTAACAATATCTTATTCTGAAGATTCTTGGGGGGTACTGCCTTTTACAGCATATTCCAAATCACCTCCGAATTTTCTCAGAATCTTTCTGTGGATCATAAGTTCTGAAATTTCACATTATAATGCTGTTGTCCTGTATTTTTGTTGGCAAAGCTATTGTAAAGCCCTGCCTTTGTCAGAACTTAAGTTTTTAGATTCAAAGGATGTTTAGACATTAATTCTCCAATAATCATTGGCCCATTTGTTGATGCTTTGGGTTTTCCACCAAGTCCATCTTTGGTATCCATGTGCTTGTACTAACTTGATATACCATCTATAAGTTGATTTGGTAAATAAGGTGTTGAATATTTCTTTTAGAAATAGGTCTGGTGCAAATTCTCCTGTGATCATTTCAATGACTCACAAATTCAATATTGTCCTATTCTACTTTACCACTGAAGTGAGAACATTCTTTAAGCTTTGGTACTTCTTTCAAAAGTGCTTGGCCCATGTAAGGTTCCAAGGTATGGAAATAAGTGGAAAAATAATTTTTTATTAGTGAATTTTCTACACCCCACACTTTTTGGTTGATATTCTATATACCCTCACTTTGACTTAGAGTTGATAAATTATTGGCAGGGTATGAAGTAATTGTTCAATTTCATTAATCTTACTGGTAGTAAACCTTGTGCAATTTCTGACTTCATGTTTAAAACCTTGTATTAAATTGATTAACTCAATTATATATGGGTCCTTGTTAAATTTAATTTCTTGCCATAATTCCTTTGGTCTAGTATTCCCAGAAATAATTTGATTCAAATTAATTGTTAAATTTGATAATTCTTTTTGTGATGTATTAAAACACTTTTTCAAGGTAATTGTATTTGTCTTTACTTGAGTAAATAGGTTTGTAATATCTTTTTATCTGATTTGATAATACGTATGGCTTTGTTTATTCTTGTTTCAATTCTGTCACCAATATTCAATTTAGAATATTTATTTTAAATTCTTTCAATTTGAAAGATTATACACTTATTTTATTTTCAAATGAAGTTTTCATTGATATTTTAATTGTTCTTTAAGCTTTCTCAAAACACATAACTGTGTCATTTATTTGGCTTAAGGTAAGATTATTGGTCTTCCACTTGTTACAGATATTCGAATTTTTATCAGAAATATGACTTTTCACATCATTTAAATACAAAGTTTGAATTCCATCAAAAATCTCAGAAATCAATTATGATATTTTCATATGGCTTCCTCTCTCTTCTGAATTTCCATCATAGTTCTGGCCATCTGAAAACTATTTTACAGTGCATCTGCTTGAATCTTTGGGATTCTGTAGCCCTGCATGTCTGGCTTTGGGGCTTTTGATTTTCCCATGACCTTTGAAAGGTTTGTCTATGAGACTCCTTATAACAGTATCAAATATAAAGATTACTATGACTGTCCTCAGTAGAAAATATAATTTAATTAGATATTATAGCCACAAATTAATATAATTATTAAAAGAAATTAAAAAAGAAATTAATTATTATTCAATAATTTAATTATTATTTTTTTTTAATAATTATAAAAAATTATCATTCTTCTATTGTTGCTATAGTCACTGACAATTATAACAATAATAAGTGTAAATCTCTTAATGAGACAATCACATTTGGAAAATATTAATATTTATCCACTTCTAAATGATATATAAATATTATTTATGAGAGAAATTATCTCACACACCATGCAGAGATAATTATTTTAGAAAAATTCTATATAAAAAAACTACTAATAGATAGAAAATATATAGAATTTTAGAGAAAACTTTCTCATAATATTTATTTAATACAAAAAGCCAAAAAACAAAAGTTATTCTATAAAATAATTCTTATAAGCTGTAGACACACCAAAAATAAGTATTTTCAAAAGATAAAAATCCTTTATGATAAAATAAGAGGTAAGAGTTTTTAAGAGGAATTTGTGGATTTAAGAGATATTCCAGACAATAATTTCATATAATAAAGTATATTATTGGTTATTCCAACAATAATCTGGTTTCTATGATTTCAATTCTTTTAATTTAATATATATAAAGAATAAGATACTTTAATAATGAGATTCTATAATTAATCAAATATTAATTGTTTGAAATGTCTAACTTTTAGTAATGAGGATTGGTTAATAAGGCTGAAATGATTCAATGAGGGAATAATGGCTGCATCAACTGAGGTGTTTATTTATGTATTAATATCAATAGTTCCTTCTGAAACTGTATTGGTAATAAGTATTTTCTTTGATTTAGGCCAAGTATTTTGATTTGTTTCAGTCATTAGATCTCTTTGATGATATGTGCTATAAGTCCTTTGGTTAGTCAAAACCGTAGAATAAATTCAATTAGAAGCTTCAATGTTTTCAATCAGTTTTTATTGGTACTTCCTTATTAAAACAACCTCAAATTCCTATTATCAGAATGCCTTCAATTAAACCAAAGTTCAGATTAATTAGTACGTTTTCTGCTCTGATGAAAAGGTGTATAGTGGTTGAAACTATGGCTATCAGTCATCATCCTGGATACATTTTGAGAAATTGTACTGATGTCTTTCATGAGAAAAGAAAATTTATTAAATAGTAATACTAAAGATTGATCAAAAGTAGTATTACTTGAATGTTTCATTTTAGACAAATCAACATATAAGTCTAACTAAATAAAATAGTATCAACAAAGAAGATTTGGGATCAAATCTTCAAATTGTCTTAGATTGTTTCAAGCATAGAAATAAGAATATTCATTTACTTTCCAGATGATGGAGTAAGAATAGATATAAATTCAATTGGGTAGTATCCAGAATCCAATTAATTTATCAGAATTAATTGACTAATCAATTTTCTAATAATACTTTAAATATATCAAATATAAGCTGGGGTTTCTTTTGTGAATACCAGCTTATATAAAAGGAATCTATAAATTTATTTTGAGTGGAATACTATTGAAATACGATAATAGAGACTTCACTGTGGCTAAATCATGGTATTATTAGTGGAATGAGCTTTACTAATGATATCAAAAATGATTCATACTTTTAATTAATACAAATTACTAAGTAAAGGTTGAGAGATATTATATTTTTTAAAGTAACAAATGATTTAATTTAAACTGTAAAATAATATATATATACAATTCAGCTCTGAGGTATCATTAAAAGGTAATAATGAGCCTCTTGAATATTTGAAACAAAAGCAATGAGATGTTGTCATATTAATACTTCATCACATAATCAAAATAAAATGAAAATAATAATTATATTTACAAAATTAAATGATGTCATATAATTATTTTATGATATCATGAATGTTGAATATTATAAAGCTTAATCTTTAAGTTAAGTCTTGAATCCAATAATTTCATAAAAATAGAAATTGGAGATGGAGATGGTGTAGCATTTGAAAACGTACATGCTTGCAGACTCACAACCTTCTTCTGAGCTTTTGGCTGCTTTTTCATGTTAAAATTTCTGCTACTGGCCACTGGGGTTGGTTTTGGCACTTTTTTTGGTTTCCTCAATTCTTCTTTTAAATAAATGGATTCCATCTGTTCTATAACCTTAAATTATTAGGATGGCCCAGAATCTTTCTCAGTCAGGTAAGAGTTCATGCATTTTTTCCAAAGGTCTGCTAGGATCTGATACTCCTTGTTGTGAAGTTCATTTTTGTATACCTTCTTTCTGGATTTGTAAATCTACACTGAGGCTTCTTTGGCAGTGTTGGATGTGTTTGACAGCAAAACACTGTTATGAGCTTCAGAATGACATAATTTTTCAGTTTGGGCTTCATTTACTGGCCCTTGTCCATCTGTAGCCCATTTTCCTCTGCAATAATCACATATATAGCCTTTTTTGGGATCTTTTTGAGGAGGTATATCTGACTCCTGATCTCGTTGAAGGCATAATTTTAAGTAAAAAGCTTAAAAATAGTAATTTTACTGCAAAAACCAGCTTTTTGCCAAATTATTTGCTTTTTGGAAAGTAATTCTGATATCTAAATTGATTAATTTTGAATAAATTGGCTCTGGTTGATTATCTGTCACAGGGGTTCTTCTAAATGAAGAGGGCCTGGCACTCAGTGAAAAGACTTACTTATGAAGGGCTCAGAATAAAATACTCAAATGATAAGAGTAATGAAATAAGGTGATAATTTCCTAGTCATAAGATAATAAGAATTAAAAGATATGAGGGGAAAACAAAAGCAATAATAAAGAGCCAACCACAAATAATCCTGTACCACTGTTTCAACCTGTTCAGAAAAGAGAAAAGGATTAATAAAGGATATGGCCACCAGGACTCTACTGAACAGGTGAGGGAAGGCAAAGACTAACTTAATAAATAATAAAATAATATTCCTTAATGAGAAATAAAATAATATTAAATAATAAATCCAATATTTTAATTAACTGGGGGAAAAACCCCCAGGTGGGTGAAAGGGGGCTGGTATATGTGAAAAAGTGCCAGCCTGGTGTTTGAGTGTTAATAAACCATGACTGTATGATTGAGGAACCTGTATTTGAGATGTGAAAATGTATTGGTGTATCCAATACAGTTATTTGAATCAATACAGGTGTTTGCGCCTGTATTGAGGACAGGCCTGTATTTGGTGAATCCTGTATTTGGGTTTTGCCTGTATTGAGCTGTATTGAGGATTGGAACTGTATTTGGTGAATCTTCCATGAAACCCCTTGCTGATTAGGTGTTGGAAGATTCTCCATTAGTAATGAGTGGTAATGCCCTGCCTGTCTCCATGGCTGTGACATTATCACCCTCTTGAAAGGGGTGAGCTCTGAGCACCATAAAAGTAATGACTCCTTATAAGATCAACTGATTTGTTCTTCCCACCAATTCCCAATTTCCATCTCTCAAAGTTCCTCTTCAGAGATCATAATTCCAACCCCTTTCAGCTTCATAACTTGTAGATCCTTCTTCTTTGTATTGATTCTGATTCTTCTTCACTTCATAACTGTCTTCACTTCATCAATTTTTTCTGCTATTTTCTTTGATCTTCTCCTCATTGCATAGTTCTTCACTCATTTTGTCTTGAGTCCTCATGGCTTATGATAAAAAATGATTTCAGATCCATGTCCTAAGAACCCACTGCCATTCCATCAATTTTGTCTTTGTTTGGAGATTGGGCCAAATTGTCCTTTTTTCTTGCTTGGAACATTTCAGAAGTCCTTGAATTGTTCACCAAAATTGTTGTTTTATGAGTTTTTGGTCAAAATGGCCAAAATGCGCAAAAATGCGCAAAAGGCGCAAATGCAAGATAATGAAGTTTTTGATGATTTTTTATTGAAATTGGTGTTTTTTCCTTTTTCACATGATTTGAAGTTGAAATAGCCATAAATGTGCAAAATGCGCAAAAATGCCCATATCACTAAAATGGCATATTTGATGAAGAATTTAACAAAAAGGAGTTTTGAAGGGTTTGAAGAGAAATGACGCCAAAATGCGCAAAATGGGCCAATATGCCAATATCATTAAAATGGCATATTTGATGAATAATTGAATAAAATTGAGTTTTTGAAGGTTTGAAGAGAAATGACACCAAAATGTGCCAATATCATTAAAATTGCATATTTGATGAATACTGGAATAAAATTGAGTTTTGAAGGTTTGGAACAGAAATGACGCCAAAATGCGCAAAATGCGCAAATATGCCAATATGGTCAAAATGGCATATTTTGCTGAAGAATTGAATAAAACAAAGATTTTGATGTTTTGAAGGAGAATGAAGCCAAAAATGCGCAAAATGCGCAAAAGTGCGCAAAAGCATGAAAATGGCCAATTTGGCCTATAAAACAGTTTTTGATGATAATTTCTTCTATTTTCTTGTGCTTCACTCTGTTCTTGAAGTTCAAATTGCCATATTTGACTTGCTGACTTGGATTTTTCTGTGATTTGCTTGGTCTTGACTTTGAAATTTGACTTGAAGATGAGTTCAAGCCTGATTTGAAGAAATTTTGATGAGGGTTATCTGTAGCTGCTCTTTACCATTACTAGTGGTTTGCTCTTTGATTATTGAATGAATTGACTCCCCAAACATGATATGGGAGTGATAACTACTGCTTTTGAAATAAGAAATAAAAATAAAACATACAAGTAAAAGAAAATAAAAAAAAATGAAAAAGAATTGAGAGAAAAAGAGAGTAAAGAAATAGAAATAAGAAAACGCCTGAGGGTTGTCCTTCTTGTGGTGAGTTGCTTGATCTTGGCCAAAATGTTCTGAAAGATAAAATCAAGAATTTGATTCTCACAGCGTGGCCAAGGTAATTTTTTGCAAGAAGTAGACCCCTCAGGGATGCATACCAGGAGATGGAACTTACTTTCATAACTTCCACTCCCCACCAAGCACCATAAATGAAAGGGAAATTATGCCATAACATGAATTGTGGTAATGAATGTCTTGAAAGATAATTTATGGCATGATTAAAGAAAGAAAAGAAAATAAGAGAAAAGATTGGGCCATATCTTGATGAAAGGTCCAAATTCTTGAGGGTATGATGTTGCAAGGCCTTCTGAACCTGTCCAAAGAATTGACAAGTGCTCACAAAGTGGCCAAGGTGATGCTTACAACAAATTTGGGTAGAATACCCCCTTAAAGGTGCATGCCAGGAGAGGAACTTACTTTCATAAACTCCAATCCCCACCACGCACCATAAATAATAATCTTGAGGCATTTGGGCCAGGCTTTTCTGGATACAAAGTGTGAAAATACTTGAAAAGGTCTGGGGAGTTCGTAAGGTTGGAAGCTGGTTCCCAAGCTGTCATTTCTGGGTCTTCATTAAATCCTTTCCACTCCACTAGATACCATAATGTACCTCTCTTGAGTTTTGAGTCCAGAACCTGAGCCACTTCCCATTATTCTTGCTCTTCCACTATTACTGAAGGTGGTGGAAACTGGTGTCGATTTGGGATAGTTGACTGCTTCACTGGTTCTAACAAGGACACATGGAAGACAGGGTGAACTGACTTCCAGTGTTGAGGCAACTTGAGGTGATATGCATGGCTGCCAATTTTCTTGAGAACTTCAAAGGGTCCCAGCCATCTTTCTTTTACTGATTGGAGTTTTGTTGATAACTTTCCAGCAGGTGTATCTTGAGGGATGTGAATTGAATCAAAGATGGGATTTCTTCCATAAAGGGTGAAAAATGGTGACTGTTTTGTTGATTAATGTTCTGCATTATTATAGGAAAATTCAGCCAGAGGGAGCCAGGTGTGCCAGTCATCTTGATGGTAACTGACAAAAATCCAAAGATACTGTTCTAGAATCTGATTTACCTTCTCTGTCTGGCCATCTGTTTCAGGGTGAAAGGCAGTTGAAAGATCTCTTGATATCTTGAGCTGCTGACACGATTGAGTCCAAAATGATGAAAGAAATAATGAACCTCTATCACTAACAATACTGATTGGAAGACCATTTTTGGAAAAGACATGACTAATAAAGATTTGAGCTAAGTCCAAAGCAGTCATTGCTGAATAAGCTGGAATAAATATTGCCATTTTTGAAAATATTTCTACAACTACTAAAATTGAATCAAAGTTTCTTGACAAGGGAAATTGAGTGATAAAGTCCATTGATAGTGAATTCCAAGGACCAGATGGAATTTGAAGAGGCTTGAGTAATCCAAACTTCTTATGGTGGATGTTCTTGTTTCTTGAACATTGCTGACATGAGGACACATAGTCCTTGATGATTTGATTCATGCCAGCCCAATGAAAATCCCTCTTGATGAGCTTGAGGGTCTTCTCCTGGCCAGGATGGCCAGCCAACGGTGAGTCATGACGCTTTTGAAGAATGTCCAATTGAATTTCATGATTTCTTGGAATGACTACTCTATCTTTGAACAATAATAATTTTGCTTGAGGTTCAAGAAAATAGTCTGGGACTGATTCTCCTCTTGCTAATTTCTTGAGGATTTCCTTATAATCTTTGTCTTGCCATACTTGTCTTTGAATTTGATCAACTACATCTGAAAACATATCAACTTTCATTGAAAAGAATCTTGACTCTTGAATTTCATTTTGCTTGAGAACTTGATGAAAATTTTGAGGATTCTTGCTGATGAAATTCACCCCCCTCTCTGGGTACACATTGTCCCGATGTGACAAGGCATCTGGTAAAGTGGCCAGCCTGCCTGGGCGGTAAGTGATGATAAAATGGAATTCAGATAGAAATTCTGCCCAACGAGCTTGACAACTAGTAAGGACTTTAGAGGACATAAAATACTGAAGAGAAAAATGGTCTGTCAAGACCTCAAAGGAATCAGAAAGAGAAAGGAGAAAAGCTCTCCAGCGCTTGAGAGCCCAAACTATGCCCAGCAGTTCCTTGTCATGAATTTCATAGTTGAGCTCAGCTGGTAAGAGCTTGTGACTATCAAATGCAATGGGATGCTTTCCTGAGTCATTCACCTGACTCAGTACAGCACCCAAGGCATAATCAGAAGCATCAGTCTCTACAATAGTTGGTAGAGAAGGATTAAAATGAGAGAGAATAGGAGCAGTGGTGAAAGCTTCTTTGAGTATTTGAAACTGACTAAGAGCTTCCTCATTGAAGATAAAGGGAGGATTTTTTTTAAGGGGGGAAGTGAGTGCAGAGATTTTTTTGGAATAATTTCTAATGAAACAACGATTAAAATTGGCAAATCCAAGAAAAGATTGGAGGGCCTTGATATTCTTGGGCTGAGGCCAATTGAGGATTTGTTGAACCTTTGAAGAATCCATCTTGAGGCCATCACTCAAAACAACATAGCCCAAGTATTCCACATTTGAGGCATGGAATACACACTTTGAGGCTTTAGCAAACAAATTATTGTCTCTCAGTCTTTGGAGAACAGGGGCCACATGTTTAACATGTTCATCCAAAGAGCTAGAGAAGACCATAATATCATCTAAGTACACTACAGCAAAAATATGCAAATAATCTGCAAAGATATCATTCACAAGACTGTGGAATGAAGCTGGAGCATTGGTTAAGCCAAATGGCATAACCAAATACTCATAACTACCATATTTGGTTCTAAAGGCAGTTAAGTGCTCATCCCCCTCTTTAATTCTCAGGAGATTATAAGCACCATGCAGATCTATCTTGGAGAAGATAGTAGCCCCGCTGAATAAGGTAAGAAGCTGATTCATTGGAGGAACAGGATACCTGTTCTTCCTAGCGACAGCATTAAGTTTGCAGTAGTAAACACACAAACAAAGACCACCATCCTTTTTCTTGACAAAAAGGACAGGTGCTCCTGTTGAGGAGGAGCTTGGTCTGATGAAACCTTTCTCTAAATTCTCTGAAATGTAGTCCCGCAGTGTTTCTGACTCATTCTTTGATAAAGAGTAGATAACACCAACTGGAGGTAGAAGACCCTCCAGTTTGATATGATGATCACAGGCACGCTGTGGAGGAATCTTCTCTGCTTTTACTTTGGAGAATACATCCAAATATTTGTGATAAACAGGAGGGACTACCTTCATCACAGTTTCAATATCTTCTGGATCTTCCTCCTCATCCCACTGCTCCTCCAGGGAGGCATGAAAAGATAAAGGAGGAAGGTCCATATCCCCTTGAAAGAGATGAAGTGAAGATATAGAAACATCTTCTCCAACATCTTTTATCTCTTTGAAGACTTCATCTCTCAATGGAAGTATTGACTGAGAGGGAAAAATGGAGGGGTTATGGACAGAAGGAGGAAGGGAAGGTGTCTTAAGTTCACCAACCAGAGCAACACTGTTTAAAGCAGTGGAAAAGGCATTACTAGTAGAATAAATAATACCACTAGAATCTTTATGACTAGAATCATAGGTGATCAGTCCATTTTTCCAATCAATAATGGGATTAAAATGGTAAAAAAAATCATAGCCCAGTATCAGGTATTCTCCCTTGGGTGAATCTATGATAAAGAAATCCCATTCAAAGCTTGGGAAGGAAGGTAAATCAACAACCCACTTGGTATAATGGGTGATGAACAGGGAAGTGGATTCATTGGAATCCAAAATGAAAAGAGGAATATTTTCAGGGAGCTCTGACATTGTCAATGAGTACTTGACAACAAAATGATTTGCAATAAAAGAGTTTGTAGCACCAGAATCAATGAGAATACTATAAAAAATATCAGAGATTGAAGAAAAAATAAGAAATTTTGAAGATTTTTTGGCACTAGTATTCAGAGTGCACAATTGTGCTCTTGAAGGAAAAAAGTGAGAACCATTGAACACATCATGATTCCCATTCAGGATTTCCCCTGCTTTCTAGGGGAGCCTTTTGATGACCCTTGCCTATTCCCAGCCCTCTTGAAGCATTTTTCAAATGGGTGTTTACCACCACAATAATTGTACAAGCCTTCTTTAATCCTCCTATCCTTTTCAGAACCAATTAATTTGTTGTCCTTATTGATGAGAGCAGCATGAGTCTTGTCTTTGGACACTTGAAAATTTCTTCCCTTCTTATTCTTCCTGTGATAAGGCTTCTGTGATGATGAACTTTGAGGGGGCTTGGAGGAGTTGGATTCACTGATTGGAGGCTTCTTCTCTTGATGACTACCCTTTTCCTTCTGCCTCTCATGGTGCCTGGTATCTAATTCCAAGGTGATGTCCATGAGTTCTTGAAGGCTATCAAAGTTTCCAGGGTGAGAAGCCAATTGGTCCAACAATCTTGATTCCAAGCCTCTCCTATGCACATGAATATAGGCCCTTCCCCCCAGTCTTCAATTCTTGACATTAGGCTTCTGAAATCTGCTATGTACAAGGAAACTTGACCACTTTCTTTCATCCTGAGATTGTCTAACTCTTGTTCAGCTTTCCTGACTTCATTAGGATAACCAAACAGAGTGAATAACTGGGTTTCAAACAACTGCCAGTTATGGAGGAGATAAGATGGGTCTTCATTGGAGATATTTGAGAGATAGGGCTCAATCCATTTGCCAGCTCTACCAGTAAGAAAAGAAGCTGAGTAAAGTACCTTCTTCCTGTCAGAGAAGAAGTTTTCTGGATCATTATGGAAGATTAATTGACAGTAATGAATGAATCCTCTCAATGTAAAAGCTTTAGTACCATCAAAAGAATCAGGTGCCTTCATTGATGGAGTCTTGAATGCAGGGACTTTTGAAGTGTGCCTTGGGGCAGCTGCTTGAGTGAGCTGACCCATGAATTGAGGCATCTGCTCCATCATTTGGAGAAAATTTGGTTCTGCTTGAGAGACAAAAGGTTGATTAGAAAGGGCTATATTTTGTAGCTTCAGAAGCTTCAGGGGCACCTGCCAAGGCAGCTGCTACTTCAGTTTCTTCAGACTCCTCCTCTTCCACAGACTCCTCCCCCTCTTCATCTTCAGCTTCCCCTAATCTGCTTCTAGGCCCTTGAGGAATGCTTGGATAGCCACCCAACAAGCCAGAGAATGATCTTGATCTTCTTGACTTCACACCTCCTCTTCTGGAGGGTGCTGCCCCTTCCATTGGTGGTCTTCTGTCCAAGTTTGCACTCAGTTAATGAA
Organism: Austropuccinia psidii; assembly: GCA_023105745.1. Classification (NCBI taxonomy): domain Eukaryota; kingdom Fungi; phylum Basidiomycota; class Pucciniomycetes; order Pucciniales; family Sphaerophragmiaceae; genus Austropuccinia; species Austropuccinia psidii. The sequence goes on from JALGQZ010000004.1 coordinate 48,808,899, forward strand.
CTGTTGGTGTGCGGTCAAGAGGAGCCCTTGCTGTAGGAGTGAGAACAGCTTGATGTCTCTGGGATCTTGTATTCTTGGCTGGTGGGCTATGCTGAACTGGCATCATGAAAGAAGAATGAATAAAAACTTGATGATACTTTGAATAAAATAAGGCTTGACCAAATCAAATTAAATGAGAATCTTGATGATCTTGAAGAATCAATAAACAGTCTTGAAGTGAAAATACCCTGAGAAATCTTGAAGAATGAAAATGACAGAATCAAATTCTTATGGATAATCAATGTCAATCAATAAATCAATTAAAGTCATTCAAGTCAATCCAAAATCAAGTCAATTAAGTCTTGAGGAACTCAATCACTATCTTCAAAATTGTCAGCCTGTGACTCAAAACAGAGCACCAGCATGACATCCAACATACCATAAGTAATGGTATGAGGAGTATTGGACAAATATAGCCAATACAAGTAAGTTATGAAGAGGAAACCTCCTCAAATATAATAAGAAAGGACAAAGATATGCCCTATCAATGATAAGACCAAATAAGCAAAACCCTTATTTTCACCTCTCATCTAACTTATTCATATTTAAGTTATTATATACCAGAATGGTATTTTTATTAAAGCTCACATAGAGAGCTACACAATGATATCATCCATGTTGTTGTAACACCACTACAACTGGAGATACCATATGACCTTTATTTCAAAACCAAGACCCCCCTGAAAGTCAAAGAGGGCTTGTACAAAACTGTACAAAAGCATAACCAAATTAAAGATATAAACAAGAGCTTTAATTTGAGATACATTAGACCTCTTTATCTCTTAAATTGACTGAGGGATCTTGGTTCAAAGGTTTAACAACCAGAAATACAGATATTCTGAAAACAAGAAAGTAAACAAACCCCTGTATCTTTGGTATACACTCATACAACTGTACAGTGTGATATACCAAACTGTAGAGCTAATCAAGCCCTACAAAACTGTATCATCAGAATACAGATATATTCCAAATTGAAGAAGATATCTGGCATGGAAGTTTTTGAAGCCTCATACTGATGTACAAAAATACATCCAAAAACTTAAAACCCTTATAACTTTTGCTATTTGAAAGAAGGGTAAACATGAAGCATACCAAATTGAAGAGCTCATTAAGCCCTTCAATTCTGTGCTCTTGGATTCTTGATATCTCAAGAAATGACCAAGATATCTTGGTTGGAAGTATTTTGACCAAACCTGTACCAACCAGTACTGGCTTGATACTTAAAATAATGGTTGTTTAAAGCTTAAACCCGCCCAAAATGACTAATATTAGTCATCCAGACACTCTGGACACGTCACAATGGTGCTGACGTGGCCTGTGAAGAGTTTTTTCACCCTGTATTGATCCAGAATGATCATTTGTGGTCCAAAAACCACAATTCTGACTATGCTGACGTCAGAATTGATGGTACAGAACCACAACCCAGCCTCCAGAGTGAAAATTTTCACTCTGTAGACGTGTGAAGAGCCTACCAGTCTCTCACAGTCCTCAGAGGAGATAAAAGCAGGTCTTTCCTCACTGGAAAAGACTCATCTTATCATGAATTAACATCCTTACGTAGTAAAACTGTCTTATACCAGTAGTACTCTTAGGATTATATTGATATAATTAAAATAATTAATTATTGTAGTGTTTCTTTACAGTCAAAGATATTAGAGCATTGCAACCCAGGTCCTCAATAGACTCATCACCACTGTTACCACATAGCAGTAGGACCTGAAGATTTCATTTATTATTTATTTTTTGTGTGTCACAGTCATAGTGCTAGCTTGTATTTACTATTTTTAAGCTACTACATAGACTCACCCTGACAAAAATCAATTCAATAAAATCAAATCTTGAGGATAAATCAGCTATATTGAGGAATCAAATCAAGTCAATAAAGTCAAATCAATCAAAGTCAATTCAAAATGAAATCAATTAAGTCTTGAGGAATTCAATCAATATCTTCAAAATCAATTCAATAATCTTGAGAAATCTCAAAATCAAAATCACTGAATACCCCAAATCAATAAAATCCCTGAATGATGAATCAATTAACCCAAATGATTCTACTCAAATAACCTGATAAAAACCTGAATTCAGGCAAAAAGAGAAATGAGAATGATAAAGAATAAAGTTAAATGGTAAGCATAATTTTTGAAATGAGAAAGAGAATCAATTTCCATTTGAATGAAATGAATGTGATGAAAATTGATGAGAGATAATGAAATCATTAAAAATCATAAAAATAATAAAAATCATGAAAAGATCATAATTAAAGAATGAGAGAAATGAATAAAATGAATGAAAAGAAGAAGCAATTATGAGTTAACTAAAATAATGTCACAGGGGCTCTTCTCAATGAAGAGGGCCTGGCACTCAGTGAACAGACTTACTTATGGAGGGCTCAGAATAAAATACTCAAATGATAAGAGTAATGAAATAATATAATAATTTCCTAGTCATAAAATAATAAGAATTAAAAGATATGAGAGGAAAAGAAAAGCAATAATAAAGAGCCACCCCCAAATAATCCTGTACCACTGTTTCAACCTGTTCAGAAAAGAGAAAAGGATTGTGAGCCTGTGAGGTATGTATAACATACCCATAAGGCCCCAAATAACCTTATACACAGTTAGAAATGTCTTCAACAGACTTTTTAATTGAATTTAAAATAAAAAATAACAAAAAATAAGTATAACTTTTTTGGATAAACAAAGTTATAAATATTATGTCATTTTTGGATTCTACATCAAAAATAACCTAGGGTACATCCATAAGGTGTTATACACAAAAACACCTTTTTCTTATGTTATTAGAAGATTTAAGAATCTCACAGTACTAATGTAACTTTTTTACAAAAAAATTAAAATTGTTAAATTTAAGCTTAAATAAGCTTAAATTTGAAGTTGCATAAGGTTTATGCAAACTTACCAAAATTTTAGTTAAAATTGAGGTGTGGTGTATATTTACTGAATTGGCTAAGGATTTGCCATACAGAATGTAAATCCGGTGTGAGCTCAATTTAAAAGGGTTCAAGGCATAGTATGGCTTTAAATAAATAAAAGGGCAAAATCCATGCAAAAAGGTGGGACAAAGGAAAAAGACCAAATAGAGCTGGGGTACCCAACTTTTTGGATCTGAAAGGATTCAATTAAGGTTGTCCACCTGTATTGGAGGATTTTAAACCTTATTTAAACTTTAAGAGTAGACTTTGATCCAACATTAAAGTTTAAACTGGTTTTATCCCAAATTAGACAGGAATTTCAAGCTGCCAAGAGGGTAAATCCCAATATGCAGGCTTGAATTCAAGGTTTTAAGAACTGTCATAGCTTAATTAAACTTAGAAAGCTTAAATAAGCTTAAAACCTTAAGGTTACAAGCATTAAAACCTTATCAAAACTTAAGGTTTGGTGTGTATTGCTATTTTACATGGAAAAATAGCAATAACTTCAAAAATTCATTAGAAATCCAGTTCTTAATGGATTTGCTTGAAACTTTCACACAGCTTACAATTTCATATTATATACATATAAATTAAATTTTAAGTATCTTTTATAAATACATTTCCTGGATAATTAGCCTGGAAACTTACTCTTTTAATTAAAGCTCAAAGAAAATTATAATTTCTTTAAAAATTAATTAAAAATTGATTTTAAGAGATTTCTGCTTGAAACTCTATTTTTAAGTTGTTCATGTGATGAGCTTTAATATAAATAAGCTTATTTATATTAAAAACTTAAAATAATTAGTTTAAATGAGGATTAAAGTTACATGGAGTTAAGAATAACCCTGTTAACTTTAAATTTCAATTGAAATTAAGTTACCTTAAGTTAAGAACTTTATTTTTAAGCATTGTTTTTCAGTTTTGAACTGAGCACGCCCTCTATATCCATTATGAATCATGAGAGCTTCTCTGAAGACATAAAAAGAGTCTTTTCATCACTGTTTTTGTCCATCATTCATCATCAATCCAATCATATTAGAAATTTAAACAGGTAAAGTTTTATTAAATATAAAATCTTATTATTAAAATAATTCTTAAGTTATTTTATTCTTTATTTATTAAAATCAAAGAATTGAAATCATAGAATTTAGATTATTGTTGTAATCAACAATAATATATTTTATTATATAAAATTAAATCATCTTAAATATCTTTTAAAATCCACAAATTCCTCTTCAAAACTCTCTAATCTTAATTTTTATTATAAAAAGTTTTTTTATCTTTAAAATGATTGATTTTTGAAGCGTTTTTAACTTAAAATTATTATTTAATATAATAACTGTTGTTGTTTGACTTGTTGTATTAAATAAATATTATAAGTAAGTTTTTCTCTAAAGTTCTATATTTTTTTATCTAGTATTAGTTTTTTTTATATAGAATTTTTATTCTATAAGAATTAATTCTGCACAGTGTGTGTTTAGTTCTTTTATAAATAGTATTGATATTATCTATAAGTGGTTAATATTCATATTTTCCACGTGGAATTGTCTCATTAAGAGCTTTACACTTGTTATTGTTATAACTGTCAGTGACCATAACAATAATAGAATAATTATAATTTATTATAGTTATTATATTGTTTTTATTATTATATTTTTATAATAATAATTAAATTTATTTTTTTTATATAATTATTTTTAATTATATTTAAATTTGTGGTTATAATATTTTGTTAGATTATATATTTCTACTGAGGACAGTCATAATACTCTTGATTTTGCTACTATTATCAAGAGTTTCATAGACAAACCTTACAAGGATTAATAAAGGATATGGCCACCAGGACTCTACTGAACAGGTGAGGGAAGGCAAAGACTAACTTAAGAAATAATAAAATAATATTCCTTAATGAGTAATAAAATAATATTCAATAATAAATCCAATATTTTAATTAACTGGGGGAAAAACCCCCAGGTGGGTGAAAGGGGGCTGGTATATGTGAAAAAGTGCCAGCCTGGTGTTTGAGTGTTGATAAACCATGACTGTATGATTGAGGAACCTGTATTTGAGATGTGAAAATGTATTGGTGTATCCAATACAGCTATTTGAATCAATACAGGTGTTTGCGCCTGTATTGAGGACAGGCCTGTATTTGGGTTTTGCCTGTATTGAGCTGTATTGAGGATTGGAACTGTATTTGGTGAATATTCCATGAAAACCCTTGCTGATTAGGTGTTGGAAGATTCTCCATTAGTAATGAGTGGTAATGCCCTGCCTGTCTCCATGGCTGTGACATTATCCTGAGCTATAATTACAGTGATATGATGGTTAGAATTAACAGTACTGGCTGAGATAATGCTAGTTACTGTTGAAGCTGTTTCAATGTTTTCTTGTCTTACCACATTGTCATAAACTACAAATTAATTAAGAAAACAATTGTTTAAGTAAAAGAAGGTCTTTATCAAAAGAAAAATCCAAAATCAAGGCTCACTCATAATATGCAAAAAGGAGTATTTTAATAGAATTTTGAAATTATAAGTATTTTTTATGGGTTTTTAAGCTTTTCAATATAGGAAAACTATTTTAAAAAGACAAAGAAATATTTCACAGGTGAATTATCATGGCTAGTCCCCCAAATGTAAGGTTTGGATATGAGAATTTGATCAAAACTCAACTAATTTCCCTGTCCTAAAAATTTGTATAAGGTAAAAGTTAATTTAAAATAGTAAATCTTAAGATTTTTAGGAAAGAATCATCCAAAATGATTTGTTTTTACCTTTTTTAGTATAAAACAATAATATTTGAAATACATTTTGTTTTTCCAGCAATTAAAATCCATCCAAAAATACTTTACAAGACATATTTATAGCTACAAAAGTAATTTCTTTAAGCAAAGTTTTGCTTGGAATCAATTGATAAAAGAGCTACAGGAAACTGATATGGGAATATAGCTACCAAATATAATATTTAAAGGAAAAAAAACAAAAGTCATCAGAGTGAATTTTGAAGCAAAGTGACAAAGTTAGCAGTGATGAATGATGCTTTAATTCACTTTTGGGGTGGTTCAAGAGTAAAAATGATTATAAGATCTACAAAAAATGAAAATAATTATTTTCTCTCATTGTTAAATTTCTCAAAAGGATTTAAAATTGGTGGTTGTGATATTTTATTAATTGGCTAAACAGTGTTAAAACTAATTATAAAAGGCAAAGATTTTTACATTAAGAGAAAAGAACATATTCTTTATAGCCACCAATTATCTTGCTCAAAAAGGAAGATTTACTCCAATCATCAATGAGAAACAAAATGACAACAGGGAGTCAAATTATGGAATCATTGAACCCTGGTTTGGACCAAAGAAGGGCAGTTTTTAGCCCTCTTAGTCCCTTGAATCAGCCATTGCTATAAAAATACTTAGTATAAATCCTTCAAAACAAGTCAAAATGTTTGTAAGAAACTTGAAATCCAGTTAAAAATGCTTTAAATAAGTTTCCCTTGACTCAAGGGTAGTTCTACCCTCCTTGAAACAGTAAAAACTACCCTGGTTGGTATCAAAACCTGTCACAGGGGCTCTTGGACAGAAAAACAAGAGTGGCCTGGCACTCAGAAATCAGGGAACTCACTTGGAGGACTCAAAAGAATAAAGAAAAGAAAATAAAAGAATTAATTTCTCTAAGAAGGATGCAATAAGAGAAATGAGAAGCCAAATGGCCAAAGAGCCAACCAAGTAAGTCCTTAATCACTGTTACAACCTGCCAAAATGAACAATGGAATTAGTAAGGATATGACCACAAAATATCCATTGACAGGGGAAGAAAGAAAAGAGAAAAGGTGCTAAATGACTGACTTGATAATATCACTATTCACTTAACAAAAATGGTAAGATAAATAAAGATAAAATAAAGTCAAAATATATTAATTAACTGGGGTAAAACCCCCCAGGGTCAAAGGAGGCGGGTATATGTGAAAGTTTGAGAGCTTGACTCCTTCAGGCTAACAGCTGGTCTGTATTGAATCCTTGCGACTGTATTGAAAGCTTGATGAAGTGTATACCTTGCCAGATTGGGAAATGAACTGGGTTTAATGATCTTCCCATGGTTTATGAATGGAAAATACAGGTCTTGATGAATTAAGACTTTACTGAATGAATTGGGTTGCCAAGATGGATTGGTTGAGCATTGACCCTTGACACATTGTTTTGGAACTGCCTCTTTAATATCCCTTGAGAATGAACAGCCAGTATTCCCTTGCAGGAATACTGTGAGTGAGAATAACCATTGATTGCTTGATGGTGTCATTGGTATTTGAGATTATGACACTTGCCCATGAGCCTCGATGAATCCTCTTGAAGGTGTGCCTTGATGACCTGTTAAAAAGTTGAAATAACAATTTGAAATTGCCGCCACTGGATTGCTGCTGAAAAAAGGTGCATAATGGTGCATAACACCATATATGGCACTCTTGGTTATTGAAGGTTGAAATGGGCCAAAGGTCTTTTGAGGTGATTTCAGCAGGATATGAATGAAATTTGAGTTTTGGACGGCTTCAGAGGTGAGAAAGTATCTTTGAGTGATTTGGCCATTTTTGGGTTTTTGGCTAAATACAGCTAATACAGCTTTAAAACTGCATTTGCGTCAAAGTTTGCAAAATGCACAAATCTGGCAGTAAAGCCCCAAAAGGCCTGATATGGCCTTTGGGGCATATTTCACATAATACATGAGAAATATGGCCTAAATGGCTTAATACAGCCAAATGCGCAAAAGTGTGCAAAATGCATCAAAGTGCGCAAACTGTATTTATAGCTTAAAAAGCCAAATACAGGCTTTTGGGCTGTATTTTCCCTTTTTTATGGAAAATACCCAAAATGCCCAAAGGCAAAGAGACAGCCTAGAATGACTTGATGATGGTGAAGGGGCCTGGTTGGCCCCAGATGATAAAATGACCATTAAGGCCATAAAACATGACAATGGCCAACTGGGCCAATGATTATGGATATAGTCAAATTTTCATATATTGGATATGGCATGGATATGCCATAATGAGGTCCAAGAGGGTGGATTTCCATGGTTGTGACAGGTGAAGGGACCAGGTTGGCCCCAGATAATGAAATGACCATAAAGGCCATAAAGGATGAGAATGGCCAATTTGGCCAATGATTATGGATATGGCCAAATTGCCATATATTGCGTATGAAATGGATATGCAATATTGAGGTCCAAGAGAGTGAATTGCCATGGTTGTGTCAGTACCCCCCACCTTGAAATGGTGAGCTCCTGAGCACCAATACAGGGTGCAGCGTTTTCAGGATATTGGAAAGATTTTGAGAGAGGGATTCAAGAGGAATGATTAAGATAGAAACTTTAAAGACCAATAGTAAGAATTTGACATATGACGCGAGACTTTCTTGATCTTCTTTTGACATTGGCTTCATTATTGATGTAATTTTGAAAATGAATGATGGTTGTTCATGAATTCATTTTGACATAAATAAAGAAAAGTTTAAAATGAAAACAAAATAAAAAGTAAAGGAATGAAAATGAAAATAAGAAAAGAAAAGAAATAAATGAAGGAACATGAATCTTGAGGAGGTTCCAATCTTCATTAAAGAGGTTGATAATTGATTTTGAAATTGTCCAAGGACCTGGAAAGGGAAATTTGATGCCAGGTGCTCACAAAGTGGCCAAGGTGATGATTTAAAAGATTTTAGACCCCTCAGGGAAGTGCACACCAGGAGAGGAACTTAGTTTTGGTAATTACCATTCCCGCCAGTGCCATAAGAAGAAAAGAAATTTCCTGAAGGAATGATTTGGAATTGGAAAGATTTGGAAAGAAATTAAGGAAAGTAATGGTCCATTTTCCCAAGTGAAAATGGCCATAATTTTTGCAATTGATGTTGAAAGCCAGGCCAAAGATCTGTGTCCAGCAATTGAAGAGTGCCCACAGAGTGGCCAAGGTGCTGCTTACAACAAAAAAGGGTAGAATACCTTTAAAGGTGCATACCAGGAGTGGGACTTACTTTTGGTAATTCCTCTCCCCACCAAGCACCATAAAAAACCAAGCTCTTGAAGAATTGGGTCCTGGCTTGTCAGGATATAAAGAATGAAAATCCTTGACCAGTTCAGGACAGTTCTTGAGATTTTCAGTTGGTTCCCAAGTAGATATTTCTGAGTCTTGACTGAAAACTTTCCATTCCACCAAATACAATAATTTTCCTCTCTTGAGTTTTGAGTCCAGTATTTGAGATACTTCCCATTCCTCTTCTTCTTCAATGATGATTGGAGGAGGAGGCTCTTGATGCCTATTTAGGATTTATGACGTCTTGACTGGTTCTAAGAGTGAAATATGGAAGACTGGGTGGATGGACTTCCTTTGAGATGGGAGCTTGAGGTGGTAGGCATGAGTTCTGACTTTCTTCAAGATTGGAAAAAGGACTAAACCATCTTTCAGACAGTCTTTTGGAGGGTATAGTTTATTTGATATTCTTGGAAGAAAGCTATACCATGTCACCAGGATTGAAAACAGGTGTACTTGCTCTACTTTTATCTGCATACCTCTTAAACCCATTTATGGAAATTTCAATTTCTCTCTTGACATCTTGCTGTACTGATTGGATTTATGTTGATAGCTTTCTAGCAGGAGTATTTAAGTAATTTTGACTGAGTCAAATTGTGGATCTCTTGCATAAACAGTAAACAACAGTGATTGTTTTGTTGAAGAGTGGTCAGAGTCATTGTAGGCATATTCAGCCAGAGGGAGCCAGATTTTCCAATCATCTTGATATTAACTGACATACATCCAAAGGTACCTTTCTAGTATCTGATTTACCCTTTCTGTCTGCCCATCAGTTTCTGGATGGTAAGCAGTTGATAGATCTCTTGAAATCCTGAGCTGCTGACAAAGATTGGTCCAAAAGGAAGAAACAAAAAGAGAACCTCTATCCCTAACAATGCTTGAAGGAAGACCATGCTTTGAGAAAATATTCTTGATGAAGAAATGGGCCAAGTCCAGTGAAGTTATTGAAGACATTGTTGGAATGAAAACTGCAATTTTTTAGAATCTGTCCATTATGACAAGGATTGAGTCAAAAGAGCTGGACAGTGGCAATTGGGTGATGAAATCCATTGAAAGACAAATCCAAGAACCATTTGGAATTGGAAGAGGTTTGAGGAGTCCAAACTTCATGTGATGGTTTTTTTGTTTCTTGAACACTGTTGAAAGGATGAGACATAATCCTTGATAAATTGAGTCATGCCAGACCAGTGAAAATCCTGCTTGACAAGTTTGAGATTCTTCTCTTGGCCAGGGTTTCCAGCTAGACAAAAGTCATGCCTCTTTTGAAGTATGCTGAGCCAAATTTTGGGGTCATTTGGAACCACCACCTGATCTTTGAACAGGAGAAATTGGGAAGAGGAATCAAGAGAATAATCTTGGACAGATTTGCCTTTTCCAAAATATTGAAGAATACTTATATATTGAGAATCTTGCCATAATTCTTTCTGAATTAAGTCAATCAAGCTTCAAAATGATTCCAACTTGACTGCAAGGAACTTTGAGGCTTGAATTTCATCTTGCTCAATTATTTTTTGATAATTCATTGGATTCTTTCTGATGAAATCTTTCCCCCTCTCTGGCTAAACACTGTCCCAATGTGACAATGCATCTGGATGGGTAGCCAAGCAGCCAGGGCAGTAAGTGATTGAAAAATAGAAATCAGCCCAGTGGGCTTGATGGCAAGTGAGAATCTTTGATGTCATGAAATATTGAAGTGAAGAATGATTGGGGAGAACTTCAAAGGAGGAAGAAAGAGAAATGAGAAAAGCTCTCCAGTGCTTGAGAGCCCCGACTATGCCAAGGAGTTCCTTGTCATGAATCTCATAGTTGAGCTCTTCTGGTAGAAGCTTGCGACTATAAAATGCAATGGGATGCTTTCCTGAGTCAGAAACCTGACTCAGTACAGCACCCAAGGCATAATCAGAAACATCAGTCTCTACAATTGTGGGTAGAGAAGTATTCAAGTGAGAAAGCATTTTAGCAATGGAGAATGCCTCTTTTAGTTGATTAAACTGTCTAAGAGCTTCCTCATTGAGGGGAAAATGGGAATATTTCTTGAGGAAACTTGTGAGTGAACTAATTTTCTTTGAATAATTTTTGATAAAGCAGCGGTAAGCGTTGGCAAATCCAAGGAATGATTGAAGAGCCTTGAGGCTTATTGGAGGTGGCTAATTGAGAATTGGCTGGACTTTTGCTTTTTCCATCTTGAGGCCTTCATAAGAAACAACATAACCTAAATACTCTACACTAGAAACATGAAATAGGCACTTGGAGGCCTTAGCAAAGAGGTTTTTGGCTCTGAGCTTAGAAAGAACAGTGGACACATGAGTGACATGGTCTTCTTCAGATTTGGAAAAGACCATAATGTCATCCAAATAAATCACAACATAAATATCAAGAAGATCGTAAAAATAACATTGACAAGTTTTTGAGAAGAGGCAGGAGCATTGGTGAGCCCAAATGGAATGACCAAATACTCATAGCTGCCATATTTAGTTCTAAAACATGTCAAATGTTCATCACCTTCCTTGATTCTGAGCAGATTATATGAACCACGCAAATCAATCTTGGAGAAGATAGAAGAACCATTGAAAACAGTAGGAAGCTGATTCATAGGAGGAACAGGATACTTGTTCTTCCTAGTAACAGCATTGATTTTGCAGTATTCAACACACAAACAGAGGCCACCATCTTTCTTTTTAACAAAGAGGACAGATGCTCCTGTTGAAGAGGAGCTTGGCCGGATGAAACCTTTCTCTACATTCTCTGAAATGTAGGCCCTGAGTGTATCTGACTCTTGGTTTGATAAATAGTAGATCACCCAAACTGGATGTAGAGACTCCTCCAGTTCAATATTATGATCATAGGCCTGGTTAGGAGGAAATTTCTCTGCTTTCACCTTGGAGAATACATCCAAATACTGGTGATAAACAGAGGGAACAACCTTTATCACAGTTTCTCATTCTTCTGGCTCTTTCTCTTCATCCCACAACTGCTCCAGGGAGTCATGATAAGATGAAGGCAGAAGTTCCATATTCCCAAAGAAGAGATGAAGTGAAGATACAGAATTATCTTCTCAAACATCTTGAATCTCTTTGAAGACTTCATCTCTAGATGATAGTAATTACTGATGGGAATTAAGGGATGGAATATGGACAGAAGATGTAAATGACAGTGTTCTAGGATCACCAACCAGAGCTGCACATAATTTGGCACAAGAAAAGTCATTCCTGAAAGATTTTGAAGGATCATAATAGTCCTTATGATCAGCCCTTGCCTCCAATCAATATATGGATTAAAATAATTGAGAAAGTCAAAGCCCAATATGAGGTCTTCTCCCTTTGGAGTATCAATGACTAAAAAGTCCCATTAAAATCTTGGGAATGAAGGAAGCCCAACCATATATTTGGTATGGTGAGTCACAAATAAGGAAGGGGACTCAGAGAAGTCCGGAATGATAAGGTGAATCTTCTCTGGAAGTTCCGACATAGTCACAGTGTACTTGTGAGCACACTGCTTTGCAATGAATGAGTTGGTAGCACCAGAATCAAGGACAATGCTGTAAAAAACATCAGAAAGAGAAGAAAAAACAAAGATTTTAAGAGAATTCTTGACACCATTATTCAGAAAGCACAATTGTTCTCTGGATGGAAAACAGTGAAGACCATTGAACACAACATGATCTTCACTCAGGCTTTTGCCTTATGGTTGGGTAAGCCTGTTCTGAGGCCTTTTGAAACAGGACTCAAGACTATTCTTCCCACCACAATAGGTACATAAGCCCTCCTTGATTCTTCTTTCTTTTTCAGAATTAATCCACTTGAAATCTTTAGTCAACAAAGAAGAATGGGGCTTGTCCCTCTTCTGAAAATTCTTCTTCTTTTGACTTGAGCTTGAAGAATTTTGAGGATGAGAAGAATTTGACTTTGGGGCTTCTGGCTTCTTCTCTTGATGATAACTCTTTTCATTATGCCTCTCATGGTACCTGGTATCAAGCTCAAGGGTAATTTCCATTAAGTCTTGAAGAAAGTCAATTCTTGAAGGATGGGACACCAATTGATCCAAATTCCTTGATGGCAATCCCTTCCTGAAATAATGGGTGAGAGCTCTTTCACCCCAATCCTTGATTCTTGATACCAAACGTCTGAGCTCAGCAATGTATAATGATACATGCCCACTTATTTCATTCTTAAAGAATCCGATTCTGCTTCAGCTTTTCTGACTTCATTTGGGTCCCTAAATAAGGTGAAGAGTTGATATTCAAATAATTTCCATGAATTGAGAAGGTAATTTGGATCTTGAGTGGTGAGGTTGGAAAGATAAGGCTCAATTCATTTTGAAGCCCTGCCAATGGGAAATGAGGTTGCATAGAAAACTTTCTTTCTTGAGAGAAATTTGCCAGATCATTATGAAATATCAATTGATAAGACTGAATGAAACTTCTAACTTTGAAGGGTTGAGTCCCATCAAAGCATTATGGTTCCTTAATAGATGGTGTCTTGAAGGCTGGTGGTGTTGATGCTTCAGAAGATGAAGCTGCTTGCATATTGGCCATACTCTGAGTCATTTGCTGCATAATAGCCAATGAAGATTCTTCATACTGATTAGAGACAGGCTGATTAGACTGGGCTAGAGTTGGTCCTCCAGTACCTTGGGATGCCCACACTGGAGCAGGAACACCTTCAGTACCATCAGACTCTTCCTCTTCCACAGAATTCTCCTCCTCCTCTTCACCATCTTCCCCAGGACCACTGAAAATGGTCCTTGAAGTTCTTGAAAACAAACTTGATCTTCTTGGCCCTCTTCCTTCCTTCATGGATGGTGCTTCTCCTTCCAAAATGGGTCCTCTGTCTAATTTTGCCCTCAGTTCAGGAACTGCTGGGGTGCCATAAAGAGGAGCCCTTGGAGTTGAAGTGAGAACAGCTTGAGCTCTGGCCTGAGATCTTGTCTGTCTTGCCAGAGGTGAATGTTGAATAGGCATAATTTCAGGAATCAAATGAAATAAAATCAATAACAAATTAAAATTTTGAAAACTTGAAATTTGAGGCAAATCAACAGAATTCTTGAAGTCACAACCAAAATGAAAATCAATTTCTTTAAGGAAAATCAATGAATCAAAATGAAATCTTGAGGTAAGTCAATCAATCAATATTAAAACTAAATCTTCAAGTCAATAAATCAATAGGTCAAATCAATCATAACAAAAATCTTGCAGAAAATCAGTCAACCAAATGAATTCTTGAGACAAAATCAATTTATGTCAAAATTCTTGATGCAAAAAATCAGCAAAATCAATAAAATCTTCAGGTCAATCAATTTTCTTTGGGTCAATATCAATTTATGTCAAATCAATCAATCAAATCAAAATCAAATGAGCTCTTCTTTAAAATAAAAATTCTTGAAGAATGAATCAAATATGAATCTTGATGTGGATAATGTGTCTGAATAACTTGATGAACAATTTGAAAATCAAATGAAAATAAGATTATGCCTGAATGATGAATGAATTAAAATTTGATGATTTGAATAAGATTTAAAAGAGAAAAAAAAATTGTTTCAGCTTTCAATTTTCAAAATGAAGAATGAATGAGGGAAAAATGGGTCAGCTTTCAATTTTCAAAATGAAGAATGAATGAGAGAAAATTGAGAAATGACAATGAATCATAAAACTCATAAGCATTGAATAGTCATAATTTCAATTAAATGAGTGAATGAAACTATAAAGAAATAATGAACAGAATGGAAAGAAATTATGAGTTAATTAATATAATGTCACAGGGGCTCTTGGACAGAAAAACAAGAGTTGCTGGGCACTCAGCAATCAGGAAACTCACTAGGAAGACTCCAAAAGAATAAAGAAAATAAAAAAAAAGAATTGACTTTCTCTAAGAAGAATTCAAGTACAAAGATGAGATTTAATAAGATAAATGAGAAGCCAAATGGCCAAAGAGCCAACCAATTAGGTCCTTAATCACTGTTTCAACCTGCCAAAATGAACAATGGAATTAGTAAGGATATGACCACCAAACATCCATTGACAGGTGAAGAAAGAAAATAGAAAGGTGCTCAATGACTGACTTGATAATATCAGTATTCACTTAACAAAAATGATAAGATAAATAAAGATAAAATAGAATCAAAATATATTAATTAACTGGTGGAAAACCCCCCAGGGTCAAAGGAGGAGGGTATATGTGAAATGTTGAGAGCTTGATTCCTTCAGGGTGGCAGCTGACCTGTATTGATTTTCTGATGGAATGTATACCTTGCCAAATTGAGAAATGAACTGGGCTAAATGATCTTCCCATGTTGTATGAATGAAGTACAGGTCTTGGTGAATCCATAATGTATTGAATGAATGTCGTTGTGGAACTCCTTTTAGTGCGGGATTGGATAAGGCAGTCCTTGAGGGGGAAATCACAGGTAAACAGTTTTGAATTGCTGAAATAATCCTGTAACCAAGGGTGCTAATGGTGTTTTAGCTGCCCCTCTGAATATACTAAACAATCTCCCTACAGAGCTCACAAATCAATATTTAAGATTGTGGCTTTACAACTAGAGAAGACTTTTTAGCAGTCTCTATCAGACCTATTCAATAATCAGATAAGTAACTTATAAGTTAAAACAGTATAAAATATAGTTTTCAAGCAATAATATAAGATAATTTTAAGGGTAAAGCCTTAATAGTATAAGAGGTTGATTTAATATAATAGTAATAATATATATTTTAAGGGTAAGTTCAATTTGATGTTATATATGTTATAATACTCAATGGTTTGAGAGGGTAATTGTTAATATAATATAATAATAAGACCTTTAATAATTTATTGGTAAGATTTTGTTTAATATAGAGTGGATGTTTGTTCAATATATAAATGATATAATATAATATAAGGGTAGTTTTTTTTATATATAGTAATATATAGTTGTAAGGTTGGTTTTTTTTAATATGAAGATCTAATAAGACTATTTTTCCTTTATAATGTAAAGGTTATGGGGATAAACTCAATATTATGAGTATTATTGATAATATTATAATTATAAGACTAATAATTTAAACATAGGGTGGATTAATAATATTAAGTAGACCTTCTGTTAACTACTATTAATTAGAAATCACTATGAATTAAACTTATAAGTCTATAATACTTTAATAAAATAACTAGATTAACCTACTAGTAAGGGATGAATAGTTATTCTCCTTCTTGGTATATAACTAATTGGATTCATGGGGAAAAGAGGAAAAAAATGAGGGAGAGAGGACATTTATTTATATTCTTTGGGCTCTCCATAGAGGCACTCAAAAACAAGGGACTTAGAATTTTTTCACTTCTTTTGGCTGGGATAATTCTTTATAGTGGTGAGATATCATTTGTTTGGTTGGTTGCACCATTAATATGTATGATTATGTAAGCTGAGATGTTTTTGCTGGTGCGGAATTTTGAGCTGGTGTCATTTGATCAAGATATTGCACCATATGTTTGGTATATTGCACCATTTCTGAAGCTTTATTTATATTTTGATTAAACTTTAATACTATTTTGCACAGCCTTGAGGAATTTTAGCTGGTGAGTAATTTTGAGATGGTGTCATTTCTTCAAGGTCTTGCACCATTTGTTTGGTTTGTTGCACAATTTTTGGTGGTATGAGATGATTTTGTACAGTTATTGCACCATAGGTCTGTGCATTGTTTGAACTGTAGGTGGAGAATGCTGTGTATTGTGGGGATTCTATTTGTCCTGTATGAGTTTATTCTTTTCTTTATCTAACTCAATTCTGCTTTTAATTTATATTTACTGGCTTATCAGGTGGCTGTGCTTGTGTTTCCACAGATATGCTGTGTAATTTAAGGTTTTTGATGGATTTTCCTTGCATAAATTTATGGCTTTCTTTTCTTTCTGTCTTGTGACTGTTGATTAATACAGTTTTAATTTATTCCTTGTTGAATTGTCCTCAGGTTAATAACTGAATTGCTGATTAATCCAAAGGTTGAGCAGAGCTTGGGTAACTTGAGTGTTACACTACCCCTTTCACTGGTAACATTAACATTCTTGCTAGTTTGTCTTTTTCTTTTCCTTATTTTATTGTTATTCTTGTAATCAAATGGTCTATTCTTCCAGGATTTTATTATGGGATTATACATTTTTGATAAATTTAAATCCATTCTATTGCTGAATTCCTCTATTATAGTTGATTAATTATTGATTCTTCTTGGTTATTTCTTCAATTTATAGCCTTAGAAATTAAATTTCACTTGAAACTTGGCTAATAAGGTATGGAATACCACATCGTTGCCAAGGTGGATTTATGGAGCATTGACCCTTGACAGGTTGTTATGGAACTGCGTCTGGAATATCCCTTGAGAATGAACTGCTAGTATTCCCTTGGAGAAATACTGTGAATGAGAAGCACCAATGATTTCTTGATGGTGTCATTGGTATTTGAGTTTTGACACTTACCCTTGAGCCTTGATTAATCCTCTGGATGACATGCCTTGATTAACTGATAAAAACTGCAAATACCCATTTGATATTGGCACCATTGTATTGATGCTGAAAAAGATGCATGGTTGAAAGTGGCCAAAGGTCTTCTGGAGTGATTTCAGGAGGATATAAGTGGAAATTGGGTTTGAGTGGCTTAAAAGGTGAGAAAGTGTCTTTTGGGTGATTTGGCCATTTTTGGATTTTTGGACAAATACAGCTTATACAGCTTTAAAACTGTATTTGCGCAAAGTGTGCAAAATGGGAAAAACTGTCAATTAAGCCCCAAAAGTCCTGATATGGCCTTTCGGACATATTTCCCATAATACATGGGAAAATGGCATGCACAGCTGTGTACAGCAAAAATGCACAAAATGCACAAAACTGTATTTAGAGATTAAAAAGCCAAATACATTCTTTTGAGCTGTATTTTCCCTGTTGCATGGAAAATAACCAAGGGTGCCCAAAAGCAGAGAAAGGCAAGGAAGGGTCTGATGATGGTGAAGGGGCCAGGTTGGCCCAGCTGATGAAATGACCATAAAGGCCATAAAGAATGACAATGGCCAATTTGGCCAAATTTCCATATATTGGGTAGGGAATGGATATGGCATATTGAGGTCCAAGAGAGTGAATTTCCATGGTTGTGAAAAAACCTCATCATCAATTTAGTCATAGACCCTGTGATTCAATTCCAGGCCAAAAGTGATAAAATGCTTCATTAACTTGTACGTCCCATACCTTTCAGAAAGGGCTTTGGGGGAGTCCGGAACACTTGGAGCCAAGATCCCTTTCCAATTTGTTTTTCTTTAATTCCTGATTATGTACTATACCAAAGATCTACATGTAAAATTCAATTGAAAATTTCCATTACACAAATGTAATTAATGATTCCTCATATTTAAATTCAAGTTCACCTACGTAATACACATGCACATTTTTATATTTCAATTGAAAATACTTCAATTCCTCATAACTTCCAAGATAAAAACCATATCTCAACTTGAAAAAAAAAATTAATGCTTAAAATCACACATGATGTGGATAAAATGAAGGTTCTAAGGATTTTCAAATTTTCATACACAAAATACTAGAAACACAATTTAAGCTTATTTAAAGCTGGGTTACAGTGTTTTCACTCAGAGGTTACCCCACCTGATTTTTGTTGAGTAATCTGATGGTATTATGATTTTAAGAAGTTTAATTATTGGAAAAAAGTTTCAATAAATTTTCCAACAAACTTCCAAAAAATAATTTAATTTTGAAATTTTTAGTGAAAATTTAGTTTCACTTTAATTTTTTATGTAAAAATATATTTTCACATTTTTAAATTTTAATGTTAGCTTATGATTACCACTTTTAATTCTGTGTTCAAATTTTGTATGTATATTTAAAAATAAATTTATTATTGGGAGCTTTAACTTATTTTTGTTGTTTAAGGTCTTTTGGGTATATGAAAATACCTCCAAGCCTTGTCAAGATACCACAAAGGATCCATTTTATTATCCAAATCTTTTGAATTCTTATGTTGCATAGAAGAATCCTTTGAAGAAACTTGTAATTTGAAAAGATCAGATATTCAAGCACTTTCAAATTCTTGAATATGGAAAAGGAATCACAGGTAGGACAAAAGATGTATTATGTGTTGTAAATATTGAAATTGTGGTAAGAGAGCTCCATATGTTATTTTTATTTTTTCAGTGATAAAAACAAAACTTACATCAATTATATATAGGAAATGGAATAAAATAATACATTATATATTGAGAATTCTTCAAAAGCTAGGATGGGTGAATCCTTTGCACAAAATTAATATCTTTTCAAGATAGTTCATCAATTTCAGAAAATACTCCTTAAGTGGTTTTTTAAAGGGTAAATAATTCTCAAAACATTTGAAAAAAAGAAAAGAGTGTTATTTCATCTGAAAGGAGTTAATTTAATAATTCAATATCAATCAAAAAATCTGGTTCTATTTTCAAAAAATGTCAAAATTTCCTTTTGAAAATTGTACAGATTTGAATTTCCAAATTTACAATACCAGCTTGATGTAATTCATATTTCTATAAAAATAACATGAAATGAAATTGAAGAAATAATAGGTATACAACCTTTTAATTGATTCTTTTATTTTAAATAGAGATTTAAATGATTTTAATCTCCTTTAAAGAAAAGAGAGGACATTGAAATATGCAAGAGATAGCTTTTAAAGAGCTAATCTAATTTCAATTAACAAATGCAAGGAATAAGATTATCTTAAATCTTATTCCAATATGGGAAGAATGAGCTTCATAGTTGAAGGATTATCTAACCAAAAAGGGGAGTTCTAATTTAATTTCAAGTTTGCTTACTTCATTATTCATACATTGCTTAAAATCGAAACATTCAAGTCTCAGATAATTATTTAGCCATTTGAGAGTGTTTTATCAAGGTTCTATTGAAGTTTCTTCAAATTTAAATTAAAAAATCATCTGTCTCCTCACCAAAAATCTTTATTCAAAATATTTCAAGTTGACTCATTGAGATTGTAAAGTGGTAGTTCATAGTCATGTGGAATATAGAATATTCTTTAAAATTTTGAATTGATTTAAACATGTTATTTTCCAAATCATTTCAGGGATTGTAAGAATCTGTATGTTAGAATATATTAGAAGCCATTGTATGGTGGTTTATTTCACCAATGGAATGAAAATGGTTGAGTTTTATTCATGGCTAAAAAAAGTCATATTGAGACCAATTTCAGTATATGCTCAAGACAAATCCTCAGAATCCGGTTATCTCACTGCTTTCATATTAAATTTTACTATTTATTCCAAGAAATAGTTTTAGAAAATATTTCAATACCTAATTTTTCAATAAAGCTTTAAATTAGTTTGTTTATGAAGTATTTTTAATTTGTATATATGTTTCTATCTATCAGAGAACAAACTCATTTAAGCTATATTAAGGTTGGTTATAAAAATTGGAGAACAGCTTTTTTGGCGTGAATGTCATCTTGCCAGCCATTTTCCTTAGCTTAAAGGTAGGTATTGAAAGCATTAATATCTTTTCCAAAAATAATTTGGGAATTTTCATTAAAATGAATTAAAATCCTTTTAAAAAATCAGCATATATAAGATAACTAAAGCTAAATATCATTCTTTTTTTTTTGGGTGATAATAATTAGATTACGGCGAATTCAAAAGTTCGATCACTTCAATATATGTCCATTCTTTCAGCTTTTCTCACATTATCAAAAATAGAAGTCAGGAAAATAGGAAGACAGTGTTTTCAAACAAATCTTAAGTATTTATAAAGTTTTAAAGAAACTTGAAGAGAATGATCATTATTTCTATTATTGAAGATTCATTTATATAGTTGAAAATCTTTGAGAAATATTTTATAAGAATATTATAAGCTCATCATCATCTTCTCCCTTTTTTTGTGAATTTCTGACAATATTAAAACCAAGATAATATTTTTCTAATTATTCTGAAAAGGTGATTTTTTATCAAATAAAGTATAAATTTATATATATATATATATATGTTATTTTTCTTGTTTCAATTCTTCTTTTTTGAAAAAAAGGACAAAATATTTCTTGTTATCAATATCGTTCAATTGATTAATAATATTCAAAGACAAGAATAACATATAGAATGAAAGAATATTATTAATATATATATTGTTATTATTTTCCTTTAGAATTCAATTTAAGAATAAATATTTCTTCAATATAATTATCCATTTATTCAATTTGATTATGATATTAAAAATATGATGAATTGATTTTTTGAATATCATTCATTTAGAGTTTTGTTTTAATAAACTCTCATTTCAAAAACTACTAAACTCAAGCCAATTTAGAGTTATTTCAAATAATTCAAAACTTGATTTATTTATTTTTGATATATGATTCTTTAATACATAATATTTTGATTTCTTTTTTGAAAAAAGTATATAATATTTTCTTCTGACTCATTCAAAATTTAAATTTATTAATCTCAAAAAACAAAAGAATCCTTTTTGAGAGAAATGATTAATTAATCCAAATTAACTCATCAATTTGAATAATTTTAAATCAAATTCCTTATAAAAAATTAAAAAATAAATTTTTTCATTATATTTAACATTTTTGATTAATATTAATCTCTTGATTTTGTACTTTTTGTCAAAAATTATCATTTTTTAGTGCGTTAATGTTAGTCAATATATCATATATTATTATAATCATTCAAAATCACTAAAGGAGAAAACTTCATCAATAATTTGAAAATTCCAATTTTATTAAAATTTTTATTCATTGGGAATTGATATGTTGTATTAAAAAAAGAACTTAAGTTTTTTTTGTTTTTTGAAATAAAAAAATTGAAATTAAATTAATTTCTTTAAGCTTGATCAGAATCCTTGAGATTAAACTAAGTAAATTATTAATAAAATATATATGAGACTATATGAAAAATTTTAAAATAATCTTTTGAGTTATAAAAAAAGAACTAATAAAGAAAGATTTGAAAATGATGAAGGGCTTAATATTCACTCATCACAGAATAATTTCAAATTGAGTGGTAAAGTTAAATGGTAATCAAATGATATAACTTACAATAAATTAAATTATTTTCTCTTATTAACCCACCAGTTAATTTAGATGGGAATTGATAATGAAAAAGGTCTTATCTTCTTATTATGAATTGAAATCATTTTCTCATCATTTATTAATTTGTTGATTAATTGTAAATATTCAATTAATTATCAAAGCTTATTAACTTTCAGAATTCCTGTCATATTTCAATTATTATATTCATTTCTCGATTATTATTCTCATACTTCAGCTTTATGAATAACCAATCTTGGTATTTTTTATTCAGAAAAAATAACTATTATTTTTTTGCATGATAAAGCTTTCTTGAATGGAGTGCCCTTATAAGAATTTGAAGTATAATTTTCGTATATAGAAATTATATATATCATAACAATTCGCTTGATCTGATTTTTATATTATTTTTTACGGTAAATTGCCATATTTTATCATGAGACAATTGGCACATTCAAACTTTACATTACCCTTTCCAAACTAGGTAAATTCACTGAAAATTTACTTTTGACCTCAATTTTTCATTCAGGATGAATTTCGCTTCATTCCTATTAGTTTCACCTTATCTCTACTCACACTTGCATTTTCTAAACTTGAGCCTTTTTCAATCCCAAATTTATTTTGAGATTTTTGTAATTCCTACAGCTATATTAAATTAAACAAATACTCCAATGATTCATATTGGACTTTTTAAAGGGCCTAAATTGGTTCTTTTAAAACATTCAACATATAAATGCACCTTTTTCAACCTTTTGAAACAATATTCTGAGTTTTTTTCTCATTTTATCTTTTTTTTATTCTAACTCTTTTTTTTCTTTAATTGAAATGATTCCAAATATTGATGTTAAAACTCATTGGCAGATTTTCGTAATGCATCAAGCAGGGATGTCTTATTGATCCATTTCCACTTTATCTCAGACTACTCTTAAACCTATATATTATATTTCTTCTAAATTTAAACAAATTGTCACTGTGAAAACCCAAAAGGAAAGCTTAAAACCTACCATTTCAAAAAAATTCTTCCAAAAGAAGCTTAGCCAAATCATTACATTTTTCTGTCAGCCTATGGTAGTTTAGCATACAAACTTGATAACTGAAAACTTTACAACACAACATCCAAAAACTAGATAATCTCTCAATTATTTCATCAAGAAAGGGTTGCATTTTAGCACAACTTCTTTTCAATCAAGAACATTTCAACCAAGAAGTTTACAATCGGGAAAAATGCATTTGGACCAACAACTCGGCTTTGAATATGGGCGAGAATAGGAACCTACTCCAAGTACAGGGAAATTCGCACAAGAATTTTCTTCTTGTAGCTGTCTAATTATTATTTTCTGGGGTGGAATCTATGTGGCCCAACAAGAAAGTATTACGTTGCTTGATGGAAAAATTACCTTGGGTGAAATGATACATAAGGTTTCTCATCCCTTCCTGAGCCAAATGGAGAAAGAGCCTCAGATAATTTGAAGACAATGCCTCAATACACACTGAAACTCTCATTGAACAATGGAATCTACAGCCCACTAACCTTATATCAACTCAATTTATAGCATTTGGAAAATCACAGAGTGTTCCGTTAGAAAACTCTATCAACCTTGGAAGTTCAATTAATTTTCGGTGGACATCCAATTAAAATTGGAGATTTCCTTTGTCACACCTTGGACTTACTACTATTCATGAAATACCAAATGAAAAATGTTTTGATCAAAATGGTGGTCCAAAATCATAATAGCACCAAAATACTTATATTTTTAATACAAAACAGTTCATGTCTCTTTTGATCAACTTGAAATATATCTGTTTTTCCATGTCGCTTTTATTACATTTTTACTATGAGATTTTTCTTCTCAAAATGAAAAAATATGGTTCCCTACATTTATATCTCATTTTAATATTTATGGAAGGAAATTTTACAATGGTCTTGAAACACTTTTAGGGGTTTTTTGAAAATGAAAAACTCCTTATAACTTTACCCATCTCACCTACTTTTTAGTCAATATTTCTTCTTAAAATCATTAACCAATAAAATTTGACAGTTTTGATCAATTTAAAATAATGTTTTATGGCCTATTTTTCATGTGTATTTCCATGAAATGGGATTCTTTCTTTTTTGAAATCAGGAATCATGTGTAAAAATATGTCTTATTCTTTATTTTATTAAGTTATTTTTTTGAAAAACATATATTTTTCACTTTACTTAATGACTCCTTACCATCGCAAAGCTATTTTTATCTTAATTATTTATATGCAGAATCTTAGAGCCTCTATTTTCATGATTTCATGAGATCATGAGGTACTTCCAACCAATTTTAACAATAATTTCATCTGAAAAACTCACCTATACCAGGATGAAGTTGGAAACTAAATGACCAAGATCTACATGAAATTTTGCAAGGGATACATCAAAACCATTATTACACCATTGTCTTCATCAAAAAATATTCTCATAGCCAATGTATCAAAAGAATACCATTTTTAAGGAAATTAAAAATCGTGGTAAACAATTTTTTTTGTTTTTCATATGGATCATCTAACAACCCCACCTACAGATCATAGGCTTGTTATATAGACAATTTTTAGGAAGTGAATTTGGTAACCAAAAATGGGGGGAAGGTTTTAAACTGCGGTCTTTCAATCATCTGCTCTCACAGATCCCCACCACACTTTGATCCCTATCAAGGAGCTTTACCTCAGTCTATGACACATGGAAAATTTCCTGGACTTTTTCTGATTTTCCTTGCATTATTTGTACTGAAAAGTCCTCCTTTGAGCTAGGTAGGCCAGTAACTCAAAGGAAATTCTGGAGATCCAAAAATTGAAAATAAAACCTCAAATGAATTTCTTTTGGCAATAAATCTGATATTGATTTAATTATGGTTTTGGGGGAACATTGTGGTCTCATTAAATCAGGTTTAATTTTGATGTCACCTGGACAAAATTGATAAAAGAATTCTTATCATAAACATAGATGAACTAGGATTCTTTCCCCTTCATGAATGAACTTGTCAAGGAAATGCATAGCTGAAGATTCTTAAGTACTAACTTTAATGAAAGTTGGTTCTCTTATCTATATAAAATTTCCAGCCAATTTCTTTACAGTTAAAATTACATTTACAATTTAGTCTATCCCAATTATTTTTCAAACTTCAAGCACTTAAAAATATTTCTACATTTTAAGCTGAAATATTTTGTTGAATAAATATAAATATCAAATCATTTCAAAAATGTTATAATCTTTCTTTTCATTTTATATATTAAATTTAGAATTTTAATTAAAACTGAAGCTTTATCTATTTATTTAGCCAAAAAATAAATTAAAATCAAACCTTTAGGGGGTTGGTAAAAGAACACAAGGGAATTGGTAAGAACATGTAAGCTCTTGTGTTTTTTTTACCAAAATTTTACATTTTTCTTCTTCAAAATACAAAATGCTTTGTGTTTTTTCTTCAATGAGGTTGTTTTCATCTTTTGAGCAAACTCTAACTTTTCTTCAATACAATAACCCTTTTGAATATTGAATTATTTCCATTTTTTAGTTTCACAGGTTGTACCCCATCACTGAGGGATTTCAAACCTTTGTTTTCTACTTCCCCCAAAAATTGTATTCCTCAAGAAGAAAATTTGGGAATTTTCATAAATAATAAAAAAAAGGTTCACATGAATTCATTTGGGTTTTGTTGTAAAGATCCACTTTTTAAGCTTATAAACTTTCATTAGAAAAAGGCCACATTCTTTTCTTCAACAAAAAATTTCAGGAAATTGCCATTTGAATTTTTCTAAATGTGTCATTTATGAAAAATATGATAAAATAAAAATTTGAAAAGATTCATTTTGCTTTATAACCCAACAAACAATTATGTAAAGATTACTACAAGACCATGTTTGAAGAATTTTTTATAAATAAAACAGCCCATTGATCATTTTGGGACATAATTTGGTAATTCCACATAGCCACCTACGTTATTTTACCAGAACCGTACATTAATTAGATGAGAATAAAACCTTTTGCTTAAAATTTTAATATTTTTCATTTCATTTTATTGTTTTTGATTACCAAGAACAATTGTTCAAAAAATATTGTTATTTTTTTGTTCAAGTTCATTTAAGGTTTGACTATGGAAAAATAAGTAAAAATCACTAATATCTTACTTATTGTACTCTGAATTTTCTAATTTTAATGAATAATAAGATTAAAAATACTTATAATAATATAATATAGATTTATTATAAAATGATATATCTATGGAATTTATTAATGTTACAAACAATTAATAAATCCATAAAAAAATTAAACTTAATAACAAATAAAAAATTTAATAAAAATAATATTACTAATATTGAAGTTATATATCTATATAAATGATTTTTATATTGATATATGAATAATTAATAATAATCATAAAGAGAGAGATATTGTAATAAGACAAAATAGCCCACGTTTGACACTTAGGATAATAATTTTGATTGATTTTATGCCTAAGATGATAAATACAACTTATTTCAATTTTATTTACAATAAGAAATAGAGAAAATTACAAATTCAACTCTTTTTACATGGACTTAGAGATATTCAAGAGAGTTTGGCAACAACAATAATATATTGAGTTAGCCACATCTAGAATAGTGATTACTAAAAAGTGGATATTCTTTGTTTAATAATATGATAGTTTTATATATAAAGAATGAAGGAATTACCTTTTATTTGAATGTTTTAGTGTTTTTGATGCATCTGAGGGGAAAGCAGAGGAAGAAGAGGTCCTTTTACAGTAAAGCTCCTTCCTTCTAGTAAAGAGACACCTTATAGTAGGCCTTTACTGATGGTATCTACTGGAATTAATTGGTATTATAAGGTTTGGTGATGAATACATCATTATTCATGTAAGATGTGTCTAGGAAAATGTTGATAATATTACCATTATTCAACAGTAATATGACTTTTCTTATAAATTATAATAAAAATAATTTATTATAGCCACAATTAAATAATTAATTACTTAATTACTTATTTCACTTACTACTAGTGACTATAACAGTAAGCAATAATTGTCTACAAGAATCAATTACAAGAAATACTTAATAATAAAACTTTATTAAAATAACAAAACATTCTCTTGATATATAATTATATTTTGCAAGATTAATTATAAATATAATTCTTTAAAAGAGCTAATATTAGAGAAAAAGGTTAAGAGTTAATTGAAACAAATAAGTAATACTCCAATAAAACCTTGGAAAGAATTGGTAGAGATATTTGATGCATGGATTGCAGATTTAAAGAATAAAAATTAATTTATAACAGTATCACGACATATTAAAGTTTATTTCTATGATTTCACGCCTTTCTTCTTGATTCTGAAAGAATGAAACTGTAAGATGTGACTATGAAACTGATGATAATATCACTATTTATCAACAGTACTATGTCTGTTCTTATGAAATATAATAATAAAATATTATTATAACCACAATTAAATAATTAAAGAATTATTTCTTTCCGTGTTAAGCACTACTAGTGATTTTAACAGTGAGCAAGTAATTGTCTACTAGAATCAATTACAAGAAGATTTTAATAATAAAAACTTCTTTTATTAAAATAATAAAATTATTTTAATATATAATTATCTTTTGCAAGAATAATTATAATGATAATTCTTGAAGAAAACAAATTTCAGAGAAAGACTTTAAGAATTACAGATAAATCACTCACTAATATTCCAAAGAGCTTATTGAGAGATATGATAGAGAGATTTGACGTAGAATTGTGGATTTTAGACAATCAAAATGAATTTATAAATGTATTACAACAATATATAGTTGATTTCTATGATTTCAAGTCTTTCTGATTGATTCTGAAAGAATAAAACACTTAAGAAAAGTTTTAACTAATATTTACTTGTTGGTAATACTGATATAAATGATTAATAAGATGATGATGATCTGGAAAAAACAGCAAGAAGAGGCTTCTTTTAAGTCAACAACAGCTCACAGAGGCGTGCCTTGGAGCAAACTGAAGAACCAGTGAGTGAGAAAACAATAAACCTTTTTGGATTATTGATTGCATCATCTGTTGTCACGTAAGATTATCATAATTACTTAATTGATGCTTTTACATGACTACCAACCCCAATATGGTTAAGAATAAAAGGAGTAACATCTTTAAATCTTCTTTTATTCTAAAATGATCATTGATTTCTCAAACTTATCAATGTTATTGCCAATTTCATCACAGGTTGTAATTACTGTGAATTTTTGAAGATTCAGTGTTTCACATAGAATAGTCAAAAATGGACTGTAAGTAAAGCTTTGAATTTTACTATTAAAACTGTAATTCTTTTTGGTTGTATCATAGTTAATATAGTTCTCTATTAACCCTGAAAGTTTCAGAAAGATTCATTAAGAATTGTATTTTGAATGAATTTTTGAAGTTTTTACCTCATTTCTATGTAGAATTGCAAATATCAGTGTTTCACTGGTTGCTATGAGGTAAATCAATGGATACAAGTCCAAAAAAGGTTTTATTTACTCTTTTGGGGTTTATCCATTGAAAGTCATTGAGAATTGACATGGTTACAGGAGTCTAAGTAGCTCTTTACCTCCTTGGCACATCAAAATAGCAGGTTATTTGCTATTTTCTTAAGTTTACTGTAGTTGTAACATGGTAACCAAGTTCCCAAAAGGTTTTAGTTTACCAATTAGGCCAAGATCAGCCAAGGATCCAAGCTTTGGAGCTGTCCACGCCTCAGAGGCCTCAGAAGTTGGGTACCCTGGCTCTCTTTGATGTTTTTCGTCCCCCTTGCCTATTTTTTACGTCAAAATAGTAATTTAAGCTTAAAGTGAGATATCCACTATGGGTGTACCAAAAGTCCATATACAAATACCATGACATTAAGTGCTCAAAACATGCATAACACTATTCTTAGTGTATATGTAACATGGGATTTCTCACTTTCCCATTATTTTGGCGTAAAATCAAGAAAAACAAAAATTTTCACGGATCTTTTATGTGGTATTAATGATGTGGTGTTGAAGTATTTTCCATATTACCACCTCAAAGAGTTAATTTGAGCTTATTCACTCTATGGAGCTACCCTAGGTGAATTTTTGTGTAGAATCCAAATCTGGCCTCAAATCCATGGATTTACTTACTCAATAAAAAGTTATTTATCTTTTCTGAAATCAAAAATGATGAATTTTGAATATATGCATGATTTATGAGTTATGCATAATTCAAAATTTATTTTTAAGATAATTGTGGCCTATTTGGGTATGTAAAATATACCTCAATGCTCACAGAAACACTTGAGAAAAGATTGTAACTAACAATTACTTGCTGGTAATAATGATATAATTGGATAATAAGATGATATGCAAAAAACCGCAACAGGAGGGCTCTTTTCAGTTAAAAACAGTTCACAGAGGCATTCCATGGTGCAAACTGAAAAGCCAGTGAGTGGGAAAAGAATTATAATTTTTTTTTTCATTTCATCCTCTGTTGACACGTAAGATTATCATAATTACTTCATTAAGGCTTTTACATTACTACTAACCCATTTATGGCCAATAATGAAAGGAGTAAAAACTGTAAATCTTCTTTTATTTCAATATGAGTATTCATTTCTTAAATTTATTAATTTTATTGGAAATTTCATCCCTGGTTGTATTTTCTGTGAATTTTTGAATATTTAGTGTTTCACGTGGAATCATCAAAAATGGACCATAGGTAAAAGATTGCATTTTACTTGTGAGATAGAAATTACTTTTTGCTTCTGCATGTATCACACCATTCTAAATTGGTCCTGAAAGTTTCAGAAATATTTATCAAAAATTGTATTTTCAATGAATTTTTGAAGTTCTCAGCTGATTTCTTCATAGAATTGAAAATAGCACAGTATAGCTGGTTTCTATGAGGTAAATCAATGGATACTGGCCCGAAAAGGGTTTTAATTACTCTTTTAAGGTTTATCCATGTACAATAATTAAGAATTTACATGGTAACAGGAGTCTAAGTTTCTCTTTACCTCCTTGTCATGTCAAAATAGCCACTTATTTGCTGTTTTCTGATGATTTAATGAGATTTTAACTTGGTAACCAATTTCCCAAAAGGCTTCAGTATAAACATTGGGCCATGCTCATCCATGGATCCAAGTTCTAAAGCCATCTCTACCTCAGAGGCCTCACAAGTTAGGTAACTTGGCTCTCTTTGATGTCTTTTATCCCCCTTAGCTATTTTCATGTCAAAAATAGTAATTCAGGTTTCAAGACTGATATCCACTATGGGTATACCAAAGCTTTATGTAAGAATAATGTAATTTCAAGTACCACACAGATTCATCACACTAATCTTAGTTTACATGTAACATGGGATTTCTCACATTCCCATTACCTTGGTGTGAAATTGAGAAAAACAAAAAATTTCATACTTCTTTTATGTGGTATTGATGATTTGGTATTGAAGTATTTTTAATATTACCACCTCATACAGCTATTTTCAGCTTATTGACTCCATGGAGCTACCCTAGGTTAATTTTTGTGTAGAAGCCAAATATGGCCTCAAATTCATGGATTTACTTACAAAAAAGCTATTCATCTTTTCTTAAATTAAAAATGATTAATTTAGGATATATGCATGAATTGGGGGTTATGCATAGTCCAGGGTTTATTTTAGTGCCAATTGTGTACTATTTTGGTATGTAAAATATACCTCAAAGCTCACATTCCCTCCCACCAGAAAATGCAACTGTACTACAATTTTATTAATGATATTAAGAAGAAAAAGGTCCCAAAGGGGTTAAATTTCCACTTTAAAACCTCTTTATATTATCCAGATAAATTAAATAAATCACATTTCTAGGCATATTCAGGCTTGTGGCCTTCTTTCATTCCCAAATCTTCTCAAAAATCTATCCAACTCACTAATCTTCATGCACTGGTGTATCATTGGAAATTTCAGAATTTTTTTCAAATTCAGCTTTTTCTTCAGAAAGCTGGGCTTCATTTCTTTTTGTTTTATTGGTACAATTACTGGCCAAATTTGAGGTACTTCCACATGCATGGCATTTCAAGACATGTCTATCAGATCTCTTTTCTTCCTTTAGGTTTTTTGGCATAATTCTGGATTAAATGGGGGTTCTAGCCCAGTTTGAACCAATTCTGGCTCTAGTAATGATATCTTCCATTGCATTAATTTAGTCCTCTGTTGAGCAGGAGTCTACACATCTGCATTTGATAGCATTTTCTAGTTCACTTCCAAATTATCTTAATATTGTCATATTAATAATTGGGTCAGACATATGTGGGTGGAAAGATAATCTGTCTTTCTTTTTGGGGAACCAAGTAAGTGGTTTATCATTTTATGAGTTAAAAATGGTACTTTCAAAAGAATTTTTCATTATGAACTTCCATGAATTGATGGCCCATTTTGTGCTTTTTTCAGATTTCTACCAAGACCAATCATGTTTACCATGTTCTTGTCTCATCTTGTAATACCATTTTTTTGCAGTTCTGGTAAACAAAGAATGTCATTTACCCACTATCATTTAATCAGGTATATTAAGATCTTCCTGAAAAATATTAATTGTTCTAATAAGCTCAATATGGTTATATTCACCTTCACCAGAGAGTGTTGTCCATTATTCTAGTCTGGGAATATCTCTTTCAGAAATTATTTTTTCTCATAGAAAAGGGGTCAAAATTTCTTTTACATAAAGTTTCTCTTCAGTTAAAGGTGTGGAATGTCTGGGAATTTGTGTATTAGCTTCATACTGCTTATGAGTTTGTGTCACTTGTGAAATTAGTTTATTCTTTACATTTTTCTTTCATTATCACTTCTTTGTAGATGTGTTGCAAAAATATCTTTATTATCAACTGTTTCTGAGAACCTTTCTGAAAGATTTCTCAGTTGGTCATCAATGTGAGTTTCTAATTCATCATCCTGTAGTTGACATTTTTTCTCAAATATGTCATATTTATTGGAAATTTACTCCAGTCTAGCATTTTTCACTTTACACCATTCAGTAAACATTCTGTCATTCTTTTTTACTTCATTGATATCTGATGTCAATTTCTTAAATTTGTTATCAAATTTACCAAGTTGTACATCAATACTGGATTCAATATGTTTTTCATCATCCATTATGTGCACGGAAAATTCCTGTTCATCATTTCCTGCTTCTTTGCCGTGAATTCCATAAGACTTCTGACCATACTAAATACACTGTCCATAGCTTAAGGCTCCAATTTGGAGATCCTGTACCCTTGTGGGTAAGGTCTGTGCCAATTGGCTTTGTCTTTTCCCTTGCCTTGATTCTTCTTGGGCCCTCTCTGTTTCTTCTGAAGTCATTTGGGCTTGTCTTTGGACACTTCTGGAGCTGTTTGATGCCACTGGGCCTTCCTTCTCCAAAGCTGGAGTCATTTCCAAGTCTTTCTTCTAGTATATGGATAAAAGGGTTTGGCTCTTCAACCAATTCTTTATTTTTTTGACCTTGTCTTTGCAGGACAATGGACTTCATCCTCCTAAGAGTTCTATGGTTTTCTCCTGACTCAGAAAGCTCTTGATGTGTAAGTAAGAGCTCATAGCCCCCTGCCAAAGGCTTGGGCGTATTTCCCACCCCTCTTCCTTGGCTGCTCTGTACCAGTTACTGTACTGGTACTGATATATTTCTATGGCTGCCACTTGGAAATGTTTCAGCCCTTAAAAAATTACCTTGAATCAGTTCAGTCTCAGAGTTAATGTCAAAGTTTGTAGGTAAAGACCTTGGGGAATGGGGGAAACTCTGGAATCCTCCAGATGTGTCTTTATTGAGGAAGACTTGCCAGATCTGGTCCTTGTCTTTCCTCTTCCTTTTCCAGATCCTTCTGGTTGGACTTAATAGGTGCTTCCATTTCTGGTATGCACCTTTTTCACATCAATTTAAGAGAAAATTGAGTATAAAGACAAAGAGTACACACCTTTTTGCAGCAGTTTGGCTAACTCTGTCTTGAGAAAAGTGCCTCTTTTAGTAATTTGCACTTGAATAATGTCTTCAGATTTTGCTTCTGAAGATTCTGGACTGGTAATATATATCTTACTGAGCTTATTACCAGCTGCAATGTATTTGATTAAAGACACTAGAGAGAAGAAATGATTAAAGAAAAAAAATTTCACACTTTTTAATTCTTAGGATTTTTTATAAGCTCATTATTCTTTATATTGGAAAAAATTGAAATTTAAGATTTTGAATCAAAATTAATTCATAGTAAGTCAAACAGTAATTTTGTAAGTTTTTTGAATTTGAAAGGGCCATGTGTAAAACAATATAAAATCAAACCAAATTCCTCAATGAAAAAGATCTTAAAGAAAATTTCAAAAATAAAAACAATTTAATGTTAAAGTGAAAGAAAAAAATTATCAAATTAATATATCTTAAGGATTAAAAATATATTCATTAAGTGTACAAGGTTCAAAAAACACATCCAGGCCCCCGAATGTAAGATTTGTTTATGAAACTGTTTATAATATTACTATTAATCAATAGTACTATGAATGCTCTTATTAAATATAGTGAAAATAATTCATTATATCCGCAATTAAAGTATTACTTAATTAATTATTACTTTTACTTGTTATACACTACAATTCCTTATAACAGTAAGCAGTAATTGTCTACAATAATAAATTACAAGAAGTATTTAATAATGAAACTTCTTCATTAAAATGATAAAACATTATCTTAATATATATAATTAGCTTTTGTGAGAATAATCATAAATAAATTTATTGAATAAAAATAATACTAGATAAAAACTTGAAGAATTAATCAAATCCATTCACTAATACTCCAATACAAATTTCAAAAGAATTTGTAGAGAGATTTGATGGATAAATTGTGGATTTGAAGGATCAAGATTGATTTATAACAGTATTACAGCAAATTATAGTTTATTTGTATTATTCAATGCCTTTCTAATTGATTCTGAAGAGTCAAACACTTAAGGAATAATTTCAACTAATACCTACTTGTTTTTAATAATGGTATAATTGGATAAGAAGATGATTTGGAAAAAACAGCAAGAGGAGGCCTCCTTCAACTCAAAAACACATTACAGAGGCATTCCATGAAGCAAGCTGAAAGACCCGTTATTGAGAAAGAAATTCTTTTTTTATATTATTGATTGCATCATCTGTTGTCATGTAAGATTATCACATTACTTATTTAAGGCTTTCGCATGACTACTAACCCATTTATGGTTAATAATAAAAGGAGTAAAAACAGTAAATATTTTTTAATTTCAAAATAAATGGTAACTTCTCAAAGTTATCAATGTTATTAAAAATTTTATCACAGGTTATATTTTCTATGCATTTTTGAAGATTCAGTGTTTCACATAAAATCATCCAAAAATGGACTGTAAGTAAAGCTTTGTATTTTACCTTTTAAAGCATGACTCTTTTTTATTGATTACACCATTCTCCATTGGTCCTCAAAGTTTCAATAATATTCCTTAATAATTGTATTTTTAATGAATTTTTGAAGTTTTTACCTCATTTTTATGTAAAATTTCAAATAGCACAGTGTCACAACCACGGGTTTGACCCTCCTCCTTGATGGTTGCGGCAATCCAACCTGGAGCCAAGTTGGGGCCAATTGGTCAGATCATATCATTTATGGCCAATTGGCCCCCTTGGGCTTTCTATGGCATCCATGCCATAACACCTTCCAATGGCCATATCCTGCCGTCATTGGCCTTCTTGGCCAATTCCCACTTCACCAACCCCCAGGCCTTCATCTTTGATTTTGGGCCTGGGGGGTCATTTTGTCTTCTAGGGGCCTCCAGGCCCCCTACCCATCATCCTTGGATTCAAGGCCACCCCTTTCTTTATTGGGTTTTTGGCCTAAATGGCCTTTTTGCGCCATTTAGGCCCCCTACGGCTCCTATGGCCCATGGGCCGTGGTTCACAGTCCACGGTCCGCGGTCCGTATGGTCTGTAGGCCATTTAGGCCCCTTTTGGCCTAATTCAATGAGGCCAAAAGGGGCCAGCCAACTAGGTCCCAAACCACAATTGGGCCCACCTGAGCCATTTTTGGCCACCACTTCCTTGGACCCAAAAGTGACCAAAAACCTCATGGACACCATTTTGGCCATAAATCCCATAGGACCCAATTTTGGCCATGGACCACCATGGACCAATAGTTCAGCCATGGCCTCTGGCAACCACCAGAGGCCACCAGATCAGCTCAGTCTGTCTTTCCCCTCAGCTCCAGGGGACTTCTTCCTTTTCCTTCATACCATCTGTACTCAAGGTTGCAGGCATGGTGCATATATGGTATTATATACCATTATGCACCATTTTTGCTCAGCAATCCAATGGTGACGTTTTCAGGACCCAATTCCACCTTTCCAAATCAAGGTCTCAAATCCCAACGCCCATTTCAAAGGAGGATTAATCAGCTCATCAGTCTGACAAGTTATGGCGGCAATCAGAAGACTCTTCAAGGATCCCAACCACCTGGATCTGCAGGATTTGGGTTGGCACAATTCATTCAGGAGTATTCAAGGGCAATTATCAAGAGGTATTACATCATTTCAATCAGTTGTCAAGGCATCAAGTATTCAATACTCCTTGGACAACTCAATTCATCCATACAGGCCCCATTCAATCAACCTGTATGGTCTTGGCCCAATTGGGCCATTCCATCACACAGTTCAAATTTCAAGATGGCCAGAACTGTATTTCCCGATTTGGACAATACACTCATTGATCCACCTTCCAGGATCAATCTTTCAGTTTTCACATAAACCGGCTATCTTTCATCACCTGGGGACTTTTTCCCCAGTTAGTTAATATATTGGATTTATTTTTATCCTTATTTCCTTTTACCTTATTAAAGTTAATACTGATAATCTTAAGTCAATCATTAGCACCCTTTCTCTTTTCTTCCTCACCTGTCAGTGGATCTTGGTGGTCATATCCTTTACTAATTCCATTCCTTTTCCGGCAGGTTGAAACAGTGAATTGAGGATTCACTTGGTTGGCTTCCTGGCCTTTGGCTTCTTACTCTTCTCTTTATCTTTGGCATACTTGTCTTTCCACTCTTATTCTTTAAAGAAATTAAAATCTTTATTATTCCTTTTATCCTTTGGAGCCCTCCAAGTGAGCTCTCGATTCCTGAGTGTGTAAGGTTTGACTATGAAACAATAAGTAAAAATTACTAATATTTTACTTATTGTACTCTGAATGTCCTTATAATTGAAATAAATAAGATAAAAATAATTATAATAATAAAGAATTATTATAATTTTGGCGTAAAAATGATTATATTATTAATAAAATATAATAATATAATTTATATTATAAAATATAATATAATAAAATAAATATATTAATATAAAATAATTAATATATTTAAAGGCACTTTATTATTGTTACAAACAAATAATAAAGGCGTAAAAAATTGTTTTTTATTAATAAAAAACAATTAATAACAATAATATTACCAATATTAAAGTTATAAATTAATATAAATACTATTTAGATTAATTAAAGAATTATTAAAATAATAATAAAGAGAAAATAACTTACTTTTAACACTTAATATAATAATTTTGAAATATTTTACGCCAGAAAATATAAATACAACCTTTTCAAATTATATTTACAATAAAAAATAAAGAAAATTACTAATATTCTGGATTTTTACGTGGAAATGAGTTTTTAGAGAGATTTTTCACAAAAACAATTAAATAAATGATTTAATCACGTCAAAATAGATGATTACAACAAGGTGCTCTTTGGTCTTTAATAATATAACAGTTTTATATATAAAGAATAAAGAAATTACCTTTGATTTAATTGATTTAATGTTTTTGATGCGTCTTAGGGGAAAACAGAGTAAAAAGAGCTATATTTATAGTAAATACCTCCCTCCTAGAGTCCAACAGGCTTCTAGTAGACGTTTACTGATTATATCCACTGGAATTGCCCAATATTTTAAGGTTTGAGGATGATTACATCATGATCAAACCATATTACATCATTATTACACCATTATTTAGAGTTATCACTATAACTCTAAGTTTGATGACATCAGAGGCTTGGCAGAACCCCAAATTCCGTGGATTTTATTATTTTTAATCATAAACTAATAGTATTCACCAATTTTATCACTCATATGACTGTTAAACTTAATTTAAGGTTACAGTAGGTGATCATAACTGCTCAATTTAAGCTCAAACTTTGATATTTAATAACTTTTAATTTTTACACGCTACAGCAATTCAGAGAGTGAATTCTGATAGCCTGACATAACCTTACTATGCTGCCAAGAGCTTTTCATTACATCATCAAAACTCTAATTTTTATGATTTTTCTTGTAACTCATCTTTTCTGTCGAAATTCAATATTTTAAACTTCAAATCATGATTTCAGGGGGTTATACCCTGAATTTAATAATAAATATTACATCTTTCTTCACGAATGAACTAGTAGAATCCAACTTTGTGCTTTATTTTAAGTTTGGACCACTTTCACAACAAAGTGGTCAACAGCTCTGTTGATTTTTATCAATATTTCATCATAGGTTTTAACCTTGTTTATAAATTGTAAAATAAAGTTCATATCTGTGTTTTTAGTGTAATTAGGTGGTAACTTTATTTTTGGTTCATCACTCTATCTTGTATAGTTTAAGAGATATTAGCTATGATCCTTGAATATATGCATTGACCAAAAAAGTGCATATATTCAGGTTAATTCCTTAAGTATTAACTTTGGAAATTAGCTCATTAATTGTTTTATGTGTGAATCTTCATGGGGAATCCAATGGTACAATTTATTTAA
This sequence comes from Austropuccinia psidii, assembly GCA_023105745.1. NCBI lineage: Eukaryota > Fungi > Basidiomycota > Pucciniomycetes > Pucciniales > Sphaerophragmiaceae > Austropuccinia > Austropuccinia psidii. The sequence goes on from JALGQZ010000004.1 coordinate 48,846,782, forward strand.
CATGTTGGTTCATTGGCCTTTGAAATAAATAAGGATTTATGGTTTTTATAAGGTATTATTCCTTATAACTCATTAAATATTGACTTTACAGATATGCCATAAAAATGGTATATGTGTATTTTACCATGGGGAATCCAATAGTATAATTTATTTCACATGTTGATTCATTGTCTTTTAAGTTAAATCAATTTTTGTACCAATTTATGGTATTTTTGTATTTTTGAAGTAATTATTTTTAATGTATAATTATTCTAAGTAATTTCAGTATAATTATCTTAAAGGTATAATTATTCTGAGTCTTTCTTGTGACCCTATTGGGTATGTGGTCATATCTCAAAGGCTCACAGAGTGCCAGGCCCTCTTGCTTCCATAAGAGCCCCTGTGACGTTATATTAATTAACTCCTAATTTCTTTTCATTCTATTCATTCATTCTTCATCATTTTATTCATTCACTCTTCATGAATTTAATTCATTCATTCTTCGAAATTATGACTCTTTCACACTTATGAATTTAATGATTCTTCATCACCTCTCAATTTTCTCTCATTCATTCTTCATTCTGAAAATTGAAAGCTGACCCAATTTTTATTTTTTGTTATCTTTTTAAATCTTAATCTCAATCATCAATCTCATCTTTTATCCTTCATTCAGGCGTCTTATCATTTTGATTTTCAAATTGCTCATCAGATTGTTCAGACACGTTTTTCATATCAGGATTCAATTTGATTTTTTCTTCAAGAATTTTGATTTTCAGGAAGAATTCACTTGATAATTGATTTGATTGACTGATTTGATATATTTTGACATTGACTTCAAGAAAATTGACTGACATGAAGAATTCTCATTGATTTTGCTGAATTTCACATCAAGACTTTGACATAAATTGATTTTGACTCAAGAATTCATCTGACTGATTGATTTTTCATTGCAAGATTTGATTTCATTGATTTTATTGACTTCAAGATTTTCATTGATATTGATTTTTGACTTCAAGACTCATTTGATTTTGATTGATTGAAAGACCTGAAGATTTTAATTGATTCATTGATTTTTCCCTCAAGATTTGGTTTGATTTGATCCTCAAGACTATTTTCAGTTTTGCCTCAAGTTTTTATCCAAGTTTTAATCTTATTCATTTAAATTTTATTCTTATTCTTATTCAATCATGCCACTCCAACACTCACCTCCTGCAAGACAGACGGCTCGAACTCAAACTGTTCTTACTCCTACTCCAAGAGTCCCTCTTGATGGCACCCCAGCAGTTCCTCAACTGAGGGCCCAATTGTATAGGGGACCCCGCATGGAAGGAAGGAAGAGTGCCAAGAAGATCAAATTCTTCCTCAGGAGTAGTTGACAGTTTTCCAGGCATTTCAAGTACTAGTCTCAAAGGTCCAGGTGAAGATGCTGAAGAGGAGGAGGAGAATTCTGTGGAAGAGGAAGAGTCTGATGGTACTGAAGGTGTTCCTGCTCCGGTGGGGGCATCCCAAGGTACTGGAGGACCAACTCTAGCCCAGTCTAATCAGCCTGTCTCTCATCAATCTGAACCCTCTTTATTGGCCATTATGCAGAAAATGACTCAGATTTTGGCCAATCTTCAAGCAGCTTCTTCTTCTGGATCATCAAGGCCACCAGCCTTCAAGACTCCATATATGAAGGCACCAGAATGCTTTGATGGGACTCAACCCTTCAAAGTCAGAAGCTTTATCCAGTCTTGTAGATTAATTTTTCATAATGATCCGGCAAACTTCTCTCAAGACAGGAAGAAAGTTCTTTATGCCACTTCATTTCTTATTGGCAGGGCTGCAAAATAGATTTAGCCTGATCTTTCCAATATCACCAATCAAGATCCCAAATACCTTCTCAATTCCTGGAATCTATTTGAATCACAACTACTCACTTTGTTTGGGGACCCAAATGGGGTCAGAAAAGCAGAAGCAGAGTTGGATTCCTTAAGAATGAAAGAAGGAGGGCATGTATCACTATACATTGCTGATTTTAGAAGCTTAGTCTCAAGAATCAGGGATTGGGGTGAAAGAGCTCTCATCCATCACTTCAGGAAGGGATTGCCATCCAGGATTCTGGATCAATTGGCCTCCCATCCTTCAAATATTGATTCTCTTCAAGACTTAATGGATGTTACCCTGGAACTTGAAACCAGGTACCATGAGAGGCAAAAGGAGAAGAATCATCATCAAGAGAAGAAGCCTGAAGGCTCAAAGTCAAGTTTTTCTCATCATCAAAATTCTTCAAGCTCAAGTCACAAGAAGAAGAATTTTCATGCTCAAAAGCAGGACAAGCCCCACTCTTCCTTGTTGAATAAGGACTTCAAGTCAAAAGGTTCTGAAGAAGGAAGAAGAATCAAGGAGGGCTTGTGTACTTATTGTGGTGAGAAGAATAGTCTTGAGTCTTGCTTCAAAAGACCTCAAAACAAGCTTACCCAGTTTTCAGGCCAATTTCCCACCCAGGGAAAAGCCTGAGTGGAGACCATGTTGTGTTCAATGGCCTTCACAGCTTTCCTTCCAGAGCTCAATTGTGCATTCTGAATACTGGTGTCAAAAATTCTCTTAAATATTTTGGTTTTTCTTCTCTTTCTGATGTTTTTTACAGTATTCTCATTTATTCTGGTGCTACACACCCATTTATTGCAAAGCAGTTTGTTCACAAGTACTCATTGACTACGTCAGAGCTTCCAGAGAAGATTCCCCTTATCATTCTTGACTCCTCTGAGTCTCCTTCCTTATTTGTGACTCACCATATTAGATATATGGTTGAGCTCCCTTCCTTCCCAAGCTTTGAATGGGACTTTTTAGTCATTGATACTCCCAAGGGAGAAGACCTCATATTGGGCTTTGACTTTCTCAATCATTTTAATCCTTCTATTGATTGGAGGCAAGGGCTTATCACCTTTAATCCTGATCATTTATACTATTATGATTTTTCTAAATCTTTCCGTAATGGTTTTTCTCCTGCCAAATCATGTGCAGCTCTGGTTGGTGATTCTAGAACACCATCATTTCCGTCTTCTGTCCATATTCCTTCCCTTAATTCCCCACAGTCATTACTATCTCCTAGAGATGAATTCTTCAAAGAGATTCAAGATGTTGGAGAAGATAATTCTGTATCTTCACTTCACCTCTTATTTGGGAATATGGACCTTCCTCCTTCATCTTATCATGACTCCCTGGAGGAGTTGTGGGATGAAGAGGAAGAGCCAGAAGAAGTAGAAACCGTGATGAAGGTTGTTCCTTCTGTCTATCACCAATACTTGGATGTATTCTCCAAGGTGAAAGCAGAAAAACTTCCTCCTCACTGCGCCTGTGATCATCATATTGAGCTGGAGGGGTCTCTACCTCCAGTTGGGGTGATCTACTCTTTATCCAAACAAGAGTCAGATATACTCAGGGCCTACATTTCAGAGAATGTAGAGAAAGGTTTCATCTGGCCAAGCTCCTCTTCAACAGGAGCACCTGTCCTCTTTGTCAAAAAGAAAGATGGTGGCCTCTGTTTGTGTGTCGATTAACGCAAACTCAATGCGGTTACTAGGAAGAACAAGTATCCTGTTCCTCCTATGAATCAGCTTCTCAATGTTTTTAATGGTTCTTCTATCTTCTCCAAGATTGATTTGCGTGGTTCATATAACCTGCTCAGAATCAAGGAGGGTGATGAACACTTTCCTTGTTTTAGAACTAAATATGGAAATTATGAGTACTTGGTTATGCCATTGATATTTTCAAGATCTTCTTGATGTTTTTGTTGTGGTTTATTTGGATGACATTATGGTTTTTTCCAAATCTAAGGAAGAACATGTCACCCATGTGTCCACTGTTCTTTCCAGACTCAGAGCCAATAGCCTTTTTGCTAAGGCGTCCAAATGCCTGTTTCATGTTTCAAGTGTGGAATATCTTGGTTATGTAGTTTCTGCTAGAGGCCTCAAGATGGACCAAGCAAAAGTCCAGCAGATTATAAATTGGCCGCCTCCAAGAAACCTCAAGGTTCTTCAATCCTTCCTTGGATTTGCCAATTTCTACCGCGCTTTCATCAAGAATTATTCAAGGAAGATCTGTTCACTAACCAGTTTCCTCAAGAAAGATTCATGTTTTCCCCTCAATGAGGAAGCTCTCAGTCAGTTTCCCCAGCTCAAAGAGTCTTTCACCACTTCTCCAATCCTTCTCTACCCACCATTGTAGAGACCAATGCATCAGATTATGCTTTGGGTGCTGTACTGAGTCAGGTCTCTGACTCAGGAAAACATCCCATTGCATCCGACAGCCGCAAGCTTATCCCAGCAGAGCTCAATTACAAAATTCATGACAAGGAACTCCTTGGTATCGTCTGGGCTCTCAAGCGCTGGAGGGCTTTTCTTCTTTCACTGTCTTCCCCTTTTGAAGTTCTCACCAATCACTCTTCCCGTCAATACTTAATGACCTCCAAAGTACTCACTCGCCGTCAAGCCCGTTGAGCTGAACTCCTTTCCAAATTTCATTTTTCAATCACTTACCACCATGGCCGCCTAGCTACTCTTCCGGATGCCTTATCACGTTGGGACGACGTCTATCCGGAGAGGGGGGAGGATTTCATCAGCAAGAATCCAATGAATTTTCAACAACTCATTGAGCAAGATGAAGTTCAACCCTCAAGGTTTTTTGCAGTGAAGGTGGAATCCTTTTCAAATTTGGTTGATTTAATCCAGAAGAAATTATGGCAAGACCCCCAGTACAGAAGTATCCTTGAAGATTTGGGTAAAGGTAAATCTGTCCAAGATTATTCTCTTGATTCCTCTTCCCAACTTCTTCTCTTCGAAGATCGGGTGGTAGTCCAAAATGACTCCACAATTCAACTTCGTATTCTTCAAAAGTGTCACGATTCTCCTCTAGCTGGCCACCCTGGCCAAGAGAAGACTCTAAAACTCCTCAAGCGGGATTTCCACTGGTCCCGCATGACTCAATTTATCAAGGATTAAGTTTCATCCTGTCAACAGTGCTCAAGAAACAAGAATATTCATCATAAGAAGTTTGGATTCCTCAAACCTCTTCCAATTCCAAATGGTCCTTGGATTTGTCTTTCAATGGATTTCATCACTCAACTGCCGCTGTCCAATTCCTTTGATTCAATCCTGGTCATAGTGGACAGATTCTCAAAAATGGCGGTTTTTATTCCAACAATGTCTTCAATCACTTCCCTGGATTTGGCCCACTTATTCATCAAGAATATCTTGTCAAAGCATGGCCTTCCATCAAGCATTGTCAGTGATAGAGGTTCACTCTTTGTTTCTTCCTTTTGGACAAATCTTTGTCAGAAGCTCAAGATTTCAAGAGACTTGTCAACTGATGGACAGACAGAGAGGGTAAATAAGATACTAGAACAGTATCTTTGGATGTATGTCAGTTATCATAAAGATGATTGGAACACCTGGCTCCCTCTGGCTGTATTTGCCTACAATAACTCTGATCACTCTTCAACCAAGCAATCCCCGTTTTTCACTGTTTATGGAAGAGATCCACAATTTTATTCAGTTCACATCACTCAAGATACTCCTGCTGGAAAGTTATCAACAAAAATTCAATCAGTACAGCAAGATGTCAAGAGGGAACTTGAAGCTGCCATAAACCAGTTTAAGAGGCATGCAGATGAAGGTAGAGCAAGTCCATCTGTTTTCAATCCTTGTGACATGGTATTGCTTTCCCCCAAGAACATCAAATCAACCAGACCCACCAAAAAAACTATCCAAAAGATGGTTGGGTCCTTTTCCAATCTTGAAGAAAGTCAGTTCCCATGCTTACCACCTCAAGCGTTCATCTCAATGGAAATCCATCCACCCAGTCTTCCATATCTCACTCTTGGAACCAGTCAAGACATCAACAATCCCAAATTGGCATCAAGACCCTCCTCCTCCAATTATCATTGAAGAAGAAGAGGAATGGGAAGTCTCTCAAATACTGGATTCAAAGCTCAAGAGAAGAAAATTAAGGTATCTGGTGGAATGGAAAGGTTTCAGTCAAGACCCAGAAAGATCCACTTGGGAACCAGCGGAAAACCTCAAGAATTGTCCTGAACTTGTCAAAGATTTCCATTCTTTGTATCCTGACAAGCCAGGAACCAATTCTTCAAAAGCCTGATCTCTTTATGGTGCTTGGTGGGGAGAGGAATTACCAAAGGTAACTCCCACTCCTGGTATGCACCTTTAGGGGTATTCTACTCTTCTTTGTTGTAAGCATCACCTTGGCCACTTTGTGAGCACTCTGCAATTTGGACACAGATTCATTGGCCTGGCTTTCAACATCAATTCCAAATCATGGCCATTTTTCACTTGGGCAAATGGACCTTTTCACTTTTATTTCCTTTTCCAAGTTTTCCAACTCAATACATTCCTTTATCAAATTTACATTCTTATTTATGGCACTGGCAGGAGTGGCAACTACTAAAAGTAAGTTCCTCTCCTGGTGTGCACTTCCCTGAGGGGTCTACAATCTTTTCAAAATATCACCTTGGCCACTCTGTAAGCAACTGGCATTGAATTCCTTTATCCAGGTCCCTGGCCACTTTTAAAACAACCATCAAATCCGTGATGAAGATCGGACTCCCCCTCAAAATTCATTTTTCTTTTTATTTTATTCTTCTTTCCCTTTCTTCATATCTGTTTCTTTATCTTTACTTTGCTTAAAATTTCTTTTATTATAATCTTTATGCCATACTTCTGCGTCAAATTCAATCCTTCAACATTTTCAAAGCCAAATGTCAAGAGAAGACTACATCAACCTCAATTCATATGCCAACATTAATTATCAGTCAAAATTTTCTTTTCAAGATCAAATACCTCTAGAACTCCTCTGTCCAATCCATCTCAACAGCCTCAACAGGCTTCTACCTTATCTTGGTGCTCAGGAGCTCACCATTCAAGGTAGGGGGGTACTGTCACAACCACAGGTTTGACCCTCCTCCTTGATGGTTGCGGCAATCCAACCTGGAGCCAAGTTGGGGCCAATTGGTCACATCATATCATTTATGGCCAATTGACCCCCTTGGGTGTTCTATGGCATCCATGCCATAACACCTTCCAATGGCCATTTTATGGCCTCAGGCCATATCCTGCCGTCATTGGCCTTCTTGGCCAATTCCCACTTCACCAACCCCCAGGCCTTCATCTTTGATTTTGGGCCTGGGGGGTCATTTTGTCTTCTAGGGGCCTCCAGGCCCCCTAGCCATCATCCTTGGATTCAGGGCCACCCCTTTCATTATTGGGGTTTTGGCCTAAATGGCCTTTTTGGGCCATTTAGGCCCCTTTTGGCCTAATTCAATGGGTCCAAAAGGGGCCAGCCACCTATGCCCCAAGGGCAGGTGGGTCCCAAACCACAATTGGGCCCACCTGAGCCATTTTTGGCCACCACTTCCTTGGACCCAAAAGTGACCAAAAACCTCATGGACACCATTTTGGCCATAAATCCCATAGGACCCAATTTTGGCCATGGACCACCATGGACCAATAGTTCAGCCATGGCCTCTGGCAACCACCAGAGGCCACCAGATCAGCTCAGTCTGTCTTTCCCCTCAACTTCAGGGGACTTCTTCCTTTTCCTCCATACCATCCGTACTCAAGGTTGCAGGCATGGTGCATATATGGTATTATATACCATTATGCACCATTTTTTCTCAGCAATCCAATGGTGACGTTTTCAGGACCCAATTCCACCTTTTCAAATCAAGGTCTCAAATCCCAACGCCCATTTCGAAGGAGGATTAATCAGCTCATCAGTCTGACAAGTTATGGCGGCAATCAGAAGACTCTTCAAGGATGCCAATCACCTGTATCTGCAGGAGTTGGGTTGGCACAATTCATTCAGGATTATTCAAGGGCAATTCTAAAGAGGTATCACATCATTTCAATCAGTTGTCAAGGCATCAAGTATTCAATACTCCTTGGACAACTCAATTCATCCATACAGGCCCCATTCAATAAACCTGTATGGTCTTGGCCCAATTGGGCCATTCCATCACACAGTTCAAATTTCAAGATGGCCAGAACTGTATTTCCCAATTCGGACAATACATTCGTTGATCCACCTTCCAGGATCAATCTTTCAGTTTTCACATAAACTGGCTACCTTTCATCACCTGGGGACTTTTTCCCCAGTTAATTAATATATTGGATTTATTTTTATCCTTATTTTCTTTTACCTTATTAAAGTTAATACTGATAATCTTAAGTCAGTCATTAGCACCCTTTCTCTTTTCTTCCTTGCCTGTCAGTGGATATTGGTGGTCATATCCCTTACTGATTCCATTCCTTTTCCAGCAGGTTGAAACAGTGAATTGAGGATTCACTTGGTTGGCTTCTTACTCTTTTCTTTATCTTTGGCATACTTGTCTTTCCACTCTTATTCTTTAAATAAATTAAAATCTTTATTAATCCTTTTATCCTTTGGAGCCCTCCAAGTGAGTTCTTGTGTGAGCCTTTGAGATATGACCACATACCCAATAAGGTCACAAAAAAGACTCAGAATAATTATACCTTTAATATAATTATATTAAAATTAATTAGAATAATTATACATTAAAAATAATTACTCAAATATACAAAAAATACCATAAATTGGTACTAAAATTGGTTTAACTTAAAAACCAATGAATAAACTTGTAAAACAAATTATACCATTGGATTCCCCATGGAAAAATACACATATACCATTTTTATGGCATATCTGTAAAATCAATATTTAAGGAATTATAAGGTATAATACCTTATAAAAACCATAAAAACTTATTTATCTCAAGAACTAATGAAACAACATGTGAAATAAATTGTACCAGTGGATTCCCCATGAAAATCCACACATAAAACAATTAATAAGCTAATTCCCAAAGTTAATACTTAAGGAATTATCCTGAATATATGCACTTTTTTGGTCAACGCATATATTCAAGGATCATAGCTAATATCTCCTAAAATATACATGATAGAATGATGAACCAAAAATAAAGTTACCACGTGATTACTGTAAGAACACAGATCTGAACTTTATTTTACAAGTTATAAACAAGGTTAAAACCTATGATGAAATATTGATAAAAATCAACAGAGCTGTTGACCACTTTGTTGTGAAAGTGCTCCAAACTTAAAAAAAAGTATACAGTTGGATTCTACTAGTTCATTCGTGAAGAATGATGTAATTTTTATTATTAAATTCAGGGTATAACCCCCTGAAATCAAGGTTTGAAGTTTAAAATATTGAATTTCGACAGAAAAGATGAGTTACAAGAAAAAACATCAAAATTAGAGTTTTGATGATGTAATGAAAAGCTCTTGGCAGCATAATAAGGTTATGTCAGGCTATCAGAATTCACTCTCTGAATTGCTGTAGCGTGAAAACCTTAAAAGGTATTGAGGATCAAGGTTTGAGCTTAAATTGAGCTGTTATGATCACATACTGTAACCTTAAATTAAGTTTAACAGTCTTAAGAGTGATAAAATTGGTGAATACTATTAGTTTATGATTAAAACTAATAAAATCCACGAAATTTGGGGTTCTGCCAAGCCTCTGATGTCATCAAACTTAGAGTTACAGTGATAACTCTAAATAATGGTGTAATAATGATGCAATATGGTTTGATCATGATGTAATCACCCTCAAACCTTAAAATATTGATCAATTCCAGTGGATGTGATCAGTACACGTCTACTAGAAGCCTGTTGGACTCTAGGAGGGAGGTATTTACTATAAATAGAGCTCTTTTTACTCTGTTTTCCCCTCAGACGCATCAAAAACATTAAATCAATCAAATCAAAGGTAATTTCTTTATTCTTTATATATAAAACTGTTATATTATTAAAGACCAAAGACCACCTTGCTATAATCATCTATTTTGACGTGATTAAATCATTTATTTAATTGTTTTTGTTAAAAATCTCTCTAAAAACTCATTTCCACGTAAAATCAAGAAATTTAGTAATTTTCTTTATTTTTTATTGTAAATACAATTTGAAAAAGTTTTATTATATTCTTTTGGCGTAAAATATCTCAAAATTATTATTTTAAGTGTTAAAAGTAGGTTATTTCATCTTATTATAATAATTTCTCTCTTATTATTACTCTTAATAATTCTTAATTAATATAAATAGTATTTATATTAATATATAACTTTAATATTAGTAATATTATTGTTATTAATTGTTTTTTATTTATAAAAAACAGTTTTTTACGCCTTTATTATTTGTTGGTAACAATAATAAAGAGCTTCATAATATATTAATTATTTTATATTAATATATTATTTATAATATTATAATTTCATATAATATTAATTATATTATTATATTTATTTAATAATATAATATTTTTACGCCATAATAATAATATTTCTTTATTATTATTATTATTTTAATCTTATTTATTTCAATTATAAGGACATTCAGAGTACAATAAGTAAAAAATTAGTAATTTTTACTTATTGTTTCATAGTCAAACCTTACATTTGGGGGCCCCGTCGGGATATTTACTTAAAAGACCTTTAAAAAGATTCTAATTGGGTTTATCCAATAATAAATTATATTTATAATCATAAAATTATATAATAATTTTATATTTTATTGATTTTAAAAGCTATTGAGGCATTTGGAAAGCAATTGTACTGTCTTACACGTGGTTTTTCACATCCTTAGACTTGCAAAAACTTTCTTTGAGTGACTCTAGTGATTAAAAGAGATATTTTATAAATTAAAAATAATTTTTATTATAATTTAATTTTATAAGAATCATATTCATTTTTTATTTTATTCTTTAAAAATAAAAATAAAAATATATATAAAAAATATTAAATAATATTAAAAACCAATAAAAAAAGTTATTTTTATTCATTCTTATTCATTTCTTTATTTATTTCACTTTTTTTAAAGATATAAAAGCAATTTCTACGTGGAAAATTGCCATATCTTGCCAAAAATAACACTTCTTATAAAAAGACTTATATTTATTTGTCTTTTTTAGTGTTTGAAGATAACCCAACAGAAGACAACCAAGCTACTGTTGAGAGATTTGTGGAAGAAACTTGTCAAAGTTCTCCTACACCAGTTATCACCAAAAGAAAGAAAGCTAAGAAATTAGACTTTCCAGGGCCCACCATTCAAGACTCTGAAGGTGAGCACCTCTTTTTAAATTGCCATAAAAAGAATTTTATTCTGAAATACTTTTATTTTTTCTTATTCTTTAAATTATGACTACCAGAAGAGGTTCCCAATACTCCATCCAATCAGATGGAGCTGGACTCAGAGGTAGAATTGATCCCTCAAAAGGGAAAAGAAAGGGCAATATCCCCAGTGGAACAGAATCCACACAAGGAAGTGCCTTATCCCAAAGGCAAGTCCCAGAAATGCCCATGATATCTGAGCCTGAATTGGAACTAAGTATGAGTAACTCAAATAGGTACAAATCACATTCAGAGGGCTCAAATAGACATCTACATGAGCCAGTACAAGCAGTATTACACAGTATACAAGGACAAAGACTGGGAAATGCTGCCTCAAATACACCAAGGAGTGATGAACTCCTGGCACATCCTGAAAAAGTTCCTCAAAGAGGAGGAGATAGTGAAATACTCCAATGGATGGAATCCACTGTCATCCAAACCTCAAATCAAAAAAATCAAGGATTATCATGCCAAAAAGAGGGAGGCAACCAAGGAAGAAGCCCCAGTAGCTTCTACCAGCAAGCCTCAAGCCAACCCACTTCCCCAAGAAGGGAAGAAGAACAAGAAAAAGCATTGGAGGAAACCATATTCCCCAAGCTACAGAATCCCAAGAATCCAAAAGGATGCCATGGACAATGTTTTCAACATGGCCAGAACCTTGATGGAATTCAAGGACAAGGAAGAGCAAAGAATGAGACAACCTCATTTCCCAAAGAAATAACCTTGTCCAAAGATGTTGTAAATACTTTAACAGAAATTAAAAATAGTATATTACCTCTAAAAGAAATTAAAGACAGTTTATTATCACTACAAGAAATAAATAACAATTTATCTTCTTTAACAAAAATTGTTGTGCAAAACAAAAAAGAAATTGACAACATTAAGTTTATTGTTGAAAATAATAAACCAAAGAATTTAATTGACAATACTCAAAAATTAATACAAGGACAACAAGAATTGTATAAATACATAAAAGATATCAAAGACAAAACTTTGACAATCAATTATGATGTGAGTATTGACAATCTTACAGAAAAATTAAATAAATTAAGTATTTCTGTAGAAAAATTTGAAGAAAAGACTTCATCACACCAAAAATTACTTTTGGACCATGTGGAAAAAAGTGATGAAGCAAGAATGCATCTGAAAGATGATATTCAAAGTGAAATAAGGCTTATTACAGAAAAAATGGATAAAATTAATGAGGCTAATTTAAATATGCCAAAGTTATCAACACCATTTTCTCATATAAGAAGCCCTGTTAAAACAAAAGAGGAATTGTCAAATCCTTTCATAACAGACTTGAGTCATCAAGACAACAACCAAGTCTTAATGAAAGAAGCACCTCAATTGAAGGAATGGCCAACATTCACAGGAGAAGGTGAATATGACCACATGTCATTTATTAAAACAATTGACATGTTACAAGAAGACTATGCCATACCAGATGAATTAATCACTGCAAGATTACATTCATTATTTGAGAAATCTGCAAAAAGATGGTATTATGGCATAAGACAGACAAATGGTAAAAATACCTGGTCTTGGTGGAAACAAGAAATAATCACCAAGTGGGCAAATGATGCCTGGAGGTATAAGATAGAAAATGCAGTTGAAAACTCTTTCTTTGACCCAGAGAAAGATAAACCTTTAACTTGGTTCTTAAAACAAGTTGAAAGGCTTAATGCACTGTACCCAGAAATGTCACAGAAGATGGTGCATATGAAAATACTTAAAAAATGTGGAGGGGAACTAGAACATGCCCTAAGAAGCAGGTGTATAGAACCATGCTCCACAGAAGAGTATATAAATGCACTAGAAGATATAGTGACAAGGACAAAAATTGGCAGGACTTGGAAAAAATTGGACATTAAAAGCCCAAATAAACCATTTATCAAAAAAGATAAATCAAAAGAATCCTTTAAGCCCAATACATCCAACAATAATGAGCAAAGAAAATGCCATAAATGTGGAGGTATTGGACACTTAGCCAATAATTGCCTTAAAAAAGCAAAAATTGATGAAATTGTGGAAACAGAAAACCACAATGACAAAGAAGAAGAATCTGACTCTGAAAAAGAGACAGAAGAATCAGAAAGCTCTGAAAGTGATGAAATCAATATAATTAATGCACAAATTAATAATATTGATATAATTTATGAAGTACTGGATGTTAACTCAAACTTGCCACAAGTTGGAACATCTGACACAAATCTGACAAACATACAAGATGCCAAAATGTATAGAACCAAACCTGCAAGGGGAATGGGATATACAGCTGGAAAATCAAGTATTAGTATTGTTATGGTTGATAACCAAGAAGGAAAGGTTAACTTGGATACAGGAGCATATTGCACTTGTGTTGGCAAAAGTTATTTAAAAACCATTGTCCCAGACTGGCAAGAAAAACTTATGCCAATACAAGGTGTCAAATTTAGTAGTGCAAGTGAGAGCATGAAGCCCCTTGGAATAATTGATTTAACACTAATTTTTCCTCATCCCTCACAATGTGTCAGAATTAAAGTAGAGTTTGTAGTAATGGACAACTGTACTAGTAATCATTTCATACTTGGGAATGACTACTTATCAATCTATGGTATAGATATCTCCAACCAAAAGGATAGATATTTTACCATAGGAGATAATAAAAGACAAAAGTTTGGATTCTTAAATAACAAAAAACAAATCACAGTTATTAAGAATGAGGAAAAAATTCCAGAAAAAGAACTTTTTATATCTGAACAACTCAAAGAGGCAGAATTCAATCAAGAATTAACAGAAAAAATGAAAGAAAAATTGATTGACCTCTTATTTAAGTATAAAAATGCCTTTGCAACTGACAAAGAGCCACTAGGTGCCATAATTGGACATGAAGTGGATATAATTCTTAATGTAGAAAAACCTTACCCACCTTTATTAAGAAGACCTGCTTATCCAGCCAGTCCAAGAGCTAGAGAAGCCCTAGAGGTGCACATTAAAGAATTAATGGACCTTGGAGTATTAAGAAAGGTTGGACATAATGAACAAGTAGAAGTTACTACACCTGTCATTATAACTTGGCATAATGGAAAATCAAGGATGGTAGGAGACTTCAGAGCCCTCAATACCTATACCATTCCAGACAGATATCCAATACCCAGAATCCATGAAACATTGACCCAATTGTCACAAGCTAAGTTCATCACAGCTATGGATGCTCTTAAGGGTTTTCATCAAAATGTCTTAACAGACAATGCCAAGAAACTACTAAGAATAATAGTCCATTGTGGAATTTTTGAATACTTAAGAATGCCATTTGGAATAAAAAATGCACCTTCCCATTATCAAAGAATGATGAATACCATATTTCCTGAAGAATTATCAGAAGGATGGTTAATCATCTATATTGATGATATTATAGTTTGCGCAGAAACTTGGGACAATCACCTTACAAGACTAGAAAGGGTACTACAGAAAATAGTCCAAGTGAATATGAAAATTTCCTTGAAAAAGTGTCATTTTGCATATAGTGAATTAAAAGCACTAGGACATGTGGTATCTGGACTTAGTCTAGGCATAGACAAAAATAAAGTAGCAGCAGTACTACTTAAACCAATGCCTCAAACTAAAAAAGAAATGCAATCATTTCTAGGATTTGCTGGTTACTATAGACAGCATATAAAAGACTTTGCAAAGATTGCTAAATCCTTGTATAAGCTATGTGACCAACAAACAGTCTATGAGATGACAGAAGAAAGAGTCAAGGCATATGAATAATTGAAAAATTCCTTAACAAATGCCCCATTTCTTCTGATGCCAGATTGGAAACTACCCTTCAAACTGTACATTGATGCTTGTGGAGAAGGACTAGGTGCTGCACTTCACCAAACACAAATTATCAATGATAAACCAGTGGAAGGACCAATTTGTTTCATTTCAAGGCAGATAAAGCCAACAGAAGCAAGGTATGGAGCAAGCCAAATGGAATGCTTATGCCTAGTATGGGCTTTAGAAAAACTGCACTATTATTTGGATGGCACAGTATTTGATGTAATCACAGACTGTAATGCTGTGAAATCACTATTAAATATGAAGACTCCAAATAGACATATGCTGAGATGGCAAATTGCTATCCAAGAATATAGAGGAAATATGACTATTGTTCATAAATCTGGAAATATCCATAAAAATGCAGATGGTCTTAGCAGATGGGCTCTAGCAAATACCCCTGACAATCCAGCATGGGTACCACAAGAAGAGCACCATATAGAAGGAATATGTGTTACAGACATTGGCACAGAATTCTTTAACCAAGTTAAAGAAAGCTATAAGACAGACAAAAATTGCCATATCTTAAGTCAACTTCTAATGAAAGACTGCAAAGATCCATCACTTTCATCAAAACTAGATGAAATATGGAAAAAGGCATATGATGAAGGAAGATTTCACCTCCTTGATGGAATCCTTTACCATAGAACAAAACACACATGTGTTATGGCCCTAACAGATAGAACACTAATAAACACTATTTTACATGAGTGTCATGATAGTGTTGCATCTGGACATCTCTCAGAAGATAGGACACTAGAGAGGGTGAAAACCTGCTCTTGGTGGCCAAATTGGAAGAAAGATGTTGCAGAGTACTGCCAAACCTGTGACAGATGTCAAAAAGCCAACAGAGCCACAGGAAAGAAATTTGGAATGATGATCCAAATCCAAGAACCAAAATCCCCATGGGAAATAGTTCATATGGATTGGGTAACAGCCTTACCTCCAGGAGGAGACAGGAGTTATAATGCATGCCTAGTATTAGTTGACAGGTACAGTAAAACTCCCATGTTCTTACCATGTCATAAAGATGACACAGCTATGGATACAGCCATAATGATATGGAATAAAGTCATTAGCCACACAGGCTTATTCCAAAATATTATAAGTGACAGAGACCCAAAGTTCACTTCAGCATTATGGACAAACCTCCATAACTTGTTTGGAACAAAGTTATCATTCTCAACAGCTTATCACCCTCAAACTGATGGTCTGGCAGAAAGAATGATACAGACCCTAGAGGATATGATCAGAAGATTCTGTGCTTATGGGCTAGAATTCAAAGATTCTGATGGTTTTACCCATGATTGGTGTACACTAATACCAGCACTTGAACTGGCATATAAGACATCAATCCATTCTTCTACTGGCAAAACACCAGCAATGCTAGAGAAATGTTGGAATCCATGACTTCCTTATGACACCCTCAAAAAGGACTTAGTGGATATACATCCAACAGCAAGCAGTTTCAAGATAATGCTTGACAAAGCAAGACACCATGCAAACAGATGCATGCAAGATTCTTTTAAATATGCAAATGAAAGATGGGATAAAAGTCATAAACCACCTGATTTCAAAATAAGAGACTTGGTTTTAGTATCAACCCTTAATTTCAATAACATAAAAGGCCCAAAGAAATTGAAAGATTCCTTTGCAGGACCATTTATGATAAAAGCACTCCATGGACCCAATGCTGTGCAATTAGAACTCACAGGTGAACTAATGAACAAACACCCAACTTTCCCTGTAAGTCTGATAAAACCTTACAGTTCAAGTGATAAGGAATTATTTCCACTAAGAAATAAACCCCCACTTGAAATTCCCCCCTTGGAGGAAGGAGAGGAAAAGAAAATAGTAAAAGTCCTTAAAGAAAGAAGGACAAGAAACAAAAAAGAAAGGGAATACCTTGTAAGGTATAGAAATTCAACTCAAGAAGATGAATGGCTACTTGAGAAAGATATAACAAATGCTGATAAATTACTAAGAAGGTTCAGACATGAAAGAAAACCGGAAAAATAAAAAGTTAAGCATTATTGAGCTTCAAGACTAACAAAGTCTATTGAAGAGGTAGGACAGTGGATGATACCCTAATCACATATATCAGATTGTGGTACAATCTTTTTTGGTGGTAGGGAATGTGAGCCTTTGAGATATGACCACATACCCAATAAGGTCACAAAAAAGACTCAGAATAATTATACCTTTAATATAATTATATTAAAATTAATTAGAATAATTATACATTAAAAATAATTACTCAAATATACAAAAAATACCATAAATTGGTACTAAAATTGGTTTAACTTAAAAACCAATGAATAAACTTGTAAAACAAACTATACCATTGGATTCCCCATGGAAAAATACACATATACCATTTTTATGGCATATCTGTAAAATCAATATTTAAGGAATTATAAGGTATAATACCTTATAAAAACCATAAAAACTTATTTATCTCAAGAACTAATGAAACAACATGTGAAATAAATTGTACCAGTGGATTCCCCATGAAAATCCACACATAAAACAATTAATAAGCTAATTCCCAAAGTTAATACTTAAAGAATTATCCTGAATATATGCACTTTTTTGGTCAACGCATATATTCAAGGATCATAGCTAATATCTCCTAAAATATACATGATAGAATGATGAACCAAAAATAAAGTTACCACGTGATTACTGTAAGAACACAGATATGAACTTTATTTTACAAGTTATAAACAAGGTTAAAACCTATGATGAAATATTGATAAAAATCAACAGAGCTGTTGACCACTTTGTTGTGAAAGTGCTCCAAACTTAAAAAAAAGTATACAGTTGGATTCTACTAGTTCATTAGTGAAGAATGATGTAATTTTTATTATTAAATTCAGGGTATAACCCCCTGAAATCAAGGTTTGAAGTTTAAAATATTGAATTTCGACAGAAAAGATGAGTTACAAGAAAAATCATCAAAATTAGAGTTTTGATGATGTAATGAAAAGCTCTTGGCAGCATAATAAGGTTATGTCAGGCTATCAGAATTCACTCTCTGAATTGCTGTAGCGTGAAAACCTTAAAGGTTATTGAGGATCAAAGTTTGAGCTTAAATTGAGCTGTTATGATCACATACTGTAACCTTAAATTAAGTTTAACAGTCTTAAGAGTGATAAAATTGGTGAATACTATTAGTTTATGATTAAAACTAATAAAATCCACGAAATTTGGGGTTCTGCCAAGCCTCTTATGTCATCAAACTTAGAGTTACAGTGATAACTCTAAATAATGGTGTAATAATGATGCAATATGGTTTGATCATGATGTAATCACCCTCAAACCTTAAAATATTGATCAATTCCAGTGGATGTGATCAGTACACGTCTACTAGAAGCCTGTTGGACTCTAGGAGGGAGGTATTTACTATAAATAGAGCTCTTTTTACTCTGTTTTCCCCTCAGACGCATCAAAAACATTAAATCAATCAAATCAAAGGTAATTTCTTTATTCTTTATATATAAAACTGTTATATTATTAAAGACCAAAGACCACCTTGCTATAATCATCTATTTTGACGTGATTAAATCATTTATTTAATTGTTTTTGTTAAAAATCTCTCTAAAAACTCATTTCCACGTAAAATCAAGAAATTTAGTAATTTTCTTTATTTTTTATTGTAAATACAATTTGAAAAAGTTGTATTATATTCTTTTGGCGTAAAATATCTCAAAATTATTATTTTAAGTGTTAAAAGTAGGTTATTTCATCTTATTATAATAATTTCTCTCTTATTATTACTCTTAATAATTCTTAATTAATATAAATAGTATTTATATTAATATATAACTTTAATATTAGTAATCTTATTGTTATTAATTGTTTTTTATTTATAAAAAACAGTTTTTTACGCCTTTATTATTTGTTGGTAACAATAATAAAGAGCTTCATAATATATTAATTATTTTATATTAATATATTATTTATAATATTATAATTTCATATAATATTAATTATATTATTATATTTATTTAATAATATAATATTTTTACGCCATAATAATAATATTTCTTTATTATTATTATTATTTTAATCTTATTTATTTCAATTATAAGGACATTCAGAGTACAATAAGTAAAAAATTAGTAATTTTTACTTATTGTTTCATAGTCAAACCTTACATCTTGATTCCTGAGTGCCAGGCCCTCTTGCTTCCATAAGAGCCCCTGTGACACACAGTATAGCTGGTTGCTATGAGGTAAATCAATATATATTAGTCCCAAAAGGATTTTAGTTACTCTTTAATGTTTATAAATGTAAAATGATTAATAATTCACATGGTAATAGGAGTCTAAGATGCTCTTTACCTCCTTTTCATGTCAAAATAGCAGCTTATTTGCAATTTTTGTATGATTTGATGAAAATCTAACTTGGTAACCAAGTTCCCAAAAGGCTCTGGTATACTAATTGGGCCATGATCAGCCATTTATCCAAGCTTTAGCGCTTACCACACCTCAGAGGAAACAGAATTTGGGAACCCTTGCTCTCTTTGATGTCTTTTGTCCCCCCTAGCTCTTTTCATGTCAAAAATAGTAATTTGGGCTTAAGACTGATATACACTATAGGTGTAACAAAACTGTATGTAAGAATACTGTAATTTTAATTACCACAAAAATTCATCACACTAATCTTAGTGTATATGTATCATGAGATTCCTCACATTACCATTATTTTGGTGTGAAATTGAGAAAAACAAAGAATTTCATAATTCTTTTATGTGTTATTGATGATGTGGTATTGATATATTCTCCATTTTACCACCTCATAGAGCTAATTTAATCTTATTCACTCTATGGAGCTAACCTAGATCAATTTCTGTGTGAAATCCAGATTTACTTACAAAAAGGGTATTCATCTTTTCTCAAATCAAAAATGACAAGATTTGGATATATGCATGACTTATGGGTTATTCATAGTACATAATTTTCTCATATTAATTTTGGCCTCTTTGGGTATTTAGGATATACCTCAAGGCTCACAGTTGAACCTTTTTATCACATTATTATGCTAATTTTTAGACCAATCACTGTAACTCTAATTTAATGACATAATAAGCTTGGAGAGCTATTTATTCTCATGTATAATAGTAGTTCAAATTATAAAATACTGATATAAAACAGTTTCATCTCTTATTGAATTGTTAAGCTTGAAATAGCATTAAAGCTGATGATAATTAGGGATCATTTTTAAGCCTAAGCTTTGACCCTTCATAGGCATCAAGTCATTCCTGCTAAAAAAATTCAGATAGTTAATTCCAATAGCTTGGAATGTTCTTAAAAATCTTCCAAGAGGATTTCATTACATCATTAAAGCTGTATTTTAATGATTTTTCTTGTAACTCTACTTTTCTGTTGAAATTCACTATTTTGAACTTTAAACCATGATTTCATGGGGTTGTACCTTGAAAATTATGATAAACATTTCATCATTATTCACATATGAGGTAGTAGAACCTTGATATTTACTCTTCTTAAGCCAGACCACTTTTAATTTGAAGTGGTCAACAGCTATTGCTATCTTGTCCAATATCTCCTTATAAGTTTTAACCTTCTTTGTAGCTTTGTCAATGAGGTTTATATGCTTATTCTTACAGTTATTTAATAGTAAATTTATTTCTGAATAAACTCTTTATCTTTTTTAATTCAAAAGATATGAGCTAAAAGCCATGAATATATGCACTGATCATAAAAGTGCATATATCCAGGCTATCTCAGTAAGTGTTTTTTTTAAAGATGTGACATAAAGATTTCATATATGTAGTATGTGATGAAGAATCCAATGTTGTAATTTATTTTCCATTTTCCTTATTTCTTTCTGAGATAATCAAGAATTTATGCCTTTTTGTTGCATTTTTTACTTATTTTAAGATTATAGTTTCAATTATTATCATTAAAATAAGATTCATAATGTTGTTTTGTTAACCCTTTGGATATGTGGTCATATCTCAAAAGCTCACATTCCCTACAGCCAAAAAACATTGTACCAGAATCTGATATAGTTAATTAGGGTATCATCCACTGTCCTACTTCTTCAATGAGATTTCTTAGATTTGAAGCTCAATAACTCTCAATTTTATTATTCTTTAGGTCTTCCTCCATGTCTAAATCTTCTAATTAATCTCTCAGCATTAGCTATATCTTCCTCAAGTAGCTATTCATCTTCTGGAGCTGGGTTTCTGTACCTTACAAAATATTCCCTTTATTTTTTGTTTCTAGTCTTCCCTTCTTTAAGGACTTTCACAATTTTCTTTTCTTCTCCTTCTTCTAAAGTGGGAATTTCAAGTGGTGGTTTATTTCTTGGTGGAAAGAATTCCTTTTCACTGGAACTGTAAGGTTTTCTCAGGCTTACAGGGAAATTTGAATGTTTGTTCATTAAGTCACCTGTTAATACCAGCTGTACAGAATTAGGGCCATGCAGGGCTTTTATCATAAAAGTTACTTCAGGAAAGTATGTTATTATCTTTCATCCTTTAATGTTTTCAGAGTTCAAATTTGATACTAACACTAGATCTCCTGTCTGAAAATGAGGTGTCTTGTGACTTCTGTCCCATCTTCCTTTTTCATATTTGAAATAATCTTTCATACATCTATTTTCATGATGTCTTGTCCTTTAAAGAATTTTCTTAACGCTTCTTTCTGTTGGATGTATATAGACAAAGTCCTTTGTGAGAGTGTCATAAGGTAGTATTGGTTTTAAACCTTTTTCAAACATTACAGGTGTTCTACCTTTAAATAAATGATTTTATGTTTTATATTCCAGCTCAAGAGCTGGTATTAGAGTACACCAATCATGGGTAAATCCATCAGAGTCTTCTAATCCAAGGCCATAAGCACAGAATCTCCTTATAATTTCTTCTAGATTCTGTACCATTCTTTCTGCTAGTGCATAATTTTGAGGGTGATATGCTGTTGAGAATGATAACTCTGTGACAAATATATTATGGAGATTTGTCCATACTGCTGAAGTGAATTTAGGATCTCTATCACTTATGATTCTTTGGAATAATTCTGTATGTATAATATATCTATTCCATATCATTCTGGCTATTTCCATGGCTGTGTCATACTTATGACATGGTATGAGCATTGGGTTCTTGCTGTACCTAACAACTAATACTAGGAATGCAATAAATCCTCTATCTCATACTTGAGGTAAAGATTTCACTCAATCCATATGAGCTATTTCCCATGGGGTGTTTGGTACTTGGATTTGGATCATTGTTCCAAATTTCTTGCCTGTGGCTCTGTTTCCTTTGGGAATCTGTCACATGTTTTGCAATATTCTGCAACATCTTTTGTCCAGTCTGGCCACCAAGAGCAGGTCTTAACCCTTTTTAATGCACTATCTTCTGAGATATTTCCAGAAACAACACCATCATAGCATTCATGTATCATATTGCTTATTACTACTCTATCTGTCAATGTCATAACACATTTTTGTTTTGTTCTATGATAAATAATTGCATTAAGGAGGTGGAATATTCCTTCAAAATATGATTGTTTCCATACTTAATCTGGTTTAGAAGATAATGATGGGTATTTGCAATCCCTCATCACTAGTTGGAATAATATATGAAAATGATTGCCCACCCTATAGCTTTCTTTAACTGGATTCAATAATTCTGTTCCAATGATTGTGACACATATTACTTCTATATTATTTTCCTCCTGTGAGACTCATGTTGGGCTTTTAGGTGTCTTTGCTAGAGCCCATCTGCATTTTTATGAGTATTCCCAGATTTGTGGACTATAGTCATTTTCCTCCATATTTTTGGATAGCAATCTGAAATATTAGCATGTGTCTATTTGGTTTTTTCATTTCTCATAATGGTTTTAAAGAATTACAGTCTGCAATAACATCAAAGACTGTTCCAGCTAAGTAGCAGTGTGACCTTTCTAAAGCCCACACTAATCAAAGTCATTTCATTTGGCTTTCTAAATATCTTTCTTCTGTTGGTTTAATTTGTCTTGAAATGAAGCAAATTGGCTCTTCAACAGGTTTATCATTGATAATTTGTGTCTTGTGTATTGAAACACCCAATCCTTCTCCACAACATCAATTTACAGTTTGAAAGCTAATCTCCAATATGAAATTAAAGGAAAAGGGGAATTTGTGAGAGCTTTTCTCAGTTTCTCATATGCTCTAACTCTTTTTCAGTCATTCCATAATCTTTCTGTTGATCACAGAGCTTATACAAATATTTCTCAATTTTCTCAAAGTCTTTCCTATTCTGTCTGTAATATCCAGCAAATCCTCAGAATTATTGAATTTCTTTCTTCGTTTGGGGAATTGGATTTAGTAGTACCTCCGCTAATTTCTTCTTCTCTATTCCCCAGCTTAAGCCAGATGCTACATGTCCTAGTTTTCTTAGCTCACTATATGCAAAATGCCCTTTCTTTAATGCTATTTTCATATTTACTTGGACAATCTTCTGTAATACTCTTTCAAGTCTTTCATGTGATCTTCCCAAGTTTCTGAGAAAAATGCAATATCATCAATAAAGATGATTAGCCATCCATTTGATAATTCTTTGGGAGATATAGTTTTCATCCTTCTTTTGTAATTGGAAGGGGGATTTTTCATACCAAATGGCATCATTAATTATTCATATATTCCACAGTGGACTATTATCATCAGGAGTTTCCTAGAATTATCTGTTAAGACCTTTTGGTGAAATCCTTCAAGGTCATCCATGGCTTTAATTAGCTTAGCCTATGATGGCTTTTGTAGTGTCTCATGGATTCTAGGTATTGAATATCTGTCAGGGATATTATAGGTATGTAAAGCTCTAAATTCCCCTGCCCTCTATTATTTAACATTGTTCTGGGTTATGATGACTGTTGTAGTCACTTCTACTTGTTTATTATGGGCTACTTTTTTTAAACTCACAGGTCCATTAATTCTTTAATGTGTACCTCTGAGGCTTCCCTAGTTCTTGAGCTAGCTGGATAAGCTGGTCCTCTTAGCAAGGGTGGATAAGGTTCATCCACATTTGGGATGATATTTAATTCATGTCCAATTATGGCACATAGTGTCTCTTTCTCAGTTTCAAAGGCACTTTTGTATTTGGATGGGAGATCAACCAATTTTTCTGTTAATTATTTATTGAATTCTGCCTTTTCTTAGTTGTTCAATTATTAATAAGTGGTTTTATATGGATGTTTCCTGAAAGGTGTGGATATGAAACTTTGATTAAAAATCAAGTACTTTTCCTGTCCTCAAAATTTGTATAAGGTAAAAATCAATTAAAAATAGTAAGAAATATTATTTTTACGAGAAAACACGCCAATTTTATTTTTTATAACTTTATTAGTATAAAACAATAATATTATAAAGATTCATTTTTTTACCAACAATAAACATTTATCCAGAAATACTCTACAAGAGATATTTAAGGCTACAAAAGAAATTTCTTCAAGAGCAATTTCAATTGGAATTAATTGAGCAAAGAACTGCAAGCAATTAATTAAAGAACAAAGTCTTTAAAAAGAATATTAAAGGGAAAACATGCCCACAAGTGACCAGAGTGAATTTGGAAACAGATTGACAACGTTTACAGTGATTAAAGATGCTTTAATTCACTTTTGGGGTGGTTCAAGGGTAAAAATGATTATAATAATTTTTTGACGTGGTTAAAAGGTTTAAAATGATTTTAAAAAAATGGTTGGAATCTTTTATTGATTGGTTTAACATTGTATAAACTAATTATAAAAGGATAAGATTCTAACATGAAGAGAAAAGTGGGGCAAAGAAGACATTTTTTTATAGCCATCAATTTTCTTACTCCAAAAGTAAAATTTACTCTTTTCAGTCGTGAAAAACAGTCTTACAACAGAAAAGCCAATTATGGCATCATTGAACCCTGGTTTGGACCAAAAAAGGGCTGGTTTAAGCCATTTTTAGCCATTTTAGACCCTTAAATCAGCCATTACTATAGCAATACCTGGTCTAGAGCCTTCAAAACACGTCAGAATGTGAGTAAGAGGCGTAGAAACCAGTTAAATCTGTTTTTACTAATATTGCTTTAACTTATGGGTAGCTTTACCCTCTTGGCAGCAGTTAAAACCACCCTGGTTGGTATCAAAACCTCATCATCAATTGAGTCACAGACCCTGTGACTCAATTCCAGGCCAAAAGTAATGAGCTTTTGTGTGGCTTTTGACATCCCATGCCAGTCAGCAAGGACTTTGGGGGTCTGGCTCCCCCTTAGAGCTAGAGTTCCTTTTCCCCCCAATTTTACTCTTTCCAATTTATTTTTTCCTTTAATTCCTCATAATGTATTATACTTGTAGTTTAAATATTTAATGAAATTGAATTTTACAGTACAATACAGTAATAATTGATACCTCAT
This sequence comes from Austropuccinia psidii, assembly GCA_023105745.1. Taxonomy (NCBI): domain Eukaryota; kingdom Fungi; phylum Basidiomycota; class Pucciniomycetes; order Pucciniales; family Sphaerophragmiaceae; genus Austropuccinia; species Austropuccinia psidii. The sequence goes on from JALGQZ010000004.1 coordinate 48,872,158, forward strand.
ATGTAAATCAAAGTTCACTTATGTAATACATGCGTACATTTTGACATTTCAATTGAATTCAATTGAAAATACTTGAATTCCTCATAACTTCTAAGCTAAAAACCAAACCTCAATTTTAACACAAAAATTGATGATTAACACCACATGTGGTGTGAATTAAATTAAAGTTTTGATGATTTTCAACTTTTGTATTGAAAAAACTAAAAACTTAATTTAAGCTTATTTAGAGTTGAGTTACAGAAATTTCATTCAGAGGTGACCCCACTTTATTTTGCATGAGGAATCCAATGGTGTGATAATTTCTTTATGTTTATTTATTGGATAAAAAGCTATAATATATATTTCATATAACGTTTTACCAAAAATATTTTAATTTAACAATTTTTATTAAAAATTCATTTTTACAAAAATATAATTTCATAATTTTAAATTCTATTGTAATTTTGTGTTAAAATTTTAATTAAATTTTTATTTTTAAATATAAATGTGTATTTATATTTGAATTTTTATATTTATAATATAAATAAATCTATTTTATTTATATTTATATCTTAATTCATCTTTTGTGGTCTTTTGGGTATATGAAAATACCTCTAAGGCTCACGTTTCCTCTGTTTTTATGACGGTAAATTGTTTCTTATTAATTAAGAAGCCAAATATTTTTCTTTTATTATCTCCTGTGGTAAGATATCTATCTTTCTGGTTAGAGATACCTATGCCACAGATTGATAAGTAATCATTCCCAAGTATGAAATGGCTACTAGTACAATTATACATTATTAAAAACTCCAATTTCATTCTTATACATTGAGATAGATAGGTTAAAATCAATGTTAAGTCAGTGATTCCAAGGTGTTCCATGCTTTCACTTGCACTACTAATTTTTACCCCTGTATTGGTATGATTTTTTATTCTCAATTTAGTATAAGTGGTTTTAAGTAATTTTTTGCAACACATGTGCAGTATGCACCTGTGTTCAGATTTATTCTTTCCTTTTCATTACTTATCATAATAGCAATTATACTTTATTTACCAGCAGTATGGCCCATTCCTTTTTCAGGTTTGGTTCTCTGTAATTTAGAATCTTGTTTATTTGTAAGACATGTGCCAGATGTTCTGATTTGTGGAAAATTTGAGCTTACATATAGCACTTCATGGATTCAATAAATACTATTAATCTAGGAGTTTATCATATTTATTCATAGCTTTCAGAGGGCTCTGATTCTTCATTATATTTTTCAGAATCATATTCTCCTTCTTTGTTATTGTGGTCTTCTGTTTCAACAATTTCATTTATCTTTTCCTTTTTAAGACAATTATTGGCTAGTTGTCTAATACCACCATATTTATGGCATTTTCTTTTCTCATTAGTTTTATTGGGTTTGAAGGGCTCTTTTGGCTTGTCTTTCTAGTTAAATAGTCTATTTGGGCTTTTTATGTCCTATTTTCTCCATTTTCTTCCAATTTTGGTTATTGTCAAAATTTCTTCTAGTGCATTGATGTATTCTTCAGTGGAGAATGGCTCTATGCACCTGTTCATCAGGCAATTTTCCAGTTCTCCTACACACTTTTTGAGTATTTTCATATTCACCATCTTTTGTGAAATTTATGGATATAATTAATTTAATCTTTAAGGTTGTTTCAGGAGCTAAGCTAAAGGTTTATAATTTTATGACTCAAAAGAAGTAATTTTCAAATGCATTTTCTATTTTGTACCTCCAGGCATCATTTTCCCATTAATGATTAATTCATTTCTCCATGAAGACTACGTATGTTTGCCATTTGTTTGTGTTATGCCATAATACCATCTTTTTTCAGATTTTTCAGAAAATGAATTTAATATTGCACTGATTAATTCATCTGCTATGGAATAATCTTGTTGAAACATTTCAATTGTCTTAATAAATGAAATATGGTCTTATTCATCTTCACCTGTGAATGTTTGCCATTATTCAGCTTGAAATGCTTTTTTCATAAATACTTGATTGTTGTATTTATGGCTTAAGTCTGTTATTAATGGATTTGTTATTTCTTCCTTTGGCTTAAAAGGACTTCTTAGGTGGGAAAATGAGGATGATGACTTTGGCATATTTAAGTTAGCCTGATTTATTTTGTCTATTTTCTCTGTAATAAGTCTTATTTCACTTTGGACATCATCTTTAAGATTCATTCTTTCTCCAACATTCTTCCTATGTGGTACAGAAGTAAGGTTTGGTATGATGAAGTCTTTTCTTCAAATATTTCCCCATAAATGGATAATTTGTTTGAATTTTCTGTAAATCTGTCAATACTCTAGTAATAATTCATAGTAAAATACTTTTCTTTGATATCTTTTATGTATATATACAACTCTTGTTGTCCTTGTATGAATTTCTGATTATTGTCAACTAAACGTTTTATTTTATTATTTTTAACCCTGAATTTAACATTTTCTATTTCTTTTTTGTTTTGCATAAAACTTTGGCTCTAAAATAGTATACTTCTGTTCATTTCCTTTAATGATAATAGACCTTCTTTAATTTTCTTTAGAGGTAATATACTATTTTTGATTTTGGCTGAAGTATTTACAAAATCAGGAGACAAAGGTATCTCTTTGGAAAAGATGATTTTCTTATTCTTTTCTCCTCTTTGTCTTTGAATTCCATCAAAGGTCTGACTATTTTGAAAATATTGTCCATGGAATCATTTTGGATTCTGGGGATCCTGTAACTGGGGGAATTTGGTTTCCTCAAGTTCTTTTTCTTGTTCTTCTTCCCCTCTTGGTGAGGTTGGCTGTCTTGGGGCGTGCTGGTAGAAGCTACTGGGATTCTTCTTTTATTTCCTCCCTCTTTTTGTTTTTCCAGTCCCTTATGTTTTTGATTTGAGGTTTGGATGATAGTGGATTCCATAAATTGGAGTATTTTCCTATTTCCTCCTTTTTGAGGAGCCTTGTGAGGATGTTCCAGGAGTTCATCACTCCTTGGTGGATTTGTGGCAGAATTTCCCAATCTTTTTCCTTGTACAACCTGTAATACTCTGTGTACTGGCTCATGTAGATGTCTATCTGAGCCCTCTGAATGATATTTTTCTCTGTTGAAATTACTCATTCTTAGTTCCGATTCTGGTCCAGAGATTATAAAAATTTCTGGGACTTTCCTTTGGGATGTGGCACTTCCTTGTCTGGATTCTGCTCCACTGAGGATTTTGGCCTTTCTTTTCCCATTTGTGAAATAATTCATACTTCTTAGTTCACCTCCATCTGATTGTATGGAGTATTGGGAACCTCTTTTAGTATTCATAATTGACATCAGATTATAAAAGAAAAGATTTCAAAAAGATTTATTCTTTTTTAAAGAAAGGTTCTCACCTTCGGGGTCCTGAATGTTGTTTCCTGGAAAAAACTAATTTCTTAGCTTGTCTTTCCTTATTCACCACTGGTGTTGGAGAACTTTGAAAAGTTTCTTCCACCAATATTTTAACAGTGGCTTGATTTTCCTCTGTTTGCTTTCTTAAAAAATTAAAAAAGACAAATAAATATAAGTTTTTTTATAAAATGTGTTATCTTTAAAAAGAAATCGAAATTTCCACATGAAAAATTTCTTTTATATCCTCTGACATAACAGATATTAAGAGGAAAGATAAATAAGCTGATATAATTTTTTTAAAATTAAATTAAAATGAAAATTTTAATTTTGATTCATGAATATCTTTTTTTAATTTCTAGAGTCACTCAAAGAAAGTTCTTGCAAGTCTGAGGATGTGAAAATTCATATTTAAGACAATAGAATTGCTTTCCAAACACCTCAATAGCTTTTAAAATCAATTAATATAAGTTTATTATAGGTTATTGGTAAAAACACATCAGCAAATTGGTGAAAAAATGTAATAGCTTACGTGTTTTTACTAAAAAACCTACTTGTTTTTACCATCAATTGTTAACAACACGTAAATTTATGGTAAAAACACGTAAGGGGTGTTTTTAAATGAAATCTGCCTATTGATGGCATTTCTGATGCCATTAATGGCATTTTCATTGCAAAAAAGGGCATTATCAATGCCATTAATGGCATTTTGAAGGCTATTAATGGCATTATCAATGCAATAAAGGGCATTATTTATTCCACAAACGGCATTTTTAATTCCACAAATGGAATTTTTAATTCCACAAATGGAATTATTAATTCCATCAATTGAATTTTTTAATGCCCTAAATGGCATCAACAATGCCATTTATGGAATCAATAATTTAAGGCCATTCATGCCATTTTCAAGGCCATTAACAATGGAATGAATGGCCTTAAAAATGCCATAAATTGAATTGTTAATGCCACAAATGGGAGTTTAATTCCACAAATGGTATTGTTAATGTCATTTATGGTATTTTTAAGTCCATTCATGCCATTGTTGCGGCCATTAAGGGTATTTTTAAGGCCATAAATGACATTAACAATGCCATTTATGGCATTGTTAAGGCCATTTATTCCATTTTTAAAGGCCTTAAAAATGGCATGAATGGCCTTAACAATGCCATTGTTGAGGCCATTTATGACATTGTTAAATGCATAAATGGCATAGTTAAATGCATAAATGGCATAGTTAATGCCATAAATGGCATAGTTAATGCCATAAGTGGCATAGTTAATGCCATAAATGGCATTATTAAGGCCATAAAATTACATTTATGTCATTGTTTCAATTCAAATTATGACAATACTATGGCCATAAGTGGAATCTATATGTCATTCTTGATGCCATTTATGGCATTGTTATGTCATTTGTGATGCCATTTATGGTACCTTTGATACCATAAATGGGGCTTTTAATGCCACAAATGGAATTTCAACTTCCACTCCTCATAAATTAAATTTTTAATTCAATTGATGTCATAAATGGAACTTTCAAGTTAATTACAAAAATTAACAAAAAAACGTACAAAAGGGACTTTTTGGGCCTACAATTGTTGTGGAAGAAAAAATCCCCAAATTTTGGGCTTCTGGTTTTTTATTCTCAAGAGTTTTCCCTTTTTTTCAAAAAGAACTATGGAAATTCATAAGTGGGAACATATATAATGAATTTTTTTAAAACAATAGGCCATTTTGCCAAATTTGGCCAAAAAATATGAAAAAATTTGTGGATATTGACATCCCATGTTGGGAAAAATATGGCAAAAAAAATTAAAAAAACCTCAAAACTGATCCTGAGGAATTTTTTGAAAAATAAGGTCACTTACATGTTTTTACCATAAACTTGCGTTTTTTGGCCATAAATTGGTAAAAATACATAAGGGATTACATGCTTTTACTAAAAGCTTACCTGATTGTACCAACACCCTTATTATATAGTTTAGTGTTGGAGAGAAAATTTAAATATTTTTATGTTATCTTTCAAGTAAATATCATTTCCAGGCCCCCAAATGTAAAGTTTTACTATGAAACAGTAAGTAAAAATTACTAATATTTTACTTATTTTACTATTAATGTCCTAAAATTAAATTAATTTTGAGATTAAAAATGATTATAATAATAAGATATATTATGATTATGGTGTAAAATGTATTATGTTGCTAAGGAATAATGATATACTATAAACTCATTAAAAATAATATATTTATGGCAATTTCTTAATGTTACAAACATTTCATAAATGCATATAAAATGCATTTTCCATAATAAATAACAATTTAATAAAAATAATATTACTAATATTAAGGTTATATATCAATATAAGAAGTATCAAAAATAATAATAAAGAGAAAAATATCATAATAAGATAAAATATCCTAGTTTTGAAGCTTAAGATAATAATTTAGATTAATTCCATGTCTATGAGTATAAATAAAACTTCTTTGAATTGTATTTTCAATAAAAAATAGAGAAAATTATAAATTTAACTATTTTTATGTGGACTTAGAGATATTGAAGATAATTTAACAGAAACAATAGAATATTCAATTGATTTAACCAAAACTAGTGCTTTTTACAAAGTGAATCTTTGGTCTTTAATTATATACTAGTTTTATGTATAAATAATGAAGAGATTACCCTATATTTTAATGCTTTAGTGTTTTTGATGTGTCTGAGGGTGAAACAGGGGAAGAAGAGGTCCTTTTAAAGTAAACCTTTTTTCTTATAGTCACAATAAATCTTCTACTATGTGTTTAATGATGTTATCCACTGGAATTGATGAGTATCTTAACTTTTGGTGATTATTATACCATTATTACACCATTTTTTAGGGTTATCACTCTAGCTCAAATTGGATGATATCATAAGTTTGTAAAATGTTTTTTTGGTGAATTATGGTATTTTGAATCATAAAAAAGTGATATCCAACATTTTTATCTCTTATTTAACTGCTAAACTTGAAATAAGATTAGAGTTATTTATCATTAATGATGTTTTTTAATCCTACACTTTGATCATTCATACCTTTTAGGTTACTAACACTCAAACAATTCAGAGAGATAATTCTAATAGCTTTTAATGTCCTTACCAACCTTTGAAGAGGATCTCATTACATCATCAAATCACTATTTTTGACAGTTTTTCTTGTAACTCTACCTTTCTGTTGAAAGTTACTATTTTAGACTTTAAACCATGATTTCATGGGACTGTACCTTGAATATCATGATAAAAACTACATAATTCTTCACATATGAGCTATTAGTATCTAAATTCCCCCTCTTTCAACCTTGGACTACTTGTAATTTAAAGTGGTCAAGAGCCATTGCTATTTTGTCCAATAGCTCCTTATAAGTTTTAACCTTGTTTATAGCTTTCTAAATAAAGCTTATATATTTATTCTTGCAGTTATTTTGTAATAAATTTATCTTTGAATTACTCTCTATATTTCTCAATTAAAAATATATGATCTAAAAACCATGAATATAAGCACTGATCATAAAATCACATATATCCAGGCTATCCCAGGAAGCATTGATTTTAAAGATATGACACAAAGATTTCATATATGTAGTTTTGAGGGGTAATTAAATGTTTTATTTTCTTTTACATTTTCATTCATTGCTTTCTGATATAATCAAGAATTTATGCCTTCTTATGTTATTTTTACTTCTTTTAAGATTATAATTTCAATTTTTATTATTAAAATGAGATTTATAATGTTTTTTGTGACATTTTTAAATATCTGGTCATATCCCAAATGATCAAAGCTCAAGAATAAGAAATATTCTATGTTTAATATGTATATGTCTATTCATTTACTTTTTCAATTTAAACTTGATTCAAAAAAGTAAGAAAAATTATCAATTATAATCTTATCAAATTTTGCTTTTTGAAAAAAAAACATAATACAACATCATTTCAAAATTTTTTCATATTTTCTCATGAATATTGATTCCATATTGAATTATAAAAAAAAGAACTTTTTGTTAAGAAAAAATACATGATTAGATACAATTTCAAGAGTTTTAATTTTATTTCCAATTTTCGATTGAACTTTAACCTCTCAGGCTCAATAAATTAAAGTAAATTTCAACCAATAATATAATCTTAGTTAAACAGAATGCATTTATAAAACAATCACTTAAAAATAAACCATTAATCTGAACCAATTCCGTCATCTTGATTATAAACTATAAATTTTGGATAAAATAGCTGGTTTTTCAAACCCAAATTTAGTCCTTCCGCTACTTTTAAGTCTACCTTTTTAATCCAATATATTTTTTAGTAAAGCTCAAGGGCCACATTTTCCCTCAAAGTCATTGTGCTATATTTTTCTTTACTCTATGCTTCCTTCTGGATTGAAAAAATTCTTCAATTTAGTTTCTGACCCCCTTTTTTTCATTATCTATATATTGAATATTACTATCTTCTTTCATGATTATTATTGCTAAATATTTGTTGAATTTCAATATAACTGGTTTTTCATGTGATAGAATCAGTTGTTCATCAGATTTCAATTTTTGTGAATTATTTCAAAATTATAATTATGTGAACATATCAAATAGAAAAACAATTTCCCATTGTTAGTCTTCATTACTATTATTCCTTCTTACTACTTGAACTATAATATCTAAGCAGAATTCAATGCCAAATTCATTAATATATCCCGTCATAAATAAACCAAATAATTCTAGTGTAATTTAAACCAGCTCAATGACTCAACTAATTCAATCACAATAAAAGTAGAATCAGAATACAATATAAAAACAAAATCTTATTATAACAACTAATTTTATATTATTCCTAAAAATGAGCGAAAATAATGTAATTTTCCCCATTTGGATGAACAAAGCAAGTCAATTCTCATTTTAAATCAAAATTACATTCTGTACCATTAATCATGAGTCATTTAATGATCCTGGAGATCCAGTATTAAATGAAGTAAAACAATGATTGAAATCATATAATAACTGTAATTATATGGAATAGGTAAATATAAAGCCATTATCAGTTTCACTAATTGTCTTGATCAGAAGTGAAGATACTTTTGTTACATCAACAAGCCAGAGAAGAGCCAAACATATTTTTTTTTAAAATCATAATAAATCTTTCCATCATTAAGTTGCTTTTTTGATAATGAGATGGGACTACTATTAATACAACTAACACAGCCAGGAAATATTTCAGCTTCAATCAATTGAGAGATTTCAAACCTTAATTGTTCATTTTTCTATGATATGTAGCTATTCTTAAGCTTTATGAATCATGAAATTACCCTTTGTGTATATATAAAGCCTGCACCATTGCCCCAATCTTCCCAACCAATTCATCATCATCATTTCGACAAATTCTTGGGAGGTTCACATCTATTAGAATTTCTTCCTCATTTTCATTATAGGTTTAATTATTGTAAAATACTTTATCCTTTCCAATTAGAGATATGAAAGGAAGAAATGATATTTATGCTTTACAACATAGCTGCTTGAACTTTCTCTGAGGGACACTTTCAAGATTATCTGCTTTCCAAACATAAGGAGAGAAAAAAGAACTTCTATGGTCTGAGGTATTCCTTTTGATAAATTTTAGAAAAAACCAATATATCATCTTCAAGCTACTCATTAGATTCAATTTCAGCTTCATATTCTAATTGTGCTTCCAAAATATTAGGTTTGAGTAAATATATTAATAAGCTCCTTGGAGTTTTTTGATTTCAAAACTTGAATTTCTTCTTCTGATTGTTTCTGGGCTATAATTAATAAACTAAAAAATAATAGATATTAATGAAAAGTAAAAATTAATCTGTATCTAGTTTAATGGTAAAAATAGATTGATATTAAAAAAATGTGTTCTAATACAAATTATTAGAAATACTCAAGATCCTTTAGAAATTATTAATTATTTATAAAAAAACATGTTTATGGTAGCTTAAGATACTGCAGCTTATGAGTTCTTTTGGTATTTTGAAAGAAAGAAAAGACAAAAATTAAATTCAGTATTTTGATGAAAAAATATTCAGTGTTTTCAACTTGTGATTTGTCAAATTTGAGCTCCCCTAATATTTATATTTATATTTTTTATATTCAATTCAAATTGAGATGATATTTAAAAAAAATTATTGCGAGGATTCAAATATGAATAATTTCATGCTAAAATAGATGAAAAATGTTTTGTATAATTATAAAAGACAAATTAGACAGAAATTCTAAATTTAGATGGTTGAATTAGGTACCACTAGGGTTCCTAATTTGACAAAATCCAAATTCTAATTTTGAATTTTTTTTTTCAAAATTCTGTTTCAACCTTCCCCTCATCCATTCGATTTTTTCCAAATCGTTTTTTGATTTTTTCTAGTTTACTGTCTTGTTAATATTTCACATCAATTCATTCATTGAAAGATTTGACTTTTCCTTTTTTAAAAAAAAACCTTTTTTCATCAAAAAACTTCCAGATTTTTCAATTTGATACTTTTGAAAAGCTTTCATACAAAAGCTTGTATTTCTTGAACTTTTTTTTTAAAAAAGAAAAATAACTTCATAAACCTTTGGCAATCTTTTCTAGGCTATTTTCCAAACATTTTGCTAATGATTTCCATTATCATAAAGTTCATTTTAAAGAAAAAAAAATATTATTGTTGTTGTTTCTTACAAAATTTTGTTATACATTTTGTAAACAATTTTCAATATCATCAATCCAAATTTAAATTAGCCTTTTTGACGATTTTCCAATAAATATTTGATAAAGACCACCAATTTTTGGCTTTCAAGAAAAAAAGAAATAATCTTTTGGTTATTTCATCAAGAAAATTCACCTCTGTGCTCCAAATTTAATTAAAAAACCCTTTTATGATAAATCATCACTTATTTTCTTTGACTTAAATTAAGGTATTTTCTAATAATTTTCTCAGAAATTGTAGATAAGAAAAACTAAAATGGTGAGAGTTATATGACTAATTATCTTATCTTCATTTTGTCTTATTTCTTAATAAATGATGTGACCTATTTAAATATATCTTTTAAAATTATTTGGTAACCCCAAGAAATCATATGAGTCATTAATAAGATGAACAAAAGGCAAGAATTTGAAGAATTTGAAAAGTACTTAAATGATAATAATCAAAAGGGTCATCTCAAACTTGATATTCATAAATTTTAGCAATTTTGGTTTACTTAAAAAAACATTCTATGATAATTTCGAGTGGAAGAGTGTTACAAGTTCTCATCTTAAAAATAAAGGACAAGAAAATTTACCTGATTTAATGAAGAATAAATTTCCATGCTTTGAATGAGTGTGGAAATATTTCGGTGAGTTTGAAACTTTTTGACCTTTTTATTAATATGACAATGGAATCATCAAGGTAAATTCATGTTTTGATTCAATTAAATTCAATCAGACAGATTATCACGAATTTTCCTTGCCATTCAATACTAGTTCTATCGATACGGGAGATCCTGGAAATGTACTTCCAGAAGAAATAAATCATAACAATTAAGAATTATTCAATAATTCAAATCTCAATTTCAGAAATGAATCAGAGGATTACTCTGATTATGAGTTAAATCAGATCACTTCCACCCATGGTAGTGGTTACCATGAAATATGGATGCCCTCATCATCTCCAATAAAGACTTATAAAGGAAATTTTCAACTTTGGGAGAAATCATATTCAATATTTGACGAGCCTAATAAAGTCTAAAAAAAACAATCAATTTTAGACTCAATTAATAATTTAGTCCATTCAGAAGACCTTATGTTACTTAAGAATATATAATATAAATTTCAAAAGGACAAAAACTTATGAAAAACACCAACGAAAAATTCAAATGTGCAATTTGAATTATGAATTAGAGAAATTTGAATTAAATAAGTTTTTAGAAGAAAAAAAAGACCACTTTTGAATTCTTGACTTGGGGCACTGTTGTTAAGAAATAAAATTTAAAAATTACACATCAGTTAGAGATTATTGAGTAGCTTTTGGCACTAGATGGGCTGAGAAAGGCTCATCCCCAGAGGGAATTGAAAAGCTGATTTTTATTAAATTTGATCTATTTTATTCCACATTATTTGAGTATTTTTCATTTTCTTTAATACCCAATTTACGCTGCTTATCTAAGACGTTCCTTATATCTTTTGGGAAAGATGGCTTAATTTCATTTTTTTAGAATTTTTTCATGTTGATTTATGTGTGTTATATAGCTATATTATCTGGATTGAATATTTATGTCTCTAACCAAAATATAACGCCTAAAGAAACTATAATAAAATAGACATTAACTAGAATATTCATAATACACAATTATGTTAATTATAAAATAAATATTCCCACTGAATCCTTGATTTTAGTAGCTTTCCATCAAGATTGCCTTGATTATTTTTGATATAATTATTTTCAATTTCAAATTGATCTACTCCAATTTCTTCTCAGCCATTCCTAAATTAGGAAAGGATTTTATTTAATATACAACATCCTTTTATCAAATCCACAATATGAGCGATGTTTTCATTCTTGTAGAGTATTAACTTTAGTTCCTTCAATTACCCCAATATCCCTTTCATCATCCCAATAAACTTCCCATTGCACACCTGTGAGAAATCCAAACAGTAATTCAAATAAGAATTTGGTGGGATATTTGATTCTGGAGCCTTATATGAAGGTATTAAGTGCTCATTTACGAAGTAAACAGAATCAGAACATAGATATTGATCTTTTAAATCTCTCATTCAACACTCTAAAAATAATCATATATTGTAAGCTAACAAAAAAACCTTTATAAAAAAGATGGTCCTGCTTTTATATCATCATTTAATTGTATACCTTGAGATCCACACAAGAGCCATGCCAACAAAAATGCCAATTATCCTTTTTTATAAAACTCACATACAATTTGTGCATTAATTGAATATCTTTTTTTCCTGTCAAAAAAGGTTTTCACCATCATTTCTTTACTTTCACAACCATGGGAGAGAGACCCCATCGATGGATTTATAAAATCCTTTGTCATAAAACTCTTATGGAAAATTGGCCATCCTTCTTCTTTGTCCCCTCCCAGGGCCATTTTGGCTGCAATTATAAGTTATGGCCTCACAGGCCATATCTTGTTCATTGGCCTCTTGAGGCCTTTCCATAATAGTTTTCCCCCAGGCCTAGGGGTCCTATGGCCCCTTTCATTATGGGGGTTTGGCTATTTAGGCCCCTATGGCCTCTTTTCTCTGTAGAACATAGGATACCCAAAGCCCCTTTTGGCCTAAACTCAATTATTAAATGCATTCCTTAAAGGCTAAAATGGCCATGAAGAGCCACAAATGACATATATGGTGTTATAAACTATTATGCACCATTTTTTCTCAGAAATCCAATGTCTCCAATTCCAGGACCCAAATTCTTCATCTAAAAGAAGTCACCAACCTGAAATCGCATTTTCAAAGGAAGATACTCAAGGGAATCACTCCATATTCTATGGGTTGTAATGGGTAGGACTGCAGGTGGACCATTCAAGGACACCAATTACCTGGCCCATTCAGGTATTTGTCTTTTTTTTATACAGGATTTCTCCCAAGGGAATACCGGTCAAGGATTTTCAAAGCTATTCAAGAGGCAGTAATTAAAATCAGTTTTCAAGGTGTCAAATCTCCAAAACTCTTCGGACAACTCAATTCACCCATATAGACTACATTGACCCTTCTGGGTGAATTAAATTCAAATATTGTGGTTGTAAAAGCACCCAGTTAATTTACCAAGATGGCCAAAGCTTATTTCTCACAAATGTTAAATGCAGTTGCACACTATTCATAAAGCTGGGTTTTTAATCCTCCAGGATCAATCTTTCAACTCTTCACATATACTTTCCACTCTTTATCCCCCTGGGGACTTTTTACCCAGTTAATCAATTTGCTTGTATTATTACTTTCTCTTCATTTTCACAGTAAATACTGATATTACTAAGTCAGTCATTTTCACCCCTTTCTTTTCCTTTCAGTTGATATTTGTGGTCATATCCTTTTACTAACTGCATTTTGCCTTTCTGGTAGGTTGAAACAGTGAATAAAGGACTCAATTTGTTGGATTTTTGCCATTGGCTTCCTTCTTCTTATTTTCTATATATATTTTTCTCTTTCACTCTTATTATATTAAGGAAATATATTATTCTTTTATCTTATTTTATTCTCTTTAATCTTTCTATTTCCTTGATTACTGAGTGCCATTTTTAGAGCACCTGTGACAGCTTTTGATACATCAGATTTATTTTCCCATCAATGAAACTCACCCAACTATCAAACCCCCTTCCTGTATTTCATAAATAGAAAACTTTTCTGTTTTTTTCTGAACTAGGATACCTAAGAATATCCATTTCCATTGGGTTAATTTGAAAAAATAACCTTTCTTTAAGCCAATATAATTGTTCATACCCCAATCCTAAAGTTTCTTGTTTTATTTTCAGCTTAGTATTCATTCACATTTAATCAAATCCTCTTCAAATCCATTTTCAATTGATTTGAAATCACCAGTTACTTGTTTCAATTATTAATTCCCTTCAAAAAATTGATTAATAATTTTTTTTAAAGAAGTTTGATTGATAAGTTTTCAAAACAAATTTATTGATAATTTTTTTACAGAAAATTGATTGATAATTTTTTACAAAGAATTGATTGATAATTTTTTTAAAAAGAATTGATTGATAATTTTTTTAAAAAGACTTGATCAATGATTTTTTTAAAAAAAATTGATTGATAATCTTTTAAAAAAAATTGATTCATAATTTTTTTAAAAAAAATTGATTCATAATTTTTTTGAAAGAAATTGATTAATAATTTTTTTAAAGAAAATAGATTAATAATTTTTGAAATCAAATTAATAAATCCCTTTTTTGATTTGTTTTAATTAGATATTAATTCCTCATAAAAAAATGAAATAGAATATTAGAAAAGCTTAGGTTTTTTCAATTTTGTTTGTCAAAAATATTTAAAATTAATCATCTTTTGATATATTTTCAATTTAAAAGATGATTTTGATCTTACTAAAAGATCTCAAATTATTTCAAAAGTAAATTTTTTTAACTATAAGTTAGAAATTATCATTTTTTGAATAATATTTTTTAATTATCTCTTATATCTCTTAATTTCTTTAAACATTATTTACTTCATTAAATACTTGATTTTCTTTTCTTTTGATTTGAAATACTAATAGTAATATTCAAATTAATAAAAAAAAGTTATATTGAAATATAATAAAAAAATTCATATGCAAAGAAAATGAAAAACTGTAAAAGAATGAAGAAACCCTTTTACAAATTCATTGATTCAAAATGAACTTTTTTGAGTTTAAACTGATTTAAATTTGATTTTAAAATATCTATTTATTATTATTATTATTATTATAAAATTATACTTGAGTTGATTTTAATGAAAACAAATTGAGAATTCCAACCAAAACAAAAATAATAATAATTCCAAAGACTAATTTCAGTATTGATTGAGTCAATTAGTAAATGTCAAAAAAACTATTTATCTAATTAAATTAAATTCATAAATCATTAAATGATAAAAAATTTTTTTTTTGTTTTTTCTGTAAAAGAAAATTAAAAACAAATTAAAAAAATTCAAAATAAAAAAATCATCAATAAAATTTTCTTTTAATCATGTATATACACACATATATATATGTATAATTTTTTAAAATTTCAAGCTTTTTTTATTGAAAAAAGAGAAATTAATTTTTAACCAAAGGAAAAATCTACAAATATTTATAAAAAAAACTATTATAAAAAAAGAAATTCATCTAATTCATTAGAGGTTCAAAAAGAATTATATTTATATATATATATATATATATGTATGTATGTATATGCAAATAACTTTTTTTTAATCTCAAAATATTATATATTACTCCTAATTAGAATTAAACTTAAATTTTTTTGATATTTTTTTGGAAAAAAAAAACCTTATTTGACACATTATTATTATTATTTTACTATTAAATAATTTATTAATTAGTTAATTCTTTTTTCTGTTTTAATTTTTATATATTATTGAATGTCATAGGGGCTCTTTTAAGTGAAGAGGGCCTGGAACTAAGTAAGATGGTACTCACTTATGGAGGGCTCAAGTGGTATACAATAAATAGTAAACTTAAGATTGTGATAAGAATGAGATTTCTAATAAAAGAAATATAAGAAGAGCAGCAAAAAACAAAGGATAAGAGTAAAGAATAGAAGAGCCAACTACAAACAAATACAAGTCCACTGTTTCAACCTGTCAGAAAGAAAGAGAAGGGATGATAAAGCTATGGTCACCACAACTCTACTAAAAAGGTGAGCAAATGCAAAGATTAAATTAATACCAATAATTCAAATATTCCAAAATAACAATAAGATTATTTATTAAAGAATAAATCAAATAGATTGATTAAATGCATAAAGATTCCCAGGGGGAGAAAGAGGGGCTGGTATATGTGAGAATCCACCAGGCCTGATGCAAAGAGCGAATTTTCTTGAGCTGAATATTGATTTTAATTGATTTGGATAGTACAGCCCCTGTATGGATGTAAAGGGTCTGTACAAGAGGTGTGGTGGATTTGAGTGATAATACCATTTCAGACTTGTTAATCCAAAACTTTATTTGATGGATTCAGCCTGTACCAGTGTTGACAGGCTTTTTTTGATGAACCAAGCTTTATGAGTGTTTCAGAAAGAAGATTTTCTGACACTTATTAGTGATACACAAAATAAATTGCTGGTCTGGTTAGTTTGAGTGTGTTTAAGGTTGAAACCTTTAGTCCTCATAGTATCTGTGACAGTATCCCCCTCTTGAAACTGGTGGGATCCTGAACACCATAATAGCTTTCCATTCTTGAGTGTCATCCCAATATCCCCACATTTTTTCAAAATCTTTAAATTTTAACCTTCATTCCTCTTAATCAGTATCCTGAGAATCCCCTTTTTGAGGCATTGGAATATGACACCATATCCAAAAAGGTCACAAATTAACTTTAAAATACTTTTTTTAATAATAAGAATTGAAATTATCATCTTAAAACAAGTGAAAATGCCATAAAAAGGCATAAAATCTGGATTATCTCAGAAACAAATGATTAAAAATGTGAAATAAATTACACAATTTGATCACCCATCAAATTTTTCTACATCATATCTGTAAATTTAATACTTCCAGAGATAACCTGAATATATGCACTTTTCTGATCAGTGCATATATTAATGGTTTTTAGCTCATATCTTTTGAAAAATGCATGATAAATAGTTGAACCAAAAAACAATTTACCACATGATAGCTGTCAAAATACATATATAAGCTTTATTTGAAAAGCTCTAAGCACTTTTAATCTTAATGGTGTTTCTTAAACAAAATAGAAATAGCTGTTGACCACTTCATTATGGAAGTGTGTCACAACCACGTATTTTGACCCTCCTCCTTGATGGCGGCGCCAATCCAACCTGGAGCCAAGTTGGGGCCAATTGGCCATGTCATATCATTTATGGCCAATTGACCCCTTTTGGGTGTTCCATGGCTCTTATGCCATAACCCATTCCATTGGCCACTTATGGCCTCCATCATCCTTTATGGCCTCAGGCCATATCCTGCGTCATTGGCCCTCTTGGCCAATTTGCACCTCACCAACCCCCAGGCCTCCATCACTGTTTTTGGGCCTGGGGGGTCCCTTTGTCTTCCAGGGGCTTCCAGGCCCCATGGCCACCTTCATTGGTTTCCTGGCCACCCCTTTCATTATGGGGGTTTTGGCCTAAATGGCCTTTTTGGGCCATTTAGGCCCCCCACGGCTTCTACGGTCCGCGGGCCGTAATACGCGGTCCGCGGTCCGCCGTCCGTAGGCGGATTAGGCCCCTTTTGGCCTAATCCAATGAGGCCAAAAGGGGCCAAAGGGGGCAGCCACCTAGCCCCCAAGGCCAGGTGGGTCCCAAACCACAATTGGGCCCACCTGAGCCATTTTTTGGCCACCAATCCCTTGGACCCAATTTGGACCAAAAACACGTTGGATCCATTTTTGGCCACAAATCCCGTAGGACCCATTTTTGGCCCTGGACCACCATGGACCAACTTCACCGTCATGGCCTCTGGCAACCACCAGAGGCCACCAAATCATCTCAACAAGCATTTCCCTCAACTTAAGGGGAATTCTTTCCTTTCCCTCATGCACTCCGTACTCAAGATTGCAGGTGTGGTGCATATATGGTATTATATACCATTATGCACCATTTTTACTCAGCAATCCAATGGTGACGTTTTCAGGACCCAATTCCACCTTTCCATTTCAAGGTCCATAATTCCAACGCCCATTTCGAAGGAGGACTTTTCAGCTTATCAGTCTGGCAATCCATGGCGGTAATTCAGAAGATCATTCAAGGATCCCAACCACCTTGTATCTGCAGGAGTTGGGTTGGTACAATTCTTTCAGGATTATTCTAAGGTCAATTCTCAAGAGGTATTACAAAATTCAATCAGTTGTCAAGACATCAAGTATTCAATACTCCTTGGACAACCCAATTCATCCGTACAGGCCTTATTCATTCAACCTGTATGGCCTTGGCCCAATTGGGCCACTTCTTATTCCACTGTGGGAATTCCATCACACAGTTCAATTTTCAAGATGGCCAGAACTGTATTTCCCGATTCGGACAATACAGTCATTGATCCACCTTCCAGGATCAACTTTTCAGCTTTTCACATATACTGGCCACCTTTTCAGCACCTGGGGACTTTTTCCCCAGTTAATTAATATAGTGGATTTATTTTTATCCTTATTTTCTTTTACCTTATTAAAGTTAATACTGATAATCTTAAGTCAGTCATTTAGCACCCTTTTCTTTTATTTTCTCGCCTGTCCAGTGGATATTGGTGGTCATATCCTTATACTAATTCCATTTCCTTTTCTGGCAGGTTGAAACAGTGAATTGAGGATTCACTTGGTTGGCTTCTTGGCTTTTGGCTTCTTTATTATCTTTGGCCATTGGCTTCATCTTTTCTTATCTCGTCTTTTGGCATACTTGTTTTCCCCTTTATTCTTTCTTAAAGAAATTCAGTCTTATTATTCTTTTATCTCTGGAGCCCTCCAAGTGAGTTCTTGATTCCTGAGTGCCAGGCCCTCTTCTTCCAAGAGCCCCTGTGACAAAGTGGTCCAAAATTAAAAAAAGTAGATATCCAGATTTTACTAGTTTGTATGTGAAGAATGATGTAGCTTTCTCATTATATTCAAGGTATAGTCCCTGGAAATCATGGTTTGAAGTTTAAAATGGTAAATTTCAAGAGAAAAGATGAGTTACAAGAAAATTATCAAAAAATAGAGTTTTGATAATATCATAAAATGCTATTTGCACCTTAGTAAGGAAATTTTTTGCTATTAGAATTCACTTTCTGAATTGCTGTAGCGTGTATAACTCAAAGGTTATTTATGAGAAAATTTCAAGCTTAAAAATGATGATATATGATCACTCACTGTAATCTTATTTTAAGCTTAACAGTTATATAAGTGATGAAAACTGGATAATATTAGTATATTATTATTAATACTAATGGAAGACACAAAGCTTAAACTTTAGTCAAGCCTATGATTTCAGAAAACTTAGAGCCATAGTGTGTAACATTGATTCCAGAAACCATCAACAAGCACTCAAGTTCTCCACTCAGGGTCATGTTCACCCACCACCACCATGACTAGACTCTAGGTTGCTTCATTGCGCAATCGTCACAACTAAGCAGAAAAGGCTAAAAGATCAAGGTTGAATTTACTTGATCTTTTTCTGGTATTATAGGTCACAGTTCCACTGGGGTAGGAAGCACTGCATCCCAAAGCTCACTAACACAGATGGGCAACCCTTTCCTCAATCAGGGGCATTAGCTACACAACAGGCCGGTATAAGGAGCCATAAGGGGTGTTGGTTCATCACTCCCAAGCCCTTTCTGCCAACAGGTTTGAAAACCCCAAATTTTGCAATGTGTCTCCCTCACAATTGTGAAATCCACCCATGGCAGTAAACCTTGATCTTCTGTACATTGATGCCAGAAACCATCAACAAGCACTTGAGCTCTCCACTCAGGGTCATGTCAGAACAGGCAGTCTTCCACCACCACCTTGACTAGACCCTAGGTTATTTGATTGCGCAATCATCACAACTGATCAGAAAATGCTACAAGATCAAGGTTGAATTTCCTTGATCTTTTCTGGTATTATACGTCACAGTTCCACTGTCTATGACATAGTGATAACTCTAAATAATGGCGTAAAAATGAGATAAGATGGGTTAATTATGATGTAGTTATCACTAAACCTCAAGGTACTGATCTATTCCAGAAGATACCATCATTACACATCTACTAGAATTCTTCCGTAATCTAGGAGTTAGGACTTTAGTACAAATAGAGGTTATCTTCCATAGTATTTCCCCCTCAGATGCATCAAAAACAATAAAAACATTAAATGAATAGGTAATTTCTTTGATCCTTATAAAGAAATCTATTATATTATTAAATACCAATTATTATCTTTATTATAATCACTAGGGTCAACCTGATTCACTTGATATGTTGTTGTTTTTGTTAAATTCTCTTTAAAATCTTCAATTCCATGTAAAATCAAGAATATTTGTAATTTCTTTTCTTTTTAATCTCAGATACAACTTAAATATGTTTTCTTAACATTATTTGGTTTAAATTCTTCCAAATGTATTATAGTAAGTGTTAAAAGTAGGTTATTTTCTCTATATTATTATTTGCAATAATTCTTTTATTAATATTAATATACATCTTTAATATTAGTAATATTACTGTTATAAATTGTCTTTTATTATCAACTAACAATTTTTTATTCATTTCCTATTCGTTGGTAACAATAATAAGTTGCCATAAATATGTTAATATATTTATCATTATTATATTATTTTATTTATTCAAATAATATATATATATTCACTTATTTCTTCATAGCCAAACCTTACATTTTGGGGCCTGGCTGTGATATTTACTTAAAAGACCTTTAAAAAGTATTGAGATTGGGCTTATCCAATACTAAATTACATTTATAATTATAGAATTATATAAGAATTTTCTATTTATTGGTTTCAAAAGCTCTTGAGGCATTTGGAAAGAACTTTTACTGTCTTACACATGGCTTTTCACATTGTTAGACTTGCAAGAACTTCCTTTGAGTGACTCTAGTGATTAGAAAAAGATACTTATATATTTAAAAGAAATTTATATTATAATTGTATACAAAAAAGAAGAATCATATTAAATTTTATCCTTTGAAGATCAAAATACAAAAATAATAAAAAATAAAAAATGTAATAAAAAATCATTTTTATTTCTTTTATTCATTTCTCTTATTTTAAATAATATAAAGGCAATTCTTACTTGGAAATTGCCATATATTCTCAAAAGAAATCTAATTTTTGCAGACGACCCAACAGAGGAAACTCAGACCACTTTTGAGAGATTTGTGGAAGAAACTTTTCCAATTTCTCCAACACCTGTTGTCAATAAGAAAAGAAAAGTTAAGAAATTAGTTTTTCCAGGACCCACTGTGCAGGACTCTGAAGCTGAGTAACTCTCTCAAAATTTCCATGAAAAGACTTTTGTCTTTCTGAAATCTTTTTATATTTTAATTTTTGATAATGACTACTAAAAGAGGATCACAATACTCCATCCAATCAGATGGAGGTGGTGTTGGAAGTAGAAATGATCCCACAAAAGGGAAAAGAAAGGGGAAAATCCTTATAAGGAAGTGCCATATATCAAAGCAAAGTCCCAGAAATGCCTATAATATCTGAACAAGAGTTGGAACTAAGTATGAGTAATTCCAACAGATAAAAATCACATTCAGAGGGCTCAGATAGAGATTTTACATGAGCCAGTAAAAGCAGTATTACACTTTGTACAAGGACAGAGATAGGGAAATGTTGCCACAAATCCACCAATGCGTGATAGAATCCTGGCCTATCCAGAAAAAGTTCCTCAAAGAGGAGGAAATAGTGAGATACTCCAATGGATGGAATCCACTATCATTCAAACCTCAAGTTAAAAAGGTAAAGGACTGGCACAAAAAAAAGAGGTAGGCAAGCAAGTAAGAAGCCCCCGAAATGGAAGAAGAACAAGAAAAAGAACTGGAGGAAACCATATTCTGAAAGCTACAAGATCCCAAGAATCCAGAAGAATTTCTTGGACAATTTTTTCAAAATGGCCAGAACTTTAATTAAATTCAAGGACAAAGAGGAAAAAAGAATGAGGCAACCCCATTTCCCAAAGAAATTACTTTGTCTCCTGATGTTTTAATTACTTTAACAGAAATACAAAATAGCATATCACCTCTAAAATACATTGAAATGATGTATTATCTTTAAAAGATATAAATAGTAGTTTATTATCTTGAACACAAATTGCTGTAAAAATAAAAAATAAATAGACAGCATAAAATTTATGGTTAAAAATGATAAACCAAAGGTATTAATTGACAATACTCATAAATTAATACAAGGACAAAAAAGATTAAATGAATATATGAGAAATATAAAAGAAAGAACATTTACAATCAATTGAGATGTGAGTGTTGACAAACCAACAGAAAAACTGAATAAATTTAGCATTTCTGTTGGGAAATATGAAGAAAAGACTTCATCACAACAGAAAGTAATTTTACACCATGTAGAAAAACGTTATTAAGCAATAATGATTCTTACTTATTACATTCAAAGTGAAAGAAGACTCATTACTGAGAAAATGCATAAAATAAGTGATGCTAACTCAAATATGCCAGCTTTATCAATCCCATTTTCTCACATAAGAAGTCCTGTTAAGCCAAAAGAGGAAATAAAAAACCCCTTCATATAAGACTTAAGCCATAAAGACAACAATCAAGTCTTAATGAAAGAAGGGCCCCAACTTAAAGAATGGCCAACATCCACAAATGAAGTTGAATATTACCATATGTCATTTATTAAGAAAATTGAAATGTTGCAATAAAATTATTCCATAACAGATGAATTAATCACTTCAATATTGCATTCATTATTCTAAAAATCTGAAAAAAAGATGTCAATATGGAATAAGACAAAAAAATTGCAAAAATACCCAGTCTTAGTGGAAAAATGATACCTGGAGGTACAAAATATAAGATGCATTTGAAAATTCCTTTTTTGACCCAGACAAGGATAAAACTTTAACTTGGTTCTTGAAACAACTTGAAAGACTAAATGCACTGTATCCAGAAATTTCACAAAATATGGTGCATATGAAGATACTTAAAAAATGTGGAGGGGAACTATAACATGCCATGAGAAGCAGCTTTATAGAACCATGTTCCACAGAAGATTACATTAATTCACTAGAAGATATAGTGAAAAGGACCAAAATTGGCTATGAAAGGTCCAAATTAAACATTTATTAAGAAATAGAAAACAACAGAACCTCTAAAAAATCAATACCTCCTACACTAATGAGCAAAGAAAATGCCATAAACTTGGTGCTATTGGACACTTAGCCAATAATTGTTTTAAAAAGGCAAATATAAACAAAATTTTGGAAACAGAAGACCAAAATGACAAAGAAGAAGAATCTGATTATAAAAAAGAAACTGAATAATAAGATACCTCTGAGAGTGATGAAATCAATATAGTTAATTCCCAAATTTGGAATATCAATTCAATATATGACGTACTAGAGCTAAACTCAAACTTACCACAAGCTGGAACATCTGATACAAGCCTCACAGATATAGAAAATGGAACTGCATATAAACAAACCTGAAAAAGGAATGGGATATACATTGGGAAAATCAGGTATAAGAATTGTTGTGGTAGAAAACAAAGCGGAAAAATTAAATATGAACACAGGAGAATACTTCACCTGTGTTGGTAAAAGTTCTTTACAAAACAATTATACCAGATTTGGAAGAAAAAGCTATACCAAATTAAGAATGGTACAGGGACTTAGAGCTCTAAATACCTATACTATCCATTACAGATATGCAATACCCAGAATCCATGAGACATTAACACAATTTTCACCAGCTAATTTCATTACAGCCATGGATGCTCTAAGGTGTTTTCATCAAGATGTCTTAACAGACAATTCCAGAAAGCTACTAAGTATAATAGTCAATTATGGCATATATGAATACCTAAGAATGCCTTTTGGTATAAAAGATGCACCTTCCCATTATCAAAGAATGATGAATACCATATTTCCTCAAGAATTATCAGAAGGAAGGCTAATCATTTCCATTGATGATATTATAGTTTGCTCAGAGACTTGATAAAATAACCTGACAAGACTAGAAAGAGTCCTACAAAAGATAGTTCAAGTGAGTATAAAACTCTCCTTGACAAAGTGCATATAGTGAGCTAAAAGCACTAGGCAATGTTTTATCTGGACTTATCTTGGTCAGAGATAAAAACAAAGTAGTAGCAGTACTACCAAAACCAATGCCCCAAGCCAAAAAAAAACCATTCATTCCTAGGATTTTCTGGTTATTACAGATAGCATATAAAAGACTTTGCAAGAATTTCCAAATCCTTGTACAAACAATGTGACCAACAGACAGTCTATGAAATGACTGAAGAAAAGGTTAAAGCATATGAGGAACTAAAAAGATCCCTCACAAATTCCCCTTTTCCTTTAATTCCATATTATAAATTACCTTTCAAGCTGTGCATTTATGTTGTAGAGAAGGATTAGTTTATTCACTACACCAGACACAAATTATCAATGATAAACCTGTTGAAGAGCTGATTTGCTTCATTTCAATACAAATTAAGCCAAAAGAAGCAAGATATGGAGAAAGAAAAATGGAATTCCTTTTCCTAGTTTGGGCTTTAGAAATGTTACACTATTATTTGTATGGAACAGTTTTTGATGTCATCACAGACTGTAATGCTATAAATTCTTTATTAAATATGGAAGCACCAAATAGAAATATGCTTAAATGGCAAATTTCTATTTAAGAATATAGAGTAAATATTGTCATAGGTAATAATTCTGGAAATATTCATAAACATTCAGATGGTCTTAGCAGATAGTCTTTAGCAAATACACCTGAAACCCCAGCATGGGTACCACCAGAAGAACATAATATAGAAAGGATATGTGTCACAGACATTGGCACACAATTCTTTAATAGTGCTAAATAAATCTATAAGCTGGGAAACAATTGTCATATCTTATTCCAACTCTTAATGAAAAATGAACTATGGCAAAAAGAATATTATTAAGGAAGATTCCACCTCCTTGATTGAATTCTTTATCAAAAAGCTAAAAACACATGTGTTATGACCCTGACAGATAGAACTCTGATAAATACTATGCTACATGAATGAAATGATAGTGTTGTCTCTGGAGATCTCTCAGAAGATAGGACATTGGAGAGGTTGAAAACCTGCTCTTGGTGGCCAAATTGGATGAACAATGTTTCAGAGTACTGCCAAACCTGTGACAGATTTCAAAGAGCAAACAGAGCCACAGGCAAGTAGTTTTGAATTATGATTCAAATCCAAGAATCAAAATCCCAATGGGAAATAGTTCACATGGATTGGGTAACAGCCTTACCCCCAGGAGGAGATAGGAGTTTCAATGCATGCCTATTATTAGTTGACAGGTACAGTAAGCCTCCAATGGTCTTACCATGTCATAAAGATGATACAGCTATGGACACAGCCATAATGATATGGAATAGAGTCATTGGCCATACAGGCCCATTCCAAAATATCATAAGTGATACAAATACCAAATTCACTTCAGCATTATGGACAAATCTCCATAACTTTTTTGGAACAAAATTATCATTCTCAACAGCTTATCACCCTCATACTGATGGTTTAGCATAAATAATGATACAGACTCAAGAAGACAGAATCAGAACATTCTGTTCTTATGGCCTCAAATTCAAAGACTCTTATTGTTTTACACAAGAGTTATTTACTCTTATACCATCTCTTGAACTGACATGCAAGACATCAATCCATTCTTCAACTTGAAAAACACCAGCAATGTAACAAAAAGTTTGCAATCCAAGACTTCCTTATGAAACTCTCAGAAAGGACTTAGTGGATATACATACAACAGCAAGCAGTTTCAAAATAATGCCTGATAAAGCAAGTCATCATTCAAACAGATGTATGCAATATTCTTACATATATGTAAAAGAAAGATGATACAAAAGTAATAATCCACCTGATTTTAAAATAGGATACTTGGTCCTAGTATGAACTCTAAGCTGCAGTAACATCAAAGGCCCAAAGAAATTAAGATATTCCTTTGCAGAACCATTCATGTGAGAGAATTACATGGCCCTAATGCTGTGCAGCTAGAATTGACAGGTGAACTAATGAACAAACACCCAGCTTTCCCTGTAATTCTGATAAAACCTTGCAGCTCAAGTGATAAGGAATCATTCCCCCTAAGAAATAAACCCCCACTTGAAGTTCCCCCTCTAGAAGAAGCAGAAGAAAAGAAAATTTTGAAATTTCTTAAAGAAAGAAGAAAGAGAATACCTTGTGGGGTATAGAAACCTGGCTAGAGAAGATGAATTGTTACTTTAGAGAGATATAACAAATTCTTCTACGCTATTAAGGAGTTTGAGAGATAATAGAAGACCTAAACAATAGAAAAGCTAAGCCTTATTGAGTTTCAAGACTAAAAAAGTCTATTTAAGAGAGAGGAAAGTGGATGATATCCTAATAAAGTATATCAAATTGTGGTACAAAAGTTCTGTTTGTAGGGAATTTGAGCCTTTGAGATATTACAACATGTCTAAAAAGGTCACAAAACAACTTCAAAATACTTATTTTAATAATAAGAATTGAAATTACTATCTTAGAATAAGTAAAAATGCCACAAAAAGGCATAAAATCTTGATTGTCTCAGAATCAAATGATCAAAAATGTGAAATAAGTCACAAAATTGGATTAAACATCAAAGATTACACATATAACATATCTTTTTCATATCTGTAAAGTCAATACTTACTGAGATAACCTTAATATATTCACTTTTATGATCAGTGAATATATTCATTGTTTTTGGCTCATATCTTTTGAAATATACATGATAAAGAGTTGAACCAAGGAAAAGCTGCAGCTTAATAGCTGTAAAGATACAGATATAGACCTTTTTGACAATTCATAAACACATTTATAGCTTACAAGGGTTTATTGAGAAAAATAGCAATAGCTGTTGACCATTTAGTTGTGAAAGTTGTGCAAATTTAAAAAAGTGGATATGAAGATTCTAATAGCTTATAAGTGAATAATGATGTAATTCATATCATTATATTCAATGTATAACCTATTGAAATGATGTTTTGAAATTTAAACTAGTCAATTTTGACAGAAAAGATGAGTTATAAGGAAAATCATCAAAATAGAGTTTTGATTATGTGATAAAATTCTCTTGCAAACTTGGTAAGGACATTCCAAGATATTATAATTCACTCTCTGAATGGCTGTAGCCTTTATAACTCAAATTCTATCAATGATCAAAGCTTAAGCTTAAAAATAATCATTCATGATCACTCACTGTAATCTTATTTTAAGCTTAACAATTATTGTGAGCCTTGGGGTATATTTTACATACCCAAATAGGCTACAATTATCCTAAGAATAAATTCTGAACTATTCAAAATTCATCATTCATGATTTCAGAAAAGATGAATAACTTTTTATTGAGTAAGTGAATCCATGGATTTAAGGCCAGATTTGGATTCTACACAACATTTCACCTAGGGTAGCTCCATAGAGTGAATAAGCTCAAATCAACTCTTTGAGGTGGTAATATGGGAAATAATTAAATACCACATCATCAATACCACATAAAAGATCCATGAAAATGTTTGTTTTTCTCTATTTCACACCAAAATAATGGGAATGTGAGAAATACCATGTTACATACACACTAAAAATAGTGTTATGCATGTTTTGAGCACTTAATATTATGGTATTCTTAAATGCACTTTTGGTACACCCATAGTGGATATCTCAGTTGAAGCTTGAAATTCTATTTTGACATAAAAAATAGGCAAGGGGGACAAAAGACATCAAAGAGAGCCAGGGTACCCAGCTTCTGAGGCCTCTGAGGTGTGGACAGATCCAAAGCTTGGATCCATGGCTGACCTTGGCCC
The DNA here is from genome assembly GCA_023105745.1 of Austropuccinia psidii. Classification (NCBI taxonomy): domain Eukaryota; kingdom Fungi; phylum Basidiomycota; class Pucciniomycetes; order Pucciniales; family Sphaerophragmiaceae; genus Austropuccinia; species Austropuccinia psidii. Next base: position 48,899,668 of record JALGQZ010000004.1, read on the forward strand.
ATTTAGTAAACTCAAACACTTTGGGAACTTGGTTACCATGTTACAACTACAGTAAATCATAAGAAAATAGCAAATAACCTGCTATTTTGATGTGCCAAGGAGGTAAAGAGCTACTTGGACTCCTGTAACCATGTCAATTCTTAATGCCTTTCGATGGATAGACCCTAAAATAGTAATTAAAACCCTTTTTGGACTTGTCTCCATTGATTTACCTCATAGCAACCAGTTAAACACTGATATTTGCAATTCTGCATAGAAATGAGGTAAAAACTTCAAAAATTCAGTAAAAATACAATTCTTAATGAATCTCTCTGACACTTTCAGGACCAATTAATACTTGTAGAATACATATAAAAACATAAAAGAATTATAATTTTATATGTAAAATTAAAAGTGTTACTTACAGTCCATTTTTGATGGTTCCATGTAAAACACAGAATCTTTAAAGGTTACAGAAAATACATTATGGAATGAAATTTCCAATAACATTGATAACTTTGGAAAATAAATTATTATGTTGGAATAAAAGAATATTTCCAGTTGTTATTCCTTTTATTCTTAACCATAAATGAGTTGGTAGTCACATAAAAGCCTCAATTAAGTAATTATGATAATCTTATGTGACAACAAATTATGCAATCAATGATCCAAAAAGGTTTATTGTTTTCTCACTCACTTTTTTTCAGTTTTCTCCATGGCATGCCTCTGTGAACTGTCTTAGACTCAAAAGAGGCCTCCTCTTGCTGTTTTTTCCACATCATAATCACATTATTATATTATACCTTTATTACCAAACAAGTAAGTATTAGTTAAAACTATTTCTTAAGTGTTTTATTCTTTCAAAAATCAATCAGAAAGACGTGAAATCATAGAAATCAACTATAATTTGCTGTAACACTGTTCTAAATCAATTTTGATCCATTAAATCCACAATTCCACATCAAATTTCTCTACTATTATCATCTAAAAGGTTCATTGGATTAATAGTCAGTAATTTATCTCAATTATTAAAGTTTTTCTCTAGTAATAGTTTTCTTCAAGAATTATCTTTATAATTATTCTTGTAAAATAAAATTACATATTAAAACAATTTTATTCTTTTAATAAAAGAAGTTTTTATTATTAAATTCTTCTTCTAATTGATTCTAGTAGACAATTACTGCTTACTGTTATAATCACTAGTAGTGTATAACATGTAAAAGAAATAATTCTTTAATTATTTAATTGTGGTTATAATAATTTTTTATTATTATACTTCATAAGAACAGTAATAGTACTGTTGATTAATAGTAATATTGTCAACAGTTTCATAGACACAGCTTACAATTATATAAGTGATAAAAACTGGATAATATTAGTATATTATGATTAATAATAATACAATAGAAAAATTTCAACCTTCTCCCAAGCCTATTATGTCAGAGAACTTACATTTACAGTGATAGCTTTAAATAATGGCATCATAATGAGATAAGATGGTTTAATTGTGATGTAATCATCACTAAACCTTAAAATATTTATCTATTCCAGCGGATACCATCAGTAAACGTCTAATAATAGAAGCCTTCTGGAATCTAGTAGGGAGGATTTCAATAGAAATAGAGCACCTTTTCTACTATTTCTCCCTCAGATGCATCAAAAACAATAAAAACATTAATTGAAAAGGTAATTTCTTTATTATTTACATATAAATCTATTATATTATTAAAGACCAAATATCATCCTCATTATAATCACTATCTTTGAGGTAATTCACTCAATATTTTGTTGCTTTTGTTAGATTCTCTTTTAAATTTTTAATTCCACTTAAAACCAAGAATATCTGTCATTTCTTTTATTTTTATTTGTAAATTCAATTTAAATAAGTTCTATTAACATTATTTGGCATAAAATTTGCCAAAATTATTATATTAAGTGTTAAAAACAGGTTATTTTCTTTTTTTGTTAATTTGCTCTCTATTTCATTTTTAATAATTATTTTATCAATATAAATAGTATTTATATCAATATATAGCTTTCATATAAATAATATTATTGTTACAAATCTTTTTTATCATTAAATAACAATTTCTTAGGCATTTATTATTTTTTGGTAACAATGATAAATCATCATAAATATATTTATTATTATTATATTATTTGATTTACTTAAATAATATATATCTTTATTCCATAATTATGATATTTCTCTATTATTATAATTATTTTTAATCTTATTCATTATTTTAATAAGGAAATTTTCAGTAAAATAAGTAAATTATTAGTAAGATTTACTTATTGGCTCATAGTCAAACCTTACATCCTGCCTTGATTACTCTTTGCTCTTTCTTAATTAATTACTTTTTACCCCTTTGAGAATTTATGAATTTCAATTTTCTTGAGTTATATCTTCTATCCTGATTGGTTTCTCTTTAGATTCCATTTTCCTTAATTTGTCTTGGGTTTTATCCCAAAATGAAGGCTTCCAAGTTCTTTAGCTTGAAATCTGATTAATAATGGCTATGTGGTTTTGTAACCTTGCAAGAATTAGCTATATTTGTCTTCTGAAGCCTTTTCTTGCATCAAACCAAAAATTATGCATATCTTGATGGTCCTAAAATGGTCCCAAATTCTGGGTCCCAGCTATTTTTATTTGAATTCTTGAATATTTGTCTTTTTTGGCCATTTTGGGCCATTTAAAGTCTTTAGGGTCCACAATCCGTAATATGTGTACCCCAGTCCCCCTAGGCCCAATTCCTCTGGGGTTCTAGGGGTTCCAGGGGGCCAAATTGTCCAACATGGCCTGGACTCATTGAGAGTGCTCCCAGGGCATGGGAAGAGTGACCTACCCAGAGTTGAAGAGGAGGTCCTGTACTTGCTATTGGGGCCTAAGACAGTCTTTGAGGACCTTGAGAGTGTCATAAATAAATTTATGGCCTCATAGCCTTGATGAACTTCAGGATTGTTCTGCATATCTGACTGAATTGACTCTTTTGCTTCCATAGCTCTAGAAATGAGTTCTCAACTGACCCAACTCACTGAATCTTCTCCTTCTGTGTGGCCATCATATGTCCTTTGTGGGTCTAGCATCTTGAGCTTATTGGGCTCACTCTGGTTGATGGATTATTCTCAAGCACATGATGGGTATAAGAAAGTTAAATTTTTGGCTCCTGCCTGTACTTAGTTCTTGAAGGAGGGAAAGTATTGTTTTCAACACTACAATCCTAGATCTTCAAAGTGCCAACATTTCTTTGTTGGGAAAAAACCATCTCAAAATCCATGAGTGCCACTTTCCAATGTCAGAAGATATTTGTGAAGCAAGAGCAATGGTAATTTTGAGAAAGAGTTCCCAGCCTTGGAAGCCCCTACCCCTGATGGTACTTGAGGTTATTCCAATTGTAAGTGCTGTGGTCTTCTTGATTTTTCTTGATACTTATGGCTTGATTTAGTGACTGGATCCAGGAAGTGGGATGTTGCACAATGGGCCAATGTTGGAGGGCCCACTGGTGGTAGGCCAATTTACTCCTGTTCAGAGGTCTCAATATCTAGAATCAATAAGCAAGGTGTGGTGAAAAGAATAAGAAGAATTTCTGATTCACCAACCAGCCCAGATTCTCAATAAAGTGAGGAATCATATCTTGAAGAGTTGAAGTTTTAAATCAATCCATTTTCCACCTGTCAAGCTATTCACCTACTCAACCTTCTTCCAAGAGATTCCATACCAAGTCATTCCTGTACCCCAAGGAACTTCCAACTTTTTCTGTTCACTATTCTATCTTCAATTTCTCCTCCTTCACCTAATCCATCCACTTCCAGGCCTGCCCTAGCTTCACCAATGATGTGAGCCTTAGAGGTATTTCCATATACCCAAAAGACCACAAATAATAAAACAAGATACAATTATAGATATAATAAATTTATTTATATTATCAAAACAAAAATTAAAATATAAATATAAATATAAATATAAATATAAATTTATACACAAAAATTAAACTCCAACTATAATTTAAAAAGAAAATTACATCAAAATTTAAAATTGTGTAAACACATTTTTACTTGAAAAAATTAAGTAAAAATGAATTTTGAATGAAATTGATTAAATTAAAATATTTGTGGTAAAAAGTTACATAAAATATATTATAGCTTTTTATCCAATAAATAAACTTAAGAAAATTACTTCACCATTCGATTCCTCATAAAAAATAAGGTGAGTCACCTCTGGGTGAAATTTCTGTAACTCAACCCTAAATAACCTTAAATTAAGTTCTTAGTATTTTCTGTAAAAAAGTTGAAAATACTCAAAAACTTCATTTAACTCAAATCACATGTGATTTTAACCATCAATTTTTGTGTTAAAATTGAAGTGTTTTGTGTAGCTTAGAAGCTATGAGGAATTCAAGTATTTTCAATTGAAATCTCAAAATGTGCATGTGTATTACATAAGTGAACTTTAATTTAAATATGAGGTATCAATCCTTACAGTTTTGTACTGTAAAAACCCAATTGAATTACATATTTAAATTATAACTATAATACATGATGAGGAATTAAAGAAAAAGTGAATTGGAAAGATTGATCCTGGGGGGAAAAGGAATCTTGGCTCTAAGGGGGAGCCAGACCCCCAAATTCCTTGCTGAAAGGCATGAGATGTCAAAATCCACACAAAGGCTCATACCCTTTGGCCTGTAATTGAGTCACAGGGTTTGTATTTCAATTGATGATGAGGTTTTGATACCAACCAGGGCAGTTTTAACTGTTGCAAAGAGGGTAAAACTACCTTTAAGATACAAAAATAATTGTAAGAACAGTTTTAACTGGTTTTTACATCTCTTACACACATTTTTACAAGTTTTGAAGGCTTAAAACCAGGTATTACTATAGCAATGGCTGATTTAAGGGTCAAAATGGCTAAAACCAGCCCTTTTCTTGGTCTAAGCCTGGGTTAAATGATTCCATAATTTACTTTTCTGTAAAATTTATCACTATGAAATAATGCCTTCTTTGCCCCACTTTTCTCTTCATGTTAGAATCTTTTCCTTTTATAATTAGTTTAAACACTGTTAAACTAATCAATAAAAGATCCCAACCACCTTTTTTAAATCATTTTAGACCTTTTAAGAACGTGAAAAATTGTTATAGTTATTGTTTTTAACTCTTAGAATCATTTTTACCTTTGAACCACCCCATATGTGAATTAAAGCATCTTTCATCACTGTTGCTTTTGTCACTTTGTTTCCAAATCCACTCTGGTCACTTTTGGGTGTATTTTCTCTCTAATAGGCTTTTTAAAGACTTTGTTTTGATATTAATTTCCTGAAGTTCTTTTCTCAATTAATTCCAATTGAAATTTCTCTTGAAGAAATTTCTGTTGTAGCCTTAAAATATCTCTTGTAGAGTTTTTTTGCATACATTGTTATTGTTGGTAAAGCAATAAATCTTTATAATATTGTTTTTTTTATACTTATAAAGTTAATAAAAAAGAAGTTTGCTTTTTTTGCTTAAAAATCCTATTTCATACTGCTTTTAATCAATTTTTTTACCTTATACAGATTTTGAGGACAGGAAAAGTACTTGATTTTTAATCAAAGTTTCATATCCATACCTTACATTTGGAGTTCCAGCTATGATATTTTAGCTGTGACATATTTTTTTACTCTTTCTAAATCCTTTTTCTCATATTTAAAATTTAAAAAATCCATAAAAATACTTATAAATCAAAAAATCCATAAAAAAATAAAGCTTTTTCATCTTATAAGTGAGGCTTTATTTTTCATTTCTCCTTTGAAAAATGCTTCTTTACTCAATTAATTGCTTTCTTTATTTATTTTAGTGTCTGAAAACATGGTAAGACAAGAAAGTATTGAAACTGCATCAACAGTTACTAGCATTATTCCTGCAAGTACTGTCAATTCTGAGAATAATAGTATTCTTATTATAACTCAGAATAATCAACCAGAACCAATTTCTTCAGAATTAATTAATCTGGACATTATTGATACTTTCCAAGAAGCTACAAATTTGGAAAATAATAAGTTTTTGATATTAAATTACTATTTGGGACACTTTTAATCATAATAATGCCTTCAACCAAGAAGCTCCAAAAACACATATAGATATGATTATGGCAGAGGCCAATCAGTTACAGAAGGACAAAAGTCAGTAAATGAATCCCAAATTAAAAAATTATTCCATTCTGAGCTGATAATACTGTTCTACCTTCAAAAAGAGCTGACACTGTCACAAAAAGCCTTAGTGGATATTTACAAAGCCAGCCAGAAGGCATACAACAATGTATTGCAGCATAAATAGTACCTGTCACCAGGGCTCTTCTAAATGAAGTGGGCCTGGCACTCAGTGAACAGACTTACTTATGGAGGGCTCAAGGAAAGAACTCAAAGGATAAGATTAATAAGATAAAGTATAAAATTCCTACTGATAAAGAAAAAGAATTAAAGAAATGAAATAAAAAACAAAAGCAATAACAAAGAGCCAACCACAAAGAATTCTGAATAATTGTTTCATCCTGTTCAGAAAAGGGGAAAAGGATTATTGAGGATATGACCACCAGGACTCTACTGAAAAGGTGAGGGAAGGCAAAGACTAACTTATTAATTTAATAAAATAATACTTCTGAATAAGAAATAAAATAATATTAATTAATAAATCAAATATTTTAATTTACTGGGGGAAACCCCCAAGGTGGGTGAAAGGGGGCTGGTATATGTGGAAAAATGCCAGCCTGGAGTTTGAGTGTTGAGAAACCATGATTGTATGATTGAAGAACCTGTATTTGGTATGTGAAACTGTATTGGTGTATCGAATACAGTTATTTGAATAAATACAGGTTTTTGCACCTGTATTTGGTGAATCCTGTATTGAGCTGTATGTAACAACCATCCATCAGGGGTAAGGGTATTCATTCATACACCCACTCAAACACCTCAAATCAGCAAATCCAGTATCTGCATCAGCAGTCAGTTTCAGCAATCTTCATTCTGAAACATGCATACAGTTTGGTACATCAATACAGCCTGTCAATACTTGTACAGGATGGATTCACCCAATAAAGTTTCAATACACCAGTATGAATCTGTATGATCACTCAAATACACCACACCTCTTGTACAGGTTCTGTACAGCTGTACAGGACCTGTATTGGCCAGACTCAATTCAACAATCAATTATTCTCATGAAAATTCTTCTCTGGATCAGGGCTGGTGATTCTCACATATACCAGTCCCCCTTTCTCCCCCCTGGGGACTTTTCCCCAGTTAATTAATTTAGTTTATTTATTATTTTATAATTACTCTTATCCTTATTTTGGGTATTATAATTATTTAATCTTAAGTTAGTCTTTGCATTTCTCTCTTCGCCTGTACAGTATGAGTTGGGTGGCCATATCCTTATTAACCCTTCTCTTTCCATTCTGACAGGTTGAAACAGTGGACTTGGACTTGTTTGTGGTTGGCTCTTCTATTCTTTTACTCTTATCTTTTGTTGCTGCTTTTCTTATATTTATTCTTTAGCAATTTATCTTTAACACTCCTAAGTGTATTCCCTTTTATCTTATCTTTGAGCCCTCCATAAGTGAGTCCCAGTTTACTGAGTGCCAGGCCCTCTTCACTTCGAAGAGCCCCTGTGACATTAAATTAATTAACTCATATTTGATTCTTTCTTTTCATTCATTTATATTCATTTCTCTCATTCATCAATTATGATTCCTTTTATGATTTAATGATCTTAATGATTATGGTTTTTCTCTCTTATCAATTTTCATCTCACTCATTTCACTCTTATGAAAATTGATTCTTTTTCTTTTCTCAATCATTGCTGACCATTTCATCACTTCATTTTACTTTTATCAATCAAATTTTTTCTGTGTTCTTATTCAGGTTTTATCTAGGGATTATTGATTGGTTTAATTGATTGGATTATTCATTGGGATTCATTTGGGTTATTGATTCAGGATTTATTGGATTTATTGACTTTGAACTCTCAAGATATTGATTGATCCTCAAGAATTGATTTTGATTATTGATTTGATTTGACTCATCAAGATATTGAATTGATTTCTGAAGATTTTGAACTGATTGATTGATTCCTCAAGACTTGATTTCATTTGAAGACACTTATTGATTGATTATTGATTGTTGATTGATTGAATTTATTTGACTGTTGATTGAATTTGATTCCTCAAGATTTGAATTGATTCCTCAAGATTCATCAAGATTTTATTGTGATTGATTTGGCCAAGCCTGATTATTCTTCTTAATACCATCAAGTTATTTTAATTCTTTTCATAATGCCAGTCCAGCATAGCCCCCCAGCAAAGAATACTAGATCCCAGAAAATTCCCGCTGTTCTCACTCCTACAGCAAGGGCTCCTCTTGACCGCACACCATCAGTTCATCAACTGAGTGCAAATTTGGACAGAGGACCATCAATGGAAGGAGAAGCACCCTCAAGAAGAGGTGGAATGAAATCTAGAAGATCAAGATCCTTTTCTGGACTTTTGGGTGGCTACCCTGGCATGTCTGAAGGTGCAAGAGCAAGATTAGGGGAAGTTGAAGATGAAGAGGGGGAAGAGTCTGTGGAAGAGGAAGATTCTGGGGAAACTGAAGTGGCAGATGCCTTGGAAAATGCTCCAGAGGTGCCTCAGGGTTCTAATCTAGCCCTTTCTAGTCAACCTCTTGTCTCTCAAACTGATCCAAGTCTCCTCAAGATGATGGAGCAGATGACTCAATTCATGGGACAACTCACTCAAGAAGTTGCCCCCAGGGACAATTCCAAAGCCCCTGCTTTCAAGACTCCATCCATGAAGGCACCTGATTCTTTTGATGGTACTCAAGCTCATAAGTTGAGAGGATTTATCCAATCCTGTCAACTAATTTTCCATAATGATCCAGCAAACTTCTTCTCTGACAGGAAGAAGGTTTTGTACTCAACTTCTTTTCTTACTGGTAGAGCTGGCAAATGGATTGAACCTTACCTCTCAAATATTTCCAATTAAGACCCTTCCTACCTCCTCAATAATTGGTCATTGTTTGAATCTCAATTATTCACTCTGTTTGGTGACCCCAATGAAGTCAGGAAAGCTGAACAAGAGTTGGACAATTTGAGGATGAAGGAAAGTGGTCATGTTTCCTTGTACATAGCAGATTTCAGAAGCTTAATGTCAAGAATTGGAGATTGGGGGGAAAGAGCTTATATCCATGTTTACAGAAGAGGATTGGCATCAAGATTATTGGATCAGTTGGCTTCTCACCCTGGAACTTTTGATACTCTTCAAGAACTTATGGATGTCACTCTAGAATTAGACACAAGATATCATGAGAGGCAAAAGGAAAAGGGTGGCAATCAAGAAAAGAAGCCTCCAGTCAGTGGATCCAATCAGTCTAGGCCTCCTCAAAACTCATTTCAAAAGAGGCCTCATCAGAAGAAGAATAAGAAGGGCAAGCAATTTCAATCTTCAAAGGACAAACCCCATGCTGCTCTCCTCAATAAGGACAATAAATTAATCGGTTCTGAAAAGGAGAGGAGGATTCAAGCAGGGTTGTGTACTTATTGTGGTGGCAAGCACCCAATTGAAAAATGCTTCAAGAGACCTCAGAACAAGCCTGGGTCATCATCAGGAGGCTTCCCTAGCAAGCAGGGAAAAGCCTGAGTGGGGATCATGATGTGTTCAATGGTTCTCACTTATTTCCTTCAAGAGCACAATTGTGCACTCTGAATACTAGTGTCAAGAAATCTTTAAAATTTCTTATTTTCTCTTCTGTCTCTGATATTTTTTATAGTATTCTCATTGATTCTGGTGCTACAAACTCTTTTATTGCAAAGAATTTTGTTCTCAAGTACTCATTGACTCTGTCAGAGCTCCCTGAAAAGATTCCTCTTTTCATTTTGGATTCTAATGAATCCCCTGCCTTGTTCATCACCCATTATACCAAGTGGGTAGTTGACTTGCCTTCCTTCCCAAGCTTTGAATGGGATTTCTTTATCATAGATTCACCCAAAGGAGAAGACCTGATATTGGGCTATGATTTCCTTTACCATTTCAATCCCATTATTGATTGGAAAAATGGATTGATCACCTATGATTCTAATCATAAGGATTCTAGTGGTATTATTCCTTCTACTAGTAATGACTTAGCCACTGCTGTCAACAGTGTTGCTCTGGCTGGTGAACTTAAGACACCTTCCATCCCTTCTTCTGTCCATATCCCTTCCATAATTCCCTCTCAGTCATTACTTCCATCAAGAGATGAAGTCTTCAAAGAGATAAAGGATGTTGGAGAAGATGTTGCCATATCTTCACTTCATCTCTTCCAAGGGGATATGGACCTTCCTCCCTTATCTTTTCATGCATCCCTGGAGGAGCAGTGGGATGAGGAGGAAGAGCCAGAAGAAATTGAAACTGTGTTGAAGGTTGTTCCTCCTGCTTATCACCAATATTTGGATGTATTCTCCAAGGTGAAAGCAGAGAAACGTCCTCCACACCGCGTCTGTGATCACCATATCGAATTGGAGGGTCTTCTACCTCCAATTGGTGTTATCTACTCATTATCAAATCAAGAGTCAGAAACACTGCGGGCCTACATTTCAGAGAATGTAGAGAAAGGTTTCATTAGACCCAGCTCCTCTTCAACAGGAGCACCTGTCCTTTTTGTCAAGAAAAAGGATGGAGGTCTTCGTTTGTGTGTTGACTACCGCAAACTCAATGCTGTCACTAGGAAGAACAGATACCCTGTTCCTCCTATGAACCAGCTTCTTACCGTATTCAACGTTTCCACTATCTTCTCCAAGATAGATTTGCGTGGTGCATATAACCTCCTGAGAATCAAAGAGGGGGATGAGCACTTAACTGCTTTTAGAACCAAATATGGCAGTTATGAGTATTTGGTCATGCCATTTGGTTTGACCAATGCTCCTGCTTCTTTCCAAAATCTAGTAAATGATATCTTTGCAGATTTTTTGGATGTGTTTGTTGTGGTTTATCTAGATGATATTATGGTCTTTTCCAGTTCTGAGGAGGAACATGTCAAACATGTGGCCTCTGTCCTCCAAAGACTGAGGGACAATAATCTGTTTGCCAAAGCCTCCAAGTGTGTATTCCATGCCTCAAGTGTGGAATACTTGGGCTATGTTGTTTCAAGTGATGGCCTCAAGATGGATTCTTCAAACGTTCAGCAAATCCTCAATTGGCCTCAGCCCAAAAACATCAAGGCTCTTCAATCTTTCCTTGGCTTTGCCAATTTTTATCGACGTTTCATTAAAAATTATTCTAAAAAAATCACTTCTCTCACTTCCCTCCTTAAAAAAGATTCTCCCTTTATCTTCAATGAGGAAGCTCTTAGTCAGTTTCAAGCACTCAAAGAAGCTTTCACCTCTGCTCCTATCTTATCTCATTTTAATCCTTCTCTACCTACTATAGTAGAGACTGATGCTTCTGATTATGCATTGGGCGCCGTACTGAGTCAGGTGAATGACTCTGGAAAGCATCCCATTGCATTTGATAGTCGCAAGCTCTTACCAGCTGAGCTCAACTATGAGATTCATGACAAGGAACTCCTTGGCATAGTTTGGGCTCTCAAGCGCTGGAGAGCATTTCTTCTTTCTCTTTCCAATCCCTTTGAGGTCTTGACAGACCACTCTTCCTTGCAATATTTCATGTCTTCCAAAGTTCTTACTCGTCGTCAGGCCCGTTGGGCCAAATTTCTCTCAGAATTTCATTTCACTATCACTTACCGCCCAGGCAGGCTGGCCACTTTACCAGATGCCTTATCACGTCGGGACGACGTGTACCCAGAGAGGGGGGTGGACTTCATCAGCAAGAATCCTCAGAATTTTCATCAAGTACTTAAGCAAGATGGAATTCAAGAGTCAAGATTCTTCTCAATCAAAGTGGAAATTTTCTCAGATTTAGTTGACAAGATTCAAGAAGAAGTATGGCAAGACAAAGACTATAAAGAAATACTCAAGCAACTAGCAAGAGGTGAATCAGTTCCAGATTATTCTCTTGAACCTCAAGCCAAGTTATTATTATTCAAGGATAGAGTGGTAATCCCAAGCAATGAAGAACTTCAACTCAATATTCTTCAAAAGCGTCATGACTCACCATTGGCTGGCCATCCTGGCCAGGAGAAGACCCTCAAGCTCATCAAGAGGGATTTTTATTGGGCTGGCATGAATCAATTCATCAAGGACTATGTGTCCTCATGTCAGCAATGTTCAAGAAACAAGAACATCCATCACAAGAAGTTTGGATTACTCAAGCCTCTTTCAATTCCATCTGGTCCTTGGAATTCATTATCAATGGACTTTATCACTCAATTGCCACTGTCCAACAACTTTGATTCAATTTTAGTAGTTGTGGACAGATTCTCAAAAATGGCAATCTTCATTCCAACTTATGGCACAATCACTGCTCTGGATTTAGCTCAAATATTCATTAGCCATGTATTTTCCAAGCATGGACTCCCAGTCAGTATTGTCAGTGATAGAGGATCCTTATTTGTTTCATCATTCTGGACTCAATTGTGTCAGCAGCTCAAGATATCAAGAGATCTTTCAACTGCCTTTCACCCTGAAACAGATGGACAGACAGAGAGGGTAAATCAGATACTAGAACAGTACCTTTGGATGTATGTCAGCTATCATCAAGATGACTGGTACACCTGGCTCCCTCTGGCTGAATTTGCCTATAATAATGCAGAACATTCATCAACCAAGCAATCACCTTTTTTAACCATTTATGGAAGAAATCCCAGCTTTGACTCAATCCATATTTCTCAAGACTCACCGGCTGGAAAGTTATCAACAAAACTCCAATCAGTACAGCAAGTTGTCAAAGAAGAATTAGAGTCAGCAATAAGGAGATTCAAGAAGTATGCAGATAGAAATAGGGCAATTCCACCTGATTTCCAACCTGGGGACAAAGTATGGCTAGCTTCCAAGAACATCAAGACAACAAGACCCACCAAGAAATTATCAGAAAGATGGTTGGGACCCTTTGAAGTTCTTAAGAAGATTGGCAGCCATGCATATCACCTCAAGTTGCCTCAGCAATGGAAGACAGTTCACCCTGTATTCCATGTGTCCTTATTAGAACCAGTCAAGCATTCAACTATCCCAAATCGTCATCAATTGCCGCCACCACCAGTTTTAGTGGAAGAGCAAGAAGAATGGGAAGTGGCTCAGGTTCTGGACTCAAAACTCAAAAGAGGTAAATTATGGTATCTTGTAGAGTGGAAAGGATTCAGTGAAGACCCAGAAAGAACCACTTGGGAACCATCTTCCAACCTTACCAACTCACCAGACCTTGTCAAGGATTTTCACTCATTGTATCCAGACAAGCCTGGTCCAAATACCTCAAGAGTTTGATTTATGGTGCTTGGTGGGGAGAAGAAGTTATGAAAGTAAGTTCCTCTCCTGGCATGCACCTTTAAGGGGGTATTCTACCCATATGTTGTTGTAAGCATCACCTTGGCCACTTTGTGAGCACTTGTCAATTCCTTGGACAGGTTCAGGAAGCATACAACATCAATACCCTCCATTTGGACCTTATCAAGATATGGCCAAATATTTTCTTTCTTTCTTTATGTTTCATTTTCTTTCTTTATTATCTTTTCATTTTATGCCAATCATCATAATTCAAGACATTCATTACTTCAAGTCATTACGGCAATTCATTTCAGTAGTCATTTATGGCAATTCATTTCAGAAGGCATTTATGGCAATTTATTTCAGTCTTATGGTGCTTGGTGGGGAGTGGAAGTTATGAAAGTAAGTTCCATCTCCTGGTATGCATCCCTGAGGGTTCTACTTCTTGTAAAACATCACCTTGGCCACTCTGTGAGCATCAAATGCTTGGTTTTCATTTTTCAGACATTTCTTGGCCAGAATCAAGCAACTCACCACAAGAAGGACCAGCCATCAGGAATTTTTCTTTATTTCTTTCTTTACTCTCATTTTCTCTTATTCTTTCATTTTTTCTTTCTTTCTTTACTTGTATAATTTTCTTCTTTTATTTCTTTAAAGCAGCAGCATCCCCTCCCCAAATCATGTATTGGGAGGTTCCATTATCTTTTTTATTTTTTATTTTTTAGTAGTTATAAGAGTGGGGATAGAAGTCAAACCAAACACAAACAAGGAAAAGGAAACTAGTTATCTCTACCCAAGTCATCAAAAGTTCTCTGGAAGTCATTTATCAACTCATCTTCATACCAGGCAAATTTTGCAGCCATCTCTTCAGAAGCAGTACCTGGAATAGTCCTGTCATTGGCATACATAATCACCTCTCTGCTATTTCTATCAACCCTCCTGAATAATCTGGCCACAGCATCTTGATTTTCACTAGCCACATTGGGATCTTCTCTGGTAACCCGGATAGGCCAACGTTCTCTTCTTTGAAAAACTTGAGCGGCAGGAAACGGCAAAGGAGACAATCCATCTCTTCTTCTGCTGGAGCTGGCCACAGGTTGGAGTTGACGGGAGGTGTTTATGGGTGAGTTTCTGGGCTGTTGAACTGGAGATGGTCTTACTGCTGGATTCAAGGCAGGCCTGGTGGTATGGGAAGTAGTTGGTGAAGGAGGAGGAAGGGTTGTAGGAATAGAAGCAAGCATTGGTTGGAAGCTTCTTGGAGTGCTGGGAATAATTTGGCTTTGGAATCTGGTGTTGGCAAGAGGTTGAGAAGAGGAATTGCTGGATGGATGGCCACTTGAATGAGGAATAACTTGAACTTCTTCACCATCCAACTCATCACTTCCTTCAGCATCTGGATCTGATGGGGAATCAACAATTCTTCTTAGCTTCTTCACTACTTTCACCACTCCGTCAGAATTGGTTCTTGAAATTGGAATTTCTGAGCTGTAGTGGATGGGCCTACCACCAATTGGAATGGACCCTCCAACATTAGTCCATCTGGCCACATCCCTCTGCCTGGAACCAGTCACTACATCAAGATATCAGCACCAATTCAATCAAAATATGCAAATCACTCACATTGAGAAAATCCAGAAGTGGCATCAGGGGTAGGTTCCTCAAGAATGGGGAATTCCTGCCCATAAGGCTCATCCTTCCTACTCCATAGGTGCCTCCTGACCTGGGACAAAGTTGATCCGGTACGGCGGCATGGCTTCTTCCCAATAAAGCAGAAATGGCATTTTGACGATCGAGGATTGTAATGTTGGAAGCAATCCTTACCCCTGGCCAAACACTCAGTACAGGCAGGATCAAGAACTTCAACTGCTCTGAGCCCATCATATGTTTGGGAGGGGTCAAAATGGCCAGAAGACGCCATAGAAGGAGAAGACAATCGACTGAAGACGCCAGAACCATGAAGAATAGACGGTGGCGGTGCAGAAGGGGAAGATTCAGTGAGTTCAGTCAGTTTGGAACTCATAACTGAAGAATGTGCAAGCAGAAGATTCAAGACGTCAGAATCAATCCACTCCACATCAAGAAAAAGGAAATTTGACTCAAGGAAATGGGGCCATAACTCAATTATGCCCCACCTCAAAGCCTGTAAGGTGAAGGTTCACACCCCTTTGGGGCTGAACTCATCACCCAGGGCCTCCCCTGCAACTTTGGGGGAGGCCAAGATCTTGATGGTCCTGGACCCCTTCAATGGGTCCAGGCCATATATGGTGGAATTTGGGAATGGGCCATTTCTGGGCCCCTTGGTCACCCTGGGTCCCCAGCAAATTTGGGCCCAGGGGCTCCATTTTGGTCCTGGGGGCCTCCAATAGCCCCCACGGACCGCGGACTGCGGCGTACGGCCCACGGCCCACGGACCGTAGGATCCCAAAGACTCGAAATTGCCTATTATGGCCAAAAGATCAAAAAAAATGCCCTAATCACCAAAACACCCAAAAAGGCCATAAAGGGCCAATTGCATCAAGATCACTCAGGATGGAGGCCACAGCCCAAACCCACTTGGAGGGCTGTCTGAGGCCAATTCCTTGGATAATGGGGACAAGACCCCTTGGAGGAAAGTTGCATTCATTCATTGGATTAAGTCTGGGCCAATGAGTACAAGTCATATACTCATTGGGCCCCAATTTCTGAGCACAAGTGCTCAATGGCCTTTATTCTGGGATATATCCCAAGGCCACATCCCAAGGCATGGCTGATTGAATCAAAAGAAAAGAATGGCATATCCTGGAAGGAATACTCACTCAAGCTTGAAAAAAGGGGGAATCAATTGAATTTGGCAGGGAAGAAGGAATGAAGGATTTTCAGGATAATGGTCAAGAGGAAAGAAATTTAAAAAGAAAAATTTTTGAAAAAAATGTGGGGATATTGAGATGCCACTCAACAGTGGCAGGGTATTATGGTGTTCAGGAGCCCACCAGTTTCAAGAGGGGGATACTGTAACAACCATCCATCAGGGGTAAGGGTATTCATTCATACACCCACTCAAACACCTCAAATCAGCAAATCCAGTATCTGCATCAGCAGTCAGTTTCAGCAATCTTCATTCTGAAACATGCATACAGTTTGGTACATCAATACAGCCTGTCAATACTTGTACAGGATGGATTCACCCAATACAGTTTCAATACACCAGTATGAATCTGTATGATCACTCAAATACACCACACCTCTTGTACAGGTTCTGTACAGCTGTACAGGACCTGTATTGGCCAGACTCAATTCAAAAATCAATTATTCTCATGAAAATTCTTCTCTGGATCAGGGCTGGTGATTCTCACATATACCAGTCCCCCTTTCTCCCCCCTGGGGACTTTTCCCCAGTTAATTAATTTAGTTTATTTATTATTTTATAATTACTCTTATCCTTATTTTGGGTATTATAATTATTTAATCTTAAGTTAGTCTTTGCATTTCTCTCTTCGCCTGTACAGTATGAGTTGGGTGGCCATATCCTTATTAACCCTTCTCTTTCCATTCTGACAGGTTGAAACAGTGGACTTGGACTTGTTTGTGGTTGGCTCTTCTATTCTTTTACTCTTATCTTTTGTTGCTGCTTTTCTTATATTTATTCTTTAGCAATTTATCTTTAACACTCCTAAGTGTATTCCCTTTTATCTTATCTTTGAGCCCTCCATAAGTGAGTCCCAGTTTACTGAGTGCCAGGCCCTCTTCACTTCGAAGAGCCCCTGTGACACTGTATTGAGTTTTGAAACGGTGTTTGGGTAATCTTCCATGAAACTCCTTGCTGATTAGGTGTTGGAAGATTTTCAATTAGTAATGAATGGTAATGCCCTGCCTGTCTCCATGGCTGTGAAATTATACCCCTCTTGAAAGTGGTGAACTCTGAGCACCATAACAATAAGTGAATCTTGATGAGGTCAACTGAAGCTTTCTCCCCCTCAATTACCCAATCTTCATACCTCATGATTCTTCTTCATCAATCATAATTTCAATGCTTTCAGCTTCATAACTTGTAGGTCCTTATTCTTTGACTTCATCCTCATTCCTCTTCCCTTCTTTGAAATTTCTTTTCATTTTCTTCTGTTGCTTCCATTTTTGTGATCTTCTTCTCATTCCAGTGTTCTTCACCCAATTTGTCTTGAGTCCTCATGGCTCATGACAAATGGTGATTTCAGGTTTATTTCCTAAGACCTTACTGCCATGGCATAAAATTTTCTTCATTTTGAGATTGGGCCAAATTTTCCCTTTCTTTATTTTGGGCCTTTTCAGGATCCATTGAAAATTTGCCCCAAATTGTTGTTTCCTGGGGGTTTTGGCTAATTTGGCCAAAAATGTGCAAATGCGCAAATGCATCATCATGCAAGATATTGAATATTTTGATGAATTATTGATTGAAATGACTGAAATGGCAGTTTTTATGTTTTTGAAGAAATAACAGCCAGAAATGTGCAAAATCCACAGATTTGTGCAAAGTTTCCAAAATGCGCAGATTTGTGCAAAGTGCGCAAAATGCACAAATATGCCAATATGACTGAAATGGCATATTTTGATGAATTTTTCAATGAAATGAAGGTTTTGAAGTTTCTGGAAGTGAAATATCCAAAAATGCGCAAATGCACCCATTTGACTATTTTCTTTGCTTTTTTGAGGTTTTTAAGGCTTTTCACATGATTTGAAGATGATTTGATGCCATTGTGCGCATTTTGCGCACAATGAATAAAAATGGCCAATTTGGCCAATGAAACATCTTTTAATGATAATTTATTCTATTTTCTTGTGCTTCACTCCCTTCTTGAAGTTCAAATTGCCATATTTGACTTGCTGACTTGGATTTTTTCCATCATTTGCTTGGTCTTGGCTTTGAATCTTTACTTGAAGATGAGTTCAAAGCTGACTTTCATTTGTGACTCCAATCACTCTTATTCTCCGCCTTCTGTACTTTATGGTGCTGGTTCCTTTGATAAATTGAGGGAGCTTTCTGAAGAGAGTATGGCCCCTACAGAGATATATGACATCAATAAAACCTATGATGGTTTCAAATCTGTTAAAGTTATTGATCCACCCTGCATCAATTGTTGGAAGAAGGGGTTTCCTTGTGTTGAATCTGCTACTGCTAGGTCCACCAGGTGCCAATTCTGCAACCTTGGGAAAATAAATTGCTCTAAGGCCAACCATAGATTCCCAGGAAATCCCAGAAGATTATGGAGAAGCATCAAGAAGGGTGGAATATTTGCATTGGAAGCTCCTTTTGATGAACCTCCAACCTCTGATGCCACCTCTGTCCACTCCAATTGTGATTTTAATGATCAAGGAATTTCTGAGTTACTGATTTCTATGGCTTTCTTTTCTTATGCTTCAGTGACTGGATCCAGAATGAGAGGTGTTTAAAAATTTACTAACACCAGCAGTTCCTGGGCCAACACTGGAGGACCCATTCACCCCCAAGGCAACCCCATTGGAGTAGCCCCAGAAGTTCCTATTTTGGTCACCAGAAAGGATGTAAGACTTGGAAAATTGAAAAGGAATTTGGTGGTTCAAGATGAAAATGATAGTTATGCTGAAGGCAGTGATGAGCTTGATAGAGAAGAACTTGGAATTAAGACCCCCATCCAACAAAGAAGAATCCAATCCACTTCACCATTCCCAGTCCAAGCCAGTACCACCATCCATGAAGTGATCAGGTCCCCCCAATAAGATCTCCAACCAGGCCATCCACACTTGCCTCTACCTCCACCAATATTCAACAACCTGTGGCCAGCCCTTCTAGAGACCCAATGTCTCCCGAACCTGAATCAATCTTTGACAACCTTTCAGACTGGAATTTCACTGAAAACTTTATTGATCAGAAGAAAGTAAATAAGAATGTGGTCACATCCTTATTTGCTGAAGTGGATGCTTTTACTGAGGTATTTGTTGATAAAGCTATGAAGAGTGCTATTCCAGGTGAACCCACTAGGGCTTTGGAGAGGGAGGTATTTGCTTATGAAGATGTGTTGGTTGTTAAATTTAGAGAAGCCTTGTAGAAATTTTGATTATGATTATCTGTAGTTGGTCTTCATCATTGCTAGTTTTTTCTCTTTGATTCTTAAATAAATTTACTCCCCAAACAAGATATGGGAGTGATGTCTGCTGCTTTTGAAAACAAGAAATAAAAAAATAAAATCATACAAGTAAAAGCAAATGAAATAAAATGAAAAGAAAGAAGTTAGAGAAAAAGAGAGTAAAGAAAATAAAATAAATAAACTTCTGAGGATTGATCTTCTTGTGATTAGTTTCTTGATTGTGGCCACAATTTTCCTTAAAAGATAAAAACGAACATTTGATTCTCACAGAGTATCCAAGGCATTTTTTTACAAGAAGTAGGACCCTCAGAGATGCATACCAGGAGATGGAACTTACCTTCATAACTTCCACTCCCCACCAAGCATCATAAAAGAATATGAGCTTTGCCATAAATAAATTTGAGGTAAGGAATGTCTTGAGTAATAACGAATGCCATAATTTGGAATAATAAAATTTGAAGAAAAAGAAAATAATAAAGAAAAGAGAAAATTTGGCCATATCTTGATGAAAGGTCCAAATCTGAGGGTATTGATGTTGCAAGGCCTTCTAAACCTTTCCAAAGAGATTTACAAGTGCTCACAAGGTGGCCAAATTGATGCTTACAACATATTTAGGTAGAATACCCCCTTAAAGGTGCATGCCAGGAGAGGAACTTGCTTTCATAAAATCCAATCCCCACCAAGCACCATAATTCAAACTCTTGAGGCATTTGGGCCAGGCTTTTCTGGATACAAGGTGTGAGAATCCTTGACAAGGTCTGGGGAGCTGGTAAGGTTGTAAGCTGGTTCACAAGTTGTTCTTTCTGGGTATTAATTGAATCCTTTGCACTCCACTAGATACCATAATGTACCTCTCTTGAGTTTTGGGTCCGGGACCTGAGCCACTTGCCATTCTTCTTGCTCTTCCACTATGACTGGTGGTGGTGGCAATTGATGTCAATTTAGGATAGTTTATTGCTTCACTGGTACTAATAAGGACACAAGAAAGACAGGGTGGCCTGACTTCCATTGTTGAGGCTACTTGAGGTGATAGGTATGGTTTCCAATCTTCTTCAGAACCTCAAAGGGTCCCAACCATCTTTGTCAGGCTGAGTCTATGATGAAGCTTATTAATAACTATTTAAAAGCTTCAACTATGAATGTGACACAGTGAGAATAGTAATTGAAAGTTCATTAATGAGAATAAATGCTATTAAAAGAATATTCAGGGCTTCACTATTGAGTAATAGTGGTCTTGAGTGCTGTTGAAAGCCCTGGGTGCAGCTTTACCTGTTTTCTTACAATAATAAAAACTACAATAATTGAAATTATCATGATACCTGATTATGTTCCAAGAGTATACCTGTTTTTGAAAGTTTTACTATGTAGTAATTCAAGATCAGGATGAGGAAACCTTTTCTGGTGGAGAAAAGGTCTCTTTTTATCCTAAAATTGGGTGAAAAAGGCTTATAGACTTTTCAATGTAGAGGAAGTGAAGATTTTTCACTTCCAACAACTGGCTTGTGGCTTTCACAAGGCCTGTATAGCCTTTATTGGGCTCAGATGTGGTGTTTAAACCACATCTTGGCAGTTTTCACCAATACAGGGTGAAAAATTTCATCTGGGTACCACATAGCCATCTTCTGACTTATATGATGTGTAGAATTCTGTACAGAGCCTGTACAGGACCCCAGTATTGACCAAACTATGAGGTATTTAAGTATAAACCGGATTCTTTGTCTTTTTGACACCTCATAATCATAGTTATGGAAGAATATCCCACAGTAAGGCTGTATTGGTCTAACTGTGGGATTTTTACCTTAAGACTGCCACAGCTTTGTCAGTTTTTGAGATATCAAGCTCAAAGTTGGTTCATTGTGTAGCCCTGGATGTTCTCCACACAATTATACCTCATCTGATATGGTTATAATTCAATATGGAAAAGGTATGCCATGTACAAGATTTTTTGAACATATGTATGATTTGCTTAGAATTTGTATAGAACTTGTTTTCCCCATAACCTTTGTTCTAGATGAGATAATGGGAAATAGATGGCACCATCAGATGGCCTTCATTGTTCTCTTTCTAAAACAAACCCACCTTAGGTATCTCACACTAAAACTGTAGAAGTTAGATGAGAGGTGAATATTTTATTTGCCCTTATTTGACCTTATTTTGGTCATAAATTCTGTAATTTGGGTGCTAGCTCAATTTGGCCAGTAAAATTGGATAGCCCTGACTTAGAGATTCATTTTGAATACCCATTTGATGGGGTTAAGCCTTTCCCTCTGGATTTCAGATGAGTGGGGAAAATTAAGGTTTATGCTCAGCAACAACTTTGAGCAGGAATAACTTTGTTATTCTTTTTCCTATGGCAGTGGGACTTTTCTATTTGGAAAGAGGTGAGGTTTCTCTTTATTTTGATACTTTTTGAGCCTGTTTGTCTCAGCACCATGTTTAGTGGTATTTTGCTCTACCATTGGTTTATGATATTCTGGCAGTCATGCATGTGCTCTTGTTTTGAGTCACAGGCTGACATTCTTTCTGAGAGCTTCTTGGTGGTTCTTTTTGTCTTGATTTTCTTGAAAGCTAGTCATACCTTTTCTCCAGGTTGGGGATCAGGTGGAATTGCTCTATTTTAATCTGCATACTTCTCAAAATGCTTTATTGCATACTCTAATTCTTCTTTGACAATTGATTGGAGTTTTATTGATACTTTTCCAGCAGGTGTATCTTGAGAAAGGTGAATTGAGTCAAAGCTGGGATTTATTCCATAAATGGTGAAAAAAAAGGTGACTGTTTTGTTGATGAATGTTCTGCATTATTATAGGAAAATTCAGCCAGAGGGAGTGAGGTGTGCCAGTCATCTTGATGTTAACTGACATACATCCAAAGATAATGTTCTAGGATATGATTTACCCTCTCTGTCTGTCCATCTGTTTCAGGGTGAAAGGCAGTTGAAAGATCCCTTGATAGCTTGAGGTGATGACACAATTGAGTCCAAAATGATGAAAAAAATAATGAACCTCTATCACTAACAATACTGATTGGAAGACCATGTTCAGAAAAGGCATGACTAATAAAGATTTGAGCTAAGTCCAAAGAAGTGATTTTTGAATAAACTGGAATAAAGATTTCCATTTTTGAGAAATTTTCTACAACTACTAAAATTGAATCAAAGTTTCTTGACAGAGGCAATTGAGTGATAAAGTCCATTGATAATGAAATCCAAGGACCAGATGGAATTTGAGGAGGCTTGAGTAATCCAAACTTCCTATGGTGGGTGTTGTTGTTTCTTGAACATTTCTGACATTAAGACACATATTACTTGATAATCTTATTCATTCCAGACCAATGAAAATACCTCTTGAAGAGCTTGAGGGTCTTCTCCTGGCCAGGGTGGCCAGCCAACAGTGAGTCATGAAACCTTTGAGGGATATCCAATTGAAGTTCCTGATTGCTTGAGATGACTACTCTATCTTTTAATAATAACAATTTGTCTTGAGGTTCAAGGGAATAATCTGAGACTGATTCACCTCTTGCTCATTGCTTGAGAGGCTCCTTATAATCTTTGTCTTGCCATACTTCCTTCTGAATGTGATAAACTAAATCTGAGAAAACTTCAACTTTGATTGAGAAAAATATTGACTCTTTAATTTTATTTTTCTTGAGAACTTGAAAAAGTTTTTGAAGATTATTGCTGATGAAGTCCACCCCCCTCTCTGGTTACATGTTTTCCCAATGTTACAAGGCATCTGGTAAATTTTCCAGTCTGCCTGGGTGGTAAGTGATAGAAAATTTAAATTCAGAGAGAAACTCTGCCCAGTGGGCTTGATGGAGAGTAAGGAGTTTGAATGACATAAAATATTGAAGGGAAGAGCGGTCTGTCAAGACTTCAAAGGAATCAGAAAGAGAAACAAGAAAGGATCTTCAGCGCTTGAGAGCCCAAACAATGCCAAGGAGTTCCTTGTCATTAATTTCATAGTTGAGCTCAGCTGGGAGGGGCTTGCAACTATCAAATGCAATTGGATGCTTTCCTGAGTCATTCACCTGACTCAGTACAGCACCCAAGTCATAATCAGAAGCATCAGTCTCTACAATAGTGGGTAGAGAAGGATTTAAATGGGATAGGATAGGAGCAGTGATGAAAGCTTCTTTGAGTATTTGAAACTGACTAAGAGCTTCCTCATTGAAGATGAAGGGAGAATATTTTTTAAGGAGGGAAGTTAGAGTAGAGATTTTTTTGGAATAATTTTTAATTAAACGACAATATAAGTTGGAAAAGCGAAGGAAATATTGAAGTGCTGTGATGTTCTTTTCTGAGGCCAATGGAGGATTTGCTGTACTTTGGAAGATTCCATCTTGAGGCCTTCACTTGAAACAAAATAGCCCAAGTATTACACAATTGAGGCATGGAATACACACTTTGAGGCTTTAACAAATAAATTCTTTTCCCTCAGTCTTTGGAGGACCAAGGCCACATGTTTGACATTTTCTTCCTCAGAACACAGAAGACCATACTATCATCCAAGTATACTAAAACAGAAATATCCAAGAAATCTGAAAAGATAACATTCACAAGGTTCTGGAATGAAGGACGAGCATTGGTCAAGCCAAATGGAATAACAAAATATCTATAACTACCATAGTTAGTTCTAAAGGAAGTTAAGTGCTCATCCCCCTCTTTGATTCTCAAGAAATTATAAGCACCACACAAATCTATCTTGGAAAAGATAGTAGAGCTGTTAAAGACAGTAAGGAGCTGATTCATTGGAGGAACAGGATACCTGTTCTTCCTAGTGACAGCATTAAGTTTGCGGTAGTCAACACACAAAGAAGGCCACCATCCCTTTTCTTAACAAGACCTACAGGTGCTCCTGATGAAACCCTTCTCTACATTCTCTGAAATGTAGTCCCATAGTGTTTCTGTCTCATTTTTGTATAAAGAGTAGATAACACCAACTAGAGGTAGAAGACCCTCCAGTTTGATATGATGATCACAGGTGCAGTGTGGATGAAGTTTCTCTGCTTTCACCTTGGATAATATATCCAAATATTTATGATACGCAGGAGGGACTACCTTAAGCACAGTTTAAATCTCTTCTGGGTCTTCCTCCTCATCCCACTGCTCCTCCAGGGGGCATGAAAAGATAAAGGAAGAAGGTCCATATCCCCTTTCAAGAGATGAAGTGAAGATATAGCAACATCTTCTACAACATCTTTTATCTCTTTGAAGACTTCATCTCTTGATGGAAGTAATGACTGAGAGGGAATGATTAAAGGGATATGGACAGAAGGAGGAATGGAAGGTGTCTTAAGTTCACCAACCAGAGGGACACTGTTGACAGCAGTGGCAAAGTCATTACTAGTAGAAGAAGTAATACCACTATAATCCTTATGACTAGAATCATAGGTGATAAATCCATTTTTCCAATCAATAATGGGATTAAAATTGTAAAGAAAATCATAGCCCAATATCAGGTCTTCTCCCTTTGGTGAATCTATGATAAAGAAATCCCATTCAAAGCTTGGGAACGAAGGCAAGTCAACAACCCACTTGGTATAATGGGTGATGAACAGGGAAGTGGATTCATTTGAATCCAAACTGAAAAGAGGAATCTTTTCAGGGAGCTCTGAGATTGTCAATGAGTACTTTAGAACCAACTTCTTTTCAATAAAGGAGTTTTTAGCACCAGAATCAATGAGAATACTATAAAAACAGAGAGAGAAGAGAAAATAAGAGATTTTAAAGATTTCTTGACACTAGTATTCAGAGTACACAATTGTTCTCTTGAAGTAAATAAGTGAGAACCATTGAACAAATCATGATACCCACTCAGGCTTTTCCTTGCTTGCTAGGAAAGCCTCCTGATGACCCTTTCCTATTTTCAGGCCTCTTGAAGAATTTTCAATTGGGTGCTTGCCACCACAATAAGTGCATGAGCCTTCTTTAATCCTCCTCTCATTTTCAGAACCAATTAATTTGCTGTCCTTAGTGAGGAGAGAAGCATGAGGCTTGTCTTTGAACACTTGAAAATTCTTCCCCTTCTTGTGCTTCCTGTGATAAGTCCTTTTTGATGATGAATTTTGGGGAGGCTTGGAGGAGTTGGGTCCACTGATTGAAGGCTTCTTCTTTTGATGACTACCCTTTTCCTTCTGCCACTCATGGTATCTGGTATCCAATTCCAAAGTAATGTCCATGAGTTCTTGAAGGCTATCAAAGTTTCCAGGATGAAAATCCAATTCGTCCAGAAATCTTCATTCCAAGCCTCTTCTATACACATGATGTAGGCCCTTTCCCCCAGTCTCCAATTCTTGACATTAAGCTTCTAAAATTTGCTATGTACAAGGAAACTTGACCACTTTGTTTCATCCTGAGATTGTCTGACTCTTTTTCATCCTTCCTGACTTTATTAGGGTCACCAAACAGAGTTAATAACTGGATTTCAAATAACTGCCAGTTATTGAGGATATAAGAAGCTTCTTCATTGGAGATCTTTAAGAGGTAAGGTGCAATCCATTTGCCAGCTCTACCAGTGAGAAAAGAAGTTTATTAAAAAACCTTCTTCCTGTCAAAGAAGAGGTTTCTGGGTCATTATGCAAAATTAATTGACAATATTGAATAAATCCTCTCAATTTATAAGATTTAGTACCATCAAAGGAATCATGTGCCTTACTTGATGGAGTCTTGACTTCTGGGGCTCTTGAAGTGTCCCTTGGGGCAACTGCTTGAGTTGGTTGTCCCATTGATTGAGTCATCTGCTCAATCATTTTGAGAAAATTTGGTTCAGCTTGAGAGACAAGAGGTCATTAGAAGGGGCTAGATTTGGAGGTTCAGAAGCCTCAGGGGCACCTGCAAATGAAGCTGGTACTTCCATCTTTAGCTTCTCCTGATCTGCTTCTAGGCCCTTGAGGAATGCTTAGATAGCCACCCAACAAGCCAGAGAATGATCTTGATTTTCTTGACTTCACACCTCCTCTTCTGGAGGGTTCTGTGCCTTCCATTGGTGGTCCTCTGTCCAAATTTGCAGTCAGTTGATGAACTTATGGTGTGCGCTCAAGACAAGCCCTTGCTGTAGGAGTGAGAACAGCTTGATGTCTTTGAGATCTTGTATTCTTGGCTGCAGAGCTATGCTGAACTGGAATTATTGAAGAAAGAAATAAAATTTGATGATACTTGAGAATAAAACAAGTGTAAGATGTGTCTATAAAACTGTTGATAATGTTACTGTTAATCAACAGTACTATGACTTTTCTTATGAAATATAATAATAAAAAATTATGATAGCCACAATTAATTAATTAGTTAATTAATTATTTCTTTTACTTGTTACACACTACTAGTTATTATAACAGTAAGTAGTAATTTTCTACTAGAATCCATTACAAGTACTTAATAATAAAACTTCTTCATTAAAATACTAAAGTTATTTTAATATATAATTATCTTATGTAAGAATAATTATAAATATAATTCTTGAATAAAGCAATTACTAGAGAAAAGCTTTAATAATTAAGATAAATCACTCACTAATACTCCAAAGAGCTTATCAAAGATAAAAGTGGAGAAATTTGACAGATAATTGTGGATTTAAAAGATCAAAAATGGATATATAACAGTATTAAAACAATATATTGTTTATTTCTACAATTTAATGTCTTTTTAATTGATTCTGAAAGAATAAAACACTCAAGAAAAAGTTTTAACTAATACTTACTTGTTGGTAATAAAGGTATAATAAAATAATGTGATGATTTGGAAAAAACAGCAAGAGGAGGCATCTTTTAAGTCTGAGACAGCTCACAGAGGCCTGCCATGGAGAAAGCTGAAATCCCAGTGAGTGAGAAAGCAATAAACCTTTCTGTATTATTGATTGCATCATCTGTTGTCACATGAGATTATCATAATTACTTAATTGATGCTTTGATGTGACTACCAACCCATTTATGGTTAAAAATAAAAGGAGTAACAACTGTAAATCTTGTTTTATTCCCAAATAATCATTTATTTCTCAAAGGCTTCAATTTTGTTGCAAATTTCATCAGAGAGTTTAATTTCTGGGAATTTTGAAAGATTAAGTATTTCACGTGGAATCATCAAAAATGGACTGTAAGTAAAACTTCAAATTTTGGCTATGAAATTATAATTCTTTATGGTTTTTATATGAATTCTAGATCTTTCAATTGGTCCTGAAAGCTTCAGGAAGATTCATATAGAATTGTATTTTTAATGAATTTTTGAAGTTCTTACCTCAACTCTACATAGAATTGCAAATAGCAGTATATGGCTGGTTGCTATGAGGTAAATCAATGGATACTAGTCCAAAAAGGGTTTCAATTACTCTTTTAGGGTTTATCCATGGAAAAAAATTAATATTTGACATGGCTACAGGAGTCTAAGTTTCTCTTTACCTCCTTGGCACGTCAAAATAGTAGCTTTTCTGCTATTTTCTTATGATATAATGAAGTTTTGACTTGGTAACCAGGTTCCCAAAAGGATTTAGCTTAAAAATTGGGTCAAGATCAGCCATGGATTCAAGCTTTGGAGCTGTCCACACCTCAGAGGCCTCAGAAGTTGGGTACCCTGGCTCTCTTTGATGTCTTTTGTTCCCCTTGACTATTTTTTATGTCAATAGAAATTCAGGCTTCAAGTGAGATATCTACTATGTGTGTACCAAAGGTGTATGTAAGTGTAAGGTTTGACTATGAAACAATAAGTAAAAATTACTAATATTTTACTTATTGTACTATGAATATCCTTATAATTGAGATAAATAAGATAAAAATAATTATAATAATAATGAATTATTATAATTATGGCGTAAAAATGATCATATTATTGATAAAATATAATAATATAATTTATATTATAAAATATAATATAATAAAATAAATATATTAATACGAAATAATTAATATATTTAAAGGCACTTTATTATTGTTACAAACAAATAATAAAGGCGTAAAAAATTGTTTTTTATTAATAAAAAACAATTAATAACAATAATATTACCAATATTAAAGTTATAAATTAATATAAATACTTTTTATATTAATTAAAGAATTATTAAAATAATAATAAAGAGAAGATTATTACAATAAGAGAAAATAACTTACTTTTAACACTTAATATAATAATTTTGAAATATTTTACGCCAAAAAATATAAATACAACCTTTTCAAATTGTATTTACAATAAAAAATAAAGAAAATTACTAATATTCTGGATTTTTACGTGGAAATGAGTTTTTAGAGAGATTTTTAACAAAAACAATTAAATAAATGATTTAATCACGTCAAAATAGATGATTGCAACAAGGTGGTCTTTGGTCTTTAATAATATAACAGTTTTATATATAAAGAATAAAGAAATTACCTTTGATTTAATTGATTTAATGTTTTTGATGCCTCTTAGGGGAAAACAGAGTAAAAAGAGCTCTATTTATAGTAAATACCTCCCTCCTAGAGTCCAACAGGCTTCTAGTAGACGTTTACTGATCACATCCACTGGAATTGATCAATATTTTAAGGTTTGAGGGTGATTACATCATGATCAAACCATATTGCATCATTATTACACCATTATTTAGAGTTATCACTGTAACTCTAAGTTTGATGACATCAGAGGCTTGGCAGAACCCCAAATTTCGTGGATTTTATTAGTTTTAATCATAAACTAATAGTATTCACCAATTTTATCACTCTTAAGACTGTTAAACTTAATTTAAGGTTACAGTATGTGATCATAACAGCTCAATTTAAGCTCAAACCTTGATCCTCAATAACCTTTAAGGTTTTCACGCTACAGCAATTCAGAGAGTGAATTCTGATAGCCTGACATAACCTTATTATGCTGCCAAGAGCTTTTCATTACATCATCAAAACTCTAATTTTGATGATTTTTCTTGTAACTCATCTTTTCTGTCGAAATTCAATATTTTAAACTTCAAATCATGATTTCAGGGGGTATACCCTGAATTTAAAAATAAAAATCACATCATTCTTCACGAATGAAGTAGTAGAATCCAACTGTGTGCTTTATTTTAAGTTTGGACCACTTTCACAACAAAGTGGTCAACAGCTCTGTTCATTTTTATCAATATTTCATCATAGGTTTTAACCTTGTTTATAAATTGCAAAATGAAGTTCTTATCTGTGTTCTTACAGTAATTACGTGGTAACTTTATTTTTGGTTCATCACTCTATCTTGTATAGTTTAAGAGATATTAGCTATGATCCTTGAATATATGCGTTGACCAAAAAAGTGCACATATTCAGGTTAATTCCTTAAGTATTAACTTTGGAAATTAGCTCATTAATTGTTTTATGTGTGAATTTCCATGGGGAATCCAATGGTACAATTTATTTCACATGTTGTTCCATTGGGTTTCGAAATAAATAAGGATTTATGGTTTTTATAAAGTATTATTCCTTATAACTCATTAAATATCGAGTTTACAGATATGCAATAAAAATGGTATATGTGTATTTTACCATGGAGAATCCAATGGTATAATTTACTCCACATGTTGATTCAATGGTTTCTAAGTTAAACCAATTTTTGTACCAATTTATGGTATTTTTGTATTTTTGAAGTGATTATTTTTAATGTATAATTATTCTAAGTAATTTTAGTATAATTATCTTAAAGGTATAATTATTCTGAGTCTTTCTTGTGACCTTATTGGGTATGTGGTCATATCTCAAAGGCTCACATTCCCTACCACCAAAAAAGATTGTACCACAATCTGATATGTGTAATTAGGGTATCATCCACTGTCCTACCTCTTCAATAGACTTTGTTAGTCTTGAAGCTCAATAATGCTTAACTTTTCTATTTTTCAGGCTTCCTTTCATGTCTGAACCTTCTTAGTAGTTTATCAGCATTTGTTATATCTTTCTCAAGTAGTCATTCATCTTCTTGAGTTGAATTTCTATACCTTACAAGGTATTCCCTTTCTTTTTTGTTTCTTGTCCTTCTTTCTTTAAGGACTTTTACTATTTTCTTTTCCTCTCCTTCTTCCAAGGGGGGAATTTCAAGTGGGGGTTTATTTCTTAGTGGAAATAACTCCTTGTCACTTGAGCTGTAAGGTTTTATTAGACTTACAGGGAAAGCTGGGTATTTGTTCATTAGTTCACCTGTGAGTTCTAATTGCACAGCATTGGGTCCATGAAGTGCTTTTATCATAAATGGTCCTACAAAGGAATCTTTCAGTTTCTTTGGGCCTTTTATGTTATTGAAATTAAGGGTTGATACTAGGACCAAGTCTCCTATTTTGAAATCAGGTGGCTTATGACTTTTATCCCATCTTTCTTTTGCATATTTGAAAGAATATTGCATACATCTGTTTGCATGATGTCTTGCCTTTTCAAGCATTATTTTAAAGCTGCTTGCTGTTGGATGTATATCCACTAAGTCCTTACTGAGGGTGTCATAAGGAAGTCTTGGATTCCAACCTTTTTCTAGCATTGCTGGTGTTTTTCCAGTAGAAGAATGGATTGATGTTTTATATGCCAGTTCCAGTGCTGGTATTAGTGTACACCAATCATGGGTAAAACCATCAGAATCTTTGAATTCTAGCCCATAAGCACAGAATCTTCTGATCATGTCCTCTAAGGTCTGTATCATTCTTTCTGCTAAACCATCAGTTTGGGGATGGTAAGCTGTTGAAAATGATAGCTTTGTCCCAAATAAGTTATGGAGATTTGTCCATAATGCTCAAGTGAACTTTGGGTCTCTGTCACTTATAATATTCTGGAATAAGCCTGTATGGCTAATAACTTTATTCCATATCATTATGGCTGTGTCCATAGCTGTGTCATCTTTGTGACATGGTAAGAACATTGGAGTTTTACTGTACCTGTCAACTAACACTAGGCATGCATTATAACTCCTGTCTCCTCCTGGAGGTAATGCTGTCACCCAATCCATATGAACTATTTCCCATGGGTATTTTGGTTCTTGGATTTGAATCATCATTCCAAATTTCTTTCCTGTGGCTCTGTTGGCTTTTTGGCATCTGTCACAGGTTTGGCAGTACTCTGCAACATCTTTCTTCCAATTTGGCTACCAAGAGCAGGTTTTCACCCTCTCTAGTGTCCTATCTTCTGAGAGATGTCCAGATGAAACACTATCAGGACACTCAATAAAAATAGTGTTTATTAGTGTTCTATCTGTTAAGGTCATAACACATGTGTGTTTTGTTCTATGGTAGAGGATTCCATCAAGGAGGTGGAATCTTCCTTCATCATATGCCTTTTTCCATGTTTCATCTAGTTTTGATGAAAGTGATGGGTCTTTGCATTCTTTCAATAGAAGTTGTCTTAAGATATGACAATTTTTGTCTGTCTTATAGCTTTCTTTAATTTGGTTAAAGAATTCTGTGCCAATGTCTGTGACACATATTCCTTCTATATGGTGCTCTTCTTGTGGTACCCATGCTGGATTGTCAGGGGTATTTGTTAAAGCCCATCTGCTAAGACCATCTGCATTTTTATGAATATTTCCAGATTTATGTACAATAGTCATATTTCCTCTATATTCTTGGATAGCAATTTGCCATCTCAGCATGTGGCGATTTGGAGTATTCATATTTAATAGTGATTTCACAGCATTACAGTGTGTGATTACATCAAATACTGTGCCATCCAAATAATAATGCAATTTTTCTAAAGCCCACACTAAGCATAAGCATTCCATTTGGCTTGCTCCATACCTTGCTTCTGTTGGCTTTATCTGCCTTGAAATGAAACAAATTGGTCCTTCCACTGGTTTATCATTGATAATTTGTGTTTGGTGAAGTGCAGCACCTAGTCCTTCTCCACAAGCATCAATGTATAGTTTGAAGGGTAGTTTCCAATCTGGCATTAGAAGCAATGGGGCATTTGTTAGTGAATTTTTCAATTCTTCATATGCCTTGACCCTTTCTTCAGTCATTTCATAAACTGTTTGTTGGTCACATAATTTATATAAGGATTTGGCAATTTTTGCAAAGTCCTTTATATGCTGTCTATAGTAACCAGCAAATCCTAAAAATGATTGCATTTCTTTTTTGGTTTGAGGCATTGGTTTAAGTAGTACTGCTGCTACTTTATTTATGTCTATGCCTAGACT
The DNA here is from genome assembly GCA_023105745.1 of Austropuccinia psidii. Classification (NCBI taxonomy): domain Eukaryota; kingdom Fungi; phylum Basidiomycota; class Pucciniomycetes; order Pucciniales; family Sphaerophragmiaceae; genus Austropuccinia; species Austropuccinia psidii. Next base: position 48,932,200 of record JALGQZ010000004.1, read on the forward strand.
AAGTCCAGATACAACATGTCCTAGTGCTTTTAATTCACTATATGCAAAATGACACTTTTTCAAGGAAATTTTCATATTCACTTGGACTATTTTCTGTAGTACCCTTTCTAGTCTTGTAAGGTGATTTTCCCAAGTTTCTGAGCAAATTATGATATCATCAATATAGATAATTAACCATCCTTCTGATAATTCTTCAGGGAATATGGTATTCATCATTCTTTGGTAATGGGAAGGTGCATTCTTTATCCCAAATGGCATTCTTAAGTATTCAAAAATTCCACAGTGGACTATTATCCTCAGTAGTTTTTTGGCATTGTCTGTTAAGACATTTTGATGAAAACCCTTTAAGGCATCCATAGCTGTAATGAACTTAGCTTGTGACAATTGTGTCAATGTCTCATGGATTATAGGTATTGGATATCTATCTGGAATGGTATAGGTGTTCAGGGCTCTGAAGTCTCCTACCATCCTTGATTTTCCATTATACCAGGTTATAATGACAGGAGTAGTAACTTCTACTTGTTCATTATGTCCAACCTTTCTTAATACTCCAAGGTCCATTAATTCTTTAATGTGTACCTCTAAGGCTTCTCCAGCCCTTGGACTAGCTGGGTAAGCTGGTCTTCTTAGTAAGGGTGGGTAAGGTTTCTCCACATTAAGAGTTATGTCTACTTCATGCCCAATTATAGCACCTAGTGGCTCTTTGTCAGTTGCAAAGGCATTTTTGTACTTAAATAGGAGGTCAATTAATTTATCTTTCATTCTTTCTGTTAATTCTTGACTGAATTCTGCCTCTTTAAGTTGTTCAGATATAAAAAGATCCTTTTCTGGAATCTTTTCTTCATTCTTAATAACTGTAATTTGTTTTTTGTTATTTATGAAGCCAAACCTTTGTCTTTTGTTATCTCCTATAGTAAAATATCTATCCTTCTGGTTAGAGATATCTATACCATAGATTGATAAGTAGTCATTTCCCAGGATAAATTGATTACTGGTACAGTTGTCCATTACCACAAATTCCACTTTAATTCTGACACATTGTGAAGGGTGAGGAAAAATTAGTGTTAAATCAATTATTCCAAGGGGCTTCATGCTTTCACTTGCACTACTGAATTTGACACCTTGTATTGGCATAGGTTTTTCTTGCCAGTCTGGGACAATGGTTTTTAAATAACTTTTGCCAACACAGGTGCAATATGCTCCTGTATCTAAGTTAGCTTTTCCTTCTTGGTTATCAACCATAACAATACTTATGCTTGATTTTCCAGCTGTATATCCCATTCCTCTTGCAGGTTTGGTTCTATACATTTTGGCATCTTGCACATTTGTCAGGTTTGTGTCAGATGTTCCAACTTGTGGTAAATTTGAGTTGACATCTAGTACTTCATAAATTATATCAATGTTATTAATTTCTGCATTAATTATATTGATTTCATCACTTTCAGAAGTTTCTGATTCTTCTGTTTCTTTTTCAGAGTCAGATTCCTCCTCTTTGTCATTGTGGTTTTTTGTTTCCACAATTTCATTGATTTTTGCCTTTTTAAGGAAATTATTGGCTAAGTGTCCAATACCTCCACATTTATGGCATTTTCTTTGCTCATTATTATTGGATGTACTGGGCTTGAAGGATTCTTTTGATTTATCTTTTTTGATAAATGGTTTATTTGGGCTTTTAATGTCCAATTTCTTCCAAGTCCTGCCAATTTTTGTTCTTGTCACTATGTCTTCCAGTGCATTAATGTACTCTTCTGTGGAGCATGGTTCTATACACCTGCTTCTTAGGGCATGTTCTAGCTCTCCTCCACATTTCTTGAGTATTTTCATATGCACCATTTTTTGTGACATTTCTGGGTACAATGCATTAAGTCTTTCAACTTGTTTTAAGAACCAGGTTAAAGGTTTATCTTTGTCTGGGTCAAAGAAAGAATTTTCAAATGCATTTTCTATTTTGTACCTCCAGGCATCATTTGCCCACTTAGTGATTATTTCTTGTTTCCACCAAGACCAGGTATTTTTACCATTTGTTTGTCTTATGCCATAATACCATCTTTTTGCTGATTTCTCAAACAATGAATGTAATCTTGCAGTGATTAATTCATCTGGTATGGCATGGTCTTCTTGTAACATGTCAATTGTTTTAATAAATGACATGTGGTCATATTCACCTTCTCCTGTGAATGTTGGCCATTCTTTCAGCTGAGGTGCTTCCTTCATTAAGACTTGGTTATTTTCTTGGTGACTCAAGTCTGTTATGAAAGGATTTGTCAATTCCTCTTTTGTTTTAACAGGGCTTCTTATATGAGAAAATGGAGTTGATAACTTTGGCATATTTAAATTAGCCTCATTCATTTTATCCATTTTTTCAGTAATAAGCCTTATTTCACTTTGAATATCATCTTTTAGATGCATTCTTGCTTCATCACCTTTTTCCACATGGTCCAAAAGTAATTTTTGGTGTGATGAAGTCTTTTCTTCAAATATTTCTACAGAAATACTTAATTTGTTTAATTTTTCTGTAAGATTATCAATACTCACATCATAATTAATTGTCAAAGTTTTTTCTTTGATATCACTTATGTATTTGTACAACTCTTGTTGTCCTTGTATTAATTTCTGAGTATTGTCAATTAATACTTTTGGTTTATTATTTTCAATCATAAATTTTATGTTATCAATTTCTTTCTTATTTTGTACAACAAGTTTGGTTAAAGATGATAAGCTATTATTTATTTCTTGGAAAGGTAATAAACTATTTTTAATGTCTTTAAGAGGTAAAATACTATTTTTAAGCTCTGTTAAAGTATTTACAACATCAGGAGACAAGGTTATTTCTTTGGCAAATGGGGTTGTCTCATTCTTTGTTCCTCTTTGTCTTTGAATTCCATCAAAGTTCTGGCCATGTTGAAAACATTGTCCATGGCATCCTTTTGGATTTTTGGGATCCTGTAGCTTGGGGAATATGGTTTCCTCCAATTCTTTTTCTTGTTCTTCTTCCCTTCTTGGGGAAGTGGGTTGGCTTGGGGCTTGCTGGTAGAAGCTACTGGGGCTTCTTCCTTGGTTGCCTCCCTCTTTTTGGTGTGGTAATCCTTGATTTTTTTGATTTGAGGTTTGGATGACAGTGGATTCCATCCATTGAAGAATTTCACTATCTCCTCCTCTTTGAGGAACTTTTTCAGGATGTGCCAGGAGTTCATCACGCCTTGGTGTATTTGAGGCAGCATTTCCCAATCTTTGTCCTTGTACACTGTGTAATACTGCTTGTACTGGCTCATGTAGATGTCTATTTGAGCCCTCTGAATGTGATTTATACCTATTTGAGTTACTCATACTTAGCTCCAATTCAGGTTCAGATATCATGGGCATTTCTGGGACTTGCCTTTGGGATAAGGCACTTCCTTGTGTGGATTCTGTTCCACTGGGGATATTTCCCTTTCTTTTCCCTTTTGAGGGATCAGTTCTACCTCTGAGTCCAGTTCCATCTGATTGGATGGAGTATTGGGAACCTCTTCTGGTAGTCATAATAAAAAAAATAAAAGTATTTTAGGATAAAAATTCTTTTTATGGCAATTATAAAAGAGGTGCCCACCTTCAGAGTCTTGAATGGTGGGTCCTGGAAAGTCTAATTTCTTAGCTTTCTTTCTTTTAGTGATAACTGGTGTTGGGGAACTTTGACAAGTTTCTTCCACCAATCTCTCAACAGTAGTTTGGTTATCTTCTGTTGGGTTATCCTCAAACACTAAAAAAGACAAATAAATATAAGTCTTTTTATAAGAAGTGTTATTTTTTGGTAAGATATGGCAATTTTCCACGTATAAATTGCTTTAATATCTTTAAAAAATTGAAATGAATAAAGAAATGAAGAAGAATGAATAAAAATAACTTTTTTATTGGTTTTTAATATTTTTTAATATTTTTTATATTTTTTATTTTTATTTTTAAGGAATAAAATAAAAATTAATGTGATTCTTTATAAAATTAAATTATAATAAAAATTATTTTTAATTTATATAATATCTTTTTTAATCACTAGAGTCACTCAAAGAAAGTTCTTGCAAGTCTAAGGATGTGAAAAAACCATGTGTAAGACAGTACAATTACTTTCCAAATGCCTCAATAGCTTTTAAAATCAATAAAATATAAAATTATTATATAATTTTATGATTATAAATATAATTTATTATTGGATAAGCCCAATTAGAATCTTTTTAAAAGGTCTTTTAAGTAAATATATTAAGTTCCACAAATATGAATAACACCATTCCTAATGTATATGTAACATGAGATTTCTCACATTCCCATTACTTTGGCGTGAAATTGAGAAAAACAAGAATTTTCACAGATCTTTTATGTGGTATTGAACTATTTTCATGTTACCACCTCAAAGAGTTGATTTAAGCTTATTCACTCTATGGAGCTAGCCTAGGTGAAATTTTGTGTGGAATCCAAATCTGGCCATAAATCCATAAATCCATGTATTTACTCGATAAAAGGTTATTCATATTTTCTGAAATCAAAAATGATGAATTTTGAATATATGCATGACATATGGGTTATGCATAGTTCAGAATCTATTTTTAAGATAACTGTGGCCTATTTGGGTATGTAAAATATACCTCAAGGCTCACATTCCCTCCCACCAAAAAATAAAATTGTACTACAATTTTATTAATGGTATCAAGAAGAAAAATTCCCCAAAGGGGGTTAATGTCCACTGTCCAACCTCTTTACATTACTCAGATCAAGTAATTTAAAGCACATTTATAGGCATCTTCAGGATTTTGGCCATCTTTCATGTCTAAATCTTCTTAAGGGCTTATATGAGTCAGGTACTTCTGATTCTTCCATCCATTCATCTTCATGTACTGCATTTCTATATCTGACAAGATATTCTCTTTGATTTTTACCCCTAAGTCTCCTTTCTTTAATGACTTTCTTTATCTTTTTGTCTTCACTCTTTTCCACTTGTGGTACAGCTAAAGGAGTTGGGTTCCTTAAAGGAAACAATTCTTTGTCAGCTGGTTTATAAGGCTTTATCAAGCTGACTGGAAACGTGGGGTGTTTATTTTCCAATTCACTACTCAATTCCACTTCAACTGCATTGGTTCCATGTAAGGCAACAATAACAAAAGTTCCTACACAATAATCTTTAAGTTTCTTGGGGCCTTTGATATTATTAAAATTCAAGGCTGAAACTAGTAGTAATTCCCCTACTTTGAAGTCTGGTACTTTATGACTCTTGTCCCATTCTGTTTTGCATAATCAAAAGCATCATCCATGCTTTGTTTTGCATGATTTTTCACTTTATCAAGCATTATCTTGAAGCTGGAAGCTGTAGGATGAATTTCAATCAAGTCTTTCCTCAGTGTGTCTTCTGGGAGTCTTGGATTCCATCCTTTTTCTAACATAGCAGGAGTTTTTTCCTGTGGAAGAATGGATGGATGTCTTATATGCCAATTCTAATGCAGGTATAAGAGTGCACCAGTCGTGGGTAAAGCGATCTGAGTCTTTGAATTCTAAACCATAAGCACAGAATCTCCTGATCATGTCCTCTAAAGTTTGAATCATCCTCTCTGCTAGTCCATCTTTTTGAGGGTGATATGTTGTTGAGAATGATAACTTAGTCCAAACAATCTGTGAAGATTGTTCCAAAGTGCAGATTTGAATTTGGGATCTCTATCACTTATAATATTCTTAAATAATCCTGTATGAGAAATAACTCTCCTCCATAGAAGAAGAGCTGTAGCCATAGCAGTGTCATCTTTATGACATGGTAAGAATATTGGAGTCTTGCTATATCTGTCTACAGTGACTAAAACAGCAGTATAACCTTTGTCACCACTTGGAGGAAGTTCTGTGACTCAATCTATGTTAACAACTTCCCAAAGGGATTTTGGTTCTGTGGTTCTGCTTCTAAGGCTACATAAGCTGGGCTATCAGGAGTATTGGCTAATGCCCACCTGCTAAGTCAATCAGCATTATTGTGAGTTTTTCCTGCCTTATGAGCTATAGTCACTTTACCTCTATATTCTTGAATGACTATTTTCCATCTCAACATATTTCTGTTAGGAGTTTTCATCTTAAAAAGTGATTTCATGGCATTACTGTCAGTTATCACTTCAAAAAACACTTCCATCAAGATAATAGTGTAATCTCTCAAGTGCCCATACCAAACATAAGCACTCCATCTGGCTTCTGTTGATTTGATTTGTCTTGAGATGTAAAAAACTGGTCCTTCTGTAGGTCTGTCATCAATAATTTGGACTTTATGTAGGGCTTCCCCTACTCCATTTCCACATTCATCAATTTACAATTTAAAAGGTATATTCCAGTCAGGCATTAGGAGTAAAGGTTTTTCTGTAAGAGCTCTCCTTATCTTCTCATAAGCTTCAATTCTTTCCTGTGTCATCTCAAATACTGTCTGTTGATCACAGATTCTATAGAGTGACTTAGCTAGAATCTCAAAGTCTTTCAGATGTTACCTGTAATAACTGGCAAAGCAAAGAAAAGACATCATTTCAATCTTATTCTGGGGTATTTCCTTAAGTAGTGCTGCTGACACTTTATTTTTGTCAATACCCAAGCTTAGACCAGAAACAATATGTCCTAAACCTTTAAGTTTGTCAAAGACAAAGGTACATTTCTTGAGTGAAATACTCATATTCACTCCTGTAACTTTGCCAAGTACTGTTGCATGCCCTTCAAGGTTCAAAGACCATGAGTCAGAACATATGATAATATCATAAATATAAATGATGAGCTATCCTTCAGATAATTCTGTGGGGAAGATGGTATTCATCATTCTTTGATAATGAGATGGTGCATTTTTAATACCAAATGTGTCAGCCTGTGACTCAAAACCAGAGCACAAGCATGACAGCCAAAATACCATAAACCAATGGTATAGCCAAAATACCACCAAAACATGGAACTAAGCCAAATTCGCTCAAAAGTTATCAAAAGAAAGAGGAAACTCACCTCTTCCTGAAAATATAAGTCCCATCACCATAGGACAAGAAATAAAAAAGTTATTCCTGCTCAAAGTTAGTGCTGAGCATAAACCTTAATTTTCACCTCTCATCTAAAATCTAGAAGGAGAGGCTTAACCCCATCAAATGGGTACTCAAAATGAAGCTCTAAGCCAGGGCTATCCAATGGTACCAGCCAAACTGAGCTAGCACCAGTATTACTTGAGTTATGGTCAAATTCAGACCAAATAAGGGTGAACAAAACATTCACCTCTCATCTAACTTTTACAGTTTTAGTGTGAGATACCTGAAGTGGGGTCTTTTTGGAAAGAGCACAATCAGGGCTATCTGATGGTGCCATCTATTTCCTCGTAACTCAACTACAACAGAAGTTATTGACCAAACAAGCTTAATACAGCTTTTGACCAGACCACGCCAATGTACAAAAATACTTGTACATGGGATAACTTTGTCATATTTAATGATAACCATGTCAAGTTGGGTACCATTGTGTAGAGCCCATACAGAGCTATTCAATGAACCAACTTTGAGCTTGATATCTCAAAAACTGACAGAGGTATGACCATTTTAAGGTCAAAATCCCACCTGCTGTCAGATACAGCCTTACCATGGGATAATATCCCATAACCATGAATATGAGGTGTCAAATAGATGAAGAAGCATGTTTTTACTTCAATACCTCATATGTCAGTCAATACTGGGGTCCCATACAGTTTCTGTACAGCATTCTACGCGTCATACACGTCAGAATCAGGCTGTGAGGTCCCCAGGTGAAATTTTTCACCCTGTATTGGTGAAAACTGCCCAGATGTGGTTTCAAAACCACATCTGAGCCCAATACAGGGTATACAGGCTGTTTGCAAACCACAAGCCTGTCATAGAGAGTGAAAAATCTTCACTTCCTCTACGTGGAAAGGTCTAGCAGCCTTTCCACCCCAATTTCAGGATAAAAGGAGGGCTTTTCACAGCCAAAATCCTTTCCTCATCCTGCTCTTGAATAACCTACGTAGTAAACTTTCAAAAACAGTTTTACTCTTGGTTAAATAATCAGGTATAATTATAATCTTTAATTATTGTAGACTTTATTATTGTAATCCAACAGATAAAGCCTGCACCCAGGGTTCTCAATAGCGCTCACCACCACTATTTCTCAATAGTAGAACCCTTTTATATTATTATAAACCTTTATAAATCTTTTTTAAATCATTTTTCTGTTGTGTCACATACACAGTTAAAGTTGTAATTAGCCTAGTTATACCTTTATCATAGTATCATCCTGACAAAATGGTATTCTAAGATACCCATAAATACCACAGTGAATGATAGTTCTAATTAATTTCCTAGTTTTGGGCATCAAAACATTTTGATTAAAGCCTTTTAAAACATCCATTGATGTTATATACCTGGCTTTAGACAATTGGGTCAAGGTTTCTTCAATTCTAGGAATTGGATACCTATCTGGAACTTTGTAGGTATTCAATGCCATAAAATCCCCAACCATCCTTGATTTATCATTATGCCAAACAATAATAACAGGTGTTGTCACTTCAAATTCTTCACTATGGCCTAATTTCCTTAGTACACCAAGTTGGATCAACTCTTGGATATGTTTTTGCAAGGCTTCTCTAGCTCTGGGACTGGCTGGATAAGCTGGTCTTCTAAGTACTGGAGGGTAGTGTCTGTCAATATTAAGAGTCATATCAACTTCATTCCCTTTAATAGCACCCAATGGTTCGTCATCAGAAGCAAAGGCATTCTTGTATGTGTATAATACATCAATAAGATCATGCCTCATTTTGGGTGATAATGATGGGTTCATTTGTGCTTCAACAAGTTGATTATCCACAAATTCATCCTTATAAGTGTCTTTAACAGAATATCTCATGGATATTTGTTTTGGAATATTAGAAAAAGCAGATTTTTGTCTTTTTCATCTCCAATTGTGAAATATCTGTCTTCATGGTTAATAATGTCAATACCATAAATGTTCAAGTAATTATTTCCAAGAATGATGTGCTGAAATTTGCAATTGTTCATCACTACTATTTCAGCTTTCATTATTACACTCCCTGCTGGATGTGGAAATACAAGGTTAGTGTCCAATATTTCTAAAGGGTACATATTATTACTGGAACTTCCGAATTGTACACCTTCTATTGGTGATAGATGGTCCTTCTATCCAGGGAGTATGGCTTGAAGATCATCTTTGCCTACACAAGTACAAAATGCCCCTGTGTCCAAATTTACTTTGACTTCAGTATCATTTATCAGGATTGATGTGATACAAGATTCTCCAGCAGTGTATCCTTTACCTCTAGCAGGTTTGGTTTTACACATTCTTGCATCCTGGATGTTGATCAGGCTATGACAATCCTCACTGTACTGTGGCAAGTGAGTATGGACTTCTGTGACCTCAAACAAATCTGTAATATTTTCAATGCGATAATCCTCTACTGGTGTATCCTCAGATACTGCAGAATCTATGTCAGATTCCTCTTTCTCTTCAGTACACTGAACCTCTTCAATGACTTGAACTTCATTTAATTTTGTCTTTTTGGTGAAATTTCTGGCTAAATGTGAGGTTCTTCCACATTTATGACACTTCAAGACAGGTCTTTCAGGCCTCTTACCTTCTCTGGAAGTTTTACAGACCATTTTCTATTCCATAGGGACTCTAACCCAGGTTTTACCAATTCATGTACTAGTAATGATATCTTCCATGGCATTGATGTAGTCTTCTGTTGAAAAGGGCTGTAAACATCTGCACTTGATAGCATTTTCTAGTTCTCCTCCACATTTTCTTAATATTTTCATATTAATCATAGAGTCAGACATATTTGGGTGTAAGGCAGATAATCTGTCTTTCTGTTTGAGGAAGCAAGTGAGTGGTTTATCCTTTTCTGTGCTAAAAATGGCACTTTCAAAAACATCTTCCATTTCAAATCTCCAAGAGTTGTTGGCCCATTTGGTGATTATTTCAGATTTCCACCAAGGCCAATCATGTTTGCCATGATCCAGTCCCATTTTGTAATACCATTTCTTTGCAGTTCTGGTAAACAAAGAGTGTAGCTTTACCACTATGATTTCATCTGGTATGTGAAGATCCTCTTGCAAAATATCAATTGTTCCAATGAACTCAATATGATTGTATTCTCCTTCACCAAAAAATGTTGGCCATTCTTCCATTTTTGGAATATCTTTTGCAAAAATAGGAGTTTCTCCTAAAAATGGGGTCAAACTTCCTTTTACAGAATTTTTTTTAGTCAAAGGTGTAGAATTTCTTGTCATATGTGGTTCATAATTCTTATGAATTGTCTGCACATTTGCAATCATTTCATTCTTTAACTTCTGCCTTTCACTGTCACGTTTTGCCAAATGTGAGGCAAACTAATTGGTATTATTAATAATTTCCAAAACATGATGTTTTAGAATTCTAAGCAAAAAATATTCCATTTCATCATTTTGTGCTTGACATTTACTCTCAATTTTGTCACATGTGCTGGTAATTGAATCAAGTTTAACATTTTTCAACTTATGCCTTTCAGTATAATTCTTGTGATTTTTTTAATTCACTTATATCTTATGTTATTTTATTTAGCTTTGCATCAAATTTACCAAGTTCTACATCAATACTAGATTTAACAAATTGTGATTCTTGTATTATTTGCATTGAAAGGTCCTGTTCATCCTTTACTTCTCTTTGTCTGTGAATTCCACAATAGTCCTGGCCATATTGAAGACACTTTCCATGGCTGAAGGCTCTGATTTGGGGATCCTGTACCCTTGTGGGTAAGCTCTGTTCCAATTTTATTTGCCTTTTCCCATTCCCTGATGCTTCTTGGAACCTTTCTTCTTCTTCTTAGGTCCTTTGGGCTTCTCTTTGGATGTTTCTGGAGCTGGTAGACACCACTGGGCCTTCTTCCAAGGCTGGTGTCATTTCCAATTCCTTCTTCTGGTCTACAGATAAATGACTTTGGTTATTCAACCAGCTCTTTATATTTTTGACCTTTTCTTCGAAATACAATGGGCTTCACCCTCCTAAGAGTTCTATGGTCTTCTCCTTACCCAGAAAGCTCTTGATGTGTAAGCAGGAGTTCATGGCCCCCTGCAAAAGGCTTGGGCATATTTCCCACTCCTCTTCTTTTGCTGCTCTGAAACAATTTTTGGCTTGGGACTGATATATTTCTATGGCTGCCACTTGAAAGTGGTTCATCCCTTAAAACATTACCTTCAATTAGTTCAGGCTCAGAGTTCACATCAAAGTTTGTTAGTACAGACCTTGGGGGATGGGGGGCACTTCTGGAAACCTCCAGATGTGTCTTTCTTGAGGAAGACTTGGCAGACCTTGTTCTGGTCTTACCTCTTCCTTGTCCAGGTCCATCTGGTTGGATTTAATAGCTGCTTCCATTTCTGGTATACACCATTTTTCACATCAATTCAAGAGAAAATAAGAATTGAAAACAGAAAACAAACACCTTTTGGTGGTTTTTTGGCTTGTTCTGTTTTAAATAAAGTGCCTCTTTTAGCAATTTTCACTTCAATTCTGTCTTCAAACTCTGCTTCTGAAGATTCTGGACTGGTAATGTATCTTTTACTGAGTCTGTTACCAGCTGCACAATGTTTGATTAAAGACACTAGAGAAAAAACTTGATAAAAGAAAATTACTTTTCATACTCTTAAAATATTTTTAAGATTTTTTATGAGTTTTTTATTTTTTAATATTAAAAAAAATTATTCTTTTTGAAGAAAAAGAATCAAAACTCAATATTTTGAATCAAAATTAATTCAGAGTAACTCAAAGAATAACTTTATAAGTTTTTGTATGTTAAAAAGCCATGTGTAAAAACAGTATAAAATTAAACCAAATTCCTCAATGAAAAAGATTTTAGGACAATTTCAAAAATAAAAATAATTTTAACTTTAAATTGAAAGAAAAAATAATTAAATTAATATATTTTAAAGCTTAAAAATATATCAATTAAGCAAACAAGATTCAAAAAATATGGCCAGGCCCCCAAATGTAAGATGTGTCTATGAAACTGTTGATAATATTACTATTAATCAATAGTACTATGATTGTTCTTATGAAATATAATAATAATAAATTATCATAATCACGATTAAATAATCAATTAATTATTTCTTTTACTTGTTGCACACTACTAGTGATTATGACAGTAAGCAGTAATTGTCTACTAGAATCAATTACAAGAAGTACTTAATAATAAAGTTTTTTTAATATATAATTATCTTATGTAAGAATAATTATAAATATAATTCTTGAAGAAAAAAATTACTAAAGAAAAACCTTTAGAATTAAGATAAATCACTCTTTAATACTCCAAAGAATTTATTCAAGATAAAAGTACAGGGATTTGATGCATAATTGTGGATTTAAAGGATCAAAAATGGATATATAACAGTATTACATCAATATGTTGTTGATTTCTATTATTTCACGTCTTTCTTATTGATTCTGAAAGAATGAAACACTTAAGAAAAAGCTTTAACTAATACTTACTTGTTGGTAATAAAGGTGTAATAAAATAATGTGATGATTTGGAAAAAACAGCAAGAGGAGGCCTCTTTTGAGTCTAAGAAAGCTCACAGAGGAATTCCATGGAGCAAACTGAAAGCCCAGTGAGTGAGAAAACAATAAACCTTTTTGGATTATTGATTTCATCATCTGTTGTCACATAAGATTATCATCATTACTTGATTGATGCTTTGATGTGACTACCAACCCATTTATGGTTAAAAATAAAAGGAGTAACAACTTTAAATGTTCTTTTATTCCAAAATAATCATTGATTTCTCAAATTTCTCAATTTTATTGGAAATTTCATCACAGAGTGTATTTTATGTGGATTTTTAAAGATTAAGTATTTCACATGGAATCATCAAAAATGGACTTTGAGTAAAACTTTGAATTGTACCTATAAAAGTATAATTATTTATGGTTCTTATATGAATTCCACAGCTCTCAATTGGTCCTTAAGGTTTCAGAAAGATTCATCAATAATTGTATTTTCAATGAATTTTTGAAGTTTTTACCTCATTTCTATATAGAATTGCAAATAGCACTATATGGCTGGTTGCTATGAGGTAAATTAAGGGATACTAGTCCAAAGAGGGTTTCAATTACTCTTTTATGGTTTATCCATGGAAAATAATTAATAATTGACATGGTTACAGGAGTCTAATTTGCTCTTTACCTCCTTGGCATGTCAAAATAGCAGCTTATTTGCTACTTCCTTATGATATAATGAGGTTTTGACTTGGTAACCAAGTTCCTAAAAGGTTTTAGATTACTAATTAGACCAATATAAGCCATAGATCCAAGCTTTGGAGCTGTCCATGCCTCAGAGGCCTCAGAAGTTGGGTACCCTGGCTCTCTTTGATGTCTTTTGTCCCCCTTGACTATTTTTTACGTCAATAGAAATTCAGGCTTCAAGTTAGATATCTATCATGGGTTTACAAAATGGTTTTGTAAGAATACCATGATATTAAGTGCCACAAACATGCATAACAATATTCTTAGTGTATATGTAACATGGGATTTCTCACATTCCCATTATTTTAGCCTGAAATTGAGAAAAACAAAAATTTTCACAGAGCTTTTATGTGGTATTGATGATGTGTTATTGAAGGATTTTTCATATTACCACCTCAAAGAGTTTATTTAAGCTTATTCACTCTATGGAGCTACCCTAGGTGAAATTCTGTGTAGAATCCAAATCTGGACATAAAGCTATAGATTTACTTACTCAATAAAAAGCTATTCATCCTTTCTGAAATCAAAAATGATTCATTTTGAATATATGCATGACTTATGGGTTATGCATATTTCAGAATTTATCTTTAAGATAATTGTGGCCTATTTGGGTATGTAAAATATACCTCAAGGCTCACAAAAAGGCTTTACCAAATCAATCAAATCACAATCTTGATGAACTTGAGAAATCAATTAAAAGTCTTAAAGTGAATCAATATGAATAAATCTTCAAGAATGAAGATGAAAAAGTCAAATTCTTCTGAATAATCAATTTCAATAAATAAGTCAAATCAAGTCAATCAATAAATCAAATAAAATCAATCAAGTCAATTCAAAATCCAATCAATTATGTCTTGAGGGATTAAATCAATATCCTCAAAAATCAATTCAAGTTCTTGAAGAATCAACTTCAAATAAGTCAATGAAATCAAATCTTGAGGATAAATCAGCTATCTTGGGAAATAAAATCAGATCAATCAATTAAATCAAATCAGAATATTGAGGTAAAGTCAATTTCTTGAATAATCAAATCAATCAATGAATAATTCTTGAGAAATCTCAAAATCAACAAATGATAACCCCAATTCAATGAAAATTTCTGAAGTCTTGAATCAATTAACCCCAAATTCCAATAATCTAAACCTGATAAAAGAACCTGAATTCAGACAGAAAATGAAAACAAAGTTTGATTTAGAATTAAGAAGAATGCTAAATGGTCAGCAAAATTTAATAAAAGAGAAAGAGAATCAATTTTCATTTGAATAAAATGAATGAGATGAAAATTTATGAGAGATAATGAAATCATAAAAAATCATAAGATCATAAAAATCATAATTGAGAATGAGAGAGATTCATAATAATTAATGTAAGAAAACAAGCAATTATGAGTTAATTGAAATAATGTCACAGGGGCTCTTCTAAATGAAGAGGGCCTGGCACTCAGTGAAAAGACTTACTTATGGAGGGCCCAAGGAAAGAACTCAAAGGATAAGAGCAATAAGATAAAGTATAAAATTCCTACTGATAAAGAATGAGAATTAAAGAACTGAAATAAAAAAACAAAAGCAATAACAAAGAGCCAACCACAAAGAATCCTGAATCACTGTTTCAATCTGTTCAGAAAAACAGAAAAGGATTAATAAGGATATGACCACCAGGAATCTACTGCACAGGTGAGGGAAGGCAAAGACTAGCTTAATAATTAATAAAATAATACTTCTGATTAACAAAGAAGATAATATTAATGAATAAATCAAATATTTTAACTGACTGGGGGAAAACCCCAGGTGGGTGAAAGGGGGCTGGTATATGTGAAAAAATGCCAGCCTGGAGTTTGAGTGTTGAGAAACCATTATTGTATGATTGAAGAACCTGTATTTGAGATTTGAAACTGTATTTTTGTATTGATTACAGTTTTTTGAATCAATACAGGTGTTTGCACCTGTATTTGGTGAATCCTGTGTTGAGCTGTATTGAGGTTTGAAACTGTATTTTGTGAATCTTCCACAAAACCCCTTGCTGATTAGGTGTTGGAAGATCTTCAATTAGTAATGAATGGTAATTCCCTGCCTGTCTCCATCGCTGTGACAGTACCAGATCTTTGCAGATCTGTGGAACAACTGAATGAATTCTTACCTGACTGTGAGAAAATTAATGGGCCATCCCAACACTTGCAAGTTACTCAATGGATGGAATCCATTGATGGAAAAGAAAAACATGATGCTTTTAACAGCAGAATGGAGGAAAATCAACCCTCCACCAGCCAAGAAAGCTCCAAGAGCCTCAGTAGCCAGTAGCAGAAATTTTGACCTGAAAAAGCAGCCACAAGCTCAGAACAAGGTCAAAGGCAAAGCACCAGCTATAAAACCTTACAGCCAGGGCTACAGAATCTCAAAGATTCAGCAGGATGTCATGGAAAATGTATTTTGGATGGCCAGAACAATGATGGAATTACAGAAAAAGGAGGAAGCCAGACTAAAATATCAGAAATGATTTCTGATATTCTGGATGGCATTCCAAGCTTGTAAATAGCTATAATTGACATGAAAAGTCATATGTCTGATAAACATTCATCAATCTGTAACAATCTTAAAGAAAATAGCTTAAGTATTATCCAACCAAATGAAACACTTATGTGTTTTAAAAAGGTTTTAAGAACAATTAAAACTTCTAATAATGAAAATGTATCTTAAAATAATTTAAATGAACAATCTACCATTATTAAAGAATTAATAAACAAATATTATAAATTCAATATTGATTCCATAATTGAAACAAGAATAAAACAAGCCACAAATATTATCAAAGAAGATAATAAAAAAGTCTATGATGATATGGCAAATTAATTTACTGAAGTAAAGAGATATACAATTTCCTTGAAAAAGTACATTGACACCTCATAACAAGAAGTATCAAAATTAACAATGAAGTTTATTCAAGTCATTTCTTATAATTCCAGATAGACAGAATTATGGAAAGAATTTACACATAAGGAAGATATGTATAAAATTGAAGTAAGAAATTCAATACAGAGCTTCCAACATGAGCTTAGAAATTCTCAAAGGTGTAGAAACAGTCAAATGACTGATATTGAACAATTACTGCACACCTTACCAAGAATTTCTACACCTCTGAATCAAAATTAGGATACAAGAATTCCCAACCCACAAGTATTTGATATAGAAAATTCACAATTAGAAAATTAATTTTCCACCCCTTTCCATAACTTGGACCCATCAATGGGGCAAGCACTGTTGAAAGAAGTACCAAAGCTCAAGGAAAGGCCTCAATTCAGTGTTGAGGGAGAATATGACCGTATGGAATTCATCAGGGGTATTGAAATGATTAAAGAAGATTGTGAATTACCAGACATATTGGTAACAGCAAAATTTAACACCTTGTTTACCAGATCAGCCCACAGATGGTATATCAAATTAAGACAAGCACATAGACACCAAAGTTGGACTTGGTGGAAACCCCAAATCAATAACAAATGAGCCAATGATTCTTGGAGATTTAAGGTGGAAACAGCTTTGAATATTTCAAATTTAATGCTGACAAAGATAGCCTTTACCATGGTTTTTCCCTTAAAAAGACAGATTAACAGCATGATATCCTGACATGTCATAATTTATGATTCACAGAAAAATTCTAAGACAATGTGGAGGTGATTTGGAGCATGCTGTTAAAAGCAGGACTACTGAACAATATTCAGCAGAAGATATTATTAATATATTTGAAGAAGTAACCACCAGAACCAGAATTGGTTCTAGTAGGGTGAATCTCAAAGCAAGGTTTAATACACCTTGGAAAGATTCTGTGGACAAAAATCCCAAAGAAAATTCTAATAACATGAAATATAAATCTGCAGATATAATCAGGAAGTGCCATATTCTCCAGAGCACCACACATTTAGAAAATTCATGTCCAAGAAAGGGTAAAATGAATGAAATTTACATTGAAAATGAACCTGATGTTGAAAAAGATGGTGAGGTAATTGAGGAAAATTCAGATGATAAATCATAAATATTTTCTGAATCTTCAAAAGATATAGAAAATATTAATTCCATATTTGACATCATGGAACCTTATTCCCACTTGCCACAACTAAGAAATTGTCAACTTTATTTATCAAAGATTCAAGATGCACAACTAATGAAGACCAAACCAAACAGGGGAAAAGTTTATACAGCTGGTAACTCCTGTAAAACAGAATTGGTAATTGACAACAAACCCACTAAGCTTTTACTTTACCTAGGAACCTTCTTCTCTTGTGTTGGCAAATCCTTTCTTAAAACTTGTGTACCAAACTTTGAAGATCAATTGTTTCCAATTGATGGCATAAAATTTAATAGTGCAAGTAATCCAATGAAATCATTGGGAATATCTGAGACTAATATCATATTTCCACACATTTCATGGAAATTTGAGAATAACTATTGAATTTGTTTTCATAGAAAACTTCTCTAGTACCCATTTTATATTGGGAAATGATTACTTAATCATGTATGGCATATGTTTACATAACAATAAAGACAGATACCTAACTATTGGATACAATAAACATCAAAAAAATTCCTTTTTACCATTTAAAAGACAAATTACAGTAAGCAAAGTATCACCAGTCTACTTAGAGCTAGAGAAATTCAAGTCTGAGAAGTTAAATGCAGCTGAAATCAGGCTTCATCTCACTGATAAACAAGAAAGTGAAATTTCTGCCCTTTTATATGACCACAAAGAAGCCTTTGCATCAGATAAAGAGCCACTTGGAGCAATTTTTGGTCATGAAGTTAACATCATTCTTAATATTGAAAGAACTTACCAACCACTATTGAGAAGACCTGCATATTTATCAAGTCCCAAATAAAGAGAAGCTCTGCAAATCCATATCAAATAGCTTCTAGACATCGGTGTAATAGAAAAGGTTGGTCACAATGAGGAGGTAGAAATGACTACACCAGTCATAGTGGCATGGCATAATGGAAAAAATATAGTGGTTGGGGACTTTAGAGCTCTGAAAACTTACACTGTTCCAGACAGGTCCCCAATACCAAAAATCCAAATTTCCCTTACCCAAATATCCCAAGCAGTGTATATAACCACTATGGATGCCCTTAAGGGATTTCACCAAAATGTGGTGACACCAAGGGCAAGGAAATACTTGAGAATTATTGTTCATTGTGGAGTTTATGAATATTTTAGGATGCCTTTTGGTATCAATAATGCACCTTCACAATTCTGAATAATGATGAATGAAATATTCCCTGAAGAAATTTCAGAAGGATGGTTAATTATTTATATTGATGAAATTATTGTCTTTTCCAAGACTTGGGAAGAACATATATACAAATTGTCCATATTTTTGAGCAAAATTCAATCTGTAAATTTGAAGATTTTCTTGAAGAAATTTCATTTTGGGTTTAAAGAACTCAAAGCACTGTGACATTTAGTATCTGGTTTATCCCTTGAAATTGACAAAAACAAAGTTTCAGAAGTGCTACTGAAACCTATTCCTCAGAAAAAAAATAAATTCAGTCATTTTGGGGGTTCGTAGGATATTACAGGCAGCATCTTCAGGATTTTGCATCCATAGCAAGACTTCTTTATAAATTATGTGACAAAGACACAGTATTTGAAGTGACTGTTTACAGAGTAAAATCCTTTAAATCTTCAAGACAAGCCTTTACCACTGCTCCACTCTTACTAATGCCAGACTTTAAGCTGCCCTTCAATCTTGATATTGATGCATCAGTGGATGGGCTAGGTTCTGCACTTCATCAACTCCAGATTATAAGTGATAAGCCTGTGGAAGGACCCATATGTTTCATATCCATGCAAATTAAGCCGACTGAAGCTAATCAGGGAACAAGTCAGATGGAGTTTTTATGCCTTTTCTGGGCCTTAGAAAACCTCAATTACTTCGTGGAAGTATGTGTTTTTGAAGTGATAACAGATTGTACCACTGTTAAATCACTTTTAAACATGAAAACATCTAACAGGAATATGCTCAGATGGAAAATAGCCATACAAGAGTATAGAGGTAATGTGAGCCTGTGAGGTATGTATGACATACCCATAAGGCCACAAATGATTTTATAAACAGTTAATTTTGTCTTAAACAGACTTTTTAGTTGAATTTAAAATAATAAATAATAAAAAAAAGGTATAACTTTTTTTTGGATAAACAAATTTATAAATATTATGTCATTTTTGGATTCTACACCAAAAATAACCTAGGGTACACCCATAGGGTGTTATACCCAAAACCACTTATTTTTTATGTTATTGGAAGATTTAAGAATCTCACAGTACCAATGTAACTTTTTTAACATTTTTTTAAAATTGTTAAATTTAAGCTTAATTAAGCTTAAATTTAAAGTTGCATAAGGTTTATGCAAACTTACCAAAATTTTAATTAAAATTGAGGTGTGGTGTATATTTACTGAATTGGCTAAGGATTTGCCATACAGAATGTAAATCCTGCGTGAGCTCAATTTAAAAGGGTTTAAGGCGATAGTATGGCTTTAAATAAATAAAAGGGCAAAATCCACGCAGAAAGGTGGGACAAAGGAAAAAGACCAAATAGAGCTGGGGTACCCAACTTTTTGGATCTGAAAGGATTCAATTAAGGTTGTCCACCTGTATTGGAGGATTTTCAACCTTATTTAAACTTTAAGATTAGACTTTGATCCAACCTTAAGGTTTAAACTGGTTTTATCCCAAATTGGACAGGAATTTCAAGCTGCCAAAGGGTAAATCCCAATATGCAGGCTTGAAATCAAGGTTTTAAGAACTTTCAGAGCTTATTTAAGCTTAAAAACCTTAAATAAGCTTAAACCTTTAAAGTTTCAAGCATTAAAACCTTATCAAAACTTAAGGTTTGGTGTGTTTTGCTATTTTACGTGAAAAAATAGCAATAACTTCAAAAATTCATTAAAAATCCAATTCTCAATGGATTTGCTTGAAAAGTTCACACAACTTAGAATTTAATATTGTCAATATATAAATTAAATTTTAAGTATCTTTTATAAATAAATTTCCTGGGTAATTAGCCTGGAAATTTACTCTTTTAGTTAAACTCGAAGAAAATTATGATTTCTTTAAAAATTAATTAAAAATTGAGTTTAAGAGATTTTTGCTTGAAACTCTAATTTAAAGTTGTTCATGTGATGAACTTTAATATAAATAACCTTATTTTATATTAAAACTTAAAATAGTTAAGCTAAATGAGGATTAAAGCTACTTGGAGTTAAGAATAACACTGGTAACTTTAAATTGGAAGTAAAAATAAGTTTCCTTAAGTTAAGAACTTTATTTTTAAGCATGGTTTTTCAGTTTTGACCTGAGAACGCCCTCTACATCCATTATGAATCATGAGAGCTTCTCTGAAGACATAAAAAGAGTCTTTTCATCACTGTTTTTGTCCATCAATTCATCATCAATCCAATCATATTAGAAATTTAAACAGGTAAAGTTTTATTAAATATAAAATCTTATTATTAAAAGTAATTCTTAAGTTATTTTTATTCTTTATTTATTTAAATTGAAGAATTGAAGTCATAGAATTCAGATTATTGTTGTAATCACCAATAATATATTTTATTATATAAAATTATCTTCTTAAATATCTTTTAAAATCCACAAATTCCTCTAAAAAACTCTTTAATCATAATTTATATTATAAAAAGCTGTTTTATCTTTAAATTTATTGATTTTTGACGTGTTTTTAACCTATAATTATTATTTAATATTATAACTGTTGTTGTTTGACTTATTATATTAAATAAATCTTATAAGTAAGTTTTCTCTAAAAATTCTATATTTTTTTGTCTAGTATTAGTTTTTTTTTTATATAGAATTTTTCTCTATAAGAATTATTTCTGCACATTGTGTGTTTTCATTCTTTTATAAATAATATTTATATTATTTATAAGTGGTTAAATATTTATATTTTCCACGTGTAATTGTCTCATTAAGAGCTTTACACTTCTTATTGTTATAACTGTCAGTGACTATAACAATAATAGAATAATTATAATTTATTATAATTATTATATTTTTTATTATTATTATATTATTATAATAATAATTAAATTTATTTTTTTTATATATAATTATTTTTTAGTAATTATATTTAAATTTGTGGTTATAATATTTTATTATATTATATTTTTCTACTGAGGACAGTCATAGTACTCTTGATATTGTTACTATCATCAAGAGTTTCATAGACAAACCTTACATTTGGGGTCCTGGCCGTGATTTTAAACCAATTTTTGGGACATAAATCATATTCTAGACCTTATTTTACTATTTTTGACATAAAATTGCCATATTTGTCTTAATATTGGCTTTTTTGGGACTTATCCCTTATAAATAATCTTTATAATTTAATAAAGTTATTTTTTTCTTAAGAATATTGTTTGAAACAATATATTATTGAGTGACTTGGAATCAATTTCTTTTGTCTAACTAGTGGCTTTTTCACATCACAGACTTTAAATTTATTCTTTGAGTTATTCTAGTATAAAGTGAATAATAATACAATTTTGATTAATTAACTTTTTAATTGCATAATTATTATTTCTTTAAAGAAAATAATAAATCAAATAAAAAAAATCTTTAAAAAATAAAAATCTTTCCTAAAAACATTTTTTCTTTTATCTTAGACATTTTTTCTTTATTTTTGACGTAATTTGCCATAAAATTACATTAAAACAACTTTATTTAATAAGTTGAGTGTATAAGTTATTTTCATTATTTGATAAAATAACTTATATTTTTAATTTTCTCTAGTGTCTTCCATCAGAGAAAATTCTTCAGACTCCGAAGCCTCAGAGTCCAGTATTGAAATTCAAACCAGTCCAGCACCAAGGGGTTTAATAACCAAAGAGCCCTTTAAAGCTCCTGCAGGTGAATTCAATTCAATTTTATGCTATTTTTTTATTAAAATTGACGTGAAATGACTCCTACTAGAAGTGGAAGTAATTACTCCATCCAATCAAATGGATCTGGACCAGGACATTCCAGCCACAAATCCAAAAGGCAAGAATGTCCTCCCAGAGGAGAGGCACAAATGGAGGATGCCAGAACTTCCACCAGTTCCCAAAGGTTAGCCAGCACCTTTGAACCTCTTATTGAGAGTCCAGAAGCTGACATAACTGCTATTGCTGTTAGACCTGAACCATTTCCAACAGGCAGCTGTGGAAATTTATCAATCCCAATGGAAAAACTGGTTCCTGGCGTCAAAACAACAAGAGTGGGAACTCCTTCCAAGTCTTTGGATAGGCACCATGAACTCTTATCTTCAGTTGAAGAAGCTCATGGGGCCAGAAAAGACAGAAGATCTTCTGCTGGGTTGGACACCAATGTCTGTCAAAGGACAAGTCCAACAGATCAAAGCTTGGTTGAAAAACCAAAGCATGTTTTCAGAGGATCAGAAGAAGAAATTGGCTCAAGGAAAGGACAACAGCCCAGTGGAAGCTCCTCAAACATCCACCAGCAAAAATCTGCCTCAACAAGTGCCAAACAAGCCCAAGCAAGCCCCAAAGACCAATCAGAAGGGCAAGCAAAAGGCAAAGGGAAAGGCAAAGCCCAAGTGGAACAAACCTTACCCTCAGAATTACAGAATCCCAAAGAAGGAAAAGACAGCCATGGACAATGTGTTCAATATGGCAAGAACTTTGATGGAATTCAAAAACAAGGAGGAGGAAAGATTGAACCAATCCTTTCCAAAGAAGTAGATCTTGTAAAACTTGTAACTTACTTTGAATCTTGTAATAAAGAAATTATGGCAAAATTTAAAGCATTTGATCATGTCCAACAAAAGTTGGGTAATGAGATACTACAAGTAAAAGACCAACAAAAGACCATAATTGGCCTTGAAAATGTTAACAAGGCAAATATTTTGTCTTTGACGCAAATTTGTGAAAGACTTGAGCTTAAAGTTACCTTACTCAATCAACCAGATGAACATTCAATTTCTTTTATAACTGGACAGTTAAAAGAATTGAAAATACAAGTACAAAACTTGGAAAATTCAACTGGTCACATTGCAGCTCTTTTTCAAGAACAATTGGAAAAAAGTGATAAAGCAAGACTTGAATTGAAAGAAGACATTCAGTCAAGTATTAATAATATATCACTAAAAAATGAATTGCCAAGGCAATCCACACCAATTCTTGACAGAAATGTCCTTAACTTGAATAATGATTTACATCATACAATTTCAAGTCATGATGTGGAAACTGCTTGCAATTATAAGGACATTCCAAGATTAGAGGAATGGCCAACCTTCAGTGGTGAAGGAGAATATAATCATATGGAATTTATGAAAACAATTGATATGTTTAAAGAAGACTTTAACATACCAGATGAATACATAAGTGCCAGATTACACTCATTATTTACCAAATCAGCAAAGAAATGGTATTATAAGATGAGACAAGACCATGGTAAACATTCTTGGCCTTGGTGGAAAGAACAAGTTATTTCCAAATGGGCAAATGATTCCTGGAGATTTAGAGTGGAAAATTCTTTTGAAGAAGCCATTTTTAATATTGAGAGGGACAGGCCCATGACTTGGTTTCTTAAACAGAAGGACAGATTAACTGCCCTTCATGCTGATATGTCTGAACCAATGGTACATAAAAGGATATTAAGAAAGTGTGGTGGTGACCTTGAGCATGCTATAAGAAGCAGATGTATTGAGCCTTGCTCTACAGAAGATTATATCAATGCTATGGAGGATACCACTACTAGAACAAAAATTGGAAGAAATTGGTATAAACCCCCAATAGACAATACGACTAGTGGGAAACCAATTTTAAAACCAAATAAACCACATGACAGACCTCCTTTGAAATGTCATAAATGTGGAAGTACATCTCATTTAGCAAACACTTGTCCAAAAAAGACAAGAGTTAATGAGATAAATGTTGAAAAAGTGGAAGAAACAAAAGAAACTGATGTATCTTTACATGAAAGTGATTCTGAGCCTTCAGAAGAAGAAGAAACATCAGAACAACTTGGTATAGAAAATATTAATGTTTCTTTTGAGGTCACTGAGGTACATACTCACTTACCACAGTACAGTGATGAATGTATGGATCACATACATGTGCAAGATGCCAAAATGCAAAAAACCAAACCTGCTAGAGGTAAAGGTTATACAGCTGGGTCATCTTGTATCACTAATATTGTGATAAATAACACAGAATCCAAGATACATCTTGACTCGGGTGCTTTTTGCACTTGTGTTGGGAAAAATTATCTTGACAAAATTTATACCAATTGGCAAGACAAGCTGATGCCAATTGAAGGTGTAAAATTCAGCAGTGCTATCCAGAACATGCACCCTTTGGGTATATTTGAAGCAGCAATAATATTCCCTCATCCATCAGGGAGTATAAGATTGAAAGCTGAATTTGTTGTTATGAACAATTGTACTTCACAACACTTTATACTTGGAAATGATTATCTCAATATCTATGGTATTGATATTAACAATCATAAGGACAGGTATTTCACTATAGGGGAAAATAAAAGGCAAAAATTTGCTTTTTCTCTAGAAAGAAAAGAAATTACTGTCATTAAACAAGTAAAGAATGTTAAAAAAGAAAAATTTGTGTCAGATCAGCTAGGTGAAGCACAAATTAGTCCTGAATTAACACCAGAAATGAAGGAAGAACTTATTGAAGTTTTATTTCAATATAGAGAAGCCTTTGCTTCTGATAATGAACCACTTGGGGCTATAAAAGGCCATGAGGTGGACATTATGCTTAATGTGGAAAGGCCTTATCCACCACTATTAAGGAGACCAGCTTACCCAGCTAGCCCTAGGGCTAGAGAAGCATTAGAAAATCATATTAATGAACTAATGAAACTGGGAGTTCTTAGAAAAGCTGGGCACAATGAGGAAGTTGAAGTCAAAACTCCAGTAATCATTACTTGGCATAATGATAAGTCAAGGATGGTTGGTGATTTTAGAGCACTGAATACCTATACTATTCCAGACAGGTATCCAATCCCTAGAATTCATGAGACTTTGACTCAATTATCCAAAGCAAGATTCATTACTTCTATGGATGCTCCAAAAGGCTTTCACCAGAATGTTTTGACACCTCATGCTAGGAAATTATTGAGAATAATTGCTCATTGTGGTATTTATGAATATTTGAGGATGCCTTTTGGTATTAAAAATGCACCCTCTCATTACCAAAGAATGATGAATACTATCTTCCCACATGAATTATCAGAGGGATGGTTAATCATTTATATTGATGATATTATAATTTGCTCAGAAACCTGGCAATTACATTTGGAGAGACTTTCATTAGTACTTAAGAAAATTCTACAAGTGAACATGAAAATTTCTCTTAAAAAATGTAATTTTGGGTTTCATGAGTTAAAAGCTCTAGGACATGTAGTCTCAGGACTAAGCCTTGGTGTTGATAAAAACAAAGTGGCTGCAGTTTTACTGAAACAAATGCCCCAGAACAAAAAAGAAATGATGTCTTTCTTAGGGTTTGCCAGTTATTACAGGCAACACCTTAAAGATTTTGCAATCCATGCCAGATCATTATACAGAATTTGTGATCAACAAACTGTTTTTGAAATGACACAGGAAAGAATTCAAGCATATGATAAAATCAAGTATGCCTTGACCAATGCACCATTATTATTGATGCCAGATTGGAAACTTCCTTTCAAGCTGTATCTTGATGCATGTGGTGATGGTTTAGGAGCTGCTCTTCATCAAGTTCAAATTGTCAATGACAAGCCTTATGAAGGTCCAATTTGTTTCATTTCAAGACAAATTAAACCTACTGAGGCCAGATATGGAGCTAGCCAAATGGAGTTCCTTTGCCTTGTTTGGGCTCTGGAAAAACTTCATTACTATCTTGATGGTAGTGTGTTTGAAGTAATTACTGATTGTAATGCAGTTAAATCAGTTCTTAACATGAAAACTCCAAACAGACACATGTTAAGATGGCAGATTGCTATACAGGAGTATAGAGGCAATATGACCATAGTACATAAAGCCGGAAATATTCATAAGAATGCTGATGGCTTGAGTAGATGGGCACTACCAAATACACCTGATAATCCTGCCTATGTTCCTACAAGTGCAGAGCCTCAAATTCCAATTGAAGGAATTAATATCACAGATGTTGGAACAGAATTCTTTGAAGAAGTTAGGGAAAGCTACAAGCAAGATAAGAATTGTCATATTCTTACTGCTCTACTTGACAAAGATTGTAAAGATGCAGCATTGGCTAATTCTCTAGATGATATTTGGAAAACATCTTATGATAATGGAAGATTCCATTTGTTTGATGGTATACTATATCATAGATCTAAACACACATGTGTCATGG
The DNA here is from genome assembly GCA_023105745.1 of Austropuccinia psidii. Taxonomy (NCBI): domain Eukaryota; kingdom Fungi; phylum Basidiomycota; class Pucciniomycetes; order Pucciniales; family Sphaerophragmiaceae; genus Austropuccinia; species Austropuccinia psidii. Next base: position 48,958,839 of record JALGQZ010000004.1, read on the forward strand.
TCCTATGTAGTAGAATGTTGATTAACACAATACTACTAGAATGCCATGATAACATCTATTCTGGACATCTGTCTGAAGACAGAAAGATGGAAAGAATTAAGACATGTGCCTGGTGGCCATCTTGGAGAAAAGATGTCATTGAGTACTGTCATAATTGTGATAGATGCCAGAAAGCCAATAAAGCTACTGGTAAAAGATTTGGTCTGATGATCCATATCCAAGAACCAAGTACCCCATGGGAAGTGGTTCACATGGATTGGGTAACTGCCTGACCACCTGGAGGTGATAAAAGTTACAATGCATGTCTTGTTATTGTAGACAGATATAGCAAAACACCAATCTTTTTACCATGTCATAAGGATGACACAGCTATGGATACAGCTCTTTTGATCTGGAATGGAGTAATATCCCATACTGGTCTCTTTAAAAACATCATTAGTGACAGAGACCCAAAATTTACAGCAGCCTTATGGACTAATTTACATAAGCTTTTGGGTACAAAATTATCATTCTCAACAGCATACCATCCACAAACAGATGGCTTAGCAGAAAGAATGATTCAAACCCTTGAGGACATGATCAGAAGATTTTGTGCTTATGGCCTGGAGTTAAAAGATTCTGACGGCTTTACCCATGATTGGTGTACTCTTATACCAGCATTGGAATTAGCCTATAAGACCTCCATCCATGCTTCCACAGGCAAGACTCCTGCAATGTTGGAAAAAGGATGGAACCCCAAACTTCCAGTTGATACTTTGAAGAAAGATCTAGTTGATATTCATCCAACTGCTTCAAGCTTTAAGCTGTTGCTTGATAAAGTGAGGCACCATGCAAATCAAAGCATGAATTATGCCTTTGAATATGCTAAGCAGAAATGGGATAAAAGTCATAAGACCCCAGAATTTAAAGTAGGGGACTTAATACTAGTTTCAACCTTGAACTTTAATAATATTAAAGGTCCAAAGAAATTGAAAGATTCCTTTGCAGGACCATTTATTATTAAAGCCCTTCATGGGACAAATGCAGTACAAGTAGAACTGTCAGGAGAACTGGAAAATAAACATCCAACATTCCCTGTCAGTCTTGTAAGATGTGACTATGAAACTGGTGATAATATTACTATTAATCAACAGTACTATGTCTGTTCTTATGAAATATAATAATAAAATATTATTATAACCACAATTAAATAATTAAAAAATTATTTCTTTCATGTGTTAAGCACTACTAGTGATTTTAACAGTGAGCAAGTAATTGTCTACAAGAATCAATTACAAGAAGAATTTAATAATAAAAACTTCTTTATTAAAATAATAAAATTATTTTAATATATAATTACCTTTTGCAAGAATAATTATAAAGATAATTCTTGAAGAAAACTATTACTAGAGAAAAACTTTAAGAATTAAGAATAAATGACTCACTAATACTCCAAAGAACTTATTGATAGATAAGAGTAGAGAAATTTGACGTAGAATTGTGGATTTAAGGGATCAAAAGGATTTATAACAGTATTACAACAATATATAGTTGGATTCTAGGATTTCACGTCTTTCTGGATGATTTGGAAAGATTTAAAACACTTAAGAATAGCTTTAACTAATACTTACTTGTTGGTAATAATGGTTTAATAAATTGATAAGATGATGATACGGAAAAAACAGCAAGAATAGGCTTCTTTTAAGTCAACAACAGCTCACAGAGGCGTGCCATGGAGCAAACTGAAAAACCAGTGAGTGAGAAAACAATAATCCTTTTTGGATTAATGATTGCATCATCTGTTGTCACGTAAGATTATCATAATTACTTAATTGATGCTTTTACATGACTACCAACCCCAATATGGTTAAGAATAAAAGGAGTAACATCTGTAAATCTTCTTTTATTCTAAAATAATCATTGATTTCTCAAAGTTATCAATGTTATTGCCAATTTCATCACAGGTTGTAATTACTGTGAATTTTTGAAGATTCAGTGTTTCACGTAGAATGGCCAAAAATGGACTGTAAGTAAAACTTTTAATTTTACTAGTAAAACCATAATTCCTTTTGGTTTTACCATATATAATACAGTTCTTCATTGGTCCTGAAAGTTTCAGGAAGATTCATTAAGAATTGTATTTTTAATGAATTTTTGAAGTTTTTACCTCATTTCTACGTAGAATTGCAAATAGCAGTATTTTGCAGGTTGCTATGAGGTAAATCAATGAATATGGATCCCAAAAGGGTTTAATTACTCTTTTAGGGTCTAGTCATGGAAAGTCATCAAGAATTGACGTGGTTACAGGAGCCTAAGTAGCTTATTACCTCCTTGGCACGTCAAAATAGCAGGTTATTTGCTATTTTCTTGTGATTGCAGTAGGTGTAACTTGGTAACCAAGTTCCCAAAGAGTTTTAGTTTACCAATTGCGCCAAGATGAGCCATGGATCCATGCTCTGGAGCTATCCACGCCTCTGAGGCCTCAGAAGTTGGGTACCCTGGCTCTCTTTGATGTCTTTTATCCCCCTTGCCTAATTTTTACGTCAAAATAGTAATTTAAGCTTAAAGTGAGATATCCACTATGGGTGTACCAAAAGTCTATGTAAGAATACCATGATATTAAGTGCTCAAAACATGCATAACACTATTCTTAGTGTATATGTAACATGGGATTTCTCACTTTCCCATTATTTTGGCTAAAAATCAAGAAAAACAAAAATTTTCACGGATCTTTTATGTGGTATTAATGATGTGGTATTGAAGTATTTTCCATTTTACCACCTTAAATACTTAAATTGAGCTTATTCACTCTATGGAGCTACCCTAGGTGAATTTTTGTGTAGAATCCAAATCTGGTCTTAAATCCATGGATTTACTTACTCAATAAAATGTTATTCGTCTTTTCTGAAATTGAAAATGATGAATTTTGGATATATGCATGACTTATGAGTTTTGCATAATTCAAAATTTCTTTTTAAGATAATTGTGGCCTATTTGGGTATGTAAAATATACCTCAAGGCTCACATTCCCTCCCACCAAAAAATAAAATTGTACTACAATTTTATTAGTGAAAAAAGAATAAGGCCCCAAAGGGGGTAATGTCCACTGTCCAACCTCTTCACATTACTCAGATCAAGTAATTTAAAGCACATTTATAGACATATTCAGGCTTGTGGCCTTCTTTCATGTCTAAATCTTCTTAAGAGTTTATCTGAGTCAGGTATTTCTGATTCTGCCATCCATTCATCTTCATGTACTGGATTTCTATATCTGACAAGATATTCTCTTTGATTTTTACCCCTAAGTCTCCTTTCTTTAATGACTTTCTTTATCTTTTTGTCTTCATTCTGTTCCACAGGTGGTACAGTTAAAGGAGTTGGGTTTCTTAAAGGAAACAATTCTTTATCAGCTGGTTGATAAGGTTTTATCAAGCTGACTGGAAATGTGGGGTGTTTATTTTCCAATTCACCACTCAATTCCACTTGAACTGCATGGGTTCCATGTAAAGCAACAATAACAAAAGGTCCTACATAAGAATCTGTAAGTTTCTTTGGGCCTTTGATATTATTAAAATTCAAGGTTGAAACTAGAACTAAGTCCCCTACTTTGAAGTCTGGTACTTTATGACTCTTGTCCCACTTCTGTTTTGCATAATCAAAAGCATCATCCATACTCTGTTTTGCATGGTGTTTTACTTTATCAAGCATTAATTTGAAGCTGGAAGCTGTAGGATGAATGTCAATCAAGTCTTTCCTCAGTGTGTCTGCTGGGAGTCTTGGATTCCATCCTTTTTCTAACATAGCAGGAGTTTGTCCTGTGGAAGAATGGACTGATGTCTTGTATGCCAATTCTAATGCAGGTATCAGAGTGCACCAGTCATGGGTAAAGCCATCTGAGTCTTTGAATTCTAATCCATAAGCACAAAATCTCCTGATCATGTCTTCTAAAGTTTGAATCATCCTCTCTGCTAGCCCATCTGTTTGAGGGTGATATGCTGTAGAGAATGATAACTTAGTCCCAAACAATCTATGAAGATTGGTCCAAAGTGCAGATGTGAATTTGGGATCTCTGTCACTTATGATATTCTTAAATAACCCTGTATGAGAAATAACTCTACTCCATAAAAGAAGAGCTGTATCCATAGCAGTGTCATCTTTATGACATGGTAAGAATATGGGAGTTTTGCTATATCTGTCTACAATGACTAAACAAGCATTATAACTTTTGTCACCACTTGGAGGAAGTGCTGTGACCCAATCCATGTGAACAACTTCCCAAGGGGATTTTGGTTCTTGAATATGGATCATCAATCCAAATTTCTTGCCTGTACTCCTGTTTGCTTTTTGGCATCTATCACAGGTATGGCAATATTCAATGGTTTCTTTTCTCCAAGATGGCCACCATGCACAGTTCTTCACCTTTTCAAGTGTTCTGTCTTCTGATAGGTGTCCAGAGTAAATGCTATCATGGCATTCATGAAGAATGGTATTGATAAGCAATCTACTACACAGTGTCATCACACAAGAATGCTTTGTTCTATGGTAAATAATCCCATCAAACAAGTGAAATCTTCCTTCCGAATAGGAATTTTTCCAAACTTCATCAAGTGCATTAACTAAAGATGTATCTTTGCAGTATTTATCTAATAAAGAAGTCAAGATATGGCAATTCTTGTCTTGTTTATAAGACTCTCTGACCTCTTCAAAGAATTCAGTCCCAATATCAGTTATGTTAATTCCTTCAATTGGAATCTGTGGTTCAGCATCCAAAGGTACATAAGCTGGGTTATCAGGAGTGTTGGCTAAAGCCCATCTACTAAGTCCATCAGCATTCTTGTGAATGTTTCCTGCTTTATGAACTATAGTCATGTTTCCTCTATATTCTTGAATGGCTATTTGCCATCTCAACATATGTCTGTTGGGAGCTTTCATGTTAAGAAGTGATTTTACGGCATTACAGTCAGTTATCACTTCAAAAACACTGCCATCAAGATAATAGTGTAGTTTCTCAAGTGCCCATACCAAACATAAGCACCCCATTTGGCTTGCACCATATCTGGCTTCTGTTGGTTTTATTTGTCTTGAGATATAACAAACTGGTCCTTCTGTAGGTTTGTCATCAATAATCTGGACTTGATGTAGGGCTGCCCCTAGTCCATCTCCACATGCATCAATGTACAATTTAAAAGGAATATTCCAGTCAGGCATGAGGAGTAAAGGTGCTTCTGTAAGGGCTTTCTTTATCTTCTCATAAGCTTTAATTCTTTCCTGTGTCATCTCAAATACAGTCTGTTGATCACAGACTCTATAGAGTGACTTGGCTAGAATTGCAAAATCTTTCAAGTGTTGCCTATATTAACTAGCAAATCCAAGAAAAGACATCATTTCTTTTTTATTCTGGGGTATTGGCTTGAGTAACACTGCTGCTACTTTATTCTTGTCAATACCCAAGCTCAAACCAGAAACAACATGTCCTAATGCTTTGAGTTCTTCAAAACCAAAATTGCATTTCTTAAGTGAAATTTTCATGTTCACTTCTGCAACTTTATGAAGTACTCTTGCAAGTCTTTCAAGGTGCAAAGACCATGAGTCAGAACATATAATAATATCATCAATATAAATGATAAGCCATCCTTCAGACAATTCTGTGGGGAAGATGGTATTCATCATTCTTTGATAATGAGATGGAGCATTTTTAATGCCAAATGGCATTCTAAGATACTCAAAAATGCCACAGTGAGTGATAATTCTAAGTAATTTCTTAGCTTTAGGCGTCAAAACATTTTGATGGAAGCCTTTCAATGCATCCATTGATGTTATATACTTTGCTTTAGACAATTGAGTCAAGGTTTCTTTAATTCTAGGGATTGGATACCTATCTGGAACTGTGTAGGTATTCAAAGCTCTAAAATCTCCAACCATTCTTGACTTATCATTATGCCATGCAATAATAACAGGTTTTGTCACTTCAACTTCCTCATTATGGCCTACTTTCCTTAGCACACCAAGTTGGATCAACTCTTGGATATGTTTTTCCAAGGCCTCTCTAGCTCTGGGACTGGCTGGATAAGCTGGTCTTCTAAGTACTGGAGGATATGGTCTGTCAATATTAAGAGTAATATCAACTTCATGTCCTCTTATAGCACCCAATGGTTCATTATCAGAGGCAAATGCATTTTTATATGTGTATAACACATTAATAAGCTCATTACTCATCTTTGGTGACAATGATTGATTAATTTGTGCTTCAAAAAGTTGATTAGTCACAAATTCATCTTTGTAAGTATCTTTGACAGAAGATACTACAGATATCTGTTTTGGCATATTGGAGAAAGCAAATTTTTGTCTCTTGTTATCTCCAATTGTGAAATATCTGTCTTTATGGTTATTTATATCAATACCATAAATATTTAAGTAATCATTTCCAAGAATGATGTGCTGAGATGTGCAATTATCCATTACTACAATCTCAGTTTTCATTCATACACTTCCTGCTGGATGTGGGAATACAATATTAGTGTCCAATATGCCCAAGGGGTACATATTGTTACTGGCACTACTGAATTGTACACCTTCTATTGGTAATAGATGGTTTTTCCATTCAGGAAGTATAATTTGGAGATAATCTTTGCCAACACAAGTGCAAAATGCCCCTGTATCCAAATTTACTTTGGCTTCAATATCACTCATCAGAACTGATGTGATACAGGATGCTCCAGCAGTATAACCCTTTCCTCTAGCAGGTTTTGTTTTACACATTCTGGCATCTTGGATATTGATCAGGTTGCAGCAATCTTCACTGTACTGTGGCAAGTGGGTATGGACTTCTGTGACCTCAAAGAAAGCTGAAATGTTTTCAATGGGATAGTCCTCCACTGGTGTATCTTCAGAGATTGCACAATCTTGATCAGACTCCTCTTTCTCTTCAGTACACTGAATTTCTTCAATGACTTGAACTTCATTGATTTTTGTCTTCTTAGGACAAGTGTTGGCCAAATGTGAAGTACTTCCACATTTATGACACTTCAAGACAGGTCTTTCTGGTCTTCTTTCCTCTCTAGGAATCTTTGAGACTATTTTGGACTCTATTGGGTTTTTAATCCAAGTTTTACCAATTCTTGTCCTGGTAATGATATCTTCCATAGCATTAATGTAGTCCTCTGTTGAACAAGGTTCCACACATCTGCTTTTGATAGCATGTTCCAATTCTCCTCCACACTTTCTTAATATTTTCATATTAATCATAGTGTCAGATATATCTGGGTGTAAAGCAGATAATCTGTCTTTTTGTTTGAAGAACCAAGTAAGTGGTTTGTCTTTTTCTGAGTTAAAAATGGCACTTTCAAAAGCATTCTCCATTTTAAACCTCCAAGAATTATTGTCCCATTTGGTAATCACTTCAGGTTTCCACCAAGACCAGTCATGTTTACCATGATCAATCCTCATTTTGTAATACCATTTCTTTGCAGTTTTGGTAAACAAACAGTGTAATTTTCCCACTATGATTTCATCAGGTATATTAAAGTCTTCTTGCAACATATCAATAGTTCTGATGAATTCAATATGGTTATATTCTCCTTCACCAGAGAATGTTGGCCATTCTTCTATTTTGGGAATATCTCTTGCAGAGTAGGCATTTTCTCCTAAGAATGGAGTCAAACTTTCTTTGACAGAAAGTTTTTCTTCAGTCAAAGGTGTAGAATGTCTTGGCATATGTGGTTCATGATTCTTATGAATTTGCTCCACACTTGCAATTATATCATTCTTCAATTTCTGCCTTTCACTGTCACTTTTTGCTAAATGTATAGCAAATTGATTGGTGTTCTTAACTATTTGTAAGACATGGTCTTCAAGAGTTTTAAGTCTATCATTTACTTTAAAAATGGAAGGATCCTCTGTGTCATTATTTTGACATTGGGTCTCAATTCTTTCACAAGCATTGCTAATTGACTCAAGGGTGACAGTTGTCACTTGATGCCAATCAGAATGTTGCTTGTCATTTTTCTTTAAATCATTGATGTCTAATGTAATTTGCTTTAACTTCGACTCAAGTTTGCCAATTTCTACACTAATACTTCTATGTACATCATTTATTTGCGTGGAAAAGTCCTGTTCATCCTTTCCTGCTCCTTGGCTGTGAATTCCATAAGAGTTCTGGCCATATTGAAGACACTGTCCACGGCTGAAGGCTCCAATTTGGGGATCCTGTACCCTTGTGGGTAAGGTCTGTGCCAATTGGCTTTGCCTTTGCCCTTGCCTTGATGGTTCTTGGGACCTCTCTGTTTCTTTTGAGGTCCTTTGGGCTTGTCCTTGGGCGCTTCTGGAGCTGGTTTGGAGCTGGTAGATGCCACTGGTGCCTCTGTCTCCAAAGCTGGAGTCATTTCCAACTCTTTCTTCTGGTCTATGGATAAAAGACTTTGGTTCTTCAACCAATTCTTTATCTTTTTGACCTTGTCTTTGCAAGACAGGGGGCTCCATCCTCCTAAGAGTTCTATGGTCTTCTCCTGACCCAGAAAGCTCTTGATGTGTAAGTAGGAGTTCATGGCCCCCTGCCAAAGGCTTGGGCAGATTTCCCGTTCCTCTTCCTTGGCTGCTCTGAACCAGTTTTTGTACTGGCATTGATATATTTCTATTGCTGCCACCTGAAAGTGGTTCAGCCCTGGAAATATTACCATAAATCAGTTCAGGCTCAGAATTTGCGTCAAAATCTGTTGGTACAGACCTTGGGGAATGGGGGGCAACTCTGGCATCCTCCATATGTGCCTTTCTTGTGGAAGATTTGGCACTTCTGGATTTGGTCTTGCCTCTTCCTTGTCCACATCCATCTGGTTGGACTGAATAGTTGCTTCCATTTCTGGTATGCACCATTTTCACGTCAATTTAAAGATAAAAGGTGAAAAAATATAAGATAAAATACACACCTTTTGGTGGTAATTTAGCTTTTTCTGAGTTGAATAAAGTGCCTCTTTTAGCAATCTGCACCTCAATACTGTCTTCAGATTCTGCTTCTGAAGATTCTGGACTATTGATGTATCTTTTACTGAGTCTGTTACCAGCTGCACAGTATTTGATTAAAGACACTTAAAGAAAAAAAAATATGATAAAAGAAATTATTTTTGTGTTTTAAGATATTTTTAAAAGATTTTTTATGAATTTGATTATTTTTTAATATTGAAAAAATTATTCTTTTTAAAGAAAAAAATTAAAATTTAAGATTTTGAATGAAAATTAATTCAGAGTAACTCAAAGAATAATTTTATAAGTTTTTGGATGTGAAAAAGCCACGTGTAAAAACAGTATAAAATTAAACCAAATTCCTCAATGAAAAGATTTTCAAAACAATTTCAAAAATAAGAATTATTTCAACTTTAAAATGAAAGAAAAAATTATTAAATTAATATAGTTTAGAGCTTAAAAATATATTAATTAAGGGTACAAGGTTCAAAAAACACGGCCAGGCCCCCAAATGTAAGATGTGACTATGAAACTGGTGATAATATTACTATTAATCAACAGTACTATCTCTGTTCTTATGAAATATAATAATAAAATATTATTATAACCACAATTAAATAATTAAAAAATTATTTCTTTCATGTGTTAAGCACTACTAGTGATTTTAACAGTGAGCAAGTAATTGTCTACAAGAATCAATTACAAGAAGAATTTAATAATAAAAACTTCTTTATTAAAATAATAAAATTATTTTAATATATAATTACCTTTTGCAAGAATAATTATAAAGATAATTCTTGAAGAAAACTATTACTAGAGAAAAACTTTAAGAATTAAGAATAAATGACTCACTAATACTCCAAAGAACTTATTGATAGATAAGAGTAGAGAAATTTGACGTAGAATTGTGGATTTAAGGGATCAAAAGGATTTATAACAGTATTACAACAATATATAGTTGGATTCTAGGATTTCACGTCTTTCTGGATGATTTGGAAAGATTTAAAACACTTAAGAATAGCTTTAACTAATACTTACTTGTTGGTAATAATGGTTTAATAAATTGATAAGATGATGATACGGAAAAAACAGCAAGAATAGGCTTCTTTTAAGTCAACAACAGCTCACAGAGGCGTGCCATGGAGCAAACTGAAAAACCAGTGAGTGAGAAAACAATAATCCTTTTTGGATTAATGATTGCATCATCTGTTGTCACGTAAGATTATCATAATTACTTAATTGATGCTTTTACGTGACTACCAACCCCAATATGGTTAAGAATAAAAGGAGTAACATCTGTAAATCTTCTTTTATTCTAAAATAATCATTGATTTCTCAAAGTTATCAATGTTATTGCCAATTTCATCACAGGTTGTAATTACTGTGAATTTTTGAAGATTCAGTGTTTCACGTAGAATGGTCAAAAATGGACTGTAAGTAAAACTTTGAACTTTACTAGTAAAACCATAATTCTTTTTGGTTTTACCATAGATAATACAGTTCTTCATTGGTCCTGAAAGTTTCAGGAAGATTCATTAAGAATTGTAATTTTAATGAATTTTTGAAGTTTTTACCTCATTTCTACGTAGGATTGCAAATAGCAGTATTTTGCTGGTTGCTATGAGGTAAATCAATGAATATGGATCCCAAAAGGGTTTAATTACTCTTTTAGGGTCTAGTCATGGAAATTCATCAAGAATTGACGGGGTTACAGGAGCCTAAGTAGCTTATTACCTCCTTGGCACGTCAAAATAGCAGGTTATTTGCTATTTTCTTGTGATTACAGTAGGTGTAACTTGGTAACCAAGTTCCCAAAGAGTTTTAGTTTACCAATTGCGCCAAGATGAGCCATGGATCCATGCTCTGGAGCTATCCACGCCTCTGAGGCCTCAGAAGTTGGGTACCCTGGCTCTCTTTGATGTCTTTTATCCCCCTTGCCTAATTTTTACGTCAAAATAGTAATTTAAGCTTAGTGAGATATCCACTATGGGTGTACCAAAAGTCTATGTAAGAATACCATGATATTAAGTGCTCAAAACATGCATAACACTATTCTTAGTGTATATGTAACATGGGATTTCTCACTTTCCCATTATTTTGGCTAAAAATCAAGAAAAACAAAATTTTTCACGCATCTTTTATGTGGTATTAATGATGTGGTATTGAAGTATTTTCCATTTTACCACCTCAAATACTTAAATTGAGCTTATTCACTCTATGGAGCTACCCTAGGTGAATTTTTGTGTAGAATCCAAATCTGGTCTTAAATCCATGGATTTACTTACTCAATAAAACGTTATTCATCTTTTCTGAAATTGAAAATGATGAATTTTGGATATATGCATGACTTATGAGTTTTGCATAATTCAAAATTTCTTTTTAAGATAATTGTGGCCTATTTGGGTATGTAAAATATACCTCAAGGCTCACAAGTCTAGTAAAGCATTACACTTCAAGTGACAAGGAATCATTTCCTTTAAGAAATGAAACAACCTTAGAAGTACCCCCACTGGACCTAAGTGAGGAGAAAAAGGTACTGAAAGTCTTGAAAGAAAGAAGATTTAGGGGAGAAAATGAAACAGAATACTTGGTCAGGTATAAAAATCCACAACATGAAGATGAGTGGATTGTAGAAAACAAAATACCTGATTCCCAAAAGTTTCTCAGCAGATTTAGACATGAGAGAAGACCAATTGCTCAATAAAAAGTTTGAATTGTGTGCTTTACATACTTGGAAGTATAAGTAGAGAGGTTGGACAGTGGATTATACCCCCCCAAATAACTTGGGGGTACACTACAAAAGAAAAATTGTGGTACAATTTTTTTTGGTGGTAGGGAATGTGAGCCTGTGAGGTATTTATGACATACCCATAAGGCCACAAATGATTTTTTAAACAGTTAATTTTGTCTTAAACAGACTTTTTAGTTGAATTTAAAATAAAAACTAATAAAAAATAAGTATAACTTTTTTTTGGATAAACAAAGTTATAAATATTATGTCATTTTTGGATTCTACACCAAAAATAACCTAGGGTACACCCATAGGGTGTTATACCCAAAACCACTTATTTTTTATGTTATTGGAAGATTTGAGAATCTCACAGTACCAATGTAACTTTTTTAAGATTTTTTTAAAATTGTTAAATTTAAGCTTAATTAAGCTTAAATTTAGAGTTGCATAAGGTTTATGCAAACTTACCAAAATTTTAATTAAAATTGAGGTGTGGTGTATATTTACTGAATTGGCTAAGGATTTGCCATACAGAATGTAAATCCTGCGTGAGCTCAATTTAAAAGGGTTTAAGGCCATAGTATGGCTTCAAATAAATAAAAGGGCAAAATCCACGCAGAAAGGTGGGACAAAGGAAAAAGACCAAATAGAGCTGGGGTACCCAACTTTTTGGATCTGCAAGGATTCAATTAAGGTTGTCCACCTGTATTGGAGGATTTTCAACCTTATTTAAACTTTAAGATTAGACTTTGATCCAACCTTAAGGTTTAAACTGGTTTTATCCCAAATTGGACAGGAATTTCAAGCTTCCAAAGGGTAAATCCCAATATGCAGGCTTGAAATCAAGGTTTTAAGAACTGTCAGAGCTTATTTAAGCTTAAAAACCTTAAATAAGCTTAAAACTTTAAAGTTTCAAGCATTGCAACCTTATCAAAACTTAAGGTTTGGTGTGTTTTGCTATTTTACGTGGAAAAATAGCAATAACTTCAAAAATTCATTAAAAATCCAATTCTTAATGGATTTGCTTGAAAATTTCACACAACTTAGAATTTAATATTTTCAATATATAAATTAAATGTCAAGTATCTTTTATAAATAAATTTCCTGGGTAATTAGCCTGGAAATTTACTCTTTTAATTAAACTCAAAGAAAATTATGATTTCTTTAAAAATTAATTAAAAATTGAGTTTAAGAGATTTTTGCTTAAAACTCTAATTTTAAGTTGTTCATGTGATTAACTTTAATATAAATAGCCTTATTTTATATTAAAACTTAAAATAGTTAAACTAAATGAGGATTAAAGCTACTTGGAGTTAAGAATAACACTGGTAACTTTAAATTGGAAGTAAAAATAAGTTGCCTTAAGTTAAGAACTTTATTTTTAAGCATGGTTTTTCAGTTTTGACCTGAGCACGCCCTCTACATCCATTATGAATCATGAGAGCTGCTCTGAAGACATAAAAAGAGTCTTTTCATCACTGTTTTTGTCCATCAATTCATCATCAATCCAATCATATTAGAAATTTAAACAGGTAAAGTTTTATTAAAAATAAAATCTTATTATTAAAAGTAACTCTTAAGTTATTTTTATTCTTTATTTATTGAAATTAAAGAATTGAAGTCATAGAATTCAGATTATTGTTGTAATCACCAATAATATATTTTATTATATAAAATTATCTTCTTAAATATCTTTTGAAATCCACAAATTCCTCTAAAAAACTCTTTAATCATAATTTATATTATAAAAAGCTGTTTTATCTTTAAATTTATTGATTTTTGACGTGTTTTTAACTTATAATTATTATTTAATATTATAACTGTTGTTGTTTGACTTATTATATTAAATAAATCTTATAAGTAAGTTTTCTCTAAAAATTCTATATTTTTTTGTCTAGTATTAGTTTTTTTTTTATATAGAATTTTTCTCTATAAGAATTATTTCTGCACAGTGTGTGTTTTAATTCTTCTATAAATAATATTTATATTATTTATAAGTGGTTAAATATTTATATTTTCCACGTGTAATTGTCTCATTAAGAGCTTTACACTTCTTAGTGTTATAACTGTCAGTGACTATAACAATAATAGAATAATTATAATTTATTATAATTATTATATTTTTTTTATTATTATATTATTATAATAATAATTAAATTTATTTTTTTATATATAATTATTTTTTAGTAATTATATTTAAATTTGTGGTTATAATATTTTATTATATTATATTTTTCTACTGAGGACAGTCATAGTACTCTTGATATTGTTACTATCATCAAGAGTTTCATACACAAACCTTACAGGTAATATGACTATTGTTCACAAAGGTGGGAATATTGGTAAAAATGCAGATGGACTGAGCGGATGGCCATTACCAAATAATATTCATAATCCTTCTTATGTGCCAGAAGAAGCTTTCCCACAGATACCAATAAAAGTAATTAGTGTTACATATCTGAATACAACATTCTTTGATGAAGTAAGAAACAGCTATACTCTAGATGAGAATTGTAGCATCCTATTCCAATTTCTTACCAAAGACTGTAAAGACAACTCTTTCATACATCTGTTAGATGAAATATGGAAGAAATAATATGATGTAGGAAGATATCACTTACTGGATGGTATAATTCACTACAGAACTAAACAGGTCCTTAATGAATCTTGTACTGAATGAATGCCATGACAGCCCCTTCTCAGGACATCTGTCTGAGGACAGGACAAGAGAAGAGATGAAGGCCTGTATATGGTGGCCAATGTGGCAGAACAATGTTTCATAGTATTTTAAAACCTCTGAAAGATGTCAAAAGGAAAATAAATCCGCTGGCAAAAGACTTGGAAATAGGATCAAAATCCAAGAACCCAGCATACCTTGGGAAATTTTCCATATGGATTGGGTAACTGTCCTACCACCAGGGGGTGATAGAGGTTATAATGCATGCCAAGTGAATTTTTACAGATTTAGTAAAACTCCAATCTTTCTAACATGTCACAAGGAGGATACAGCCATTGATACAGCTCATATAATATGGAATAGAGTAATATCATGGACTGGCATATTCACAAATATCATTAGTGAGAGAGATTTCAAATTCACCTCAGCACTATGGGCAAATTTTCATCAATTATTTGGAACAAAGTTTTCCTTCTCTACAGCCTACCACTCACAAGCTGATGGTCGGGCTGAAAGAATTATCCAAACCTTGGAAGATATGGTTACAATATTTTGTGCATATGGCCTTGAATTTGAATATTGTGATGGGGTCACCCATTATTTGTGTAGTCTCTTACCGGCAGTGGAATTGGCATATAAAACATCCGTTCATGCCAGTACCAATCAAACTCCTGCTATTCTAGAGAGGGTGTCAGCCTGTGACTCAAAACCAGAGCACAAGCATGACAGCCAAATACCATAAATCAATGGTATAGCCAAGATACCACCAAAACATGAAGCTGAGCCAAATCAGCTCAAAACGTATAAAGCGAGAGAGGAAACTCACCCCTTTCCAAATATACAAGTCCCATCACCATAGGACAAGTGATAACAAATTTATTCCTGCTCAAAGTTGTTGCTCAGCATAAACCTTACTTTTCACCTCTCATATGAAATACAGAGTAAGGAACTTAACCCAATAAAATTGGTATTCAAAATGAATCTCTAAGTCAGGGATATCCAATAATACCAGCCAAACTGAGCTAGCACCAGTATTACAGAATTTATGGTCAAATTCAGGCCAAATAAGGGTGAATAAAATATTCACCTCTCATCTAACTTCTATAGTTTTAGTGTGATATATCTAAAGTGGTGTATTCTTGGAAAGAGCACAATGCGGGCTATTTTATGGTGCCATTTATTTCCCCATATCTCATCTATAACAAAGGCTATAAGGCAAACAAGCCCAATACGGCTTTTTTCCTAAAACATGCATATGTAAAAAAATCTTGTACATGGAATAACTTTGCCATATTTAATGATAACCATATCAAATGAGGTACCCTTTTGTAGAACACATACAGTGCTACACACTGAACAAACGTTGAGGTTGATATCTCAAAAACTGACAAAGGTATGGCTGTTTCAAGGTAAAAATCCCACAGTTTGGCGAATACAGCCTTACCATGGGATAATATCCCATAACCATTACTATGAGGTGTCAAACAGACAAAGATGCTTGTTTTTACTTCAATACCTTATAGTTCATTCAATACTGGGGTCCCATACAAGTTCTGTACAGCATTCTACGCGTCATACATGTCAGAATCAGGCTGTGTGGTCCCCAGATGAAAACCTTCACCCTGTATTGGTGAAAGCTGCCCAGATGTGGTTTCAAAACCACATCTGAGCCCAATACAGGCTATACAGGCCTTTTTCATACCACAAAACTGTCCTTGAGAGTAAAAGATCTTCACTTCCTCTACGTGAAGAGGTCTAGCAGCCTTTTCACCCCATTTCAGGACAAAAGGAGGCCTTTTCACTGCGAGCAAAGGAATCCCCATCCTGCTCTTGAATTCCTATGTAGTAAACCTGTCAAAAACAGTTATACTCTTGGAAATAATCAGGCTATACTTTAAATTTAAGTATTGTAGCTCTTATTATAGTAATCCAACTGGTAAGACTTCACCCAGGGCTTTCAGCAGCACTCACCACCACTATTATACAATATTAAAGCCCTTTTATACTCATTACAACCCTTATTATTGAAAATTAAACTCTTTTAAAACTATTTTCACCATGTAACAGTCATAGTTGAAGCTTGTAAACACTATTATACACCTTTATCATAGACTCAGCCTGACATTTTGGGGGCCTGGCCATGTGTTTTTTAACTTTTTGGACCTTATAAGTTTGTTTTTCTCTTATTCTCTTTACTCTGAAAAATTGTTTTATCTTTTTAGGCGTAATTCTGTTAATAAAAATATATATAATATAAATCTTATATATATATTTACAGTGGTATATGTCATATACCACCATTATTTACCTTTTTTTAATCATATTGTTGTGTGGTTTATTATAATTTAATCACCACAAGACCCTTCTTTTTGGCGTTTTTTACATATAAAAACCCTTCAAGCCATCAATGAAGTCCTTCTTTTAATTAAATAAGGACACCTCTTACTGTAAAACCAACAGTTGAGGCATGGTTGGGTGTATTGTTAATTCAATTACCCTCTTACATACCACTTTTTATCACATTATACTTGCTAATTCCAAGTTAATCTTTGAGATACTGGCAGACAAACAGTGTACCAGATATATGTAAGCTGTATTTCTGACGTGAAATTGTTAATTCAAATACACTTTCATTATACAAGGGAATATTGTAGTAACATACAAGCACAAAGGCCATTCTTAGATGTGCAAACAGCATTTTAAGATGTCTTAACTGACATTAAGCACTCTTTTCCTGTTTGATTCAGTGGAAGAAAACTACATACCACTAGAGACCCAGTCACAGGCCAACACACCAGTGACACCCTCAGAACCAGAGGGCAGCATGGTCAAGGGAAAGAGGCACAGTGAAGGCCTGATTACAGCAAAAAAGTGGACACCCACTGCCACTCAGAGAAATGGAAAACCATAAACCTCTGCTTCAATAAAAGTTAAAACAACCTTAACCACTTGTACAGGGAAGCTAATCATAATTAACCCAGTTGTAACCTCTAAAGGTAAATTGCCAAAATCAGCAGACAAAACGTTTTTTCAAGGCACAGTCAGAGGTAAAGACCCTAAGAGCATGAAGATTTTGACTGCTTTCAAACACTGATATGTCACCTGTACACCTCAGAAACCTTGGCCTTCAAAGGAACCAACCAGAAGACCTTGAAGAGGCAACCTTGGACACAGTGGTGAATGGCAAGACACTGAGGGAAATCATACCCACTCTGCCATTCACTTTCCAATTCAACAGGAACCTCAAACCAGAGGACTGGAAAGACATGGATCAAGTTCTTCAGCTCCACCAACTCCTCAAAGTTTCATTTCAATGGAGCATGGACCACAAGAGGTTCAACCTGGCAACCCACTGGGCAGAACTTGGAGCAATTTGCCAGAAGATTTTTCTCAAAAAGATAAACTTCAGAGACCTTATGGTAATAACCAAAGGGTGTAATCCCACCAGGCAGTTAAGACTCCTGGAGGTGAGGGCAAAAAGGATAAGGTAGAATCAAGCCACTATCCAAGCTATAGAAGAAAAGCTGACCCAGACAGGGCATACTCAGATTCCTTCAGGGTCACAAGTAGCAGGCCAAATCAGCTCTCCAGTGGCTTCACACCATTCAGAAACCAACAGATCAGTGGCCAATAGTCACCATTCTTCACAATCCCAGGAAGGTTCCAGGAGAAGACAAGGATACAAGGGCAAAAACAAGACCACCTTCAGCCAGAGGAAGGGAGAGTCAGACCCAATGATCCAGAAACTGTTGGATTTGGTGAAAGAAGTGCACAGGAACCAGAAGTAGTAAATAACTCTAGAATAAGTAGTCCTATTAATAGAAATATTACCCCCACTCAGATTGAAAATAATTTTTTCACACCTGAGAGTAACATAAACAGTGATTCACTGTGGTTACAAATGTCCCAATTTGCTGAGAAAACTCAAAAGCAGTTTGAAGAACTTGAAGCAAGTCATGAGGGGATGGTAATATTAACAGCCTCCATGGAAAAAAATTGTTAAAAACCTTCAAGAAGAACATGCTCAATTGAGCAAAGCCTCTGAAGAAACCAACAAAAGACTGAATGTAGTCTTTGAAGAACAACACCACAACAAAAGGGGCAGGGATTGTCTGGATCAAGACATAAACAAACTGTTTAAGGTCTACCATAGCATGAAGCCCCAACCACAAGGCCATGTTATGGATAATCCATATCACCAGGATGACATCAAACCAGATTCCATGCTGATGAATAAGGAAAGATCTCCATCACAATACCGGGATGGATATAATATGTCTTATTCAGAAAAGAAAGCCTTGAAACAGCTTCCTGAGGCCTCCAGCTGGCCCAAATTCTCTGGAACTGGAGAATATGATCATATGGAACTCATAGATCATATCGATGGGCTCTTCATTGATGTACCAAGCATACCAGACTACTGGATTACTGCTAGACTTAATAAAGCATTTAAGGGACATGCTAGTATATGGCGCACAGAAATAAAAGAGATACATTGCAGAAGAAACTGGCCATGGTGGAAGAGTAAAATCATCCAAAAGTACAGCAATGGTACTTTTATATGGCAAAAGACCATTTCATTTGAAAATGACAAATAGTCTGTGAACAAAGATCCATATGAGTATTGTCTCAGAAAGTCTAAAAGACTTAAACTCATTGATCCTCAAATGAACATTCAAATGAGGAATCATAAACTCCTGACACGAATGCCAGGAGAACTAGAGCATGCAGTGAAACCCAGATTCAACCACAATTGCACTCTAGATGACATTGCAAATACCTTACAAGATGTAAGGAAAAGAACTAATATAGGGAAATACACCCCATATAAAAGCAGTGGCTTTAAAGAGAAACAACCTTTCAGGGTGGAGTTTGAATACAAGCCCAGTTTCAGCCTGTGACTCAAAACCAGAGCACAAGTATGACAGTCAAATACCATAAATCAATGGTATGGGCAAGATACCACCAAAACATGGATCTGAGCCAAATCAGCCCAAAAGATATCAAAGTAAAGAGGAAATTCACCCCTTTCCAAATATACAAGCCCCATCACCATAGGACAAAGAATAACAAAGTTATTCCTGCTCAAAGTTGTTGCTGAGCATAAACCTTAATTTTCACCTCCCATCTGAAATACAGAGTAAGAGTCTTAACCCAGTCAAATTGGTATTCAAAATGAAGCTCTAAGTCAGGGCTATCCAATAATACCAGCCAAAATGAGCTATCACCAGTATTACAAAAATTATGGTCAAATTCAGGCCAAGTAAGGGTGAATAAAATATTCACATCTCATCTAACTTCTACAGTTTTAGTGTGAGATACCTAGAGTGGGGTCTTTTTGGAAAAAGAACAATCAGGGCTATCTGATTTTTCCAATCACTTCCCCATATCTCATCTAGAACAAACGTTATAAGGCAAAAAAGCCCAATACAGCTTTTTGCCTAAAACACGCATATGTACAAAAAAACTTGTACATGGGATAACCTTGCCGTATTGAATTATAACCATATCAAATGAGGTACCATTGTGTAGAGCACATACACTGCTACACACCAAACAAGTTATGAGGTTGATATCTCAAAAACTGACAAAGTTATAGCTGTTTTAAGGTCAAAATCCTACAGCTTGTCCAATACAGCCTTACCATGGGATAATATCACACAACAATGATTATGAGGTGTCGAACAGACAAAGAAGCTTGTTTTTACTTCAATACCTCATATTTAATTCAATACTGGGGTCCCATACAGGTTCTGTACAGCATTCTATGTGTCATACATGTCAGAATCAGGCTGTGTGGTCCCCAGATGAAAACCTTCACCCTGTATTGGTGAAAACTGCCCAAATGTGGTTTCAAAGCCACATCTGAGCCCAATACAGGCTATACAGACCTTTTGCAAACAACAAACCTGTCCCTGAGAGTGAAAAATCTTCACTTCCTCTACGTGAAAAGGTCTAGCAGCCTTTTCACCCCATTTCAGGACAAAAGGAGGCCTTTTCACTTCCAGAAAAGGAATCCCCATCCTGCTCTTTAATTCCTACGTAGTACAGCTTTCAAAAACAGTCATACTCTTGGAAATAATCAGGCTGTACTTTAAATTCAAGTATTGTAGCTCTTATTATAGTAATCCAACTGGTAATACTGCACCCAGGGCTTTCAGCAGCACTCACCACCACTATTATACAATATGAAAGCCCTTTTATCATCATTCCAACCCTTATCATTATAAATTAAACTCTTTTAAAACTATTCTCACCATGTCACAGTCATAGTTCAAGCTTGTAAGCACTATTATATACCTTGATCATAGACTCAGCCTGACAGAAGGGATGGAATCTCAAATTACCCCAAGATTCATTAAGGAAGGATTTGGTTGAAATACATCCCACAGCTATTGGCTTCAAAGGAATTCTAGACAAAGCTAGAAAGAATGCAGTAAGGTGCATGGAGGACTCCTTTTCATATGCCAAATAGAAATGGGACAAATCACATGCCACTGTAAATCTCAAAGTGGGAGATTTAGTACTCTTATCCACCACTAACTTCAATAAAATAAAAGGATGTAAAAAGCTCAAAGATCCCTTTTCAGGACCTTTTGTTATTAAGGCCCTCCATGGATAAAATGCTGTTGAAGTAGGACTATCTGAAGAACTTAGCAATAAGCATCCTACATTTCCAGTGAGCTTGATAAAGCCATATAAATATAGTGATGCTGAAAGGTTTCCTTTAAGAAATAAAGTTCCGCAGCATATACCTCTTATTGAACTATCTGGTACTAGGAAAATCACCAGAGTTCTCAAATAAAGGAAGTTAAGAACCAAAAAAAGTAAGGGAATACCTTGTTAGGTACAGTGACCCAACTTGTGAAGATGAATGGTTAGCAGAAAAGGACATACCTGAAGCTACCAAACTTCTTAGAAGTTTTTGAAATACTATAGGTAACAATATTAAAAATTGACATTTTTTTAGGGGGAGGGAATGTGAGCCTTAGAGGTATTTTCATATACCCAAGAGAACACAAATAAGAAAACAAGATACAGTTATAAATAAAATAAGTTTATTTATATTATCAAAACAAAAATTAAAATATAAATATAAATATAAATTTATACACAAAAATGAAAATTTAATCATAACTTAGAAATAAAATTACATTTAAATTTAAAATTGGGTAAACACATTTTACTTGGAAAATTGAGTAAAAATGAATTTTTAACAAAATTCCTGAAATTAAAATACTCTTGGAAAAAACTCAAATAAAAATTGTCATAACACTTCATCCAAAATATAAACATATGAAAATTATTTCACCATTGGACTCCTCATAAAAAATAAGGTGGAGTCACCTCTGGGTGAAATTTCTGTAACTCAACTCTAAATGAGCTTAAATGAGGTTTTTAGTATTTTATTTACAAAAGTTGAAAATCCTCAAAGCCTTAATTTGATTCACATCACATATGGTCTTAACCATAAATTTTTGTGTTAAAATTGAGGTTTGGTTTTTAGCTTAGAAGTTATGAGGAATTCAAGTATTTTCAATTGAAATGTCAAAATGTGCATGTGTATTACATAAGTGAACTTTAATTTACATAGGAGGTATAAATTATTACAGTTGTTTACTGTAAAAACTTGGTTGAATTAAATATGTAAATTATAAGTATAACACATGATGAGGAATTAAAGAAAAAATAAATTGGAAAGATTGATCCTGGGGGGGAAAGGAATCTTTGCTCTAAGGGGGAGCCAGACCCCCAAATTCCTTGCTTAAAGGAATGAGATTTCAAAATCCACACAAACTTTCATTCCTTTGGGCCTGGACTGAGTCACAGGGTCTGTGTCTCAATTCATGATGAGGCTTTGATACCAAACAGGGCAATTTTAACTGTTGCCAACAGGGTCAAATGACCCTTAAGATGAAACAATAATTGTAAGACCAGTTTTAACTGGCTTTTACATCTCTTACACACATTCTGACGCATTTTGAAGGCTTAAAAACAGGTTTTACTATAGCAATGGCTGATTTAAGGGTTCAAAATTGCAGAAAATAGCAAAAATGGCTAAAACCAGCCCCTTTTTGGTCTAAACCAGGGTTCAATGATTCCATAATTTACTTTTCTGTTGTCAGGTTGTTTTTCACGACTGACAAGAGTAAATATTACCTTTGGAGTAAGAAAATTGATTGCTATAAAATAGTTTCTTCTTTGCCCCACTTTTCTCTTGATGTTAGAATCTTTTCCTTTTATAATTAGTTTAAACACTGTTAAACCAATAAATAAAAGATTCCAACCACCTTGTTTAAATCATTTTAAACCTTTTAACCATGTGAGAAAAAAATTATAGTTTTTCTTTGTAACTCTTATAATCATTTTTACCCTTGAACCAACCCATAAGTGAATTAAAGCATCTTTCATCACTGTTAACTTTGTCACTTTGTTCCCAAATTCACTCTGGTCACTTTTGGGTCTATTTTCTCTTTAATAAAACTTATGAAGACTTTGTTCTTAAAGTAATTTCCTGCATTTCTTTGCTCAATCAATTCCAATTCTGGTATGAAGATTAGTTGATATATGATTTCCAGAAAACTTTTGATGATTTGGGTATTGATAGATAGTTTGTGGTTTTTTGTCTTTTATAACTGCTCTCATTTATACAAAATGGAAATGGAACCTCCCATTAAATTATATGGGAGGGGATTCTTCTGCTTTGATAAAGAAATAGAAATAAAACAAGAATTATAAAATTAAAAAAAATTGAATTAAAAGAATTTAAAGAAGAGAATATTGAAGAAAAAGAAATCAAATAAGCTTCTTAGAGGTGAGTTTCTTGATTTTGGCCATAAATTTCCTGAAAAGGTAAAGCCAAGAATTTTTTTCTCACAGAGTGGTCAAGGTGTTGTTACAAAAGAAGTAAGGACCCTCAGAGATGCTTACCAAGATATGGAAATTACTTTGATAACTTCCACTCTCCACCAAAAACCACATAAAGAGAGAAGAAATGTTTTCCATAAGATAGCTTGATGTAAGTAATTTCTTTAATAATGACTATTGGAATAATTAAGAATTAAATAAAGAAAAGAGAAAATCTGGGCATATCTTGATTGAAGGTCCAAATTTGAGGGTATTGATGTTTCAAGGCCTTCTGAATATGTTTAAATAATTTACAAGTTCTATTAAAATTTCCAAGGTGATGCATAAAGCAAATTTTGGTATAATACCCCCTTAAAGGTGCATTCCAGGAGAGGAACTTACTTTCATAAAATCCAATCCCCAGAAGGCACCATAAAATCAAACTCTTGAGGAATTTGGGCAATTCTTGTCAGGAGACAAAGTGTGGAAGTCTTTTACTAAGTCTTGTGAGCTGGTAAGGTTAGAAGGTGGTTCCCAATTTTCACTTCTGGGTCTTCACTGAATCCTTTTTACTCTACAAGATGCCATAAATTACCCCTCTAGAGTTTTGATTCCAGAGCATGTTCCACTTCACATTCCTCTTTTGTTTCCACTATGACTGGTGGTGGTGGCAATTTATTTTGGTTTGGGATAGTTAATTTCTTGAATTGTTCTAGTAAGAACATATGGAATACAGGGTGAACTGATTTTCATTTTGAATGCTACTTGAGATAATATACATGGCTTCTAATCTTCTTCAGAACTTCAAAGGCTCCAAGCCCCATTTCAGAGAGCTTATTTGTGGGTCTTGTTTTCTTGATTCTCTTTGAAGCTATCTATACTTTTTCTCAAGGTTGGAAATCAGGTGGAAGTTTCCTATTTCTATCATACTTCTTCTTGAAACACCTTATTTCTTACTTTAATTCTTCTTTTGCAGCTTTCTGTACTGATTGGATTTTTGTTTCTAACTTTCCAGCAGGTGTGTCTTGAGAGATGTGAATTGAATCAAAACTGGGGCTTTTTCCATAAATGGTGAAAAAAGGTGATGGTTTTGTTGATGAATGTTCTGCATTATTGTAGGAAAATTCAGCCAGGGGGAGCCAGATGTTCCAGTAATATTGATGGTAACTGAAATAAATGCAAAGATACTTTTCTATAATCTGATTTACCCTCTCTTTTTTTTCATCTGTTTCAGTTTGAAGGGTAGTTGAAATATCTCTTGATATTCTGAGCTGATTACATGATTGGGTCCAGAATGATGAAACAAATAAGGAACCTCTATCACTGACAATAACTGCTGGAAGTCCATTCTTGGAAAGTACATGGCTGATAAAGAGTTTAGCCAGGTCCATAGAAGTAATGATTGAATAAGCTGGAATAAAGATTGAAATTTTTTAGAATTGGTCTACAAATACTGAAGCTGAATCAAAGCTGTTGGACATGGTCAATTGGGTGATAAATTCCAAGGACCGGATGGACTTTCAAGAGGCTTGAGTAATCCAAAACTGTTATGGTGGATATTCTTGTTTCTGTAACAACCATCCATCAGGGGTAAGGGTATTCATTCATACACCCACTCAAACACCTCAAATCAGCAAATCCAGTATCTGCATCAGCAGTCAGTTTCAGCAATCTTCATTCTGAAACATGCATACAGCTTGGTACATCAATACAGCCTGTCAATACCTGTACAGGTTGGATTCACCCAATACAGTTTTCAATACACCAGTATGGAACTGTATGATCACTCAAATACACCACACCTCTTGTACAGGTTCTGTACAGCTGTACAGGACCTGTATTGGCCAGACTCAATTCAATCATCAATTGTTCTCATGAAAATTCTTCCTCTGGATCAGGGCTGGTGATTCTCACATATACCAGCCCCTCTTTCTCCCCCCTGGGGACTTTTCCCCAGTTAATTAATTTAGTTTATTTATTATTTTATAATTACTCTTATCCTTATTTTGGGTATTATAATTATTTAATCTTAAGTTAGTCTTTGCATTTCTCTCTTCGCCTGTACAGTATGAGTTGGGTGGTCATATCCTTATTAACCCTTCTCTTTCCATTCTGACAGGTTGAAACAGTGGACTTGGACTTGTTTGTGGTTGGCTCTTCTATTCTTTTACTCTTATCTTTTGTTGCTGCTTTTCTTATATTTATTCTTTAGCAATTTATCTTTAACACTCTTAAGTGTATCCCCTTTTATCTTATCTTTGAGCCCTCCATAAGTGAGTCCCAGTTTACTGAGTGCCAGGCCCTCTTCACTTCGAAGAGCCCCTGTGACATTAAATTAATTAACTCATATTTGATTCTTTCTTTTCATTCATTTATATTCATTTCCTCTCATTCATCAATTATGACCTTTTCATGATTTTATGATTTTTTATGATTTTCTATGAAATTTTCTCTCTCATCAATTTTCATCTCATTCTTTTCATTCTTATGAAAATTGATTCTTTTTCCTTTCTTAATCATTGCTGACCATTTCATCACTTCATTTTATTTTATCAACCAAATTTTTTTTTCTGTGTTTTTATTCAGGTCTTATTCAGGAATTATTGATTGGTTTAATTGATTGGATTACTCATTGGGATTCATTTGGGTTATTGATTCAGGATTTATTGAATTTATTGACTTTGAACTCTCAAGATATTGATTGATCCTCAAGAATTGATTTTGATTATTGATTTGATTTGACTCATCAAGATATCGAATTGATTTCTGAAGATTTTGAACTGATTGATTGATTCCTCAAGACTTGATTTCATATTGAAGACACTTATTGATTGATTATTGATTGAATATTGATTGATTATTGTTTTCCTCAAGATTATTGATATTTGATTGAATTGATTGTTGATTGATTGAATTTATTTGACTGTTGATTGAACTTGATTCCTCAAGATTTGAATTTATTCCTCAAGATTCATCAAGATTTTATTGTGATTGATTTGGCCAAGCCTGAGTATTCTTCTTAATACCATCAAGTTATTTTAATTCTTTTCATAATGCCAGTCCAGAATAGCCCCCCAGCAAAGAATACTAGATCCCAGAAAATTCCAGCTGTTCTCACTCCTACAGCAAGGGCTCCTCTTGACTGCACACCATCAGTTCATCAACTGAGTGCAAATTTGGACAAAGGACCACCAATGGAAGGAGCAGCACCCTCAAGAAGAGGTGGAATGAAATCTAGAAGATCAAGATCCTTTTATGGACTTTTGGGTGGCTACCCTGGCATGTCTGAAGGTGCAAGAGCAAGATTAGGGGAAGTTGAAGATGAAGAGGGGGAAGAGTCTGTGGAAGAGGAAGATTCTGGGGAAACTGAAGTGGCAGATGCCTTGGCAAATGCTCCTGAGGTGCCTCAGGGTTCTAATCTAGCCCTTTCTAGTCAACCTTTTGTCTCTCAAACTGATCCAAGTCTCCTCAAGATGATGGAGCAGATGACTCAATTCATGGGACAACTCACTCACGCAGTTGCCCCCAGGGACAATTCCAAAGCCCCTGCCTTTAAGACTCCATCCATGAGGGCACCTGATTCTTTTGATGGTACTCAAGCTCATAAGTTGAGAGGATTTATCCACTCCTGTCAACTAATTTTCCATAATGATCCAGCAAACTTCTTCTCTGACAGGAAGAAGGTTTTGTACTCAACTTCTTTTCTTACTGGTAGAGCTGGCAAATGGATTGAACCTTACCTCTCAAATATTTCCAATGAAGACCCTTCCTACCTCCTCAATAATTGGCCATTGTTTGAATCTCAATTATTCACTCTGTTTGGTGACCCCAATGAAGTCAGGAAAGCTGAACAAGAGTTGGACAATTTGAGGATGAAGGAAAGTGGTCATGTATCCTTGTACATAGCAGATTTCAGAAGCTTAATGTCAAGAATTGGAGATTGGGGGGAAAGAGCTTATATCCATGTTTACAGAAGAGGATTGGCATCAAGATTATTGGATCAGTTGGCTTCTCACCCTGGAACTTTTGATACTCTTCAAGAACTTATGGATGTCACTTTAGAATTAGACACAAGATATCATGAGAGGCAAAAGGAAAAGGGTGGCAATCAAGAAAAGAAGCCTCCAGTCAGTGGATCCAATCAATCTAGGCCTCCTCAAAACTCATTTCAAAAGAGGCCTCATCAGAAGAAGAATAAGAAGGGCAAGCAATTTCAATCTTCAAAGGACAAACCCCATGCTGCTCTCCTCAATAAGGACAATAAATTAATCGGTTCTGAAAAGGAGAGGAGGATTCAAGCAGGGTTGTGTACTTATTGTGGTGGCAAGCACCCAATTGAAAAATGCTTCAAGAGACCTCAGAAAAAGCCTGGGTCATCATCAGGAGGCTTCCCTAGCAAGCAGGGAAAATCCTGAGTGGGGATCATGATGTGTTCAATGGTTCTCACTTATTTCCTTCAAGAGCACAATTGTGCACTCTGAATACTAGTGTCAAGAAATCTTTAAAATTTCTTATTTTCTCTTCTGTCTCTGATATTTTTTATAGTATTCTCATTGATTCTGGTGCTACAAACTCTTTTATTGCAAAGAATTTTGTTCTCAAGTACTCATTGACTCTGTCAGAGCTCCCTGAAAAGATTCCTCTTTTCATTTTGGATTCTAATGAATCCCCTGCCTTGTTCATCACCCATTATACCAAGTGGGTAGTTGACTTGCCTTCCTTCCCAAGCTTTGAATGGGATTTCTTTATCATAGATTCACCCAAAGGAGAAGACCTGATATTGGGCTATGATTTCCTTTACCATTTCAATCCCATTATTGATTGGAAAAATGGATTGATCACCTATGATTCTAATCATAAGGATTCTAGTGGTATTATTCCTTCTACTAGTAATGACTTAGCCACTGCTGTCAACAGTGTTGCTCTGGCTGGTGAGCTTAAGACACCTTCCATCCCTTCTTCTGTCCATATCCCTTCCATAATTCCCTCTCAGTCATTACTTCCATCAAGAGATGAAGTCTTCAAAGAGATAAAGGATGTTGGAGAAGATGTTGCCATATCTTCACTTCATCTCTTCCAAGGGGATATGGACCTTCCTCCCTTATCTTTTCATGCATCCCTGGAGGAGCAGTGGGATGAGGAGGAAGAGCCAGAAGAAATTGAAACTGTGCTGAAGGTTGTTCCTTCTGCTTATCACCAATATTTGGATGTATTCTCCAAGGTGAAAGCAGAGAAACTTCCTCCACACCGCGCCTGTGATCACCATATCGAATTGGAGGGTCTTCTACCTCCAATTGGTGTTATCTACTCATTATCAAATCAAGAGTCAGAAACACTGCGGGCCTACATTTCAGAGAATGTAGAGAAAGGTTTCATTAGACCAAGCTCCTCTTCAACAGGAGCACCTGTCCTTTTTGTCAAGAAAAAGGATGGAGGTCTTCGTTTGTGTGTTGACTACCGCAAACTCAATGCTGTCAATAGGAAGAACAGATACCCTGTTCCTCCTATGAACCAGCTTCTTACCGTATTCAACGGTTCCACTATCTTCTCCAAGATAGATTTGCGTGGTGCATATAACCTTCTGAGAATCAAAGAGGGGTATGAGCACTTAACTGCCTTCAGAGCCAAATATGGCAGTTATGAGTATTTGGTCATGCCATTTGGTTTGACCAATGCTCCTGCTTCTTTCCAAAATCTAGTAAATGATATCTTTGCAGATTTTTTGGATGTGTTTGTTGTGGTTTATCTAGATGATATTATGGTCTTTTCCAGTTCTGAGGAGGAACATGTCAAACATGTGGCCTCTGTCCTCCAAAGACTGAGGGACAATAATCTGTTTGCCAAAGCCTCCAAGTGTGTATTCCATGCCTCAAGTGTGGAATACTTGGGCTATGTTGTTTCAAGTGATGGCCTCAAGATGGATTCTTCAAAAGTTCAGCAAATCCTCAATTGGCCTCAGCCCAGAAACATCAAGGCTCTTCAATCTTTCCTTGGCTTTGCCAATTTTTATCGACGTTTCATTAAAAATTATTCTAAAAAAATCACTTCTCTCACTTCCCTCCTTAGAAAAGATTCTCCTTTCATCTTCAATGAGGAAGCTCTTAGTCAGTTTCAAGCACTCAAAGAAGCTTTCACCTCTGCTCCTATCTTATCTCACTTTAATCCTTCTCTACCTACTATAGTAGAGACTGATGCCTCTGATTATGCTTTGGGCGCCGTACTGAGACAGGTGAATGACTCAGGAAAGCACCCCATTGCATTTGATAGTCGCAAGCTCTTACCAGCTGAACTCAACTATGAAATTCATGACAAGGAACTCCTTGGCATAGTTTGGGCTCTCAAGCGCTGGAGAGCATTTCTTCTTTCTCTTTCCAATCCTTTTGAGGTCTTGACAGACCACTCTTCCTTGCAATATTTCATGTCTTCCAAAGTTCTTACTTGTCGTCAGGCCCGTTGGGCCGAATTTCTCTCAGAATTTCATTTCACTATCACTTACCGCCCAGGCAGGCTGGCCACTTTACCAGATGCCTTGTCACGTCGGGACAACGTGTACCCAGAGAGGGGGGTGGACTTCATCAGCAAGAATCCTCAGAATTTTCATCAAGTACTTAAGCAAGATGGAATTCAGGAGTCAAGATCCTTCTCAATCAAAGTGGAAATTTTCTCAGATTTAGTTGACAAGATTCAAAAAGAAGTATGGCAAGACAAAGACTACAAAGAAATACTCAAGCAACTAGCAAGAGGTGAATCAGTTCCAGATTATTCTCTTGAACCTCAAGCCAAGTTATTATTATTCAAAGATAGAGTGGTAATCCCAAGCAATGAAGAGCTTCAACTCAATATTCTTCAAAAGCGTCATGACTCACCATTGGCTGGCCATCCTGGCCAGGAGAAGACCCTCAAGCTCATCAAGAGGGATTTTTACTGGGCTGGCATGAATCAATTCATCAAGGACTATGTGTCCTCATGTCAGCAATGTTCAAGAAACAAGAACATTCATCACAAGAAGTTTGGATTACTCAAGCCTCTTTCAATTCCATCTGGTCCTTGGAATTCATTATCAATGGACTTTATCACTCAATTGCCACTGTCCAACAACTTTGATTCAATTTTAGTAGTTGTGGACAGATTCTCAAAAATGGCAATCTTCATTCCAACTTATGGCACAATCACTGCTCTGGATTTAGCTCAAATATTCATTAGTCATGTATTTTCCAAGCATGGACTCCCAGTCAGTATTGTCAGTGATAGAGGATCCTTATTTGTTTCATCATTCTGGACTCAATTGTGTCAGCAGCTCAAGATATCAAGAGATCTTTCAACTGCCTTTCACCCTGAAACAGATGGACAGACAGAGAGGGTAAATCAGATACTAGAACAGTACCTTTGGATGTATGTCAGCTATCATCAAGATGACTGGTACACCTGGCTCCCTCTGGCTGAATTTGCCTATAATAATGCAGAACATTCATCAACCAAGCAATCACCTTTTTTCACCATTTATGGAAGAAATCCCAGCTTTGACTCAATCCATATTTCTCAAGACTCACCTGCTGGAAAGTTATCAACAAAACTCCAATCAGTACAGCAAGTTGTCAAAGAAGAATTAGAGTCAGCAATAAGGAGATTCAAGAAGTATGCAGATAGAAATAGGGCAATTCCACCTGATTTCCAACCTGGGGACAAAGTATGGCTAGCTTCCAAGAACATCAAGACAACAAGACCCACCAAGAAATTATCAGAAAGATGGTTGGGACCCTTTGAAGTTCTTAAGAAGATTGGCAGCCATGCATATCACCTCAAGTTGCCTCAGCAATCGAAGACAGTTCACCCTGTATTCCATGTGTCCTTATTAGAACCAGTCAAGCATTCAACTATCCCAAATCGTCATCAATTGCCGCCACCACCAGTTTTAGTGGAAGCGCAAGAAGAATGGGAAGTGGCTCAGGTTCTGGACTCAAAACTCAAAAGAGGTAAATTATGGTATCTTGTAGAGTGGAAAGGATTCATTGAAGACCCAGAAAGAACCACTTGGGAACCAGCTTCCAACCTGACCAACTCACCAGATCTTGTCAAGGATTTCCACTCATTGTATCCAGACAAGCCTGGTCCAAATACCTCAAGAGTTTGATTTTATGGTTCTTGGTGGGGAGAAGAAGTTATGAAAGTAAGTTCCTCTCCTGGCATGCACCTTTAAGGGGGTATTCTACCCATATGTTGTTGTAAGCATCACCGTGGCCACTTTGTGAGCACTTGTCAATTCTTTGGACAGGTTCAGGAAGCATACAACATCAATACCCTCCATTTGGACCTTATCAAGATATGGCCAAATGTTTTCTTTCTTTCTTTATTATCATTTCATTTTATGCCAATCATCATAATTCAAGACATTCATTACTTCAAGTCATTTACGGCAATTCATTTCAGTAGTCATTTATGGCAAATCATTTCAGAAGGCATTTATGGCAATTTATTTCAGTCTTATGGTGCTTGGTGGGGAGTGGAAGTTATGAAAGTAAGTTCCATCTCCTGGTATGCATCCCTGAGGGTTCTACTTCTTGTAAAACATCACCTTGGCCACTCTGTGAGCATCAAAATGCTTGGTTTTCACTTTTCAGACACTTTTTTTGGCCAGAATCAAGCAACTCACCACAAGAAGGACCAACCATCAGGATTTTTCTTTATTTCTTTCTTTACTCTCATTTCCTCTTATTATTTTTCTTTCTTTCTTTACTTGTATAATTTTCTTCTTTTATTTCTTTAAAGCAGCAGCATCCCCTCCCCAAATCATGTATTGGGAGGTTCCATTATCTTTTTTATTTTTTATTTTTTAGTATTTATGAGAGTGGGGATAGAAGCCAAACCAAACACAAACAAGGAAAAGGAAACTAGTTATCTCTACCCAAGTCATCAAAAGTTCTCTGGAAGTCATTTATCAACTCATCCTCATACCAGGCAAATTTTGCAGCCATCTCTTCAGAAGCAGTACCTGGAATAGTCCTGTCATTGGCATACATAATCACCTCTCTGCTATTTCTATCAACCCTCCTGAACAATCTGGCCACAGCATCTTGATTTTCACTAGCCGCGTTGGGATCTTCTCTGGTAACCCGGATAGGCCAACGTTCTCTTCTTTGAAAAACTTGAGCGGCAGGAAACGGCAAAGGAGACAATCCATCTCTTCTTCTGCTGGAGCTGGCCACAGGTTGGAGTTGACGGGAGGTGGTTATGGGTGAGTTTCTAGGCTGTTGAACTGGTGATGGTCTTACTGCTGGAATCAAGGCAGGCCTGGTGGTATGGGAAGTAGTTGGTGAAGGAGGAGGAAGGGTTGTAGGAATGGAGGCAA
Organism: Austropuccinia psidii; assembly: GCA_023105745.1. Taxonomy (NCBI): domain Eukaryota; kingdom Fungi; phylum Basidiomycota; class Pucciniomycetes; order Pucciniales; family Sphaerophragmiaceae; genus Austropuccinia; species Austropuccinia psidii. The sequence continues at coordinate 48,991,374 of JALGQZ010000004.1, forward strand.
GCATTGGTTGAAAGGTTCTTGGAGTACTGGGAATGACTTGACTTTGGAATCTGGTGTTGGCAAGAGGTTGAGAGGAGGAATTGCTGGATGGATGGCCACTTGAATGGGGAATAACTTGAACTTCTTCACCATCCAACTCATCACTTCCTTCAGCATCTGGATCTGATGAGGAATCAACAATTCTTCTTAGCTTCTTCACTACTTTCACCACTCCATCAGCATTGGTCCTTGAAATTGGAATTTCTGAGCTGTAGTGGATGGGCCTACCACCAATTGGAATGGACCCTCCAACATTAGTCCATCTGGCCACATCCCTCTGCCTGGAACCAGTCACTACATCAAGATATCAGCACCAATTCAATCAAAATATGCAAAGCACTCACATTGAGAAAATCCAGAAGTGGCATCAGGGGTAGGCTCCTCAAGAATGGGGAATTCCTGCCCATAAGGCCCATCCTTCCTACTCCACAAGTGTCTCTTGACCCGGGACAAAGTTGATCCGGTATGGCGGCATGGCTTCTTCCCAATAAAGCAGAAATGGCATTTTGACAATCGAGGATTGTAATGTTGAAAGCAATCCTTACCCCTGGCCAAACACTCAGTACAGGCAGGATCAAGGACTTCAACTGCTCTGAACCCATCATATGTTTGGGAGGGGTCAAAATGGCCAGAAGACGCCATAGAAGGAGAAGACAATCGACTGAAGATGCCAGAACCATGAAGAATAGACGGTGGCGGTGCAGAAGGGGAAGATTCAGTGAGCTCAGTCAGTTTGGAACTCATAACTGAAGAATATGCAAGCAGAAGATTCAAGACGTCAGAATCAATCCACTCCATATCAAGAAAAAAGGAACTTGACTCAAGGAAATGGGGCCATAACTCAATTATGCCCCCCCTCAAAGCCTCTAAGGTGAAGGTTCATACCCCTTTGGGGCTGAACTCATCACCCAGGGCCTCCCCTGCAACTTTGGGGAGGCCAGGATCTTGATGGTCCTGGACCCCATCAATGGGTCCAGGCCATGTAGGGTAAAAAATGGGTAAGGGCCATTTCTGGACCCCTTGGTCACCCTGGGTCCCCATCAAATTTGGGCCCAGGGGCTCCATTTTGGTCCTGGGGGCCTCCAATAGCCCCCACGGACCGCGGACCGCGTTGTACGGCCCACGGCCCACAGACCGCGGACCGTAGGATCCCAAAGACTCAAAAGGGCCAAAAAAGGCCAAAAATCAAGATATCAAGGTTTTTCACCAGAGCACCCAAAAAGGCCCATAGGCCATAAAAAAATCAAAGGCATCAAAATCCATCAGAGCAAAGGCCATAGCCCAAAGTGCCTTATAGGGCTGTTAAGGCCATCTCCATGGATTATGGGGACAAGACCCCTTGGAGGAAATTTTTTCAATTTTTTCCAGGGAATTAAGGCTTGCCCAATGAGTACACTTCATATGCTCATTGGGCATCATTTTTTGAGAACAAGAGCTCAGTGGTCCTTATTCTGGGATATATCCCAAGGCCACACCCCAAGAGCATGGCTGATTGAATCAAAAGAAAGAATGGCATATTCTGGAAGGAATACTCACTTAAGCTTGGAAAAAGGGGGGAATCAATTGAATTTGACAGGGAAGAAGGAATGAAGGATTTTCAGGATAATGGTCAAGAGGAAAAGAAAATTAAAAAGAAAATTTTTTGAAAAAAATGTGGGGATATTGAGATGCCACTCAACAGTGGCAGGGTATTATGGTGTTCAGGAGCCCACCAGTTTCAAGAGGGGGATACTGTAACAACCATCCATCAGGGGTAAGGGTATTCATTCATACACCCACTCAAACACCTCAAATCAGCAAATCCAGTATCTGCATCAGCAGTCAGTTTCAGCAATCTTCATTCTGAAACATGCATACAGCTTGGTACATCAATACAGCCTGTCAATACCTGTACAGGTTGGATTCACCCAATACAGTTTTCAATACACCAGTATGGAACTGTATGATCACTCAAATACACCACACCTCTTGTACAGGTTCTGTACAGCTGTACAGGACCTGTATTGGCCAGACTCAATTCAATCATCAATTGTTCTCATGAAAATTCTTCCTCTGGATCAGGGCTGGTGATTCTCACATATACCAGCCCCTCTTTCTCCCCCCTGGGGACTTTTCCCCAGTTAATTAATTTAGTTTATTTATTATTTTATAATTACTCTTATCCTTATTTTGGGTATTATAATTATTTAATCTTAAGTTAGTCTTTGCATTTCTCTCTTCGCCTGTACAGTATGAGTTGGGTGGCCATATCCTTATTAACCCTTCTCTTTCCATTCTGACAGGTTGAAACAGTGGACTTGGACTTGTTTGTGGTTGGCTCTTCTATTCTTTTACTCTTATCTTTTGTTGATGCTTTTCTTATATTTATTCTTTAGCAATTTATCTTTAACACTCTTAAGTGTATCCCCTTTTATCTTATCTTTGAGCCCTCCATAAGTGAGTCCCAGTTTACTGAGTGCCAGGCCCTCTTCACTTTGAAGAGCCCCTGTGACAGTTTCTTGAACATTGCTGACATGAGGACACATAGTCCTTGATAATTTTATTCATTCCAGACCAATGAAAATTCCTCTTGATGAGCTTGAGGGCCTTCTCCTGGCCAGGGTGGCCATCCAATGGTCAGTAATGACGCCTTTGAAGGATATCCAATTGAAGTTCCTGATTTCTTGAGATGACTACTCTATCTTTTAATAATAGAAATTTGGCTTGAGGTTCAAGAGAATAATCTGAGACTGATTCACCTCTTTCTAATTGCTTGAGAATTTCCTTATAATCTTTTTCTTGCCATACTTCCTTCTGAATTTGATAAACTAAATCTGAGAAAACTTCAACTTTGATTGAGAAAAATCTTGACTCTTTAATTTCATTTTTCTTGAGAACTTGATGAAGGTTTTGAGGATTCTTGCTGATGAAGTCCACCCCCCTCTCTGGGTACACGTTTTCCCAATGTTACATGGCATCTGGTAAAGTGTCCAGTCTGCCTGGGTGGCAAGTGATAGAAAATTTAAATTCAGAGAGAAACTCTGCCCAGTGGGCTTGATGGTGAGTAAGGACTTTGGAAAACATAAAATATTGAAGGGAAGAGTGGTCTTTCAAGACTTCAAAGGAAGCAGAAAGAGAAAGAAGAAAGGCTCTCCAGCGCTTGAGAGCCCAAACAATGCCAAGGAGTTCCTTGTCATTAATTTCATAGTTGAGCTCAGCTGGGAGGAGCTTGCAACTATCAAATACAATTGGATGCTTTCCTGAGTCATTTGCCTGACTCAGTACAGCACCCAAGGCATAATCAGAAGAATCAGTCTCTACAATAGCTGGTAGAGAAGGATTTAAATGGTATAGGATAGGAGCAGTGATGAAAGCTTCTTTGAGTATTTGAAACTGACTAAGAGCTTCCTCATTGAAGATGAAGGGAGAATCTTTTTTAAGGATGGATGTTAGAGAAGAGATTTTTTTGGAATAATTTTTAATGAAACAACAATAGAAGCTGTCAAAGCCAAGTAAATATTGAAGTGCTTTGATGTTCTTTGGCTGAGGCCAATGGAGGATTTTCTGAACTTTTGAAGAATCCATCTTGAGGCCTTCACTTGAAACAACATAGCCCAAGTATTCCACACTTGCTGCATGGAATACACACTTTGAGGCTTTAACAAACAAATTATTGTCCCTCAGTTATTAAAGGACCAAGGCCACATGTTTGACATGTTCCTCCTCAGAACTAGAGAAGACCATAATATCATCTAAGTAGACTACAAAAAAAATACAAGAAATCTTCAAAGATATCACTTACAAGATTTTGAAATTAAGAAGGAGAATCATTCAGGCTAAATGGCATAACCAAATACTCATAACTATTATATTTTCCTCTAAAGGAAGCTAAGTGCTCATCCCCCTTTTTAAATCTCAGGAGATTATATTCACCATGCAAGTCTATCTTGGATACAGTAGTGGAACCATTGAGAATAGCAAGAAGCTGATTCATTGGAGGAACAGAATACCTGTTCTTTCTAGTGAAAGTGTTGAGCTTGCATTAGTCAACACACAAGCAAAGGTCTCCATCATTTTTCTTTACAAAGAGTACAGGAGTTCCTGATTAAAACTGTCTCTACAATCTATGAAATGTAGGCCTGTAGTCTTTCTGAATCATGATTTGATAAAGAGTAGATAGCACCAACTAGAGGTAGAGACCCCCCAGTTTAATATTATGATAACAGGAACATTTTGGAGGAATTTTCTCTGATTTCACCTTGGATGATGTATCCAAATAATGGTGATAAGCAGAAGGAACTACCTTCAACACACCTTCAATTTCTTCTGTCTCTTCCTCCTCATCCCACTTCTCTTCCAGGGAGGAGTGAAATGATAAATGAGGAAGGTCCATATCCCCTTTGAAGAGATGAAGTGAAGATATAGCAACATGTTTTATCTCTTTTAATACTTCATCTCTTGATGTAGGTAATTACTGAGAAGGAATGATGGGAGGCATATGGACAGGAGAAGGAAGGGAAGGTGTCTCTAGTTCACCAAACAGAGCATCACTTTTGATAGCAGTGGAAAAGTCATTCCTGGTAGAACAAATGATACCGCTAGAGCTCCAGAGTAATTTCCATGAGTTCTTGAAGGCTTTCATAATTTTCAGGGTGAGAATCCAGTTTTTTCCAATAGCCTTGATGCCAAGCCTCTTCTATACACATAAATATAAGCCCTTTCCCCCTAATCTCCAATTCTTTAAACAAAACTTCTGAAATAAGAAATGTACAAGGAGATATTACCACTTTCCTTAATCCTTCAAATCTCCAACTCTTTTTCAACTTCCCTTACTTCATTGAGATCATCAAACAGTGTGAATAATGGTGTTTCAAACAACTGCCAATTATTCAGGTAGTAGGGAGGGTCTTCATTGGAGATATTTGAGATATATTTTTCAATACATTTTCCAGCTCTAGAAGCGAGAAAAGAAGTTTAATAAAGAACCTTCTTCCTGTAAGAGAATAATTTTTCTGGGTCATTAGTGAAAGTTGATTTATAGGATTGAATATATCCTTGCAATTCATGGTCTTGAGTACCATCAAAAGAATCAGGTGCCTTTATGGATAGAGTATTGAATCTTGGGGCTCTGGAATTTTCCCTTGGGGAAACTGCCTGAGTGAGTTTTCCCATGAATGAATGAAATGAATGAGAATGATTTCGTAAAAATAATTAATGAAGAAAGAAAAAATTATGAGTTAATAAATATAATTCTACAGGGGCTCTTCTAATTGAAGAGGGCCTGGAACTCACTTATGGAGGTCTCAAGTGGGATAAGACAAAGAGTACACCTAAGATTTAAATAAGAATTATATTCCTAATAAGACAAATATGATAGAAGCATAAACAACAAAGGATAATATTGAAGAATAAAAGAGCCAATCACAAAGAAGTCCAAGTTCACTATTTCAACCTGTCAGAAAGAAAGAGGAGGGTTAATAAGGATATGTCCACCAAAACTCTACTTAACAGGTGAGGAAATGAAAAGAACAACTTAATACCAATAACTGAAATATTCTTAAATTAGAATAGGATTATTTATTACATAATAAATTAAATATATTAATCAACTTGGAGAAATTCCTCAGGGGGAGAAAGAGGGCCTGTTTGGTATATGTGAGAATCCACCATACCTGATCCAAAGAGTGAATTTTCTTGAGAGGAATCTTAATTTAAATTTATTTGGATAATACACCCCCTTTGTGGATGTACAGGGTCTGTACAAGAGGTGTGGTGGAGTTGGGTGATCATACAGTTTCAGACTTGTCAATCCAAAACTTGATTTGGTGGATTCAGGCTGTACCAGTGTTAACAGGCTGTATTTATGAACCAAACTGTATGAGTGTTTCAGAAAGAATATTTTCTGAAACTGATCACTGATACACACAATTAATTGCTGTCCTTGTTAGTTTTAATGGGATTAAGGTTGGAACCCTTACCCCTGATAGTGGCTGTGAAATTTAAAAAAAAGAATATTAGGCTAAGTTCATGATCATATTTTCAAATTATTTTGAAATTTTATTTCAAATTTATTTTCAACTTATTTATAATTCAATTTTTTTAAAAACCTCAATGCCAAGGTTTGAAACATCACCAAATCTCACTTTTTTATTATATCTAATTTTTTTAATTTAATTTTTCTTCATATCCTTGTGAAGAATTAACCAAGTTTTCAATGTCTCATCAAACACCCAACTCAAAATTATTAGAATATGAGAAGTTTCATTTGGTTAAAATGGATTCTCAAGAACCATTTGAAATGCAAGAATGACAATATTTGGTTGCAAATGATGAAAAAAATGAATTGATTAAGATGACAGACTAAAAAAATTCAAGTGAGTCAAATGCAGAGGAATCATAAAATCAATGCACCATCCAAAAAAGCAAAAGAAGAACTCGTGAAGAAGGGCAAGTACATCAAAAAGATTACAACATGAGCAGTGGTTTAAACAACAAAGGCAAATGGATGAATGAGTAAATGTAGAAGCTTAAGTCCTGAAGCAAGCCCAAAATCAACTCACCTCCCAAAAACACCAAATTAATTTCAAATCCCATTTTTTAGAGTGAATAAAGTACAAAGAAGTTGCTAGAATTTATTACCAAGCTAATAATGAAGTAAATCAGCTTAGATTTGGGCTCAAGCACTTTTATCTCTTGGGCACAATTTTTCAAAAATCATGAATATTGCAATTCAGGATATTCAAATTTAAAAAATTGATCATTTTTAATGTTGAAGCCAAGATACAAGGTATCAACTACAATATATAGGGTGAGTCCTTTTTCAAATATTTATTTTTACTACATATACAAAACAATTTTACCAATACAATATGATCCAGTCAATCAAGGACTCATGCAATTTTATAGGGGGAACATGGTTATATGTGCAATTACAAAATCATCATAAAAGGCATTTCCTTTTGACTTACTATATTTGAGAAATGGTCCTAATTTTTGGTGTAAAGCATTCTAGGTGTATGAAATTTCAAAACAAATAAATAGTAACAATTCAGGTCTAAATGTGAGTGGGATGTAATTGGGGCTATTTCAACTATCTCAGACAGGAGACATAAATGATGATAATTTTGAAGGTGCACTTCCAAGGAATAATGGTGATATAGGAGAAAAAGAGTGCACCTTAACTAGCCAAAATGGGAATTATTGGCAAGAATTCATGGACAACAAAGGAAATACAAACCAAGAGTGGATCCCTTTTTCATAAACAGATACATATACTTGGACACCCAATATTAATCATTGTAATTCATTTATTCATGAATCAAATTTAACAATATGATCTAGTCCCTAAGAACAAAATTTCATGCATAATATATGACTCATGATATGCAGTCAATAATGGGCCCATTTATGCTTATGATACAACATATTCAAGAGTGAGAACAGGAAAGGGAAGAAGTCTGACAAATGGAGGAAGAGCAAAGACACCACAAAGATCAATCCGAAATTGATTGTTTCAATGCAAAATCGATAACAATTTCAGCAAGGGCCGGTGGTGTAAATCCTATAAATTTCCTGAGTTTATATCTTGCATTGAGGGGTATTGATACATGGAGGACATCTTTTTTCACTTTTTTGCTTTATGTAAGTTTGTATTTATTGTAATTAATTTTTTCAAAAAAATACATGCAAAGCACTGTCACAGCCATTGATTATTACCCTCTTGGATTATCTTATGACATGGAAATTCCATATCCAATTTATGGCAATTTAGCCAAATTGGCCACTTTCACTTTTTTCAGCCATTTCATCATCTGGGGCCAACCTTTCCCCTTCAACATCAGGCCCTTCTTGGCCAATTTCTTTACTTGGGAACTTTTGGGAATTTCCCAGTCAACAGTCTAAATACAGTACAAAAGGCTATATTATGTTTTTTAAGCTTTAAATACAGTCTTGTGCTTTTTGCACATTTGGCCATATTATGCAATTTTCCCATGAAATATGAGAAATATGACCAAAGGGCCATGTAAGGCTGTTTGGGGCTTGAATGAAATATTTTTTCACCTTGTTAAAATAAAGTTTTAATCCTGTAAAAGCTTGTTTTTACCAGAAACCCAAAAATGGCCAAAACACCAAAACTGTCCACAAACACCAAGAAATCCTGTTAATCCCTAAAAACTACCTTTTCCAATTTTTGTCAAGGCCATCCTCCAGAAGTCTCTTTTTCCACCTTTTCCCTTCAACCATCAAAAGTTCTATAAATGGTGTTATAAACCATTATAAATCTCTTTTCACAAAAAATCCAATGGTTACAAAATCCAGGGGCTCTCTCTCAATTTAAAAAATACCTTTCAGAGCTTATGGTTCAAAATTTTCAGCAATATTAATCAAGACTCAATCTCAGTTCTTCCTCCAATGCCAATCACCTCAATCATAAGGTATTGGTTCTGCTCAAAAATTCAGTATTCCTCCAAAGGAATACTTGCAGTGAATTTCAAGGGATATTAAAGAGGAATTTCTAAACCAGTTTTCAAGTGTCAATGCTCCATTAATCAACTTTTTAAGCCACATTCATTAAATACAGTTTTTTTCTATAGAAGCCTATGTTTCAACCATAGACCCTGGGAAAATCATTCATCTCAGTTCATTTCCCAATTTTGCAAGGTGTACATTTCCTCAAGCAATCAATACAGCTTCAAAGCTTCAAAACGGACAAGTTTTTAGCCTGAAGTATTCAAACTTTCAGATTTTTATATATACCATCCTCTCTTTAAACCCTGAGGGGGTTTTTCCCCCCAGTTAATTAATATACTAGGATTTATTTCTATCTTCATTTTCTTTCATCTTAATAGTAGATACTAATATTATTAACTCAGTCATTTTCACCTATTTTCTTACCTTTCAGTGAATATTTGGTATTTATATCCTTTACTAACTCAATTATTCTTTCTGTTATGTTGAAACAGTTAATAAAGTACTTACTTGGTCACCTCTTTGGATATTTGGCTTTCTTTATTATTCTTCAGTTCAACTTTGTACTTTCATTATTATTATTAAAAAAATATACTCTTTCTTATTTATTTGATTCTTTTTTGAGTCTTCCAGGTGAGCACCATGATTCCTGAGTGACAGGCCACTCTTGTTATCCATAAGAGCCCCTGTGACAAATACAATTAATGTTGTAATACAAGGAATTGTTTGATAATGAAGGAAATTTGAATAAACTCCAATTTATTCTATTTAAAACTGCTGAAGAGCTCAAATTCTTTAGGTAAAATTGGAAAAATTATTTAAAATGTTCTGAGTTATTAAGATCAACTAAATAACCTATTCTAATTCACCATTTTGAATTTAAATTAAGATATAACCCTTTTCAAAATCCTGATGAGAAATTTAGATCATTTAAAAGGTAAAAATTGAGTCAAAAAAAAACATTTTAAATTGCAATTTTAATAATTTAACCTTTATAAATTTAATTCCCAAATTATTTTCAAAAAAAAAATCCTAATTTCTAATCAGAAACCTCAAAATCACCATTATTTATCATGAATAAGCTTTAGGATTAATTATAATTAAATTAAAACATTAATTTCATTGTTAAAATATCAATAAGCTCATTGAATAATTCAACCTAGGAGGAAATTAATAGTAAACTGACTCAAGAATATGATTAATTATGATAAGAAATTTAGAAGGAAAAAAAATATGGTTAAATTTAAGAAAATTAATTATATAAAATAGAAGTAAATAAATTTCTTTACAAAGGAATTCCAAAAAAAAAGATAGCTTAAACAATTAATTGGTCAAGAAGTATTAAAATGAGATAAGTATTTGAAAATTCAAAGTAGAATAACTCCTTGAAAATGTTTATTAATCTTTTTGTAATGAATTTGAGAATTTAACCACATATTTTGTCATAGTTTCACAAGAATAATGGTTAAAAACTACAAGTTTAATTTGTTATTGTAATTTAAGATCTTTTTTTTTGAGTGATCCTATCTGTTCTCATTATTAATTACCTTTTTCCTACAGATATTTTTCTTAAAATAATTAATTCATCATTAATTATCTGTTATTAATCCTCAAAACTTCACTTAAATAGTAAAGATTTCATACACAAATTGTGATTTTCAATTACTATCTTTCATCAAAATAATTCCTCAAATTCTCTTTTTAGTTTTTCCCCTTAATTTCGTTGATTCCATTCATTCAAAAATTACCCTCAATTTTTTATTTAATATATTGTTTAATATCCTGAATTCTATATTCACCTTACTTTTATTTAGAAAAGTTATTTCTTTAGAAGTAATTAAACAACAAAATCAATTTTTTTGAATTTAACAAAATATTTCTCTAAAATCCTTCTATAAATAAAATTTCATATTAATTAAATTCATTTTTTTTATTATATAAATTTCTTAATAAATATAATTACTCACATAGTGAAAAAAAATGAATATTCTTCAATATTAGATGTTCTTAATCATTTTTATTTCATAATTTTGTAATGATAGGTATCTTAAATGAATAACTGGAGTAACATATAATAAAGTCATTTGGTGACCATTAAAGAATCCTATTTAATAAATACTTTTTCAATTTAGGATTCACAAAAAAAAACAGAAAATACATAACTGTCATGTACTGAGATTGTCAAACATCTATATACCTATAGAAATTTTGATTTGTAATTATTTTTCTTTTTTTTAAAAACAGAAAAACCATTAAGAAAAACTTAAATTTCTAAAATTATCATCATCATCCAAAATAAATTTCAAAAAAAAAAAAAGAATTCTAGCCTTCCCTATTGATTTAAGAATTCTATTTATCATGTTAGGGAAAGAATTATGAGTATGTGAGTTCCCATAAATATGTTACAGGGGCTCTTGGGGAAACAAGAATGGCCTAGAACTCAGGAATCAATAACTTACTTGGAGGGATTCAAGGGGATAAAGAAATAAAGGAAAGATTATATTTCTTTAAGGAAATATTAAGTAATTAAAAATATTCCAAAGGTAAGAAAGAATCCAAAGGCCAAAGATAATAAAGAAATTTAAAGGCCAAAGATCCAACTAAATGAATCCTAAATTCACTGTTTCAACCTTCCAGAAAGAACAATAGAATTATTTAAGGGTATGATCACTAATACCTACCAAAAGGAAAATAAAAGATGAAAATTATTCACTTATAAATATCAGTATTTAATTTCAAGAATGAAAAGAAAATAATAATAAAAATAAATTCAGTATATTAATTGATTGAAGAAAAAGTCCCCAGGGGTTGTAAGGTGTCCAGTATATTTGAAAAGTTGAAGGACTGATCCTGGAGGGTTAATCACCTAACTGTATTGACTTTTTAAGGTCAATACAGATCTGGCCATCTTTATAATTGAGCTGTGTTCTTTTAATTCCCATAGTGGAATATTAATTGTCCCAAAAAGTTCAACTCCATACAGGGTTCTTTAATACAGCCTGTATGAACCAATTGAGCCGTCCAAGGAGTGCTGGAGTACTTGGTTCCTTGACAACTGATTTGATAATTAACAACCTCTTGAAACTTCCCTTGAAGAATCCTTGGCCAGTATTCCCTTGGGGAAATACTGTTGAATTGAAAATGCCAACACCTGAAGGTCCAGGTGATTGGTGTCCTTGAAAGGTCTTCTGGATACTTCCATGGATTGCAAGCTTTAGTAACTTAAATATTCCTTTGAAATGGAATGATAGACTGGTGACATTATGTGAAATGAGGAAATGGAGTCTTTAAAATATCACCATTGGATTCCTGAGGGCAAATGGTGCATAATGGTATATAATACCATATATGCCCCATTCCTGGTTCCTGCAGCCCAGGGGGGTTTCCCTTGTCTTGAGGGGAAACCCTGCTGGAAGTAAGCTGGTGGTCTCTGGTGGTTTCCAGAGGCCATCACTGGAATCTTGAAGGTCCATGGCCATTTATGGCCATTTGGGGCTTTTTGGGCCAAATTGGGGTCAGATGGACCCCCCTGACATTGGGGCCAGTTGTCTGGCCCCCTTAGCCCCTTTTGGCCTTATTGGAATTAGGCCAAAAGACCCCTAAAGGGCCCCACTCAGTGTGATTAGCCTGGGTTTTTGTGAGGTTGAGGATTGGCCAAGAAAGCCAATGGAGCAGGATAAGGCCCAAAGGCCAATTGGCCATAAATTGGGTCAGGCTAGAATTTCCATAAACACCAATTGAGGGGATTCTTTCCCATGGTTATTACACAACATAACCAATTAATATATTTTCAATTCCTTTTATTCTATTTTTAAATGAATCCTTAATTTCATTCCAATTTAATAAAATAATATAATTGAATTCATTATAAAAAAAAAATTGTAATGTCAAAAAAAAAAAAAAAATTATTTACCTTATTCTAAATTCTTACAAAAATAAATAAATTAAAATTAAAATTAAAAAATTTTATTAATTTTTTTTTTTTTATTATTATTTCTTTTTTAATAAATTTAATTTTTTTTTTAAAAAAAAAAAAAAATTAAAAAAAAATTTAAAAAAAAAATTAAAAATTTAGAAATAATCAATTTAGGGTGTTGGTAAAAGCATGTAAGCAAATTGGTAAAAACACATAAGGGGTGCCCTGGGCCCATTTTTAATTAAAAATGAAACACAATTGGGCCTGTATTGGGTCAAAACATGCCCAAAAGAGGTTTTTTCCCTACAAAACCTCTCTAAAGCCAAATTGTTTCAGATTTTTTTGCCCAGCCCCCACCCCAAACCATTGTTTTTTTTTGGAAAAACAGCATTACCAAAGCCATTTTGCAAAGCTTTTCACACTTTTTTTCCTTTTTTTCCCCCAAAGACTGCATTTTCCACCACAACAACCTGCTTTCAAGCCTCTCAATTCTCAATTTTTTACCTTCCCTCATCTATTAATCCCACATTTAAACCACTTTCTTTCACTATTAACCACTTCTGATCATTTTTCACACCTTTTTTCACCTCTTTTTCACATTTTGAAAGGTTCTTACCCCATTCCAAATCCCCCAATTCCCCCTTTTTTTCACTTTTATACATAATTTTCATTAAAAAAATGCTTCAAACCCCCACTGAAGGTGAATTTCAAACCCTTGAGCTTCTTTGGCAACATGTGCATAATGTTTCCAGGGCTCAGGGGTATGCTGTGTCCACCTTGAGTTCCAATATGACCCACAGCCAGATTGAAATATGTTGTAACAGGTCTGGCACCCCAAATCCCAACAAAAGCCCCTCCAAAACAGTCACCTCAAGAAAGCTTGACTGTCCTTGTGAGCCTTTGAGATATGACCACATACCCAATAAGGTCACAAAAAAGACTCAGAATAATTATATCTTTAATATAATTATATTAAAATTACTTAGAATAATTATACATTAAGAATAATTACTTAAACATACAAAAAATACCATAAATTGGTACAAAAATTGGTTCAACTTAAAAACCAATGAATCCACTTGTAAAATAAATTATACCATTGGATTCCCCATGGAAAAATACACATATACCATTTTTATGGCATATCTGTAAAGTCAATATTTAAGGAATTATAAGGTATAATACCTTATAAAAACCATAAAACCTGTTTTATCTTAAGAAATAATGAAGCAACATGTGAAAAAAATTGTACCAGTGGATTCCCCAGGAAATTCCACACATAAAACGATTAATAAGCTAATTTCCAATGTTAATACTTAAAGAATTAACCTGAATATATGCACTTTTTTGGTCAACGCATATATTCAAGGATCATAGCTAATATCTTCTAAACTATACATGATAGAATGATGAACCAAAAATAAAGTCACCACGTAATTACTGTAAGAACACAGATATGAACTTTATTTTACAAATTATAAAAAAGGTTAAAACCTATGATGAAATATTGATAAAAATCAACAGAGCTGTTGACCACTTTGTTGTGAAAGTGTTCCAAACTTAAAAAAAAGTATACAGTTGGATTCTACTAGTTCATTCGTGAAGAATGATGTAATTTTTATTATTAAACTCAGGGTATAACCCCCTGAAATCAAGGTTTGAAGTTTAAAATATTGAATTTCGACAGAAAAGATGAGTTACAAGAAAAATCATCAAAATTAGAGTTTTGATGATGTAATGAAGAGCTCTTGGCAGAATAATAAGGTTATGCCAGGATATCAGAATTCACTCTCTGAATTACTGTAGCGTGTAAATCTTAAAAGTTATTGAGGATCAAAGTTTGAGCTTAATTTGAGCAGTTATGATCACACACTGTAACCTTAATTTAAGTTTAACAGTCTTAAGAGTGATACAATTGGTGAATACTATTAGTTTATGATTAAAACTAATAAAATGCACGAAATTTGGGGTTCTTCCAAGCCTCTGATGTCATCAACTTTAGAGTTATAGTGATAACTCTAAATAATGGTGTAATAATGATGTAATATGGTTTGATAATGATGTAATCATCTCCAAACCTTAAAATATTGAGCAATTCCAGTGGAACTGATCAGTACACGTCTACTAGAAGCCTGTTGGACTCTAGGAGGGAGGTATTTACTATAAATAGAGCTCTTTTTACTCTATTTACCCCTCAGACACATCAAAAACATTAAATCAATTAAATAAAAGGTAATTTCTTTATTCTTTATATATAAAACTCTTATATTATTAAAGACCAAAGAACATCTTAATATTAATCACTATTTTTGTGAGATTAAATCAATTTTTTAATTGTTTTTGTCATAAATCTCTCTATAAACTCATTTCCACGTAAAATCAAGAAATTTAGTAAATTTTCTTTATTTTTATTGTAATTACAATTTGAAAAAGTTGTTTTATATTCTTTTGGCGTAAAATATCTCAAAATTATTATTTTAAGTGTTAAAAGTAGGTTATTTCATCTTATTATAATAATTTCTCTCTTATTATTACTCTTAATAATTCTTAATTAATATAAATAGTATTTATATTAATATAGAACTTTAATATTGGTAATATTATTGTTATTAATTGTTTTTTATTTATAAAAAACAGTTTTTTACGCCTTTATTATTTGTTGGTAACAATAATAAAGAGCTTTATATTATATTAATTATTTTATATTAATATATTATTTACAATATTATAATTTCATATAATATTGATTATATTATTATATTTATTTAATAATATAATATTTTTACGCCATAATAATAATATTTCTTTATTATTATTATTATTTTAATCTTATTTATTTCAATTATAAGGACATTCAGAGTACAATAAGTAATAAATTAGTAATTTTTACTTATTGTTTCATAGTCAAACCTTACAGTCCTTTTAGACTTTATTCCAGGAAATATGCCAAGAGTACCACTTGGACTATTAAGGTCAAAAATCCTGAACATAGCCATGATGCCACTGAAAATATCATGGCACATCCTGCTTTCAGGAAATTCAATGAGCAAGAAACATCCCAAATTGTTCAAATGTCTGAATCACTACTCATGCCAAGGCAAATTCAGGCCCAATTATGCAGCCAGAGGGAGTCTGACAGGCCTGTAATCCTTCAAGACATTTATAACCAAGTCAAGAAAATAAAGAAAGACAAACTGCAAGGCAGAAGGCCCATTGATGCTCTTATTGACACTCTCAAACAAGAGAATTTTGTTTGGTCTTCTGCAAGGGATTCTGAGGGGCACATTAACTCCTTGTTTTTTACTCACCCCCTGGCCATAAAACTTCTTCATGGCTTTCCTCATGTCATTCTTATGGATTGTACTTATAAAACCAATAAGTACAAAATGGCCCTTTTTCATATTGTTGGATTCAGCTCAACCAATAAGACCTTTTCTGGGGCTTTTTGTTGGATGAAGAATTAGAATGAAACTTCATATACTTGCGCATTAAATTAATACATTGAAAAGGTCCTCAACAACACCAATCTTTTTTCCCCTCCAGTTATTGTTATTGACATGGATCTGGCCTTGAAAAACTCTATTAAGAAGCTCTTCCCAGACTCCAAAGTCATGCTATGCATTTGGCACATCAACAAGGATGTATCTGCTCATTTCATGAAGGAAATTGGTCATGGGACTGATTTTGAAACTTATATGGGCCTTTGTAATCAAGTAATATACTTCTTCACTTTATTTCACTTTTCTTCTTATTATTGTTTTTATTAATGACTTTGGGATTCATTTCTCAGGTTATGTATTCATCCACTGAAAAGTCTTTCAAAGACACTTGGAAGAAGCTTCAAAAGCAAGTCAAAAGTCCTGAAGTCCTGCAATATTTGGAAAAGACGTGGCTTCCTCTAAAGGATTATTATGTGCCAGCCTGGACCAACCACCATTTCCACCTGGGTGTGGGCTCCACCTCCAGAGTTGAAGGTGCCCATGCCGTGGTTAAGCTTTGGCTCCAAAATTCCACTGGTACTATTCTGGAGGTAGTCAGGGCTCTCCACATGGCATTCAGAAAATAATTTATTGAAATAATCAACAGAATCTCCAAAGAAATGATTGTCCATATCAAGAATTTTCCTCCACACATCTGTGCCCTCAATGGCAAGGTGTCTCATTATGCTCTTCAGATTGCCTTTGAAAATTTCAAAACAAAATTTCCTCCAAATGAAAAATGCACCAACAAATACAACAATTATAAAGGCATTCCTTGCAAGCATAAGACCCAAAAGGCATTTGCCAAGCACCAAAGGCTTGAATTATCAGACTTCCATCCTCAATGGCATTTGAGTTTTCCTGTGAGGGTTTTTTAATTTCTTCTTATTATTATTTTTCTTATTAACTGATTTTATTTGTCATATTCTTCTCAGGCTGGTTTTCAAGGTGATGATCAAAGTTTTCAAAAAGAAAGAAAGAATGAAGCCAAGGAAATATTTGAAGACATTGGGGAAGACCTGTTTCAAAGACCAATGGCAGAAATCACTCCAATACTTCAACATTTTCAAGATGTTTTGAGTGGAAAAGTCCCATTTGATCAAATTCCCAAGAGTCAAGAGGATGATCAATATTATGAAGACCCTCTAGAATTCAAGAATATCTGTGGAAGACCCCAAGGAGCCAATAATAAAAACAAAAATCAAAACAAAAGAGAACCTTCAAGATTTGAAATTATTTAAAGTCAATCCAAGAGAAGAGGAAGACCCCCATCAAAAGTGACCAGCACAACAACATCAAGATCCCAGTCAAATGTCCCCTCTCCAATTATGGAAGTGGACTCATCTGAAGATTCTGAAGATTCTGAGGACTCATTATCTAATTCAATCAGTTCATCAGATTCACTACCCTCAGCAACTGAATTAAATAAATCAGAAGTAACCCTTAGAAGGTCCAGAATATTGGCAATTGGAAGCAAAACCTCACAAAGAAAATCACACAAGCCTTCCACCAGTTTGAATATCTATGATGCAATTGACTTGACCTGTGAGCATTGTCAAAGCAATTATCACACAAGTGATTAATGCTCCAAGCTGTTTGTGAGTTTCTGATTCTTTTTAATGTAATTTACAGTTGTTTATTTTGATATTTATTCATTTTTTGAACTTATTTTATCAGATAACTGGCTCAGAAGACTTTCCCAAGTTTATATTGAAATACACCTTCAAGGCCATCAATGTCCAGGGTGATGGAAACTGTGGCTACAAAAAAGTATCCCACTTCATTTACAAGACTCAAGATCAATGGGCTGATGTCAGAGGTGACTTGGCTGAAGAAATTCACCAAAATCAAGACCTTTATGAAGCCATGAACACCTTAATTCCCTCAGTATCTTCTTATTTGGAAAGAATTGAATGGTATGAAGCTGTTGGCCAGGCTCCAAAAAGCAATTGGATGTCCATGCCTGACATGGGGGATCCAATTGCAAATAAGTATAAAAGACCAGTTTTCTTTTATTCCACAGCCCAATCTTTTTCTTTTTTCCCTTATTTCTGTCCTCCAAATGATAATCCCCCCATTTTCATCTGCTTCTTGAATAGTTGTGCTCATTTTGTTCCTTTGGACATCATCATTTATAAAGTTTATCCAGTCCCCCCCATTACTGTGAACTGGGAGATTCATGCCCAAAAACAAGACCTGGGGTGGGCTGATAAATTTAAGAAACACAGAATGTTGTATTTGTCCAATCTTCCTCCCCCCTCTCAGAAAAAACCCACTATTTTGGAGGTTGATTCTGATTGAATGATTTTTGTATATACAATTTATGCCAATTATCCCCCTCCTCAGTCATTTTTATTGCTTAAATCCCACCTCAGTCTCATTTTTTATCAAACATGTGAAACCTTTGTACTTGAAAATAGTCATATTACACACAAGAAAAAAAACAGTTGAAAAAAAACACTCATTGCACCTTCACTTATTGTCCCACCAAAAAAAAAAATTCCCAATTCATGAGCTTCTGATTCTTTATTGTCCAGATTAAACCCTTTAATTTAAAAAAAAAAATGAAGGAAATTCATAAGTGGGAAGTTATTAAATTGACTTTTTAAAAATAGGCATATTAAAATGATGGGAAAAAACATTTAAAAAAAAAAAACCCTTTTTGGGCCTTCACTTGTCCC